>OX411781.1:14654657-15269657 GCA_948252455.1 Acleris cristana | reverse complement strand
GTCGGTAGCGTCATTATCTTTCTCTTTCTAACTCGTTCCGTATACTATTATACATCCATAATTCTTAGGACCAGTTTGACAATTTAAAATGCATAAATGTTGCCATTGTATTTAAATAAATATACAGCGGCAATCTCACACAAATTGGCTTAATCCCAAACTAATTTCTAGGCTTGTACTATAGGAACTAGACAACAATGAACATACTTATTATGTGGAAATACATACTTAAATACATACCCCCTTACTAATAAACGTTGAGTAACGGTGGTATAGCTATACAATGTTTTGTCATTATCTGTCAAATTCAAATGTCAAAATGACATATAAGGACAAAACATTGTATAGCTATGCCACCGTTACTCAACGTTTATTAGTAAGGGGGGTAGACAAGAACTCAGGAAAAAATGCTCGTGGTTGCCGGGGATCGAACCGCATTTTTACAATCTAAACTTGATATACTATGTTTTTCGGATACTGTATCATCGTAATTTCTACATCATACCTATCTGCGCCTCTATTCCCGAGGGTAAAAACGATATAGTAGTAGTTGACCTGTTATGGTATTGTTATGACGTCAGACGCCATTACTGTCAAGTAAATAAGAGCTATCAAAACGGTGACAATACGATAACAGATCAAAAACTACTTATATTGTTTTTACCGTGTTGAATAGAGGCCCTGGCTTCACTTCATCCCATCGAACTAGTCCGCTGAATTATGGATCTTATTACAGCCTGCCAAAATTAAAATTAGAATAAAAAGTTTTTGTCACAAAGAAACATTCTTTGGACAAGCTTTGGTTGCCGACTGTATTTTTTTTAGTAATTATCTCTTTATCAAACCCAAACTAAAATTTCAGGGAAGAAGTTCAAAATTGACTTTGAAAATTTCACCTAAACAGACATAATATACGCATTGCAAGTAAATAAAAATCTTGTAAAATAAAATTAGAATCAGAAATAGACTCACATCTGACAATGTCACAAGCAGTGACGAAAGTACGTCAATGTTTTAACTGTTCCAATACTTCCAAGTTTAGTCATTCACTATTATTCTGTGACAAAACAAGAACTATAAGTAGATACATATTTATATATTTTAATGAAAATCAAATTTTAAATTGAGAAGTGTATTTAATGACACTAATCATTAACCCCCTTACTAATAAACGTTGAGTAACGGTGGTATAGCTATACAATGTTTTGTCCTTATCTGTTATTGTGACATTTGGATTTGACAAATAAGGACAAAACATTGTATAGCTATACCACCATTACTCCACGTTTATTAGTAAGGGGGTAAGATTATTTGTTACCTCTTCACGCTGAAACCGTTTGATGGATTTAGGGGGGGTGAAAATAGCTTATATTCTGAATTAACACATAGGTTACCTTTTTTCCGAAAAATGTTCTTCCCGTGGGATAGTCAAACGAAATGGCAGGCAGAACCTAGTAACTACAAAAGAAGTTACGACATTGTTACTTATAATCTAATTTAAAAAATGTTTAGTTTTAAATCTATCCCCCAATTACTAAAAGTCTCAAAATCCCCACAATAGCATCCCAATATGGATGTAATTGGTATTTCCTGGGAATGCGCGATCGCCGCGTGCGCAGCGCCTAATGCGACAAGCGCTAAACCGATTTAGGACTTGCCCTTATAGCGCTAACGGTGTACAAGCAGCGCTATAATTGCCGTATAGAATCATTTTAAATATCAATATTGTAAATTTCAATATTGTGAATATTAACACGGCCTAGAGGGTTTTATTAATTTTAAGCTTAAATAAGTTTAAAAAAAACCGGGCAAGGGTTCCATACCAATTATCTATACAACATTAGCAAAAAAACGGCCCCCCTTAAATATTTATGTTATTTTAATTTTTGTTATTTATTTTTAAAGTTAATATACAACTAAATATTCTGTGAATATTTCAAGTTTCTTTTGCCTTTATTAATATCGAGCAAAAAAACGGCAAAAAAATCACGTTTGTTGTATGTCCGCCTTAAATATTTAATTTATTCTGTTTTTAGTATTTTTTGTTATAGCGGCAACAGAAATACATCTTCTGTGGAAATTGCAACTGTCTAGCTATCACGGTTCATGAGATAGGTACAGCCTGGTGACAGACAAACGGACAGACAGACAGACGGAAAGCGGAGTCTTAGTAGTAGGGTCCCATTTCATCTCTCGGCTCATCAAATAAAATATTATCTTACCGGCAGGATCAAACACAGAACCGATAGCTTCGAAGGCAGGGTCACTATTAACTAGGCTTACCGAGTCGTCCACATACATACATACTCACATACATATATACGTACACTTTCATAACCATTGAATCGATAAAAAAGCTCCGATAAATTAAGGTTAAAATAGGAATTGACGCAACACAATTTACGTCGTTAATTATTCCCAAAGTCTAGCGTTTAAACTTAAGAAAAATCATTTTTAAAATATCCACAGACTATGCAATAACTTGTACACTTTATTATTATATGCCAACTCTTCACTTCACAGGTACAACCACTTTCTCGACTCTTAAAACCATTCAGGGCCCGTCCACACAGCTTACGCATAGAAAAACATGCAGCCTTTCATTAGTGGCGTTGAACGTCTAGTTGTTATGTTTTAACGTGTCTGTCTGTATGTTTATTGCTACACACAAAGGCGCGTAAATAAGACGAACTGGTGACAAATATGTGTCTAGCCAGGATCGGGCCTGCAGCGTAGCCTTAGTCACCTAGCAACCACTGTACCAATTAGGTAGTATAATTTATGATTATTTTAATGATTTTTAGAACTTTTTTATGGCTAGGAGAAGGCAAAAAAAACTAACAGATGGTAACTGGGATCTGAGATATATTGACAATTGCAATACTAAGACTGCAATTGCGTTGCATAATTGCATACAAAGCTTTCCCGCAATTCTGATTGCAGTTTCGTCTGTTGTAATACTCTGGAAAGTATTTTTTTCCAGAATAAAAGATAAAGTGGTACCTACCTACAAAGCTCGCGACTATCTCTCTGCAAAATCGCAGTCATTTCTTCATTTATTACGTTTTGGAAATTATTTTCTTTTAGTTTGTTCTGAACAATTGTGAAAAAGTTGAAATAAAATAAAAGCAAAATGATTTAAAATCTAAGTCGCTGTTGTCAACAGTAATGTTTAACATCGTGTTATATTTTAAAATAACCCATAGGTAATTATATTGTGTGTAGGTATATTATGCATGTTTTGAACAGACTAAACTAATTGCACGACTTCAAAGTACGGTAAAATTTCTCGTAAAGGATATCAAAATTAAAGGGCACATAGACAAAAATTCTGAAAATATAAACAAAATGGAAAAAATTGCTACGATAAATATTATCAAAGCAAGACTAGGTGGGTTTTTAAATCTTGATTTTTTCATTTTTATGCGTTATAATAAAGTACCATTAGGTACTTATTCAGAAACGAATAATAACCTAAAAACCAAGTTATTCCTAACAACTCCATTTTAAACCGCAACTATATACACTTCGACATAATTATACTAAAAACTACTTTGTTCCGTCAAGAAAGTTGCATGTTCCATAATAAAACAAACCAACTGCCAAATTTCGCCAATCTTATTATGAACTCAAACGTCTAACTAATTAGGTGTATATTTGCATGTTGGAAAACCCTATTAGAGTTCTCCATTGTTAAAACAATCGGTCCGTCAAATGGTAAAGACGAAGTTTTGCTGTTATTCTCTTTCTTGCTCTATCGACTTTCAATTCGACGAAGCTAGCGGCCACAGGTTCGATTTCCGGTAAAGTATTTTTGTGTTTTCTATACATATTTAGGTACCTATTTATTTACCTATTTAAATATGTATAGTTTTCTAGTACCCAAAGTAAAAGACTGAGAAAAAAATGTAATCCTAATTGTTGAGCTACTATTAATGTTGACGTAATTTCTTACTCGTGACTTGACGTCATTATGACAGTATTAATATAGTCAAACATAGAAGTAGCTGCCCGTTTTAGGACCTTCTCGCACAAATTAAAAGTGGTTTAAATTTAGTATATCAATAGCTGCGACAAGGTAGCTAATTCTGAGTCCGTATTCATTTATTTAAAACTTCTTGGGGCGAAATTAAATAAGTGGTCATAAGGCTGATATACGTCAAACAGAAATCAAAAAGCAGATAGCTTTTATAAAATGACAATCATCCTGTAACTATATGTGGAAAAATATTTTACCGTACGTACTGGGGTCTCAAAAATTTAAGTTGTTAACTGTAAACAATGGCATGGCCGATTTCATTTATTTTTGGGTCTAATCCCGTATCCCGGTTTGTTTGACCTTGTATTTTATAACTCAACTTGAGCTCACGACCCAATTCGACTGCCAATCTATTCAGATTACGCGTGAAATTGCATCGTGTGAATCGATGGGTTGGCGATTTCGACATGTTACCTCAACCAGCCGAATCCCCAGGTTTTCGCTTGAGGACAATACCAAAATATAAAAGGCACCCTACAGTTAATTCGACAAGGTTGCAATTACAATGTTACAAAAATAGTTATTGGGGTCTTACGAGGTTAAAGAATAGCTCCCGAGTCGGTCTCACGCCTGCGAGTAATAAATAATAAACACAATTTCTTACAATAGAAAAACATAAAACTGAAATATGTCAACAAAAGTCTTAAAGGCACGTTTACCTTGGCAAAATACAGACAAAGCAATATCAACCGTATGTTGTATTGTACAAAGTCGAGTTTTGTTTGTTAGTAACTAGGGTAAACGCGCCAGTAATAATCCCTACTGGTAGTAAGGTGTAGTGTTCCTATTTAATATATTTTCTTGAAAATAATTTGTTCTTTGTTGTTAAAATGTGTCGGGAAAGGAACTTGAACTTATTTTGTTGAATATACGTACATACACATAAATACAAATAACAATCGCCAGTCAAAACGACTTATGTACTACTTATCCAATTCAAATGTAACCATTATTACAGTTGCAAATAAGGGCCAGAATTCAATGGGATTGTAATAAAACTTACGCCCTTTTTATGGAAATGTTGAATTGCATTAGATTTTATGTAGCGTTGCGAGTATTGAGTATTAACGTATTAAGATCCACGAACTCCTATTGGATGCAATTTTGTATGAAAGTTAAACCTGCTGGCACTCAATGTATTGAAAGGTATTTTATGATGGAGATATAAAACTTGTTATATTAAAAGTTTATTATAAGTTATATTATAATATTATTTACCCGTGTCTTTGACCTTTTAGAAATCCTATAGCAATAAACTCACAGCTAAAAAAAATTGGTATGCAAAATCTCAACAAAATCCGTTCAGCAATGCGTGAAATTCAGCAAACAGATGGAAAATCTGTAATAATTAATCAAAAAGACTGATTAATAATGTTACTAATGCGAAAATCACTCTATTATTATGTTTTTTAATAACACAGAATAGCTTTCCACGTTTTTTTTCCGCAGTAATAAGTACTATTAACACATTGAACAAGACCTGGCGTTAAAAGCTTAATAATCCTCTTTTTTGTTGTCCGTCGGTTAAAAAGGATTGACTAATGTCGTCATTTCCTTGTATCCGTGTTGTCACAGAGAATTAAGAAAACAGATAAGTCATTGAACAAATAAACGCTGTAAAAAGAGGTACTTGAGTGTAAAAAAGACTTTTTAATATAATTATATTTACATTAATACCTATTTATTGTTATATTCACTATATATATTACACATTTTCATCTCATCACGCGTTCGCGTTCTGCTACGACAGGTGAACACCAGGGTTCAGCTGAAAGCGCGGTGGCTCCAGCTGCAGCACATGCTGAGCTGGGTCCTATTTGACTTCACACTACAGTGCAACGATTCAATTTCTGCTTTAACCTTGTTTCTTTTTTTTTTACCATGTCTGTTGTATTGTCGTGTGTTTTTAGTCAAATAAATGTTTTGAATTTATGCATACGGAAATGATGCACCGGAAAAACTTTACTTTACAAGTTTTCCCCTTTTGCCATCGGCGTGTCAGTGCAACTTATATAATTTGCCAAAGCACAAAATACTGTCAGATTTTTAACATACACACTTAATCGTAACGTAGCTCAGGGACGGCTATGACCCCCATGACTCCACTGAATCATTGTATGTATGTAACTATACCATATTGTACAAGGGAAAGTCAAGCAAAAACGAAGTCAGTTAGTTTCTTCTTTTACATAATTATATAGATAATATAAAAAATGCAGTCAGGTTTTCAAAGCTTGGTTTTTATTAGACTTGTTCGAAGTAACCCCTCTATATTCCTCTGTGGCTGTTTCCACAGTTTTTACTGCATCAGCTCTGACAGTAATTTCTCAATGTGGTTACAACAAAAACTATTCTGTTACTCTCAATCGCTGTAACACTTAAATAAATGCGTTTCTGTTTTTGTTGAGAAAATCGTTTCCGACAAATATTGGCTATAAGTCTTGGAAGAGAAGTGCACGGTAGTGCACTGTCAAGTTACTTAACATGATCAGGGCCTCTATTCAACACGGTAAAAAAAATATCGTTTTTGATCTGTTATCGTATTGTCACCGTTTTGATAGCTCTTATTTACTTGACAGTAATGGCGTCTGACGTCATAACAATACCATAACAGGTCAACTACGATATAGTTTTTACCGTCGGGAATAGAGGCGCAGTTAGGTGGTTACCCTAAACAACTATTTTCGTAATTCAGCGACGATTTTATTATCCGGCGAATTTAAGATGTCTTTTCAAAGTGATTAAAAATGTAGTAAGTATGTGATTTTTTTAATTTGGTCTCATGTTTCATTCACGAAACAGCTGGGCCAAAGCGTTACGTTGTTACTAAAGTATCGATTTTTATATATAACTCCAATTGACAAAAAAAATCTTGCACTTGCTCTCAGGAAGAGTTTGCTTAATCCTTTATAATATATGTATGTAGGTAAATAAATGTTTTATTTCTTTTTATAAATAAACACACGTACGGTCAGCGTCATAAACATATATACGTTAACAAGGTTTCAGAAATATATATACATCCTTATTCCCTCGCGGCAGAGTCGTGTTTACATATTTTTGAAAGTTTTACTGTTTCTATATATTTGATGCTGACTGTACTTAAACATAAATTGTAAACCAAAAGAACCTTACATCAGTTGGCGTTTACTCTATTCTGATTGTAGTTGCCAAATATTCGTATAATATCAGTAACAACACCGTAAGCGCACTTCGCAACAAGACTTTTCTTGATCTGACTTTATATTTTAAACTAATACGCATTACAAGCATAGCTTCTGAGAAGATAAATCTAAGCTATATATGGTTAAGCAAATAATAACATTTTCAATAAGGTACAAAAATAAGACCATTTCTACCTAGAGTTATACATTATTGCACCTTATTTGCTTTGGTAGTTACGCGGTTTTGCAATGTCACGGACAAAATGAGTTCCGGGACCTTTAAATAAATGACGGTACCCAGGTTACGCATTTATTAGTGATTTACAACGATCTTGCCGTTTGACTAGGCAGATAAACGGACAGACATTCTTGTGGTTGAGATTGTTATGTTAGATGGATACAATGTTTTGTTATTTGTCAAAGACATTCCAATATCAAACCAATATCAAATCAATATCAATCAATATACCTATGTATCAAAAACACTTTTTTAATATAACAAAACATTTTAAATAAACTAACACCGTTACAACAGAACCGTGTATCACACACGATTTTATTAGGGTTGCCATTTTATCGTTTTTTTTTTCGAGAAACATTTCTTCCGTCCGGAATCGATGCAAATATCTTGTAATTGTTTTTGTGCAATTAAAAGTTTACATACATACAAACAATTCTTTAAATTATTATCGGAAGTCATTCATGCATGACATTAACCGCGATCCGTTTTATTATCTTTAATGTTATGAATGCAAAGTAGTTCAGAATTTTCGCAAATAATGATGAAAAAATATTACACACACTTATCATAAAACCAAACAAAATGTACCAAAATTAGTAATTTAATATTGTTTTTTAATTAAAGCTGTAAGTGACACAACACTCCGCTTTTATTTTCAACTTCACTCCTCACATCCTTACACTATGTAACCGCGTCCAGTCAGTTCCTACTGTACAAAAACCCTATTCTAAATCTAAACCCAGCATTGACATTCAGCTATCGCCTAGCCCATCATGCATACATTACGGTTAATAAAGTGTACAAGGTGCTTTTCATTAGTTAGTCCCGGGGCCATCTTGATATCGTCTACTCGGAATCGTCGGGGGCTGATCGACATTTTCACGATCCTTTTTTCTTTGCTAATTAGTATAATGAGGTAGTGAAAGGGTTTTTGAAAATGTTTCGGGTTTTCGAAAAAGGGTAGGGTTTTTGAAAATTTGCCTTTACTTTTTCAAAGTCGTACTTTGTGAATTTAGTTTAGTTTATTATTTAACAGTTACAAATTACAATTGGCTAGTTATGAGTAAACATAATACGTGTGTATTTTGTATCAATAAATTAATAAACATATAACCATATAAGTCATGTGGCTTACTTTGAGTGTGTTTGTCAAGTTAAGATTATTAAGGTAACATTACCTAACCTAATTGTTACAGTAGTAAAATATGGTAAATTATATCGACGTTTCAACCGTGTAACAACGGTCGCAGTCACGAGAAATTCAACTAACATAAATATTTGTCAACCATGGATATAAACAATGACCTTATTTCTTTAGCAATAGCTATTATATTCGCTTGACGATAATCCAATATCCATAGAGCACATTTGAAACTAGTAGGAACAAGAACAAGACAGTAACAAGAGAACATTAAAATAAATCCGTATAAATTCGTTCCCCTAACTAGCGGCTAATAGAAACTTCCAACAATATCAAAAGCAAGTACAGACAGATAAACTATTCACCCTTAGTACAGTCGAGTTAGAAAGCATTAGAAAATACTTTTGTTTTATAAAATACACTCGACATATTTTTCTTCCTCAATCGTTCATAAAAAAAAATATGTTAGACGTGCCTTTCAGAGTTTTTGAGAAACTATACAACAGTTTCTAACGGCAAAAAACATCAATTTATAAATAAACGTGGTCAAATCTAATCATTTAACTAGGTATATAAAACAACTTTTTACAACATAAAATACCTTACAAACAGTGTTAATATAATTTACTCCCATCACGAGAACTCAATGGCTCGTTCTTCGAGCACCAATATTGAATTGAAACATTGTAAATCATTCAATAATGTCATAATTAAAGTTTTATACGTATTTATCCAACGTCAATGCTCAATTTGCGTAAGTACACAGAGGTGAACGAATTCAATAGCGTTGAAGCCAAATATTTGGCCAATCAGATAAAGTACTGAGAAGGGCTACCAGCGGATACACTTCTGCATGAAAGGGATATCGATAAACATTTTTTTAACACGTCAGTTCTGACTTGTTCCTCGTTGAGTTATTTTCAAAAATATAAGTTTTTTTTAATAGAGGGTCTCATTGTAAAGAAAATATTTTAAAGTTTCCTACTGTATGTATGTTTAGTTTTGAATAACCGATTGTCAATTACTTGAGTTGTTAGTTTAAGTTATAATAACTCAAAATTGTGTTTCTATACATACGTATTTCAGAGATAAATAGTCTTTTTTATTTATTAGATTTTTGCATGTTGGGCACCTTGGGCGAAACTCTTCGCGCAATTATTATTAGGCCTATTACTTATTTTGTGATTAGGCATTAATATTTCGAGTGAGTATGTGTTAATTTTACCATTTTTATTTCTCTGTCTTTGAAACATGTACTTGAAAATTACCACAAAAACATTTCCAAATCGCTCTATGCGTTTGGCAGCTACAATAGCAAAGAAATACAGGTAAAACTTATAACGTTCCACTTTTTTTCTTAAGGGTTAAAAACTAATAACCATATTAAACTAATTAACACAACTCTCATGTCAATTAGAGACCCATTATCACATGCGATCGTTTTTAAATAAAACACCCGTAACACCGTCGCACGCGACAGTACTTCGTGAATGCGCAAGCGCTCGTAATCTCAAACTCGTGAAATGAAGCCTTATTTAAAACAACTTCTTTATTTTAAACGGGTTGACCCAATAAGCATTCGGGGATTTTTTCTTCCACATTATTGCCTCGGTCACTGATTTTCATACAAAAATTAAATATATTTTAAAGATTTTTTTTTAAATGGCATTGGTAAAGCAAATGCCTACTAGCCACAGACTCACATACATTTCCAATCTTTAGATTACAATCTCAAGACTGAAGTTGCAAATGCATTGCCAACCCTGAAGACTAAGATGGAATGCCTCTATGCTAGTAATTTTACCGATTGTCTTGTCCCCTTATTGCAAACACTGCTGGCGGTTAAAAGATACACTGCACAAGGTCCTACAACCACTAAGTCGTCCCACCAGAGCGTACAAACAAAATTTAAGGGCGTACCTTCTCATTTTGGTAGCTTTACTCGTCGAGTGAGCCCGCTCGTATGACGTCGCTCGCTCGATCGACCATTTGTATGGAATCAAAAAGAAAATTTACCTCAGATGTTACGAAATAATACTCAATCAATTGTTTTTAAACTCGGGAACTATTCTAAACTCCTTTTACGTAGAATTTCAATCTTGTCGATAAAAAGTTTACTAGGCAATAAACTTGGGTTTCATATAAATCATTGTGAGTAATAATAAAATTTAATCATAAATCAAAGAACAGCGTATTATTGTAATATTTCAATAAACCGTTAAAATGTAATATAAGTGACAAGTTGCCTCGTAAAAATATCAACTGAAATTCCTACTGACGTAAACGTTGAAGTTAAAAAAAACTGCAAAAGTGCTGAGTTCGATTAATTTTTCAAATCTTATTTGTAATAATTATTTTTAATATTTAATATTACAAATACAAACGTTCACATGTCATGTTTGTTACTGAATCACGCTAAAACGGCTGAACGGATCTGGATAAAATTTGGCATAGTTAGTTGGCTACTTTTTATCATAAAAAAATTAAATAAATATCAGGGCACAATCTCAAAGAAATTGATCAAGTCCCGAACTTAGCTCTTTGCTTATACTATGGGTTTAGACAAGGATGAACATAATCTTTATATAGAGAAGAAAAAACTTATGAACAAATGCTCGCAATCATCACACAAATTTGGGCCTTACTGGTGATTGAACCCAGCTAGGCTAACTATGTCATTGAGATTGACAAAGGATTGACAAAGATAAAAACAATAGGTACAGAACACATATCTGACGATGCTGTCAGCCCAGTTAACAGTGACCCTGCCTACGAAACTAGCGGTCCCGGGTTCGATTCCCGATCAGGTCAAATATTTGTGCGATGAGTGCGAGTATTTTTCTGAGATTAGAGTGCTTTCTATGTATACAAGTATTTATTTCTCTATATAAGTATGTTCATTGTTGCCAATTACCCATAATACAAGCCTTATAATTTATTTAAGATTGCTCCCGATTTTTTTAAACCGCTACTGGGAGTTGAACAACATCTTCTCTTGATTGTAGAACTGTTATTAGATATAAACCAACTCTATTTACTTAGTATTAATAATAATAATAATATATATCAAGGGACGATCTCATACAAATTGACCTAGTCCCAAACTTAGCTCTAGGCTTGTACTATGGGTACTAGACAACGATATAAATACTTATATAGAGAAATAAATACTTAAATACATAAAAAACATCCAAGACTCAGAAACAAATATCGTGCTCATCACACAAATATCTGCCCTTACCGGGATTTGAACCCAGGACCGCTAGCTTCGTAGGCAGGGTCACTACCAACTAGGCTAGCGCTTCGTCAGTAGTCGCAGTAACATTGGCAACATGGTAAGCCTAATTTTAACACTGATGAAGTATCTAGATGTCTGGTTTAATCCACCACACAGCAAGATGAACGTCGCAAAACTTTCTCATCAAAAACAATACCCAAAAAGCACCAAAACCCCAAAAACTAACCTACAAAAGTACTGATTGATTCATAATCTTACTTTATATTCGGCAAACTCGTCCCAAAAATAGTACAAAGTCGGTAAAAAACTTGGTCTATAACCGCATCCATCAGCAAAACAATGCGATGGCTTTCGGTGAAAATTCGACTCACAATTTCGAGAATTAAATCTCGAAATCCAGGGGCCGACTGTCACCTTTCCTTGTCTCCAAAAACGATATAGCATTGTCTTACAAAACCGTATCGGGTGATTTGGGAGTAACCGCTTTCGTACGCTCGATAGGGTTACCGCTATATTTTTACTAAGTTAAGGCTGTATTTTGCTTGGGGTTTTGTGTGTTTGTGGCGTTTTCTGTTTTGTAAGCGTAGTATTTATGTCTTGTACGCCGACTTTCGTCTGTCTTTGGGCCCTATTTATTGTTGGACCCGAAAAGTATTTGCTCGAATAAATTAATGATTTAAAATTCGGAGTTTTGTGGAACGGGTTTTAGAGGTCTTTGGGCTTAAAGGGGTTAAAGTATTTTTTTAAAATATTTGTATGTAATGTTTTGAGGTGTGAAGTTTGGATGGATAGAACTGCGACTGTTTGGGCAGGTTTCCTTAGTCTTGATTTACATGAAACAGTCAGAAAAAAAGAATTAAATAAAACCATTATCTTTAAATATCTTTTTTTTTATCATAGCAAAGAAAAGGAAAGTGAACTTAAATTGTTAGATATTTCTAAGGAACGAAAAGGATTCTTAAAACTGCTTAATCTTACGAATAATGAGAAATCTGGAAATGTGTGCATTTGTTTGCGTTTGTTATTTAATGTTTAACGCACTGTATTTTTTTGCACAGAAATATACTTCAGGACAATGAAAACGGTTCACTGTATTTACAAGTTTTATATTACATAAGTATTATCTTTTCTATACATTTAGCAATTTTACGAAACTTTCCCTTAAAATAATCCACCTACATCAAATATCTCCTGCGTAAACAAAACAATACAATACCATTCACAACTCAAACATTCTTCCTTCTTTATTTTTCTTATTCTTTTTGATCATCACCAAATCTCCTCCTCCTACCATCACCAAGTCCCACACGTACGCGTTAACCCACTAAATGCTATAATAAATAACGAACAGTAGCCGGGTTTGAACCCGCTACCCGATAGTGCGGGGTCGAGCGATACCATCGACTCGCGTTAATTCATCCAGTTAATTGGCATTTTGAAGTACAATGTTTTAAACTTTAAAGGTTTAAACGTTAGTGTGGGAATTGGCAACAAACAAATAAATACTAAGACAAGACTGATGGTAATTGATTCTCAAGACTATGATCTTAAGATCAATCTGAAGACTAAGATGGAATGCCACTATGCTAGTAGTAATTTCACTGGTTGACTAATACCCACACCAGAACACAATAATACGAACACTGCTGCTTGGTGGTAGGTTAAAAGTTAAAATGGTGGTAGCGATCTGGATGGACCTTGCACAAGCTCCTACCACCACTAATTAAAATATATCAAACTCATTGCGGTACTAACAACTAGCGTAGCACTTTGTTCCACTTAGTAAAGCGATAATGATAAGTATGACTAGACAAGGGATAAGTTCGCCTTTGTACTTATTTTTATATTAATTGTATTGTTCTGGTTTTTCTTTCGTACAATAAAGTGATACATACATAAATACAAACTTAAGATTTTTGGGTTCACTTTTTATGTAGATTTATGTCTATGTACAAAATTCCAATATGCCAGTTATTTCCTATTCTAGGTCGTCAAAGAATTGCTTTACTAAAGCTATATTTAAATTACATAACTCATTTAATGATTTATAATCAAAATAGATCATTATAAAAGTTCCACTGTATCAGTTCGGAGTATTAAAGAAACTGGTTTCCTAGAAAAAATCTGAACATGTTGTTAAAGAATGCCTATAACGACTTTTGTCAAAATTCCTAGACATTTTTTTTAATTGCCAGCAAAATACATAAAACATTACTTGGCTTGATATGTAAAAGAAAATTATGTGAATCAAAGTCATAATAATATAACCATTTTTAGAAAAACATTAGCTGTATCACGCGACTTGTTATACTTTATTAAAAAGTATACAAAGAACAAATAATGTTTAGTATGTGTTTAATTTTTATAGGAACCATGCAACATGCATATTTATATCACTCATATAAATGCAAATAAAATTATCGTTATTGTATTTAGGAAATCAACCATCTAACTCCATCCTAGGCTTCTGTGTCACTTAAAACCTCAGAAAAAAGTCAACCGGTGGTCAGTTTATTGAAAAAAAATGGCCTAATTAATTTATAACAAAAACCTTTTAGCACTATACTAAAACTCAGGGAAGTATAAATTACTTAACATCCTTTGTTCCTTTTACTTAAACATTTACAACCCATTGAAGTTTGCGACAGGAAATCAATAAATAAATCATCAAGATCAGATTGTCATGTATTTTTTATGTCAAGTAACAAATAAGTGCAGTATCTTGTACACTGAAAGCCTTGAAACTTTTACGATTATCATAATGACAGTAATCTCAAGTTTCGTACCAGGCATTCATAAAAGCAAGTAATTAGTTTTCTGTTATAACTTTAATGAGGAAATAAAAAATATGAAATGATGTTAATTGCATATTACGGTCTAGTAGATATAATTATGAGACATAAAAATGTATATAATGAACCATATAATAAAACTGCTCTGTTGCAGACTGAAATACAGACAGACAACGCATACCCTTAACACCAAAGATACATAAAAAATACAAAACTAACTATCTCTTAAGGATAGGGAATAAAAACATGGGAAAGATTAGTATTTCTACGCTCTAGTTTTACTTAATTTAAAACTTGCAAAATATATTTTTGATCCCATTAGCTAAAAACAATTAGATGATTCATATTTAGTCCGAATTCAACGAATGCCGCGACACCTAAACCGTTTTAGTTCCTTGAAAACAGTAATTAAGATCATGCAAAACCAATCTTTATTATTATACCTAACGGAGCCAGTTTTGGGTCAACGCCTCTTCGTGGGTCAAATTCAAATTCAAAATATTTTATTGCGTGTCACATTACGTTACAACAGGTGGAACTACAACTAAAGGTATACATGTGACGCCCTGCGAGGGCACAGCAACATGAGAGGGCTACACTACCCGCTTAATTATCCTTATTATAAAGCTATTATTCAATATTGCACACTATCTTTGGCACAAATCAATGCAAATTATGAAGCCAACTTATTACAGTTATCATTAAAATTATAATTATACTTACTCTTAATCTAAGGTCATCTAAGTATCTATGTCATTATTGGTAGGTCTTATTAAAAAAATCGTTTAAGTTATAGAAGCATTTGTTGATTAAGAATATTTTTAATTGTTGTACGAATATATTTGGTTTGTCTATGTTTTTGATTTTATTGGGTAGGTGATTATATATTTTAATCATATTATGATGAGGGCTAGATGTCACTATTTTTAGTCTGGAAAAGGGTAATTTTAATTTATTTAAATTCCTATTATTTCTTCTTACATCTGTTATTGGAGTAAATAGATTCATGTGTTTTCTAATAAATTTGCTAGATTCAAATATATACATAGAAGTCAAGGTGAGTAATTTAAATTTTATAAAATGTGGCCGACAAGTTTGCATTTGATCTATATTTGCTAATACTCTAATGCATTTCTTTTGTAGGATAAAAATTTTGTTAATATCGCAGCTATGACCCCATAGAATGAGACCGTATGACATTCTAGAGTAAGCATAAGCGTAGTACGCACTCAGCGCCGTCTGGAAATCAGTGCAGCGTTTGAGATGCTGAAGAGCGTATATAAAGGAAGAAAGTTTTTTCGAAAGCTTTTGAATGTGTGATTTCCAGTTAAGATTTGTGTCTAGATCTATGCCCAACAATGGAGCAGAGTTCACGGTTTCAAGTTTGGTATTATTATGGCTGAAAGATATTGGTAGTGCAGATTTTTGATAAGGTTTGAATTGGATGACTTTAGTTTTACTAAGGTTGAGCTTTAAATTGTGGGTGTCTAACCAATGTATAATTTTTTGTAGCGTTAAATTTAATTTATTTTCTACTTCAATAATGTTTGAGCAAGGCAAAAGAACAGATATATCATCTGCAAAAAGCACGCAATGATTATCCAGTATACTCGGGAGATCATTTATGTAAATCAGGAAGAGACAACATCCTAAGACGCTCCCCTGAGGGATAGAGCCTGAAACGGGAACTCTATCAGATCTCACATGCTGAATTATCCCTGATTCAAAATCCGTGGACTCGATTTCGACATATTGCGAACGATTGCTAAGATAAGATTTGAACCAGTCGTGGGTCAACCCTCTAATACCCGTTTTATATAACTTATCCAGTAATGACTCGTAGCAGACTCTATCGTAGGCTTTGCTCATGTCGAGTAAGAGGCCCACAGCATATTTTTTGTTATCTATTGCATTTATGATTTGCTGAACATAGTTATAAATTGCTAGAGTCGTAGACCGGTTTTGTCTAAACCCATTTTGACTGTCGTGTATAATTTTTTTTTTTTTTTTTTTTTTTTTTTTTTTTTTTTTTTTTTTTTTGGGTGCTAAACTTGTGCATATTTCTATAGAGATATTGACATTTGTATAATTTCGTTCATATAATTTTCAAAAGCGTAAGTGCGCTACTTTTATTTGTGAAAAGAATGCATAGATCGTAATTTAATTTTATTGAGATTTGATACCTCTGGACTTTTAAGATGAATTTAAGAACTAACTAAATTAATCTGCTGTTTTTGTCATAACAATCACAATCAATTTAAACTAGTAATTTAATAATAATACTACTAATTTAGTGTATAAAAAACAAGATAATAAGCTTCGCAAAAACCAGATTGCGATGAACTGCGTAATTTCTACAGCCACATAATAATTATGGTCTGAATTATTTTTGTTCTGTTTGACATTGAACAAAAACAGTCCATTGGCATGATTTCTTATTACAGTAGCGTTTCGAATAAAACTTTATCCAAATCCAATGTTCACTTTATGCGTTTAAAACGAATAAAACATTTTATTGCCCTGACTATCGCCATTTTAAATTTATTTAAAACAATTTAGTGTAAACTTTATATCAAGTTCGTTTTATATGAAACTTAAAAGCCTGAATGTTTTTGTGGCTTTTAATTTGTTTTAGTTTTATTGTTTTGCGTAATTTTTAGAGTTGATATCCATAAATGTTGTGGGAATACGTTTTTAAGGTGATTGACCGCTTTTTTAACCCCCGACAATAAAATGTGTCTGTTTGGGTACCTGTGTATCTGTGTCTATGTCTATGTCTATATCTATGTCTTGTGTCTTGTGTATGTGTGACTGTGTATCTGCTTCCAAACAAATAGACTGATTCTAAACAAAGCTAGTTCAAACTGGATGGTTCTTGGCTAGGTTTCATTAAAATCGGCTGAGCCGTTTTAGAGATATCAGCTCTCAAAGAAATTATCAACACTATATATCAGAGATTATCATTTAAATATTTTATTTTCTAATAGTAAATAATGTGTGTGTATATTGTGTCAAGGTTGGCAGCGTATTTGCGGTCTTAAGATTGCAGTCTTCAGAATATAGTCTTTAAAATGCAAATGGTCACAGATCCCACTTACCCTACCATCAGTGAGATTATTTTTCAAAGAAGGTTTTTACGTAAATGTAATAAAATTCTACATTATGTACGGTTGTAACAGGAAACTTACATAAACCTAAGCGAAGCGAGGGCTGGTCGCTAGTATATTATAATTAGAAAAGTATGCGTATAACCTTCGAAAGCATGGCTACTGCTGTTTTTCTGCGAAACAGGACCAATTTATGAAGACCTGTTATCGTCATACCGGTATTCGAGACACATTTCTAAAACGAGCCAGCACAAACTTGCTAGCTTCTTAGTCCCAGTCTTCTACTCACTGTTTCACAACGAAAGAGATACGCTGTTCATGACAAAGGCCTATTTAATTTTGCTGAGTTCTTACTAACCGGACACTGGCTTTATTAAAAAAAACTATGAATTAAATGCTTACGAATAATCTACGGGTGACTTCAAATTGGTAATACAAAATCAATGTTTTTCAAATATAGGTATTTCCTAAACTAAACACCCTCTTCTAAATCTAATGCTCGTAATTTAATTTAAAGTATATTTCTTTTCAGGTTCTAAGGTATCCCATATTTTTTGGCTTATTTCGGTTACCCTACTATGTTTAAATTAGACAGATAACATTAACTGACAGGTATGACAGGGTAACCACACTTTACGACTTCAATTATTAGTTTTATTAGAAAATTAACGATAATTATAAAAGGCTAATTTAAACAACTGAGTTAATGTAATACACTATTCGTCATTAACTGAGGCACAATCAAGTGTTTTGTATTACCAATTTAAAGTCATCCTGTATAATGAACTAATGAATATTGAAGTTACATTAAAACTGAATGCAGTTCACAAAACATAAATGTGTATGTCTGTTTTTAACTACCGACCAAGTGTTATATAAGTTTCACGTGTGTGTATATGTGTGTCTGTATGTCTATGTGTCTGGGTGGGATCGTAGCTCCCAAACGGATGTACCGATTTGGATGCGATTTTTCAAGTAAGCTGTTTTGATGTATCACTTCTGAAAGAAAGTGGTCGCTATTATGTAGGAGGTTTTTTTATATTTGTTATTTATTATAGAGTATTTGAGAGCAATAGAAGTAAATCGCTTAAAGGTTGCGATGTTCGTAGTGGTAATGCCAACACAACAATGATTCTGAGCCTCTATTCTGGTCTGTAAAGCCATATTGCCTTTGACATGTTATCATATTGTTTCATTCAAATTTTCATATAAAAAAAAATCGTATCTAAACAGTGTTTTTTTTTACAATATGGCAATCACTTTTAAATATCAACATTTCTAAAATTAATTAACTTACTAATAACGAGAAAACTTATTATTTCGGCTAAAATAAGGCTTTATTTGTGTAAAAATATTTCATAGGTGTCAACAAAGTAACATGGTTACGGAACCCTACATCCCAAAGCCGATACTCTCTTAATCGATTTTTAGAATTGCACGCGCACCATTTATTGGATCGCGATCGCAATATCGAAAACATATCGACACAATAGTATAATAACTATAAAATTATTCCAATACAAAACTAGGTGCCGGACGAAATGTAGACCGTATCACGTTCAGGCTGAATCTTAATAAAACTTTATTCAATCTAAACACAACCTTAAAAGCTTAAGAACACAATATTATTTTCTATGTGAAAGAAAATTATGTCTTGATTCACATCCATCAACTAAAACTCAACCTTAAACACTTATAGATAGAGTAGGATTTCACTTGTTTGTTTGTGTTCAGTATCGAGTTTCATTCTCACTCCGTAAGGTGTCGCTAGCGGCAACACTTTGTTTTCGTCTCTTTTGTTTTACGGGTGTGAATTCGATAAAAACTTTGGTAGAAGCGTGGGCCAAACTTGCTTTTAAATCGGTGCCCTTTTGAATCTATGAAAAGAGCCGGTGTTTTTTTTAAGTCTGGCGAAAGTTTTGTTTTTCACGCTGAATGCACTTGTGTGAGGATCCAGGTGGTATATGAATGCAGCGGGGAACTGAATGATGCTTTAGACATTCAGTGCTAGTGACACCTTTGTGTATTCCATTAATGTACAAATTTTGATTGCTGGCAGCGAATGTGATTAAGTCTGCTGTATTATTTATTTTAATGAATGAGCTTCTACGAGAGAACTATTTTGAAGAAATAAATTTTAATTTTTAGGTGCTCTATCCCGATTTACTTGGTTCGTGTTGTAATTAAAAGAAAAAGAAACAGGTAACTTTGAGATTCCATTAAAAGTGTAAAGGCACATGTTATTGTGTAAGCAAAGCAAGGGATTAGGGAGTAGTTTATTTTTTATTGAAAACAATGGGGATTATCGCAGCTTAATTTTGCTTTAAACCTATTTTTATTTCAACAATCATTATAGCTGTTTGATCTGTTATGTAGTGGTATTAATTAATCTATTCTGACACTTAATACTCGTACTTTTAAGTAGCAAAAGAGTAAAACAACAAAATGTTTTTGGAATTTCGAACCATAATTTTAATGTTACCTATTGTATCTTTTTTTTACAAAATAATGTGAATAGAGGGTTAATTTTACTAACCAATGTATTTCCACAAACATTGTAAATTAAATTTTCCCATGGAAAGTTAAAAAACCGCTACTCCGAAAATAAACATAAAAATCAAAATGAATTATTTCTATCAAAACTATGTCAAAATTGTTTTACATAAAAACCCTTTTTTTGCTGCCACTACATTCAAGTTTTAATCCAAGACCCGAGTAAGAATTTCAACGCGCTCTCGACGCAAACGGGTCTATTATCTCCTCTCTATTAGTTTGATACAGCCCGGTTTCATCTTAGATGAACCCTTTTTATGTCAAAACATCACAACTTCAACTTACTCTATGACAAAGTCAACCTTTACAACCATGAATAAGATTGAAAATTGAATAGAAATTGTGTAACACTTTAGGCTTTTTTGTAACAAAGCACAGTGCACTAGTTTTCGCCTGCGGGTTTGGTTGGAACGTGTAAGTTTATGTCAAGTTTATGTGATTAACTAGTTCTTTGTTCACGTGTTTTCAGTTTAATGAGATGTAATTAATGTAACTGGGCCTCTTCTCAATACGGTAAAACTATGTTTTAGACGTGTTATGGTATTGTTTTTAACTCGGCCGCCATTACTGTCAAGTAAATACGAGCTATCAAAACGTTGACAATATGATAACACGTCACAGGCATGATGTTTTTTACGCACTAGAATAAAATTCCTAGTTTTTGTATGAACGGGACGACACAGTTTTTTTTAAAAATCAAAATGTATTATGATTTGCATTGAAAAGCTACTAAATAAGTTTCGCATAGAAAATTATGTCAAAAATACTGACTGACCTGGAGATATACACTTAGATATAGTAGTGTGATGATGTATTACGTTTGGCAATACTGCTGTGAACGTGTGAAACCTGTCTCATGTACAAGAAGGCATTAAACGATAGCTCGTTTAAGAAACGTGTTGTTTTTTAAAAAATAGCTGATTTCCGTAGCCGTGAATAGAAAGGTCGCTTTTCCCGGCCATAAAGAGACTCTCAATACGAAATCCTGACATTGACTTAAAAAGGCAAAGTATTGGTAAAAACACTAATTACGTAAAATACCTTGATGATCTGCAATGTAGTGTTACCAACCTGAAACAAAAAAACGTATTATAATTAAATTCTGTGAGTAGTTTAATGATCATAGGGCCTGTTTAACAATCGACAAGTAAATTTATGGGCCAAATAAAGTTAGCTCTCTCCTTGTCTTTGTTCAAGTGTAAGAAAAGGAAAGGGCTACATTTATGTGTCAGATATGCTTTACATGACGATTGTGAAACAGGCCCTTACTGAACAGGGAAGTTATATTTCCTTTTTTTATATAGCATGGGATGGCAAACGCGCATACAAGCCACCTTATGGTAAGTGGGTTCTGTGACCCATAGACATTTGCATTCTCAAGACTACAATCTTAAAACTGCAATCCTAAGACCGCAAATGCGTTGCCAACCCAGAGGACTAAGGTCGCATTTCACCAAACTTGGAATAACACTTACTCTATACAAATTCGGCGTTTAATCTAGGCATAAGACATTATTTCAATTTGGTGCATTGCTGCCTTAGATGGAATGCCTCTATGCTAGGGATTTCACCAGCCTGTCCTTACACTGGAACACAACAATTCGAACACTGCTGCTTGACGGTAGGTTAAAGGATAAGATAGTGGTAGCGATCCGGAAGGACCCTGCATAACATCCTACCAATACAAAACCCAAAAAAACCTCAGTAATTAAAATTAATTGGAGCTACCAAATAATTATAAAATGACTACAAATGCACATAATTATCAGTATTGATAACAAATTTATTAGAAACACAAAATACGTAAATTATTACCCTGTTAATGCAGGGTGCACTATAAAGTATACTTTATTCATTTTGTCATAATTTTGCTTCTTTAATAATCGCTTCAAATCGATTATTTACATTGCGGGTAACTGAACGAAAATCTGTAATAAATTCTGTTATATTATCACTTATAAACTAATAACGATTTGGCCCATCGTTAAAGTACGGTCGGTAAAAAAAATATTTAAAACCATAATCGGATTTTTTATCCTTTTCCACAGAAATGCGACGATTTTAGCCGCCCACGTGCTCCGAGCGAGTTTTTCGACTATTATTATGACAACGGTTTTTATAACTACAGTTATTTTATGACCTAAAATTGAGAATAAATGTCTTTACAACTTTATTGGAAGCGTAAGGTACTTCAGAACGTTAAGGTTTCTTTTTAACATAAAAACGATATTGCTAAATTTATAAATCATTTTCATTCTAACATCATACAAGTGGAGATGTATCTAATCTAATTATAAATAATTTGTATCATTCAATACTAAGTACTTTTTATCTTTTAAAATTATCTTGTCCCAGCGGATAATAAATAGTCTTGTCACTTCTCGAAATGGCAAACGGTAATAAGTGACATCCATATTTTGTTGCATATCTAAAAAATAACTATGAAGTTGTACTACAAGCCTAGCATGTCTTGGCATAATTGCCGGCGTCATCAAACCTTAAGCAAAAGTAACTCATTAGTTCAAATGCCTTATTAGTTCTCGACTCATGCTAGACTTTTATTCACAGACACGTTATGAGGCATTCTTTGAAGCTAACAACCTTCATATTTAACATCCTAAGCTCCTTACTCCGATTAATAAAAATTACACCCTCTTGTGAACATGATAAGGTTGCGATTGGGTTGGATACTGGTTTGATATAAATTACTTTGATCTAAACAACACGAAGAATGTTGAAGCTCATCGAACGTTTTTGCGGTCGGAAGGACGTTTACAGCTAGCGGTTATAATGTCGTGTCGTTGACGTTATGTAATAGTATAGTGTGAACACGATGTAATAAAAAAAACATGGTTTTTTTATGATCTGTGACCAATATTTATTCGAATATATTGCATTTTTTTGAAGACTTGAATTAAAAAACTTTTGTTAAGCTTTGATTTTGCCGGATCCAATTATGGATATCATTGTATTGTGTTTGTACAAATTGATTGTATTGGTTAATTGCAAAACCAAATAATAAACTCTTCAGCCCATGGTAATAGAGTCGATAGTCTATTGAACGTTCCAAGTCGGACTCGCAAATTGAGGGTTTCGTCCCACCCGACTCACACTTTTCAAACACCAAATTTCGACTTAAAAAAACCTTACCTTCTATAACCACCCTTATTATTTTGCGTTTTTTTTTAAATTAAAGTAAATCTTTAGAGCGCACATCTTTTGTAAAAAAAAACAGCTTTCTATTACGGTTCTAATAAAATTGAAATCCTAACTTCGAACAGACGGACGGATAACCAAGGTTTAGTAATAAGGTCCCATTTTGCACCCTTTGGGTACGAAACCCTAATAAAGGACCCTAATCAACAAAGAAATTTGCAGCATACTTCTCTAACCACCTCCCCAAAAAACAAACTTATAACAATCGTAACGTACATATAAAGAGATCCCATTTCTCTGAAGATGTGCAGAAAAAAGTGATTGCAAACTGTACCTTTGATAAACAATACTCAACCTTATACTCTCATAAATACGGTTCAGTTTTCAATAGGATTTGGTGGAGCCATAATAGACCTCCGGAAGAATGCTCGACTTGTATGGAACTTGAGTTTTTTCTTTAATTTTATGTCACTCAAGGTGAGAGATTATTTTTGTATCGAAATGTGTCTTTTAGTAGGGTTTCCTTATTCAAAAATATATGTGCGTTTGTATTTAAATAAACAGGAACCGTTACCGGTATTTTGATTAACGGTTAAAATAAGGTAATACCGGTTAAATTAAACGGTTAACCCATTATTTAAAAAAGTCTTAGCGGTTTAGCTAATTGTAATATACTGTCATATCTGTAATCAAAAATAAGTTGTAGGTATTATGTATCAGTAGGATGGATTGTCTGTTTAATATATGTATAATTGAAATAAAGATACCGGATAAAATGTAATCCTCTTAGGGCCCGTTGTTTGATCAGTAGTTAACTCAACTAATTGTTAAAATTCGAAAAAGAAATCGAAAATTTGTCACATTTCCTTGAGATTTAACCATTAGTTACGATTTTTAACGATAAGTTAGTTTAATTCTTAAATTAAATTTTAATTCTTAATAAATTCATAAACGCACGATAGCTAATATATGTTTAAAATATGTTTTTTCCTTATCTGTCATTGTGACATTGTTATTTGACATGAAGTGTTGAAATTTTCTTTCGAAAGCAATTATGTTATTAATTGTAAATCCGAATAAGTACCTACCTACCTACCTAGTAAGTACAAATTTAATTATTGCTTCTTAATTAAAATTAAAACTGACGAATCTTTATCAAAATATTTGATCACGCAGACTTAACTATTTTTTATTAGGTAGGTACATAATTTTTCAAGGAAACTTATAATCTTATCTTGATTAAATAACCCTATTTATACTAAATCTTGAAACAAACCGCCGAAACCCAATTTGAATTAATTAATACAATCGAAATCAATAACACATAAAACCGAAATTTGCATGCACTACTGGATGCCAATACCAAGATTATTGTCTGATAAGACTTAAAATTTGCCGTAAAATAGACGCAAGCTGTTTGACCATAAAGGACTTAGTAATAAAAAAATCTGTCAAGTGCGAGTCGATTCGTGAACCGAGGATTTTGTACCGCCCGACTCGAGTCACTACATGGTAGGTTTTTAATCTTTGTTGTTTTTATTTAGGGTTCTTTTTGCGTTAAAATCACACCGAATTGTATGTATCACCGTTTTTTAATTAAACATTAATAAGAAACTTAAGAAAAAAAAAACCCTATTTTTTAAAATATATTTGTTAGGATATCCGAAGTTATACTCCCTTATTCATAAACGGACAGTAAACCTATTAATTACAGTTAAAGTATTCATTGTTTCTCTCTGTCTACTTCAAATGTCATAATGACAAATAAGAACAGAGCATATTTCAAGAACAGTTTAGCTTTTGAGGGTATGGATAAGAGGGTTAATCTGTAAAAAAAAAACCGGTTATAGGTAGAATATAGCGGTTCAAAAAATACTGCTGTTGCAAGGTAGGACAGACGGACAGACAGCACAAGCTTAGTAATAGGATGATAGGGTTCTGCTTGGCACCAATTGAATACGGAACCCTAAGAACAGCTGATGACGTCACCAGTTTTTTTAAATATGGCTAAATAAAAACTACACTTACCTTATCCCTTGAATATTCTTTATCTAATCTGCATAACAAATACTTCATGTTACAGCGCGACTGACAAACATACTACAATACATAATGACGTATTAGAAAATATGTTTATACCGTATCAAATCCGGTACGCCGCCGGTCATATTTATCAAAATAATAAGAACAATGAAATGTTATGAAAAAGGTCTAAGGCGAAAGGTTCTGTACAATATGAGATTTGAAAAAAAACAATAGTCTCAGTTTCAAAAGGTCCACAAGAATGACTCAACAATATTTAAAAAAGTACTATTGTTAATAAATTATTATTTCATATTAAAACCAAAATCTTGGGATTTAAATCGTATATGAGCAACACAGGTACAATCAAATGCACTAATATCTATACGTCATCGCGCCAAATCTTCTATATATACATATTAAAAAAAAAAAAAACCGACGAATTGAGAACCTCCTCCTTTTTTTTGAAGTCGGTTAAAAAGGCAAAACTGACTGACTTATATATCAACGCACAGCCGAAACTACTGTACCTAGAAACTTGAAATTTGGTACAAAGGTTCCTTTCATGATGTAAGTGAGCACTAAGAAAGGATTTTCCGAAAATCGACTCCCAACGGGAAGAAATGGGGGAGTAGCGGGAAACTAATTCTACGCGAACGAAGTCGCGGGCGTTCTCTAGTAATACATATTATCATTATTAAATCCCTACAGAAAAGCAAACCACAAGTATACCTAAAGTATTAACCAGCAGCGCCTATTTCTAAATTCAATACCATTAGAGATACATATCCCCATATCAACAGATAAACGCCATCGTAACTTGAGCCGCGTCTGCGTAGAAAACATATTCAAACCAGGCTCGTTCTAAGACCAAGTTATACTGGTGTGCGTATGTATGAATTGACACTTCTAAGGTCGTTGTATGGGACCTTTTGCTCTAGTGTGACCCTAACCTTACTTACATGGGAGTGTACATGCTTTCACTTTGGTTTTCATTTTGAATGGGTATCCATTAAAATTTACAATAGTGACATGGTCTGGCTTGTTTTTGGTTCGTAAATGATGCAGCATTTATTCTAAACATGGTTTTGGTGATGAAATATTACTGTTTGTATTTTAACAGTTTTTTTGTTGGGTTTCAGGGTAAAGTATGAAGTAATACGAGGATATGAACAGTTAGATAATACTTTGAAGAAGATTAGTGCTATTCATTTAGTACTTAGTGAGTTTTAGAGTACCTAACTGGACGCAAGTGCTGGCTTTAATGCTAGCATAAACGCTGAGTTGGAACCATTTCGTGACAACAGGCCTTTGGTCTATGTCAGTATCTTGTTCCTTTTTATTTTTTTGTTTGTCACGATTGAAGGTATTTGTTTAATAAAGTTATATTTGCAATGATGTTTTTATTCCTTCTAAAAATAGTAAAGAGTAACAACATTTCATCGTAATTATGATCTTTTGTTTATACCTGCCCCTTTCCCATTCTTCCCTCTCATTCGGAAACAATAACATACATCCTATACCTATACATATACATACATAGATACATTAAATCACGTCTGCTTCCCAGAGGGGTAGGCAGAGACCACTTCTTTCCACCTGCTACGATCATACCTATCCATACATATAACATTATAAAATCCAATTGCTAATCCTTGTAAATCTACTTTTTAAGGCATGTAGAGACAAACGAGCATACAGGCCGCCTGACGGTAACTGAGACCTGAGACCCAAAGACATCTGCAATCCTAGCACTAAGTTCGAACTGGATAGAAATGTAATAAATTGTTAAATTAAGAATAACTTAAAAGCACATCCAGCGCCCGTCCCACCAATCTCCATATAAAATTAGCCTGTTATGGAGCACTGGGCCTCGAAAAGGTTAACAAAGCTAGGCCTTTGTTTAAGAGACACTATGTTAGGGACCTAAATCACTACATTTAATACAGGTACAAGGCGTCCTGGCCTGCGTCACAGTATACAGTAAATCTACAGTCAGTACTACTACGGATTTTTAGGAATTTTATAATTATGTGTATGTTGACGACGCGTTGGCCTAGTTCCTTCCTCTTTATAAGTATTTATATTGCTGTCTACTAGTACCCATAGTACAAGCCTAGAGCTTAGTTCAGGATTAGGTCAATTGGTGTGAGACTGTCCCCAGAGGGCTTATTGTCTAACGCACTCGCAATCGCAACCGGCTTCAAAGTGGAGCAATTGTTTTCATTTTGTATGCAGACAAGCCTTCGATTTTCAAAATGAAAACGATCGTGATTGCGAGTGCGTTAGACAATAAGCTCTCTGGTATTTAAGATAAATACAAAAATAGCAAATAAATACGTTTAAGTATATACATAATATTAAATAGAATAGGATTTTGTTAATCTGTTAGGAATGTTGTAGGCATTTGTAAATGTTAACCTTTAGTAGTATATAAAATACCCAAGAATTTGATTTTACCATTTTTACAAAGACTCAAAAAGTGAAGGTGGCGCGGTGTGGCACCTTTCCATACTAAAAACACCTCCGCACCGCTCCGCCTCCGCTTTTAGTGCGTTTACTAATAAACTAGACTAAATAAAAAAAAGCTTAAACAATATTAAAACGGTTTATAAAATGTACGAAACAGAAACTTTTGTTCGCTTTCCTATCTAAATCTTTCCTTGTGAGAAATGGAAAAAAAACAACGCTCTGCCTTCAAATTCCAAGAAGTAAATAAGATCAATACATAGTACACCGATAAATTAATAGTATTGGAACATAAACTTTATATCCTAGATATTAAGTGTTTTTTAACCGGTATGAAATGTTATTACTCGTAACATTAGTGTTGAATACTGTTTTAAAGATCACACTGCGCTTGCACTGAATTATGCGTGCGCGCGCAACCTCGCCGCTGATAAAGTGTGAAATAGTGCGCGCGCGCAGCCGAGCCGTTAGCGTAAAGAAATTAAAAGGAACGCAAGGATGGACACATACACGCCAAAGTCACTGAATATAGTCTAGCGATCGCTTCGCTTCGGTTTGGTTTTCTGTAAGATTAGTTCATAATCCAGGGTTTATCATACATAAAATCCTTTCTCTTGAATCACTCTATCTGTTGATGAAAACTGCATTAAAATTCGTTGCGTACTTTGAAAGTTATAAGCGTATATGTGGAGGGACAGAAGGTGACTTTATTTAATACTATGTATAGATGTCAATTTAAATTGGCAAAGATGTAAACAAATAGTACTGTTAGACACATAAATTAAAATTCATCAAGCGTGTTTTTATTTAAAATAACGTAGAACTAATAGTTATATAATAGTAAACTCAACATGACAGTATTCGTTGGTTATGTTTATCTTTCTCTTTTTCAATTGACACAGACTTTAACAGTACAGTCGGCTTTATAAAATGCTGTACACGTTTGTACCTTGTCGCTTTAACTGACAAAGCACTAAAGTGCTTAGCAATTATATCTTATGTAATTTGGCATTGTGTAATTTGGCTCAAAAATATCTGTTAATTTAGAGATTACTGGGGCCCTCGCCAAGATGCATAACGCTAACTAGCGTTTCTATTCGTTTCGTTCCAATCGCGTCACTGGTAGGTGGCAAGCGCTTAGGTCAATTCCAGTTCACGAATATTTTAACAAATCATCATTTTACAAAACTTTGAATTCGCAAAGAAGTACTTCCCGCCACATATTTTATTATTTTTAAATAAGCCCATGTAACCTATCAAATATGTAATGGTTTAAGCACAATTACATTTTTGCGAAATTAAAGTTTGTAAAATGATATAGTTTGTTAAATGATGATTTGGTAAAATTCAATTCCATACATTTTGACACTGTCTTTAAAACAACACAATTCGTCACGATGACTTTTAAAGTGGCACTTTTGGTTATTCTTTCAAATATTTTAGTTGCATCTCTTTCATTCGGTATGTCAAATAAGAGATCTAAGATCTATATTGGGCAAACATGGCCAGGGACCATAAAATAATTGACAAAATTGCGAGATCCGAGACTGCGAATGACTGAGCATGTCAAAGAGTCATAGCTATAGTTTTTACACCGTTAAGTTGGCCAAATTGAATGTCCTAGAAGCAAGTCCATAAAAAGTAGTAATAATAATAATATTATAGCGCGAATTTCCCCTTCATTTCTAAAATAAAATGGACTCGACGTGTAAAATTCAAAGTGTTAGACTATTGCCCTGTTAAATGTGACTGTAGGCGTCCGAATAACAAGGTTCTGTGTTTTAACGACAACTATTGTAGCGCAATAGTATCGAGGAGGATCTATAAGGATCTATAAGGATCTATAAACGATATACTTACGGACGGAAAGGACAACGAAGTGAAAAATGTGGACCAACTGATTTTACCGAGGCTTATGTGGTTATAGCATTCACAAAACAAGTTTATTTTTTATGGCCTTCGCATCTGTTGTACAGTCAACAGCATAAATAAGTGATCATTTATGTACCTTGTCATTTTAACGTCGTGTTTGAAGTGTTATATAAAATTGTGAAGCGATTGAAAGCGACAAGGTACAGAAATGATCACTTATTTATGCTGTTGACTGTACTCCAAAGACATTACATTAGATACGCAAGGAAATGTAGTGGAGAAGTTTTGACTATTTGTGAGAGATCCGGACTTCAGACAAGAACAGTAAGACCCAAAAAACTATTTTAGTAATATTGTAATTGCAACCTTGTCAACATAACTATAGGGTGCCTTTTTGGTATTATGTCCTCAAGTGAGAACCTGGGGATTCAGGCGGCCAAGCACGGCCACAAAACGTTTGACGGAAAAACGCAGTAATGTGAAGTGAGAGGAAAACACGTTGACAAAGGGAAAAGACGAGGACGTGGGCTCTAATCACAGTATAAACAGTAGTTCGTCTTCAAATAAAGTTACATCGCTTGCTTGCATGTGTGCATGCCTCGAACGTACGCGCCGAGAGCCACCACAAGCAAACTCAACTAGACGCACCAAGCCGGATTAGTCGCCTTGTCGCCGCGCTTAGTTGCGTCCGTATTGAGTATCCAATTACGCATCGACGCAGAGCAGAGCGGCAATAGGTAACAGAAACTCCTAAAGGGCGCGCTTTGCGTCCTCTAGCAAAAAAAAAACTTTTTTAAAGTGCCATAAGTCTGCCATCCTTTCCAACCGTACATCCCAACCGCATCCACACAAACAGTACATCGCACAAACCGAACCAACCTCCCCACGGTACACATCGCATTCTAGCGGCGCGTTTATCGCGACAAGTTACTTGTAGAGAATTTAATGTGGCCATTCTGTTGAATTAAGAAGTAAATATCAGAGGCTTCATTCAGGTATAAGGGTTTGTTTTTAATGCTGTTGCCTTCCAATGGCTGGAAAATCTACCGTAAAGCCATTTTTAATTTAATTTTTTTTTTAATAAATTGGCGTATTCCAAAAAAAAAAATTATATACTAAGACTCCGCTGTCCGTCTGTCTGTCTGTCACCAGGCTGTATCTCATGAACCGTGACAGCTAGACAGTTGAAATTTTCACAGATGATGTGTTTTTGTTGCCGCTATAACAACAAATACTAAAAACAGGATAAAATAAATATTTAAGGGAGGCTCCCATACAACAAACATGTTTTTTTTGCCCTTTTTAGCTTATGTTGTAAAGATAATGGTACGGAACCCTTCGTGCGCGAGTCCGACTCGCACTTGGCCGGTTTTTATTTATATGGTCGTGACGCACTGGAAGAAAAAAGTTACATAGTAAAATCTGGGACACTTTTTTTCTTGTAGGAGGATCGATTGTATCAACGATTCTGAGTAAGAAAAACCAAAAAAAAAACGAATTCTGGAAAAAAAAGTTCATTTACGCTTTTTTTGGAAAACGCCCAAATACTACTAAAAACTTGTATGATTTTGAGATCAACCTGACAACACAAGCATGATTTATTTCAGAACATCCTGTTAAAAAAAAACTTATTGTAAGAAGGTAGAGGTATTTTAGCGGTTTCAACGCATGAATGACACAAACGCATCTACAAAAACATAAAGATATTTACATCTCAGAAACTCCTACCTATCCCTTATATGACTAAATATAACGCCTATTTTACTTTGACTTTAAACTTCCCAACTGTAGTTGCAAAGTTTAAAATAAATCTGTCTCAGCAACTAGAGGTTGTTTTAAGTTGTAAACTTAGCTTGTACAGCATTCGCTTTAAAAGTTATTTAAAGACAAAGAAATGTTATTTGTTAACTATTTCTAAGAAGATAGAACAATGCGTTGTATATTATGTATATTATATGTACGAGAAAAGTTTGTGACAGGAATGGGAAGCGTAAAGAACTGTTTGTCAGCCATTTTTTAATCTTGCCTCAAGTAATTATTAAACCGGCCAAGAGCGAGTCGGACTCGGACACAATGGGTTCCATATCAAGCCGAAAAAAAACTACAGTTTTCTTGTATAGGTACTAGGGATTAATTTTTATCGATATATTTAGTCATAGATCGTTTCACTCCATATAATTTTGTGAATTAACTGTTAATTTTAACTAATTGGAATATAGAAAGGCTTCATGGAAATTGGTAAGGCCGTTAAAGAATGTCGTTTAACCTCTTTATTGCACAAAAAACCAATTACAAGTAAATCTATATATATATATATATAAAAGGCAAACCTGACTTACTGACTTATGTACACACAGCCAAAACTACTGTACCTAGAAACTTGAAATTTGGTACAGGGGTTCCTTTTATTATGTAAGTGAGCACTAAGAAAGGATTTTCCGAAAATCGACCCCCAACAGGAAGAAATGGGGGGAGTAGCGGGAAACTAATTCTACGCGTAAAACAACCAAAACAAAGGTACAAACAAATATTTAGGAGGTTTTATTTATTCACAGTTAATTTCTTCCACTCTATAATTTTTGTCCTCAATGAAAACAACGGTACTGTAAAATACTCAACCTACTGGAACGCAACCTGTATTAAAAGGCAGTTAAGTTTCAAAGGTTGTAACTACCACGAAACTACCTATTGTGCTAAACGGAGAGTATTCCTTGACGCATGCGTAGAACGTAGTATCGAAATGTTCAGCCATGTTTGAAACTCGACTGAAGAGTCACTAAGATAATTTAATTATTCAAGATGTTTGGCAGTGAGTCATGCATCCTGGATGAGTAATCTACGCTTAAATATACTTACGCTTAAAAAAGGTGTAAGGTACTGGGTAGTGATTCTCTCATAAGCAAAGGTGAGCGAATGCAGGAGTGAAGTCTAAGCGGCGAGTTTAAGTAGTCCCGTCAGAGCGAGCAAAACACATAATTATTAGCGCGTGCATTCTCAATTAGGCAGCCTTATACGTTCGAGAAGCCATGCTGCCAAATTGAATACACGCGCTGAAATGTGTTTTGCTCGCTTTGACGGGACTACTTAAACTCGTCGCTTGGACTTCACTCCTGCATTCGCTCACCTTTGCGTTTGAGAGAATCAATACCCTGTGCCAAAATACTGTGATATTGTAAACTTATGTACAGTGATCGGAATAGGTAAAGTAAATTTACCTAAAGGGACATAATATAGAGTGGTTGCAACCGGGTGAAATATTAATTTATTTTATTCAATTCCGGATTCCCGGTATTTTTTGGTACTAGTCGTAATGCTAAATATACGTCATATTATATAAATAATTAATTAGACACCTATTAATTAGATACAAGAAATGATTTACCGGCCGCTTTTATCACAAACTAACATAAGATATCCCGTACCACGACGAAATATTACGTATATTTAGCAAGGCAAACGGCCTTCTCCAAGACATTAAAAAAAAGTTATATCATTTTGATTCCTTACTCAAGCATCATCTATAATTAGATTTAAAAGCATTCATTTTATATCTTAACGATATCAAAAACCAGAGATAAAATAAGTCTTAACGCGAGCAAAGTCACAGGTAAAAGTTAGACCTATTTATTTTTATTACATTCTACTGCAATAAGTCGACAATGAGCGGTTTTACCGCTTTACTGCGTCTACGCAATTTTATTCACATAGTTTATTTGGTATTGCCAATTAGTATGATCGTAAAGGTAAACCATTACGGGAGGTCTCCTGATCATGGTTGATATTACATCTACCTATCGGATAATTCTATTTTATTAAATACTTATGCACGCTTGAAGTTTATCATTGAGTTTATCATTGTTATTGCCATGCTTTGAGTTCAATGTTTAGGTGTGTTATACTCTTAAAACACACACTTTCACATTAATTGACGATGTTTTATACGACAAACTAAAGTTACCCTACACACTCGTAGCTGCGTATGGAACCAGCGAACAAACGAAAAATACAAGCACTTATGTAAATATTGCTTTGACATGACAACTTAGGCTCGCCGATTATTACTCCGCTGACGTGTTGAAAGGTGAGTTGTTTTACAAAATAACACTCCCAAGGATATCATCGTTTCAGTTTGTAGTCGTCCACTGGTGAACATAGGCCTCCCCTTGAGCGAGAACAATCCAATGCGGCCTGCTTCCACCGACTTCCTATTACCCTTATCAGACCCAAGGACTTGCTTATACAAACTAGACTAGTCCCAAACTCTAGGCTTCGTTAATCTACCTTTCCGACTGCCCGTCAGCCAATGCGCAAAGAAGACGCATTGAATCAACTCCTGCGCAGCTATCCAAGAATCTCGCAATCAGTTGATATGCCGAACGAAAATTATTTTATTGGTTCGCGACTTGCATGTGTGCTATTGAATATTATAAATTGGATCTTAATGGCATAGTTTTAATTATTTTGCATTTTTGCTTCAAATTTAAACATAATACTGGGAGACACACAAGGACGATTATTAAAAAAAAATGTTAGATTATTCAACTAAAGTAAATTTAAGTAGTTGTTTCTTGTGTAGCGTGTTTTTTTTTAATGTGAATGAGAAGACAAACGAGCCCATATACACCTGATGTTAATTGAAATGCGAGACCCATAGAAATTTGCATTCTCAATACTGCAATAAAATTCTAAAGCTGCAAATGCGTTGCCAACCCTGAAAACTAAGATGGAATGTCTCTATACTAGTAATTTTACGAGTTTTCTTATCCCAACATCGGAAAACAATAATGCGGACACATGTTGCAAAGCGGTAGGTTCAAAGACATACATTAGTTGTTTTTATTTCTTATAATTTAATATTAATGGCGATCTACCGCGGTCAATGATTTCGCCAATGTAGATTGAGTGAGAGTAAATCAGTAAAGAGTAATCGAAAATAAAATTCGGACATCTTGTTTTCACTGAAGCGTTATTTTTACAGCTATATCAAATTATAAAAGGCTTCATAATAATAAATCTTCTTGCAAAAAAACGAGTACTTACGATTATTTCAAGTAGTTAAAAAAAATTGATTTTATGCTAATGCATGGATTGGGAGACTTGGCCCTATCGCGTGGCCAGCGCGTTCCCCAGACCTTTGGATTTTATCACTTTGCAGTATAAAATCTTATGTCCTTACAGTATATTAAAACGACTTGACAAAATCAAAAGCGCCCATTTTCTATGCAAAAGGTAAAAGTAGACCAACAATTCAGTATTTTCCAGCCAATAACATTAAGGTCTTTTAGTGTTGTTAAATGAAATAATCAGAAGAAGAGTTGGAATGCTTACTTTGGGTTTACCTTGTTTATCTAAGATTTATCTGTAGCCCGTTATTTGAAAACAACTCGGAATGCCACTACAGTCGCATAAATTTTATTATAATGTTAGAATCTAACAATTCCTGTGACCACAACGACCTTTGACATAAACGTGAACATATATGAGGCTTTGTCATAACGGACTTTTACTGGAATAAATAAACATACACTCACGGACAAGATTAGAAGAACAAGAAGTAACAATTTTATTACAAAAAAAACATGGTTTTTGCTGAATATTATTTTTTAATTAATTCAAAAGATTATTTTTTATCATTACATTAAAATAAAATAAATTAAAAACAATTGACTACCTATGGTGTGTTATTTTTTGGAGTACCTATTGACGTCGTTTTCTGCGCGTATTTTTTGATTTATATTTTCTTTAAAATGTGCATTTTTAACAATTAATACACGTGTATTTAAAAAAAAATACAATTTATGTTGCACAAAACTAATAAAATATTGAAACATTGGCTTCCGCCCGCGACTTTGTCTGCATAGATTTCAATTATCGTTATTTAATCGGGATTTTTTAAATTTTCCGGGAGGAAAAGTAGTCTCCATTTTAAATTTCATCCAAATCCGTTTAGCCGTTGCAGCGACAAGGAGTAACAAAGTAACACACAAACTTTCGCATTTATAATATCAAAACGATGAGCTGGGGCTCTATTCTAGTAGAAAAAAACCATTGTACTTTTACCATGTTATCTTTATGGGAGCCCGTTGTTTCACTTTTTTTTTTTTGTCATAATGTCATTTTTAACATAATTATCAATAGTCATAATTTTTATATCTCTGGAAACGTAAACTTTTTAGAACTTCTTAAATACCTAACGTGTAGACAAGGCTAGGTTAGGTTAGGTTTAATTTAAAAAAAAACTGAAAATTTTACAGTTTATTAAAAAAAACGTTATGACTTGCAATAATTATGACCTAAGACACATTTTGACCAAAAATAATTATGGCAGACGATATAGACTCTATCGTTATGTCAACTTAAAATATACTTGAAAGTAGCACCGAGTTAAAACAAACATGAAAACAAACATGTCAAAAAAAACATGCTACATACTAGACTAACGATCGATTTTTTTCAATTTTTAATCATTAAACATATCGTAATGACACCGTCTCTTTCACTCCTACGCGCCAACGAGAGACAGAGTATCAGAAGCATAGTAAGTAACTGTTATTTTATACCCATCAAACTTTATTGCTCGTATCTGTCAAAATTGATATTATACTTTCGCTTGTGCATAATTTATGTTGGGTGGTTTTTTTTTTAAAGCAACGTGTTGAGAGTAAAGAACTGCATATGTTTATTAAAGACAAAATGAAACTTTTTCACTCCTCGCGCAAAAACAGGTTGTTATTCGTTTATCTGTGAACAAATATCTGTATGTATTTAAGGGTTTTATTAATAGTGACCTAGTAGGCAGTAACCCTGCTGGATATTTGTTTCTGAGTCTTGAATTTTTTCTATATTTTTCTATATAACCAAGTAGGTATTTATATCGTTGTCTAGTACCCATAGTAAATGCCTAGGGCTTAGTTCGTGACGTGAAGTGACGTATTGTATGTATGTATCAACAAGAATAAAAAAAATGCAAAGCACAGGCAATATAACAAAATAAAACAAGTACAATGGCGAACTTATCACGTAGAGATTAATATTTTTAGCGGATTTTTTTTATGTTTTTTTATTATAATTAGTGGGTATTTTTTTCAAAATAAAAACGTAAAAACAACATGTTTAATTTCCTGAATATTTTTGATATCGGCGAGTTTTTTCGCATAGCTAATTAAATAAAAATTACCTTTTATTTTTCAAGGTGTGAACACTTCCTAGGCAATTATAACCAGAGTACATTAATGGCGATATCACTATCATTATCATATTGTTAACACCTTCCATTATTAAAGGTATTTCAAAATAACCTGTATACCTTTAAGTTAAGGTTGCTAATAATCGAGTAGTAAATAGCTTACGCGCAGTTTAATCAGTACTCGGCGCAAAAACTCCATTCCAGTTAATTTGGATCGATGCCTTGAGGCGGGGAATTCCTTTTTTAGGGTCCCGTACCCAAATTGTGACAAACAAGACCCTAACAACTACAACTCCGCTGTCCGTCTGTCTGTCTGTCAGCGGGCTGTACTGTATGAACCTCTGTGGCCCGTTTCACAAAGCTACAAGTTACAAATTGGACTTGACAGAAGCGCGTGGAGCTAACCCCATGTGCTTCTGTTTAGTCCACCAGAGTAAATCTCTTTAACCGAACAATTGTCCTCGCGGGTGATATCCATGGACTTGTTTCTCTAATAAGTCCATGGCGATTGTCTAAAACTCGATACTGGCGAAATACACCTTGTTAAAACAAGGAGTGAAAGCCATTAATTAAGAAAAAAAAAGTTACAAGTTACTAGCGGAAATCTCTTTCTAGCAAAAGGATTTAGAAAGAGACTAATCCGTAATAAGTAGCCAGTTGATTTTTTACAGGGTGTGTATTTTTATTGCGACTATCACAATAAAAATATTTCTTGAATTAAATTGAAAATGACAGGTGTACAAGCAACGAGTTTTTTTCTTGCTTTATCTTAACAATCGCTTTATCTGTTGAACCGTTACAGACAAATAAAATGTTCAAAGTAAGTAATAACTATAGCGTTTATAACAACAAATAATATAAATGGATTTTATTTTTTCAAAAGAGGCCTCCATGTAAAAGAATGGTACGGAACCGTTCGTGTTCGAGTCTGACGCATAATTGGCCGGTTTTTATACCTAAATCCCGCTTGGTCCAAGTATAAAGCGGCGGCAGCGATTGTCAATCAACGCAAAAAATATGTAAATTATAATGACAAAATAATGGACGATGTGTGAAAATCGTTGGTTTAAAACAATGTGATGTTTTAGGTTTTCTTTGAACTTGTTTAAAAATATTATAGTCTTTTAAATCTACAAAAACGCGCCGTAACACTTAATTTGAAGTTGGACGATTGCGCTATTGTATTTATGTAAAAATTAGTAGTGAAGCAAGTCTTCACAAATTTAAATAATGTAATTAGGGAGTTAAATGTTTTAATTGCGGTTCAATTAAGTTATATTATTACTTTTATTATAGTACTAACGAGTTGATGATTAACCGACTTAAAAAAAAAGAGGAGATTCTCAATTCAGTTTTATTGTATACTATTTAGGTCTAGTTTTCATTCAACACTCAATATTTCACGATACTGCAATCAAATTCAATAGGATGCAAAAATAAGGACTTTTTTAAGTGAAGTTAAGCGATATTGTGCTTTATTTGCTAATATACATAGTATTGCACTGCCATCGAAGAAATTGTACCTAATAGCCTTTTTCGATTAAAACTACAACTGATTAATCGACTACAAAAAAGGGAGCTTTCAATAATTTTGTTCCTTGATTGAATTTTACAAGCTATATATCTGCCACCTAAATCGCTTACCACTTGTAACTCGTACTCACCTTTTCGTTACAATGTAAGACCATCAAATTGACACAAGGAAACTACTAATTACGGGTTGATAAACGTTTTCAAGAAATTACAAGTTATATTGTTTGTTTTGTCATAAATGGGGCGATATTGGTTTGAACGTTGAGGCGTGTACTACCATGGACCGACCTGGGTAGTGATTCTTTCAAAAGCAATGGTGAGCGAACGCAGGAGTGATGTCCAAGCGGCGAGTTTAAGTAGTCCCGTGAAAGCGAACAAAACACATTTCAGCGCGTGTATTCAATTTGGCAGCATGGCTTCTCGAACGTATAAGGCTGCCTAATTGAGAATGCACGCGCTAATATGTGTTTTTCTCGCTCTGACGGGACTACTTAAACTTGCCGTTTGGACTTCACTCCTGCATTCGCTCACCTTTGCTTTTGAGAGAATCAATACCCTGGGGACAAATTTCTGACAATGGATGGGAGAGATATACAACTCTTATCTCTTTTACTAATTGGAATTAGACTAGTGTTTAACAATTTATTTATAATTTGCGCACCTATGTCTGCTACTGCGAGACGGTAAAAGCATTTGGCGAGCAAGTTTAAAAAAAGTAGAGAATAAGAAGTAAGGGAATAGAAGAGATCTCTATTTAGCGATAAGACCATGTGTATTACCATGTTACATAAAATTGTTGTTATTTGTATCAAATCGTAAGTTACTGTTGTTTTCAATAAAGATAGTATTATATTGTATTGTATAAAACAATTTCTGCAAGTATGGAGTCGCGATCGAATGTTACTCATTTGTATTTTCGAATGTTATTGCTTTTTGTTTTTAGTATTTACATGAATTAAATAATAGCGTCTAATTGAAGTATTAAAAGCTTGTCGTCAAATAGCCCTTACCGTGGACGTCATAAGCAGGGGTCGGATTTTTCATCGCATGGTGAGATGAAAGAAAACTGTGGAGTCGATATTAAAGCTAAATTTTAATTCATATTCATACTCATACTCACCAATTTTCTTAGTCCCGTAATACTTTTGTCCCTTGTGCAGGTTGACAGATCGAAAATGTTAATCGAAAATTAATCTTACTGAATGTAATTAAAATTATTTGTGTAGTATGATTTGGGAAGTGTTAAGCCTTTTGCTTGGTAAAGGGTTACATTTACCCTGTAACTATATCAAATTAGTTAATCTTTTGTTTGGTTCAGACTACTTTGTTGCGGTAAAAAAAAGTAAAATTTTATTTTATTTTTATTTACGATATAATTTATTTCTACTCATATGACTTATTTTATTTATAATTTAATTTCGTTCTTAATTAAATGAATGAGTATGAATATGAATTAAAATTTAGCTTTAATATCGACTCCACAGTTTTCTTTCATCTCACCATGCGATGAAAAATCCGACCCCTGGTCATAAGCATGAAACTATAAAAAGTATCAAATCGATTATAAAAATCATCACCCTGTAAATAGTTTTTTTTTACAATCACTAAATACTCATCGTGATCTATCTAACGTGTCCAAACTCTGTAAGTCTACGTAAAGTGCAACGGAGATAATGTTGCCACCTGTTTCCATCATCAAACTAGCTCAATACATAAACATTATAATAATTAATATAATATATTAAATTTCAGTTCAATCCGATAAACAATGTGAGTTAAATTTAGATTGTAATATTTCAAACAAATAAAGCAACATACAGGGTGAAGTAAAATAAAATCTTATAATATAAATAAAATGGCAACCTTTTATTTCTAGAAACATTAAAAAACGCTTTCGTGTTCGCAAAACGTCTATAAATCAGTGGTTATTAACAATAATTCATTAATAGGTGAATTATTGATGCTGAATTCGTTTCGCGTTTGGAAAAAACTCAAGCTATCTCTCTGGGAGATTCTTTAAGCTGCAGGGGGTGTAGGGCCACTAGAGTCGCGGTGAAATGTGCATTAGTTTAGTTTCTTAATTGAGTTTACATTGTGACATGTTTTTATGGAATCTGTTTTCCGGATAAAACTATTTCATTTCATTACAAGAAAATTGGTGATGTTTTGTGAAACCTATTTAGAATATAATTGGTAGCAGTGATGAATTTTCTTATTTAAACATCTATATTTAGTCGTGGCATGCATGACTCGACATATGAATGTGGAAGAAGCGAAAGAGATTTGTCAGGATCGTAGCAGATGGAAAGAAGTGGTCTCTGCCTACCCTTCTGGGAAACAGGCGTGATTTAATTTATGTATGTATGTATATTTAGATCCGTTGGGTTTCCTTATAATAAATCGTGTACATGATATCTGCGACACCAGAGCATCATGAGTTTCATTCGCTTAAACTACTCATTTATTAATTCGTCGACAAATATTAAACGACGCAATAAGTAAGGTTAGTTACCTTTGACCAAACTTTTTCGTTGCTAATACTTGCGACCATAGTCCCAATAAACGTACTGTTTTTATTTAATACGCTAGTGTTAAAAAAAAGAATTCTAGTAGAATATTTCGAGTGGACATATCCTTGTTCCTCGTCAAAATTATGAGAAACTTCGTCACTCAAATATAAAAATCCCCATCTAATTAAAAATAATAATTAAATATAGATGAATAAGTGACACTTTACAATGTATTCTTAATAAGGATAGATTATGTTCATTATTCAACACATTAATTACCAATAAATCGACATTAACTCGTTGCGATTTCGAACTGTCATCGATAATAAATGGCAAATTTAAGATCAAAGTTAATCATACTTAAAACAGTCGTGAGAGAATCGCCAACTTCATAGCCCGATAGTAACGGTCCAATCGGATTTATGATGCTGTTTCTGGCGACGAGTGCGCTAATTGGTGCGTGTGCGCCGATCGTCGGTCTGAGGCTAGCATCTACAACGCCAACGGCTCCTTAAGGCGTCGATTTGATGGGTGAGTTAGAAGTTTGGGCAAGTAAACGATTTGTGGAATGCCGGAGGCTCCGTATGGAGTCGGTTTGCTATGCGAGTTTGGGATTAGGGCTATAGACAAAAAGAAAGTATGCACACAAACAATCACTAGTTGTGATTTCGGTGGATTTTATGGTAACAAGGCCAAAACTCAATAAAAGTTTCGGTTGTTTCTAATACTGGGATTTCTACACGTTGACGCCTAGAAACTTTTAACTTTATTTCCTAGTCTTTAATGAGTCTCAAATCTAGAAAGATATACATTTAAAATTGTAAAATTGATTCAGACGTTGTTGGTATTTAGATTTTTGACTAGTCGTAAACCTAACACATTACCGATTCAGAACAAAATTGGCATACACCCGTTGCTTGTATGAGATTGAATTTCAGTTGTTATTATCAACTAGTTTTTCATGCTTACACACACTTATAAAAATCTAAGGTCATAAAGTTACATCTTTCTATTTATGTGACTAAAGAACGCGCTAACTACTGGCAATCACATGGCTTTTTATATCAGCTAATGGAGACATTAGAGTTCCCTTGGCATTTGCCGGGCTATTAATTGCAAGGAACGAGAGTTAGCGGGCTTCTAAGAATACATAAATAATAAATTGTACTCTCACGGTAAATCGAGACATCCTGTATTGTCTACAAACATTATGCAAAAGATAATACTCAAGTGAGCATCAAAAAAGGCATTATACAGGATGAACTAAATTCAACTAATCAAGATAAATTAAGTAGGCGAAGTTTATAAAATGAATGTTACCTTAGGGAAATGAGGGGTTATTTTTTAATACATTTTCAATCAAAGCGTGATACCTATTTTGTTGCGTAGATAATATCGAGTGGGTCAAAGAACGGTTAACTATGGTAATACTGCCAACCACAGTTTTAATATAGTAAACATATTACGTCAAAATAAAATCCTCAATGCTATATCGTAAATCGCAATAATATAATGACAAACAGCAGAATTCTTTTCTCACCAATATATAATGCATTACAGAACTATAATTCATACGGAGCCGGCTGCGAAGGAAATCAAGTGCTTTATAAATATGCCGCAATTAAAAAAAATACGTGTTATATAGGCGTCTAAAACAAGATACCTGATGGTTGTTGACTTTTATTGTTTGTAAAAAACTCAGAATAATGCAAAAGAGTATTTTCGTTTGAAAACCATAACATGACTCGCGCGCTCGTGAGATTTGTTTAGAGTAAGGTACCTAAGAATTTGAAAGTTTGTCAAAATACCAAAGACACGCAAAAGCACTAAGTTTATACGTACTAAAAGGTCATGTTTTCTGAACGAATTTGTTGCTTAAAGATGTATTTTAAGAGAGAAGATTAAAGTAGAAGTGTTCGCATTATTTTTTCGGATAGGCGAGACTTGTTTTTGTACATTATTAAACTAGTTTGTTTTAGACCTTATTCGAGACTAAACAAACAGGACAAAGGGCTAATTTTAAAGGACACCGGGTCATAAGCACTTGGAAATACGGACGCCGACAGGGTGTTCTATACCCTGGCTGAGTGAATTAAATAAATTAACCCGAAGCGCTTTGTTCTCGCGTTCTAATCTAGAGACTAGTATAGCTACTTGACAGTCATTGATAACCATATTATCGAAAGTAATACAGTTGGTAACATAGCGATGGTGTTTTATTGACAGTTTAAATAAGGATTACAATTAAGGAATTTCTAATTAAATTCTTTTCTAAATACATCTTTGCGAGCTAGACGGGTTATTCCCACCTGTTACCACCGATTTGTTACCACTGGTAACAGCTGGGATTTTTTTTCTAATCTTTTACCAGTGGTAACTAATGGGAATAAAAATTCCCAACTGTTACCACTAACTACTGGGATTTTTTTCCCAGTAGTTATCTCCAAATATTTTAGTGGTAACAAATGGGAAAAATATTCCCAGTTGTTACCACCGAGTACTTAAGTGGTAAAAGATGAGAAAAATATTCCCAGCTGTTACCAGTGGTAACAATTTGGTGGTAACAGGTGGGAATAATCCAGCTAGACTGTCAGGTGTGTAGGGTATCCTATCTTAGTCTTTAGAGGTATCAATGCTTGCTTGTGTTCATGTGTATTAGAGTTCACCTACTACAGGTGGCTTGAATGCTTGTTTGCCTTATCTATACGTACCATAAAATAACGTGCATATAAAATAATAAAAAACTCAAGTCATGCCAACAAATGCACTAAATTTTAATAAAACTTCATGCCTTGCGCCAAACCCTCTGTACACCATAGCTTGGTCGCATAAAGCTCAGTTTCGTTTATCTTTTAGTTTTTAATGGTAAATATGTACGGTCAAGGAAATAAGTCTATTGGTTTTAAATCGTCAGAAGTTTACAAGCGCTGTTATCTTACTTGTAAACTTGGTACATATAATAATTATAAATTTATAAACGGAAACATAAATACAGGGGGATTTTTTATCTTACAGCAATTAAAGTTTAGTTATTGAATTGATCTAAAACTATACTGGGGTGTGATTCTCTCAACAACAACGGACGGACGGACGAACGAGTGAATGTCCAAGCGCCGAGTTCAAGTAGTCCTGTCAGAGCGAACAAAACACATTTTAGCGCGTGTATTCAATTTGGCAGCATAGCTTCTCGAACGTATAAGGCTGCCTAATTGAGGAAGCACGCGCTAAAATGTGTTTTGTTCGCTCGGACGGGACTACTTAAACTCGCCGCTTGGACATTCACTCCCGCGTTCGCTCACCTTTGCTTTTGAAAGAATCACTACCCTGGATCAGATATCATGTTTCGGAATCACAAATTACAGCTATTTTATACCAAAGGAGCCAAAACTTCTTTGTTAACTAACATTGCAATTTTAAAGGGGCTTTTTATGCCGTATTAATAAAATCAAGTGATTTAATGTATGTATGTATGTACGTGTTATATTGCAAGTAACCGAACAACGACCAGTTTTCCAAAAAAAAAAAAACTACAAAGAAGTCGTCGGCACTGACAGTGTAAAGGCGCATGGCTTGGCATAAACTTTCGTTATTAATTATTATTTTGTTACGATTGTCTGTTACTTTATAAATAAGCTTTTGTCCGTACTCTGTTCGCGTAGAAGCCGTATATCGCTATTCCCTCTCAAACTGTACAATTATAAATGGCGAGAGGGGAAAAGGGCCCAGCAGTAGCAATAATAATAATAAATAAAAAAACAATACTTACTCTACGTCCGTTTTCAGACTAAATATTTTCGTTATCATGTGCATTGGTTAAAGCATTTAACAATGAAGACGGAAAAAACAAACAAACATACTTTCGCATTTATAACAAGGTTTAGTTAAAATTAAAATGAAATACCTACTTCTTTCATGCAATCCATACAAATATTCTTTATTGAACACTACTTATAATAACTACATGGAAAAACAATACGAAAGAAACGATACAAAGTGAGTCAATAGGCGGTCTTATCGCTAAATAGCGATCTATTCAAGACAGCTTTACAAAGATGATTTTCATTATAGTAGAGTTTTGCAAATAATTTATTTAACTTACCATGTTACAGCAAAATACTAGCCGATATGAGTAGGTATCTAAAAAATTACATAGGGTGTACTTTTTGCTACTCTTATACAGGGGGTTGACATTCTAATTCTCAAAACCATAGAACATTTTATTTGGCACGTTCAATTTCAGCGTTCAATCCTTTATGGGCACCTCGGAATGAAATCCACAATAACAGAGGTATAAACACGCTCGGCGATCGACAACGGCTCTCTATTCTATAAAAATTAATACCGCAGTGTGGTGCCTTGATACCTTATTGTGTGGCGCAAGTTATAAGAAAAAAATCGCATCCTCGTCATTACAGCAGCTATAAAACGTCTGCAGGACATAGGCCGTCTCTCAGGATCGTTACTAAAAAAAACATGAAAAGCAATTGACCTTCTTTTAAACAAAAAAGGAAAACCGCATTGATAGAGACAGGCATGCCACTTTTTATCCTGAGAACGCATTTTAGTCAGACAAAACCGTGGTTAAAAGCTAGTTGTGATTAAAATAATCAATCAAAGCTTTGTAAATTAGAAGAAGAGCTATCAGAACAATAGATATAAAATATATGTACAAAGGCGAATTTCTCCCTTTAAGGGATCTCTTCTAGCTTTAAGTTTTGTACTATTTTTTGTAAAGGATTTTTGTTCTCTACCCGCGAAAACGAATTAAATTAATATACAGTCAGAACCAAAAACCATTCATTGTACCTACAATAAAACAATATGAAAAACGCTACAGCGTAGAAAATAAGGCACACACGTAACCGCAGACTATAACGTCAGATACACCGCAGTGCATTCGAAATAATACAGCGCGCTGCGCCTGCGCCGCAAACTCTGCCAAATTGTTTCCACGGATACAATGTGGCCGGTGCCATTTGTTATTGTGGCTAGAATTCAGTATCGACGCCATTTTGTATGAAAAAAAGTGTTTGGTATTGAATGAGCAACCTGTAGCTATTATATAGGGTGTCACGGAAAACATTAAGAAAAAAGTTATCTGAAAAACGTTCTTTTTTAGCATGGAGACATTTATAAGTTTCCTTATCCTAGTAGTGGGAAAAGAAATAAGAACTTTCAGAAGAAACTATAAATACATACTTGGTTTATTTAATTGTTAAATTTCTAAAAAGAGGTCTTGAAAGTTTTCATAGTTCGTTCGCATAATCTCTCACCGTGTTAGATTCGTGTGTCGTCGATTGTTAGTTATTACCAATTTACACATTAACACTTATAAAAAGGTTTTTAGGAGTCAGACGATGCTTTGGCAAAATAACTTAAATAAATACAAATTGTATAATTATATTAACCTACAGTATAATAGAAACATCACTTAATTTGATGTTAACTAACTACTTGTTACACAAGTGCCGACATTTTTATTCCATCTTCTCATTACCTATTAAAACAAAAAAAACACCATATCAGGTATTCAAAAACCACACCCTCTACATTGTCCGACATCTTTAACGCCAATTAAAACTAGTGTTGCGCCGGTATTGATAAAAAAGTGTCGATAAGTCCCGCCCCTCGTGACATAAATACGATGCGACTACCGTGAAGGCATTACTGGATTTCCCTTTTAAGCGGCGGGCTGCAGTGTCAGGTTACAGGAAAAAAAGACAACTGGAAGGGTCATTTTTTTAAACTAAAATCTGCAAATAAAATACAGTTGCGCGAACGAATTGGGAGTAGAAAATTTAACTATAATACTGCTGGGTCATTTTAAAGATCGGTAGCCGTTTTAAACAATTTTGAAAGCATAAAATTGTAAGTACTCGTATTTTTTTAAAGGCGCAATTTATTGCAACGGATTTAAATAACCTTTTGAATAATTATATATCATTGGTCAGCTACTGTAAAAGTAAATTAACAATAATGTAATAATCTAAAAAAACATTACAATGAGTTGAAAACTTAACCGAGGTAAGTAATTTAAAAATCCATAAATAGGTGAGCATTATTATAATGTCTGTACCACAACGATTTCTCGTCCCTTTGCGGTTGACATAAAACCTTTATTCATTGGTGCAATATTGAAGTTCCATGCCACGTAATTATGGAGTATTAAAATGTGTAATTGTATTCCCTTTCACTTTAAAGGTCGCAATATAAAAAGTTACAGCAAGAAAAATACGGACCTAGGGCAAGCGGATTAAACTAGGTATTTAATAACACACAGATAATTCAATCCCTAAACAGTATGATTATTTTATCGATACAGAAATAAAAACAAAATTTGACACTATAAAAATATATACAGGTTGTTTCCATTTCTCATCCCACAATAATTTTCAGTATCAACCTCATTTAAGCAAAAGACCTTTGACTGGAAATAAACTCCCTGCTACACACCTAGGCAATATCCCGGCAATATTTATCCCCTAGATGCCTAGATAACATTCCCCGGGCATTTCTCGCAGAGGAATCCCGATAAGTGACCAGACCCGCGGTAAATGAAGACGGTGACGTCTTAATAACGTTGATGCAAGTTAATATGGACAATTTATGGGGAATTCTAGGGTGTTCAGTCATATGTAATGTAGGGAACATGCTGTATTTATAGCGGAAACGCGAGCCACGACGAATTGTTCACATGTTTTCCGCTTTCTATAGTAAATTTGTTTTATCCAACCCAAAAATGGTAATACTTTTGCCATTAATTTATTTTTTCTTCTTGCCTCTAGCATGTAAATAAAATTAGTTATGTACAAATCTATTGAAATTTATTAACATTTGAAATTTGTAATGGCAAAAACATTAATCAAATTTAGAAATCTGTTGATTAGCCTAATTCATTAGTTAGCCTAGAAACAGTTACAATGTTTTAACTAAACATACGAGTAAGTAATTAAGTATATAAAAATGGCACCGTCTTAATAAGATTTTAAGTGCCTGCCATCAACGCATTGATTGAACTGTTCTCATAAAAAGTCTAGAAAGTAGCGGACACCGACGATTACTCCTCATAGGTGAGCAGATTTCTCATGAAACGACAATCGGGTCACGTGGCTACGCCGTATATCAATTGTATAAAAAGTGATGTGTCAAGATATGTCTCGACATTATACAGGGTGTGTAATATGGCAAATCGTAATGGTTTACATTATTGGCTTTCTGCAGCATTATCAATTATTTCCCGACTACGAGAAGCCTAGAAAAGGGTTATAGTGTATGTATGTTTGTGATCAAAAACAGGATGTTAAACGCTAGATAGCGATTTTAATAAATGGAATTTCATATGATTCTTCAAGAACGTCTTAATATCATAGGCTATATAAAATTAGAAATCGACAGCAAAGCGGTGAAACTATATAATGTTATCTGATCCTTTTTTGTTTTTAAATTAGATCCCCCTTTATGGAAGGCGTGACCCTAGTCAGGACATATACAGGCTGATTACGAAATGGCTGTCAAAGTGACATGACGTGATCAATATGTAATACGAGGGGCGGAATCTGTTATTTAAAACAATACGTTACGCAAATGGTGCACAGTTATTTGATGTAGAGCAAATGTAACTGTCACGTTTCTCATTCGATTTCGAAGGTGAACTACTGGTTCGTAAAAAGTGGTACTAGTTTCACTAGCGATCTAAGAAGCCAACGATAATAATAAATATTTACATCCTGTATTCAACGGTAATAAAGGGCTAGAAATTAATTTCTTAGCGAGTACGTAAACCCAACTTTATTTCAAGTATATTAAGCGAACAGCTTACACAGGTTGTTGCCTTTCATATTTTTTTTGCCAAAACACCTAACCTATCATTTTTGTGCAATGCAACACACTTTCATGCTATTGAAGAAAGAGAAAAAAAACGTAAATGATGTATACACGATATTATTTTTGTGTCTTTTGTTAAATAAAGGTCGTAGAGATTTTCTTATTTAAATTAAATGACTCTATGAAAAGTTTTATCAAACTTACCATAAATCCAAAATTTGAATTATTTAACATACCACCGGCGTCAAAGCCACAAAGGGATTCGTCATGTGTGTACGTGTATTCAATAATTCATAACGCCTAAACGTGCTAAGACGAACATTAACACTTCAATAGCGAGCAAACAAACAAACACACATAGAATTATTATTCCCAATATGACCGAGACCAAAAGCAGTTGCGGTTGATTAGAAAAAAAAACCATTTTAAGATGGCCTGTGGTTGTCATTATAATTGTTGGGTACAAAGTTCAATTTAAAATGGTGGTGTGGTGATGGTTAAATAGCTAATAAAAACATTGTGTACTCAAGTGTAAGGACTTGAATATCTGTTGTTATCCTATTCCGTGCCGGTCTCTAAGATTTCTATACAAACTTGACTCTTTAGTAGAGTTCGCGGCAATTTATGAATAAATAGAACACGCTGTATCGTTCAAACTTTGTATAAGTGTGACGGAATGTGTCTTAGATAATGTGATACTACTTAAACAGATGGATATATTTTTCATATGTCTAAACATGAAACAATGCCTTGTATCTTGACTGATAGACGCAGTCCTGAATATTTAGGGTGTATACATAATAAAATAATAATAGAAAAAACACTAATAATTTAAAATATAGAGGAGATTATAGACACTGGTAAAATGTACTTATAACTCCAAGGGATAAATTTTCCTTTGTATCTGTTTATGTACACATTCTTTTTTTTGTGTGCAATTTATAGTTTACATACATAACATACCACCGGTTTAGTGAAGAACGTAAAAAATCGTTGAAATAAAAATAAATCTTTTAAATCTATAAAATTGCAATTGAAATGTTATCATTGCTTTTGATCCAAGAGTGTATTTTCAATTTATTATTTAATAATATCATACAAAAGTACAGGTTGTTATATTTTTAAAATTAATAAATAATATTCAGTGTTCTATTCAAGCAGTAAATATACAGGCTGTTTTAGTTATTTTTTTATAGTACTTACTTGTTCTTTTTTATTTTAAGTACAGAGAAAAACGACTAACTTTGATAATTTTGAGAATATTTACTTATAGGAATTAGTAATATAATGAGAGCTTAATTTTTTTTTAATCAGTTACAATGTCATATTCAAATCGACTTCATGAAAATCATAACATTACTACTAAAGTTCCCTAACTGTGCCGATAGATGTCGCCGATAATGCGACATTTACTTGTAACGCGGTATTACAAAGCCAACAAGTTATGAAGTCGGCAAGTTGCTGACGATCTTAATCGTACATAAGTTACTTATATGACATCAATGTCTGAAGCTTTTAAAATTACAAAGAAAATGCGTAAATACCACCTCAAGTTTAAAATGGTTCCGTAGGAATTTTATTTAAATACTTTTTTGCACAAAGTTAGTAAACATAGTGTACATAAATGTGCTGAAATTGTTTCTACCAGTCAACCTTAAAGTGAAATAGAAATCAAAAAGTAGGTAGATACAATAGATCTCATATAATTATATGTCAATTGTTTATAATTCACAGTTTTTAAGGCTTCAAATTAGAATACACAATTAAATCTACCTTTACTACAAACAGACCACGGAGGAAACTCAAAAATGTGTAGAAAACTCAAGTCACTTAAATCAAATTAATGAAATGTTTCTGACAATGAAAATAGCTTAAAAATAAAATGCCAAGTCTATAAAAAATATGCCAGCTTTACACGGTTTACTTATTACGAATCTCGAAAAATGTTGGAACCTCTAAGGAACCTTAAAATACAAGAAAATATCTCCAACAATGTGGTCAGCGTTAATTACAACCTTTATGTTGTTGACCAATATCGCGCAGAAGTTTAGTACTAAACTGGATCTTTCATTAAAAACTTTATTAGTCAAGTAAAAATACGTTTTTTTAACTTAATGCATTAATGCTCGATAATCGACGTTTTTTATTTGCCCTACTGTGGCTTTACAAGCTTTTAAAGTGCGATTAAATATCTAGATAATGTTGATATTTATGTATTAGTCATTTATATAATTTACCATTTCATATATTTATGCTTCAATATCTTTTTCAATGATCTAAAAATCTTAAAATATAGCCATTAAAAGTTTGTATAGACCAATAAAAAAGTTTGGATAGAATGTATAATTAACATACAGCATATAAATTAAATGTGTGACAACATTGTAATATACAGAGTGAGGGTAAAATTCTAGTAAAAATGCAAATATTTTAGTCTCCCGCAGCGAAGACGTGACTAGATTGAACAAACTTTTTTAATTTGTGGTCGCATCGTCAATTTACCTCCTTGATCCTTTAGAGATGATATCACGTGCTTACCTGTAAAAAAATTTTTTTTATTATTTTAATGAATAAACATAAGTAATCTAGGCGATAAAGACAAAATATAAAAACCTCTATTCAATATTAATAGGGAGTATTAAATCAGATCTTCAAATAATAAGCAAAGCTCACACAAAAACTTACAATAAACACATCAGACCTTTTAAACCAGATGGCATATCACTAAACCGTCAGGTATAATATGGCTATATACCGCTGTTATTATAGCTCTAGCTTATCTTGATGTCTGAAATATTTGGAATAATGAATACCTGGACTAACACAATGTATTAATGGAACAGTTAAGCAATATAAGGAAAGTCTGTCTATTTGTGGTCATATTTCAGCCGACAGCCATAAAAAAAGGATTTATTTGAGTGTTGACAATCACTTTCGAAACACCCTGTATGTTATACAAGGTGTATTTTTTAATTTATCGATTCAATACCTTCAACCAACCAGCATTAAGCACCGTAAATAAAAAACACACATAATTGCCACTTGACTTTTCCTAGTACGATGATAAACATCAGGACAAATGATTTTAATACACACATGGTCTGAGACATAATCAGTAAGGTGAGCAGGTAACTTATCTTAAATATTGTCTTGTTGTCATTTGCGTGGGTTTGATGGGAACTCGGAAGGCGGTATTTCACAGAAACACTGACAACATTTTTACCAGTTATTTCTAATGAATGCTGAGGGCATTGCAAAATTATGTATGATTTTGTCAGATTTTATGTAGAATACAAGGCTTAATCAAGCCATTTTCTTACAATTGACTGCCTATTGGTGACAGGCCGTAATAAATTTTATAATATCACGTATACCAAATTTAGTATAGGTTTTAAGCAAGACAATTTTATATAAGACGGCCATTTGGTATGAGGATTTGATGAATATAAATATCTTACTTAAACTTTTTCAACATTTTCCACGAGCACTTTCATTCGTATCCTTTACTTACTTTCTATTACTACTGTGAAAATGTATTTATTTTTATCATCTTCACCGTATATCTCCATCAAATCAACAGACCTTTTTTTATCCCGAATTATAATAAATAATAATTATTTAATTTAAATTTGAATCTTTAGGTTCAGCCGAAAAAAATCCAATCATCCGCTAGTTTTCGTCGTGTGCATATGCATTAGAGGACCGTCTCGAGTTGGTACACGAAGGCAGATGGACGTGGACGATAAACGCACCGATAGGGTTTACTGAGAACTGTTTCAACACGAGAGACGCAAGTTACAAGCATAAGCGATTTTAAAAACCTAGAGCAACGTCTCTTACATACATCAAACCTTCACGCTTCGGTAGTGATTCTTTCAAAAGCAAAGGTGAGCGAACACAGGAGTGATGTCCAAGCGGCGAGTTTAAGTAGTCCCGTCAAAACGAACAAAACACATTTCAGCGCGTGTATTCAATTTGGCAGCATGGCTTCTCGAACGTATAAGGCTGCCTAATTGAGAATGCACGCGCTAATAAGTGTTTTGCTCGCTCTGACGGGACTACTTAAACTCGCCGCTTGGACTTAACTCCTGCATTCGCTCACCTTTGCTTCTGAGAGAATCAATACCCTGTTATCCCAGGGTGGGGTAGGCAGAGCTACAGAATTACCTACAACTCTAAAAACTTGTTGATAATTCTGTAACCACATTAATTTGCTAACGTCTCTTAATTAGCTCTAATCTTGCATTGTTGTGCTTCGCTATTGTGCTGCAATGTGTGTTTTTGCAGAGAAGGAACAAGCACACAATTCACCTGATTTAAGTGGGATCTGAGACGCATAGACATTTGAATACCAAGACTAAAATCCGAAGGCTGCAAGCCTAGGACTGCAAATGCGTTGCCAGGTCTAAGAACTAATATGGAATACCTTTGCGCTAGTAAATTCACCGGTTGTTTTATCCCCACACCGGAACACAACAACGTGAACACTAGTGCTTGGTGGTTTGTTAGATGAAAAGATGGTGGTAGCGATACGGACAGACCTTCACAAGATCGTACCACTACTAAACTGGGTGTTTGATATAAAATGAAATGTTGTGAGTTTGTGTTTGAGTATTTAGATTTAGAAGAGCTTTGGACTAAATTATAAACGTAGCAAAGGTATTATCAAATACACCAACTGAACATGGCTCATAATAATAAATGAAAAACATACTCAATAATAACTTTTGAAATAAAATAAGACCTTTTTCGATTAGACACATCTTACAACTTTCCGCGTCCGCTTTCGCTACCTCTCATAACTCGCCCTAAAAATAACCCTTTTTTTAATAAAAACGTTTTAGTGCCGCGACACGACGTCTGCCACATTTGTGGTGAATCGTAATTCTAACATACGTGTCCGCTCCGGCTTCGGCAGACGTGGGATGGTTTTCTGATTTCTTGAAAACAGTTTTTTACTTGAAATTAAACTTGATTTCTTGGAACTTTACATCGCTAACACTCTCGACTTCACTTCATTTCCAATATAGCATTCACACTTACTCCTCGTCAAAAATTAAAATTAGAACACTCTGTAGCTTTAATCCCTAGCCAAACCAAAAAAAAACACGCCCTATCTGACTATAATCCTAAACAAAAACAAAGTCACATACAGCATGTATTTTTAATGAGTCCAAAACCAACTTCGAAAATTTAAAAATTAAGAAAGACAATGCTGCAACGCTGAGACGGACCACAAGGCAAGCATTTAGAGCCCTCTGCGCTAATGGCCGAGCAAACACTACTGTTTGGTAAGCAGTCGGTACCGTGGTAAAACGTCGTGTTTATATTTCGGGGCTGGTTTTTTTAATTGGAGGGATTTCGAAAAAGCTTTTTAGTTTTTATTCATTCGCTGTGAAAGAGAACTTTAAACGGCACTGTAGTAGGGATACTTTACTTAAGAATGCATTTATATTATAAAATAAAAAATTGACTGCCTGATCAATCAACGCACAGCCGATACCGCTGGACCTAGGGACTTGAAAATTGGAGGGAATATTTCTTGGATATCCTAGGGATGAACTAAAGAAGGTATTTTGGGTAATTCATCCCCTAAGGGGTTAAAATAGGGGAAGTTGCGTCGACGGCTTAGTGGCCTAAAGGGTCGAGTCGTGAGACCAATGACTTTTTCATTTTAAGTACGTTACTCGTTGCTCTTACCATGAAGGAAAAACATCGTGAAGAAACCTGCACATTGGAATAGCTGAGTAAGAAGGTTATTGCACAAAAAAATAGGATCGATGTGAACCCTAAAGGGCCCGTCTGTAAGATTAGGTAAGACAAGACCTATATGCAGTCAAATGTAATTGTTTGTGAATCATTTTGATGATTTTCTAAGTAGTTGTAAACAATTTTTTAGAACAAAACTGACACACACACACACATCACGGTGCTTGTGTGAGTTTTAATGTGTTGCGATTGTGTCATACATTTGTACATGCTTAAACACACATTTCTACATAATTGTTCTTATTCTACTTTTTTTTTACATACAATTATTTGCTGTAAAACTATCGTTCATTTATTTCTAAACGCAAGACCAAATCGATTGACCTTAATATTTTCATTCAAAATTGTCCCATTACGCCGTTACCTGTAAAAGTATTAAGAATTGTTTTAAACCAAAACTGAACCATTATTTCTCATCTCTTAAACATTCTAATAAGAAAAGCAATCTCGCTCCCACTGTGTTTGCACAAAACGATTGACCTAATTCGAACTTTGTTTTCTTTATCTCATGGTTAAATTTCGAGTGGCATTTAAAGCCTGGATAGGTTTATGCCATACGCACCGAGGAAACAATTAACACGTAAAATTTAAAGGCTTGGTTTAGTTCAAATACTCAATATAAGGTTTATTTGTTGGGAAATGTCGTGAAGTTTCTGTTTTAGATCGTATGTATATTTGTAACCCCCTGTAGATATAATGGTTTGAATTTTTAAATATAGTACAGGGGGCTCTTATTCACATATCATATTTATTTTGACATGATATTGCATTGTCAACGATATGAGCTCTTATTTACTAGGCAATAATGGCGGCCGAGTTAGCAATACGATAACATGTCAAAGACAACATGGCTTTACCTAGTACAATAGAGCTCTAGTTAGATTAATCTATATTCTAGAATCTTATTGTTTTAACGATGTGGAAACGTAGATACCAGACCACATATTTGGCTGACTGCACATACTAACTATAACCAAATTTAAAAAAAAACTTTTGAACTTCAATTAAATTGATTCTCTTGATGTGTGTACAGTCGAGGAAATTGATTCCTAGACCACTTTGGACTATGTCAAAGTGACACTGTAAATAAAATTATAAAAATTCTCTTATGTTTTGATTGATTAAGTCACTTTGACATAGTCCAAAGTGGTTTAGGAATCAATTTCCTCGAAAGTACCTTAAATTTAGCGGTGTTTCCTCGAAATTGGTATTTTTTCTAGATAAAATAGAATTAATTCTAATAGTCCAACTATCTGAATTGATTGTAAAAAAAAAATAGTTAATCCGTGACAACGCTATCGCTACTTTTCTTAACGTATAAAAAAACCAAACAAAACAATACAAAATACTAGATCAAACAAACATTAAAAACATTTTCCCAACAAAAAACCAAAATACTTCCTCAAAACTTTCAATTTCACTAATCTATAGATCTCTATAGATCTATATAGATCCCCGAAATCCCAGCGCTGCGCACGAGGGCGGAGGCGCGAGGAATTCCGAACGAATTCGACTCGTCGGCTCGCGGCCTGTCGACGCCATCTGGCTACTAGTGGTGGGACAAGGTTGTTTATTGTGTCGGTAAAAGTAATATTTATTTTAATTAAATAGCCACTAAGGTTTTTGTAGGATTTTAACATGAGAGTGTGTGATTGCTTACAAAAAACCAATTTTATTGTATGTAAAAAACAATTCAATGGTGTATGTGAAGTCCTGAATCCGCACAAGCTAATTTTTTGAATGTTAAAATAAACTTCTTTCTACAAAGAGTTTTTTTAACGTTCAAAAAACCTTAAAAACTATTTTAGTCAATGCTCCTTTTTCAAGAGTCCTTAGACATCTATTACCAATACCAATATTATATGGGCTGTTTATAGTAATTAAATAAAAAAATAGACTGAATATTTTATTTCTATGTTATTTCACCCGTTAATGCTATCGCAATGCGTGTACTAAACTTCGATGAATGCATTCAGCTTTATCAAAATCGTAATTTTACTGTAACTTGACCGGTTTAAGATATAAAAAAGGCATTTAGATGAACTATATTGCACAAACCATCATGATGTATCCAATCTTATCTAGGTTTTTATACTTATTAATTAATAAATTTTTCGATTAAAACAAACTTTATTATGATAAAGCTCATTTCATTACCGGTTATATAAAATTATGTTTAAAAAAAAACAGTTAACTAGTTAGCGTGATATTATTAAATAAGGATGCAAAAGCACTATGGAATATTAATTACCATAAAATATAATTTACACACAGTGGTAATAGTAAAAAGCAATATAACATTGCAATTGGCTTTCTTTAAATAGAAATAAGATTGTAAACTAGCTTTAAATGTAACTAAAGATCATTTGTCTGGTTAATTAAATAAAAATCATTCCATTTTTTAGCTAAATTAACTTACCTACCTACTTTCAGGAATACGATAACTAACTACATGAGCTATGACTTTAATTTATGATTCACTATGGAACCCTATCGCAGGAAATCAATAAATAAATTAGAAGTTCTTTTTTTTGTTACAAATTTAGTTAGTCATTGTATGACGTTCTATGGTGGGTTCACATTAACCGCCTGTTTCACAATCGACAAGTAGAGCATATTTGACAGATAAATTTAGCCCTTTCTCTTTCTTACACTTAAAAATAGACAAGGAGAGAGCCAACTTTAAATGGAAGATAAATTTAATCGTCGATTGTGAAACAGGCCCTTAAAGTCGTAATAGTATAAAGAATCGACGGTATGTTTTTATTTTCATATCAGTGAAATGATATTGTAACGTAAACATTAAAGGTTTTCTATAAGTAAAGAAAAACTTTAAAAAACATCGACACTCTCCCACCACTAGTCCAAAACGCGGCAACATCGCTTCGCTCATCCCTCTCGCACACATCACTAATTCGCCCTGTCTCGCTCACACACCGACTACCTTATTTAAATAAGAGTGAGTGCCTGTGACTGTATCGATACACTGTTCCATTTTCAACTTAACTTTTTAAAGTTAAGGTTGAGTTTTGTTTATAGGTTCGTTTAAAAAGTAAAAAAAGGCTTTGGATTCGAGTTGTACAGCCAAGGAGCGTTCCAAGGAAGGCACTTGACTTAGTTTCGGATTGGCCGGAAATATTGTACTTTGATTGATTTTAGACGGCCTTGGGTACTTTATAGGTTAGATTTTAATCTCTTGACGACTTATTGTATTGCTATATATGAATACTGTTGAAAAACGCCCAGTGTATTAGAAATATTTTTTTAAGGATATTTTTTGATTTGTACTTTTCATAGAACACTGCAAAAACTAGTGTAATTTAGAATTTATTTGACATGAGATAGAATTTATTGTTTGTTTGTTTACTGCTTATAATATCTCTTTGTAAAAGTACTTTGCATGCTGCATGTACACTGAAAATTTGTACACGTGCTCTTGCGGGTAAAACATACGAAGGAAACCTATAAAACTAATCACCACTATACCTATTTTTAACAAATAAAGATTCTGATTCTGATTCAGAACACCGAATAAAATAAAAGTGAACGAGGGCTCTAAATATTGTACTAACTAAAACCTTATTACCTTTGATATTTTATCGTATTGTCAACGTTATGATAGCTCTTATTTACTTGACAGTATGGGGCTGAGTTAAAAACAATACAATAACAGGTCAAAAGCGATAAGGTTTTACTAAGAAGAACATAGCCCCGATAGTGTTTATATTATTAGGTATTGACTTTTTTTGCTCTAGTGTAAGGTACATTTAACAAAATTAATGAGTGTGGACACGCCATACAATAAGGTTAAATGAAAATTCCTTTCTTGTAAGCATATAATAATGTACAGTCACCCAATAAAAATGTTGAGCATACTTAGAACCTTGTCATTGTGACTGCCATTGTTATTGTCATACTTGTCATTTGATGTTCAGTTTGAAGTTTATTATGACAGTGCACTAAAGTGCTTAACATTTTCGTTGGGGTACTGTACGTACGTATTTTTTTTTTCGTTGCTTAACTAATTTATTTAATTTAGATTAAAAATATCAGGGGAAAATCTCACACAAATTATTGTTAATATTCTTGCGGCATTACTTCTCAGCAGCAGTGGTCACCTCTTGGGAAGCGATGGTAGATTTTTGTCGTGTTATTGCCCGTGCGTAAAGTCACCAGCAATAATATATTATCCAAGATCGGGCGCAAAAATATCTGACACGTCTTTATTACTAGAGTTATAAGAGCGTGCCAGATGTTTGCGTCCGAAGTCGGATAATATATTATTGCTGGTGACTGTACTTAATGAACAACTTTTTTTAAATACACTTTTCTGACGCAGTGGGGTAAAAAATAGGGTAAAGTAACAAAACAAACAAACACACTCAAGTATTAGCTACTCAGATTTTAGCTTATTTCTCAGCTATCCTTGGGAGGAAGAGGGATGGCCCTCATCAGTCTCAGTCCCTCTCAACCACTTACAGTGAGGCATGGCGTTAGATTTACCTCGGAACCGCCATTTGTCTGGCTACTGGTGCGCAGGAGTGTTTATTTTATTGTACATTTAAATCTTGGGTATATTTAATAATATTGTATAGCTAAACATTTTTTTTTAGAAAAACCTAAAAATGTTAAACGAAAATTTAAAAGCTTTGTGAAGCAGTTTCTACCCCTTTAAATCTAGTCCAATTTTTAAGATTTTTGAATATGTTCTAGATATTATGAAAAACCGGCCAAGTGCGAGTCGGACTCGCGCACGAAGGGTTCCGTACAACATTAGCCAAAATCGGCAAAAAAACACGTTTGTTGTATGGGAACCCCCTTAAATATTTATTTTATTCTGTTTTTAGTATTTGTTGTTATAGCGGTAACAGAAATACATCATCTGTGAAAATTTCAACTGTCTAGGTATCACGGTTTAATGAGATACAGCCTGGTGACAGACAGACAGACGGACAGCGGAGTCTTAGTAATAGGGTCCCGTTTTTACCCTTTGGGTACGAAACCCTAAAACTAGGTCAGGTCAGAAATATAGACACACCGATACATAGGTTGATACAAAATTACACAGATACACATAAACACAGACAGATACACGAACACATATATACACATACACAAAAACTCCCCTTTACAAACAAACATAGATACACGGATACACAGACAAACATACATAAATACACAAACACTAGATACACATATACGCAGATACCTACACAGACACATAGATACACCGATACCCAAATGATGTCTGGATCTCAGAATCGCTTGCGTTCAAGTGACAATCTTTCCCTTGCTTTCCCATCAAATAAATCCAAAACGTATTCTAAATCCTTTTCGGTTCACGCTGTGCGGTTGTGGAATTTGTTGCCTACTGAAATTAGGCAGTCTCCGTCTGTAGATTCTTTCAAATCTACACTAAAGAAGTTCTGGCTTGACACTTGTTCTTGAACTTTTTCCTGCTTATTGTATATATTTATTTATTATATTATTAGTTATATTGTATATATATGTGTTTATTTATTATATCTGTTAATATTTATAGAAATTTATTTTAGTGTTGTACTTATTTGCTTATTCGTTGTAATAGTTATTTCTCAATCGCTCAAAGGTTAACTGGAAGAGATCCCTTAAAGGGATTAGTTCGCCTTTGTACATCCCTGTTATATTTTTGTCTATTTTATAATTGTTATCTCTTTTGTTTGTACAATAAAGTGTTTACATACAAGTGTTTACATACATGACTGATGAACATTTTAAACTTAGAACACCCCTCTTTTTGCCCAAGGGGTTAAAAATACCCCAACTAGAGTTCTTAAAAGATAAACAATTCTTATCTCCCATTGGTCAATCTAGGTGTGACAAAGCTTAGCCGTCAACTGACACCAAATATCAATTTCACGGGAATCGAACCGGCGACCCGGGCAATCGCAACCCGATATTGCGGTCACTGAGGTAATCGAGTCAGCGCCTCGGTATTAACAGAATCGGGTCACAACCGATTCTTAAATTAAATCGACTATAATGATAATATAATGCCTTTGTTACTTTGATACTATAATACTACGTTGTTATAATTTATTGATTAAAACAATTACATTACAAATTACGTTAAAAATTAAAAATTAAAACTATGGCAAATTAAAAGATAAATTAAAACAACGTTGTTATTATATTTTTGATATTATGACAGTTCTAACATCAACAATTTGATTATGATATAGAAATAACATGGTAGTATTAAGGAGCTAGGGATCTATCTACTTGGTATAATTATATCGCATTTGACTTGTTATCGTATTGTCAATGTTTGACGCTCTTATTGACTTGAGTTGAAGACAATAAGGTAACAAGTCAAAAATAATAAGATTATATCAAGCAGAATAGAGTCTTTGGTTTAAGTTTGGGACTTTATTTGCATACCGTTTATCATACTTTTTTTTATTAATTCATACCTTAGGGCCTGTTTCACAATCGACGAGTAAATTTATGTGCCAGTTAAAGTTAGTTCTCTCCTTGTTTATGTTTAAGTGTAAGAAAAGGAAAGGGCTAAATTTATGTGTCAGATATGCTTTATTTGAAGATTGTGAAACAGGCCCTAAGTCAAATATAATAAAAGATGAAGTGTGTGACAAACTCAAACTTGAAACCATTCTAGAACAGGTCAGATCCGCGCATCGAGGGTTCTGTACCAACACACAATAATATGAATGTTAATTCAATGACAAATAATTCTCTAGACCCGTAAGTATCGCCGGTAGGTGTTTGGGTATCGCTAAAAAACAAATTTAAAATGGAGTTTATAATAATTTCCATACAAAAGACATCAACGCGCGAGCGAATCGAAAAATAACCTCTCGGCACAAAGTTGAGACTGTAACACTACAACTATGCCCTCCTACGGAGAAAAGGCACAAGTGTGATTAATTCATAGAAGCATATTAAACTCTCAAAGGTCATAATAAGGTTGGAAGTGCGATACAATTCATATAGTAGATGTGCCTTTTTTACATATAGGAGGGCTGAACTAGAGGCAAAGAAATTTTGTTTGACTATCTAATAAACATGAAAACATTTAAAAAAAATATCAAACGCAACAAATGAAACTCTAGGCTTGTAGAATTCTAGGGTCCTAGTGAAAAAGGGTGTAAGTCTCCTGAAGATCGAGTGAAAAAGGGTTCAAGTCTAGTATACTCTGTTTATGTACATACCCTTTTGTAGAACAAGTTAAGTCTACTTATACACTTCTTCACTAGGTCCCCGGAATTAGACAAGCATTATACTGCGTTCGGGAATCGAACCTAGATTCTAACTCACCCTTTTTGAAGTTATGTAAGTTGCCTGAAATTTAATTTGGACCACATATTGTAAACCCGATGACAATGCAATACTATGGTATTAAAGAGCTGATCTGATGATGGAAGGTGGCGACAGGATCTCCTTTATATATGTACACTTAGAAAATTCTAATTTTAATTCGACTTTGAATCGAATCAGCGCGAGCCTGGCTCACACTTGACTATTTTTTGTTATTGATATTTTTATTCAAGGTTTACAATAATCATACCAAATTTGAGGTTTGTCTGTTTGACCATTTTTATGATACAACAAATTACAAAATTCAAAAAATACGTTTCTTGTATGGGGACCCCCTTAATTATTTCACTTTCTTTATTTATTTTCATTTGTCAATAAATCCGCCGTAATAGCACAAATTCAAAAAAAAATTATTATCGTTCAAAATATACAGCTCTTTAAAATTAGGACTGACGGACAGCATTAATAGGGTTCCTTCGGCCACGGGACCCTAAACACCACATCTCCCATACGTGTCGTGGCCATGACAGCCACATCCACCGTGAGGATATCAGCTGAGAGCGCCATCAATCGCCAGCTACTTAGTGCCAGCCTGCCGCAGCTAGATAGTGGGTTCGATTAATAGTGTTGTCTGTATGTACACAATTTATTATATGGAGAATATTGGGAATATAAACCAACTTTTACATTACCTACATACATACACACTTTCACGCCTGTAATCCCAGAGAGTAGGCAGAGCTACAGAATTACCTACAACTCTAAAAAAGTTATAGTTGGGTCAATCAACTTTTTTACCCACACTTTTATTTTACGGGATTTCAACAAGCATTTTTGTTTTTAAAGAATATCACTGCTTATTTTAATTTTTAATGATAAAGTCAATTTACTAGTTTATCAATCTATCTTTGTCAAGTAGGTACCTACCCATATCTTAATGTCTAAAATGTGTGAAAATTGGGTAATTACGTGTCTACTGAGTTACTGTCCGCGAATTTGTGTGATAAATAATGAATTGTCAACTGAGTTACCACATTTTTATTACATACATTTTTAAACAATACATTATAATGTGATTTATGAAAGGAGTTAATGATATTACTACAATTTAAAAATAATTTCACTTCCAATAAGTCCCCAGATTTTATTTATTTATTAAAATCTGAACGGTGGGCAACAGACAGAAATGTGTGGGTAAAAAAGTTGATTGACCCTGATAATTCTGTAACCACATTTTGCACAAATAGGCTAAGATGTTTACCAGCGTATAACGTAGTAAGTTAAGTTAAGTTAGTTTCATAAGTTCGTTCGTTTATAGGCATGTGATATGTAAATTTATTTTTACTGATTCATATAATAAATACACTTAGAAACTTACATTAATATATATTATACTAGCTGTTGCCCGCGACTCCGTCTGCGAAGAATAATAAAACATAGCCTATGTTCCTCATGGATAATGTAGCATAGGTACGCATATTTAATGGAGAAAGAATTTTTGAAATAGGTTCAGTAGTTTTTGAGTTTATTCATTTTAATATTATTTTAATATTATGCACAGAGTCTATCCCTATATTCTACAAGGCAAAACCATATTGCTTGTATCATGTTATCGTATTGTCAACGTTTTGATAGCTCTTATTTACTTGACAGTAATGACGGCCGAGTTAAAAACAATACGACATGTCAAAGGCAAGGTTTTACAGAGTAGAATAGAGCATCAATAAAGTTTATTGTAAAGCCTTCTATCTTTTAATTGCAACATTTATGTTAATAAAAAAAACAACACAAATCTTGCACGCACAATGCAATACCTACTCATTTCATTATTATATTTCTACTCTAAAAATATCTTATGCCAGGTCTTCACACACGCGCGAGTCGCCGCGAGGCCGAGATACATTGATGTTATTATAAAAGTTTTACAGTCCGTCTCGTATTTAAAGACGGCAGTGTATCTCGGACTCGCGTCGACTTGCGTGAGTGTGTAGACCTGGCATTACAGTTTTATTTTACAGAAAAAAAAACTTTAAAAAAATGGCTGCCCATTCGCTCTCAAACCGAAATTCTTCGGAAACCGTACTGCTCCGCTCAACTGTGAACGAGCGGGCTCGGTTACCGAGGCTTGTGTTACTACACTCGAGGACAATGAAAAGGGTACAGCGAAAAAAATATTTTTTTATCAACAGGAACGCGCTCACTGGTGGAATTGAAACGTAGGTATTTAGATATTTAACCTATATTTTCGGTGGTTATTGGTGACGTTAAAGACTAGATAACACTTAACTTCGTCGAAAAAAAACCGGTTTCACCGGTTAACTAAACATACTTGTAACAGAGAAATAAGTACTGAAATACATTGAAACCTCCAAGACTCAGGAACATATACTCGCGCTCATCACACAAATATTTGCCCATATAATGGCAATGGGACCTGGGACCACTAGCTTCGTAGGCAACGTCACTAACTAGGCTATCAGCGTCGTCAAAATACTTATCTCGTAGCTCAAAAGCAGTAACATCAAATATTCCAGGAACTGCAATATCCATCGCAACCATAAGTACCATAACCAACTGTCGTTTATCAGTCTTCCTCTTTCATTAGATCCCAGTAAGAGTGGGACGTAAATACCAACTCCCATAACTACCAGTAAACGATGACATCCAGAATTTCCAGAATTATGGACATTTGTAGCTTTAAATACAATTTATGTCGAGTTATGTCACTTCGTTCATGTTTATTATGATGTGTTCGTTTGATGCTAAAGACTCGATATGGCGTCGATTTTGTACGGGAGTCATGGGAGTCGGTACAGAATATATTCTTCCGGGAGACCGTAGCTAGAATGTTAAAGTGGTCGTTACAGTGCATTTAATTTTAATACTTTCGGTGCTTATTTGATAGGTTTTTGTATGGAAATTGAGGAGCCCTTTTCAAAATGTATTATTAGTCAAATAAATAAATCATACAACCAATTTAATAGTAAAATATAGTAAGTCCTTATGATTTGAGACGGAGCTTTGAAAAAAAAAAGCCTGTTCATAATTGTTTTTGCAAACGAAAAACAAAAACAAATCTCATTTTATTTACTCTATTACCATGAGCATCCTTGTGATGATATCTAATAGGTAAGATTGCCAGTGCTTACATAAATTACTGCCATGCGATTTCAAGTGGTACGGTAAAATGTTAAAGTAAAATTGTGTCAGTAGGAATTTTAGTATCGTATGTAAAAAAAAACGTTTACAATTTTTATTATTATTATTATTTATAAACAAAAAAAGGAATAAAAATAAGCGGTTTTGACAGCAGCCTAGTTAAAAATAATAATATATTTTTTTAATCGTGAATATGTCCTCAAGTGTACACATTTTGGTATCTAAACGTAGTTATTCAGTCAAATTTGAGACAAAATCTACGCGTCAACCCGATAATTCGGAACAAGCGTCGAGGTGAAACATTTGCCACCTAGAGTGTTAGATTAGGGGAAAAAATAGGGATCAAATTACTTATGTATCCATGTTCAAATTAACCCTTTATTTTTAAGGGTAAAATGGTGGAAACTTGTATAAAAAAAAACAAATATATTATCAGAAAACCATACCTCACTCAATTAATTAGTTACTATAAGAAGTCAATTACATATTTGCACAACCATAAAGTTTCCGAATGTTGATAATGTTAAAAGCAGTAAAACAATGATGTAATTATAGTCAAGGACTTTAATTGTTATGCCACTATGGAACCCTGTCGCATAACGTTAATCATTAATTTTGGCGTAATTTCTTTCATGTGGATTAACACTGTCATTATGACAGGGTTCCATAACATAACAATTAAAGACCTTGACTGTACTATTCCGTCGCTAGCAACAAATAAGTTGAGCATTGATGATGATATTGATGATGGCGTATTACATTAAGGGTTGATTTTTCAATCCCCAGATAAAACTATCCGTCAGTTAAATGTATTACTATCCTCTTCTGAAGTCATATGAAAGAAAGGGACGGAGCTAAAATTTACCTTCCGGATAGCTTTATCTGGGGATTGAAAAATCAGCCCTTAGACTAACATTTATCATATCATACAAGCCCATATAAACCACACTTAGTATCATAATTGCTTTACTTCGCACTGAATTAAATTGGCCCTCGCCAGAAATGTGTAATTTTACTACCTTGTGACAGAATCTACTAATAGAGAAGGTTGATGATAAGCTTTTAAGCCACACCGATTCTTTAGCAAGTAAATGACGATTAAGACGTTCATTGGTTTTTTTTTGGCAAGGGGGAGGCACACGAGTACACAGGTCACCTGATGGTACGCGGGATCTGAGACCCATAGACATCTGAATTCTCAAGACTACAATCTCAAGACTGCAATCCTACGACTTCAAAGCGTTGCCAACCCTAGGGTCTATGATGGAATGCCTCTATGCTAATAACTACACTGGTTGTCGTATCCCCACACTGAAACACAACAATGCGAACACTGCTGCTGGCGGTGGTTTAGTTTAGTGGATTATGATGATGGTGGCAGTCCGGACGGACCCTGCACAAGGTCTACCACCACCAAAATATTCGGTACAATATTTTATACACAATTTTGAAAATGGATCAAATCTGAAAATGGTCTTTGAATACTGCAGTTACGTTGTTTTTCTATGAATCTCCTATCCTCGAGTCACAGGCGAATAACAAGCGACGTCAAAAATCTTTTACAGTTACCTAGCCGTCGGGCGACATGTATAACCACGCAAATGCGAATGGATAACATACCCGCCATTGTGCTCGCGTCTGATGTAGATAGGAGCGTTCCTGATTTACAGTTACGCGGTTCTGCGCGTTGCTTCCTGGACGAGGAATTGGGTTAATAAGGATGGGATCGATTCTGTTATGATTTAGATATTTAAAAATGGCGGAGGTTTGATGAAGGAAACCATTGCTACATAAGTACGAGGATAATCTTTTATAAGTTTGAATTTATGATTGATGGATAAAAAAAAACCGGCCACGTACGAGTCGGACTCGCAAAGGGTTCCGTACCTTGTGTTTGGACCCTTTTTTTTCTTAATGATTTTTGATATAGTGGAGATTCAATTGTCTACCTGTTACGGTTTATGAGATACAGCTCGATTACAGACAGACGGACAGGCGTATGGATCACGGGGGCTAGGGCTAGTAATAAAGTTCCATTGGCACCTTTTGGGTACCGAACCCTAAAAAATACTTATCTAATTTAATATTCTGACTGAATAATACTGAACTGATATTCTGAATGAATAAATTATGCTTTGCAAAAAGCTTTTTTTTTATTGAAACCAATACATTTTTATTACGAAATATAAATGTATATTTTTTAATATTCTACTACGACATCGTAATATTTCAAATAAACCGCATAAAAAATACTACCTCATAGATTAGCCACATTCAAGCATCGAACCCGCGAGCCACCGAAACGCAGTTAACAGTTCGAGTGCATGCCGTAACCCCCGCTGCGCCCGCGCATATACCATCGCGCACAGTTACGTGTGGGCCTTAATAACCCACTAGTTTATCCCAGCGCAAAATTATAGTTGTTTTTTGTCATTAGTAGTTTTTTGTGTCATATTTTAATGATAAATAAATAAATAAATAAATATCAGGGGACAATGTCACACCAATTGACCTAGTCCCAAACTAAGCTCTAGGCTTGTACTATGGGTACTAGACAACGATAAACATACTTATATAGATAAATATATACTTAAATACATAGAAAACATCCATGACTCAGGAACAAATATTCGCGCTCATCACACAAATATCTGCCCTTACCGGGATTTGAACCCAGGACCGCTAGCTTCGTAGGCAGGGTCACTACCAACTAGGCTAGCGCGTCGTGATGAAAGTGTGGTGTCCATTCAATGTTACGATTAAAATCGGAATACTGCAAATGCATTATCTTGAGAGACTTAGATACCACTGCACCGGAACACAACAACGCGAACACTGTTTTTCATTCATATAAAAAAACAGTGCTCGCGTTGTTGTGTTTTATCAATATAAAAAACAAGGTTCGCGTTGTTGTGTTCCGATGCAGTGGTATCTAAGTCTCTCAAGATAACGCATTTGCAATCTTGCGATTGTCATCGTGAGACTGCAATGTTGTGATTGAAAATGTTTATGGGTTTTAGAGTATATTTACACGAGTAGCGACTGCTTTCTCCTTCTTCTTTCAGGTCATAAAAGAATATGATGCTCCACGTCTATGGCTAATTTCGTTATCAGTTATCTATATATATAAAAGGCTAAACTGACTGACTGACATATCAACGCACAGCCGAAACTACTGTACCTAGAAACTTGAAATTTGGTACATGGGTTCCTTTCATGATGTAAGTGAGCACTAAGAAAGGATTTTCCGAAAATCGACCCCCAACGGGAAGAAATGGGGGGGAGTAGCGGGAAACTAATTCTACGCGTACGAAGTCGCGGGCGTCCTCTAGTCACATCATAATTTTGGTCGTAGGTATCTGCAAGATGACGGTCGCTACTATCCATTAGTTTTATTTAAGTAAGCTTAAACCAATTTAATCAATTAATGTAGATAACTACATACTTTACTAACGTTCTTGCCTCGAAAATTTAACTTAACTGCGTAATTTTGAAACAAAAGTAATTGTTACACTATTTAAATATCACGCAAAGATGTGACCAAGTAAAATTCAAATAAAATAATCAACTATACACCTCAAAAAAAACCAAGTACTTATTTAAAAATATCACTATACTAAAGGACGCCCGCGACTTCGTACGCGTAGAATTGGTTTCCCGCTACTCCCCCCATTTCTTCCCGTTGGGGGTCGATTTTCGGAAAATCCTTTCTTAGTGCTCACTTACATCATGAAAGGAACCCCTGTACCAAATTTCAAGTTTCTTGGTACAGTAGTTAGTAGATTATTTTAATACTAACGACCTGCCCTCGCTTTGCTTCGATTTATGTGATCTGTAACATCCGTTCATAATCCAGAAGTTATTATACATACAAACCTTCCTCTTGAATCACTCTATCTATTGCTGAAAACCGCATTAAAATCTGTTGCGTAGTTTGAAAGATCTATGCGTACATACAGAGTGACAGACGGCGGGAAGCAACTTTGTTTTATGTAGAAATATTTTTGATCTTTTGACATTTTTAGTATCCTTTACGATACGATATGATTACTTTATGATTAGACATGTAGAAGGTTACACTCATAAATAAAACTTGGAACCTCAGCTTAAAACCCTGACAACTTAATCTTAAGCCAAGAATGCTTCATAATTCTATCTAAGCGATTTATCTGAATTATAAGGCCGGGCGCACAAATAATTAAAAACTGAATGGGGTACTAAATATCGAGGCACATTGTCTGCGTAAGCACTAAACTGTAAATGTCAACGTACCTATGCTATAGGTATCCTTTTCTAAGTGTGTTAACTTCTAGCTATATCTAGTGTCAATGTAATGTATAAAATATTTAGAAAAGAAAGGTTTTAGGATTGTTACACAAACTTTTATGAAATAAAATATGAAATACTTAGAACCCGCTTTGGTTTTGCTACAGTTTTTTTTTATGGCAAAGAGAAGGCACACGAGCACTCAGGCCTCCTGATACGAGTGGTGAACGGGATCTAAGACCTCAAGACTACAATCTCAAGACTGCAATCCTAAGGGCCGTATTAATAAACGCATCTCGGCTGAGATGCCCGTCACAAGATACGTCAAAGTAAACGTCAAGCCATAGAACACTGACATTTTTGACGCATCTCGAGACGAGCATTACAGTTGAGATGAGTTTATTAATACGGCCATAAGACTTTAAATACGTTGCGAACCCTAAGGACTAAGATGGAATGCCTCTATAGATGCTTTTTATTTCATCGGTTGTGTTATCCCCAGACCGGAACACAACAATGAAAACACTACTGCTTGGCGGGTGGGTGTTTTTATGTACTATCGGTACTAGACAACGATAAACATACTTATTTAATGACATACATACTTAAAAATATACAGTGTGTAAATGGTATACGGGCGTTCCTTCTAACTGTGGTTAGTATAGCCCCTAATGAGCACATTTAAGCAGCTTTTGTTAAAATTAAATAAAAATAAGTTATCCATACAAAATAATTTAACACGCAATGTATAACAGTCTTTCATGCACGGTGCACTTTAAAATTACTTACGTGACAGATGGACTTAGATGTACATTGCGGGGCGATAGTATGTTCAAAAATTAATAACGCTGTATACGTTAGCGTAATCAAAACAATTCTTCCTGTTTATGATTAGTAGAGTCTTGATCTATGTCCATTTTTAATAAACGCCCGTATACCATTTACACACTGTATAGGAAACATGCAAGACTCTGGAAAACTTACTCGCTCAAATTGCCCTTACCGGAAATTGAACCCAGTACCGCTAGCTTCGTAGGCAGGGTCACTATCAACTAGTCTAACTGCATATACGATTGTAAGACCTAATACTAGATCTCAATAGTGAAAGAGAGAGTTATAACGCTCTCTCGCTTCTGATCATAACACAGATAACTTCATTCCTATGGTTAGCCTTCAATTCATTCCTTGATAGTTTTACGCGATTATTAGCCTTATGGACGGTAATCTCTTTATTATGCGTATTTACGATTGCTTATCACCGATAACTAGTTATACTATAGGTTTCTATCTCTGTTAGTTGACTTCATATTCGCGATTAGTGCCTAGCTTATTGATCACTATCACTACATAGTATAAAACAAAGTTGCTTACCGCTGTCTGTCTGCCCCTATGTATGCTTAGATCTTTAAAACTACGCAACAGATTTTGATGCGGTTTTTTTTAGTAGATAGAGTGATTCAAGAGGAAGGCTTTCATGTATAATAAATGCTGGTTTATTGTACGGGTGTTACATAAAACTCAAATAAACCGAAGCGAAGCGTGGGCGGGTCGCTAGTATTTTATAAAACAAAGTCCGTCGCCGTGTCTGTTTTTATGTTCAAGATGGTCTTGAAAACTACTAAACGGATTTTGATATGGTTTTCACCATTAGGTAGATAATTGTTCACGGAAGGTTTTTATACATAATACATTTATAGTTTATGTACGGGTGTTATAGAAACTATCAGAAACCGAAGCGAAGCAAGAACGGGTCGGTAATTAATATAATATATTAATCAAATTCATTAGGGTTCTTTTTTTAAAATATTGACGACCATATCGAAAAACGCAATCGGGCTTTTAAAGCTTGCTTTTTTTACACGATAACCCTCCTTCTTACACGATCGTATGTACAGTATTCCCAGCGTCTTTATACATTTCGGCTGGCTAGCTATCACGCTTGCACTCGCAACTGACAGTATAGTGTCATAGAAAAACGAAGATTGCCGATGGCTATTAGGAAAATGGTTGCACTATAAAAAGAGCGGCTAACTTCACTCGACCAAAAGACGGCTTTCCGTAAATGATTTACTTTAACTCGAAACACTAACCTAGAACTCCCAATAAGATTTAACTCTTACCATATGTGTGTAAAAACGACCGTATCACGAGAGCGAACTTTCTAACCGCTAGTGCCTAGGTTCAATAAAACTCGGGTCGAATGCGACGGTGGCTAGCTTTCATCTTGAGTGTTTGATTTTATAGTTAGTAGTTGTATAAATACACGTGTAAAAATTATGAATGTGTATGGCTACAAAATTGATTTTCGATAAAATATTAATTGATTAAGTTTCTAGTTATTAAGAAAGGAATAAAATAAAGATGACCATAGACAGTTCTATGGTGTACGTTTCTATTAATTTAATTTCTAGCTTGTTTATTGTGTTTTTTTTTTCATTTAACCCGAAACATGTGTATTTCTTCGACATATTTGTGAATCTGTGTTAAACCTTGCAACTCAATTTGAAATGAACTGAAATTTTATAAGAATATGCATATTGCATGTGCAACCCGCTGACAATGCAATATTAAAATCGTGTCTTGTAACTGTTCTGATGATTGAGTCGGAAAGTGGCTTTAAGATCGTCGCCGCACCTAACTTAATTTAAGGGTTTCCGAAAAATATGCATTTCTATTATTTGCAAATGAAACAGTTGGGAAATGAAACTTTGCATTTGCAACCTATCGCAAATGCAAAGTTTCATTTCCCAACCTGTTTCAATAAGTTTGCCCCCCCCCCCCCACTAAGTTTGTACTTGTTAGTTAGGTCTCGATGGGTATCTAGTTCAAAAGAAGTTCAGACAGCTACATAAACTTGTCTTAGGACTTGAATTTAACTTATCAGGTTTTTTTTTAACCCAATGAAGATTATAGATCTCATAAAACGAAAGATAATTATTTGAAATTTTGACACGAATAAGAAATCTGTATGGATTAAAACTTTAACATTTAGTTATGTCCAAAGAGGCCATAATTAAAAGTTTACTTCTACAAAATTCAATCTCTCCTTAATGCTTGTCAGATCATTATTTTCACGCGAATGGTAATCAATAAATCATAGAAAATTACCAACCTAGAAAAACCAACTACCGCCATGCCCTTATACGAGTTTCTACTACATAATATTTATACCAAGCGTATAATCAATATTCAACTAGACTTTAGAAAACTAGGCCAAACGTGGTGTGGTCCCATAAAATTGAAATAGCCGTACATTAGCTACTTATAGGTCTAGTTTTTTTCATCACAGCGCCGTCTAAACGCCTTATTACAGCTAGTTGTCCCATACTAGTCGGTTAAACAGCTACTATGTAGGCAAAACAAATTATTAGCTCTTAAACGTGCCACTTTTCAAACCTAAGCCGTTAATTTAGATTTTCTCGCGATTCTTAAGGCGTTTCGAGAAAAAAGTGTTAATGTATACGGCTATTCCGCACATCCGCTGCATGTGCAATGAATATGCAACTAAATTGCAACGAAAAACGCATGTAATATATTTCTTAATTAAATTGCGGACTTACACGGTGTGACTTAAATTTTAATCAAAGTGATTGCTTACGCTAGCGCGATTTAGATTAGACGAGTTTTTGATGTTCGTCGCACTTTCTAACCTGCGCTTCCAACGATTTAAAACATCGTTGGTAATTTCACCTTTAAATGTTTTTTTTTATGGCATAGAGAAGGCAAACGAGCACACAGGCCACCTGATGGTAAGTGGAAACTGTGACCCATAGACATTCGCATTCACAAGACTGCAATCCTAAGACTGCAAAATGCGTTGCTAACCCTGAGGACTAAGATGGAATAGCGGCCTGCATACGTAAAGTTCGGACCGCAGGAAACGCCACGCGCCGTTCCAGTCTTCGTTCCGAACCGTACGTGTAAATGCAACTGTAATAGTAAAATAGTAAAAAATGTACGGTTTGGAACGAAGATTGGAACGGCGCGTGGCGTTTCCCGCGGTCCGAACTTTACGTGTAAAGGCCGCTTATGCCTCTATGCTAGTCAATACACGGGCTGGTGTGACGCTAATTTTTTGTTGGTATCTAGTGATCTTACCTACGAAAGTAACGGTGGTATAGTAATAAATATGAATACTTGAGTAGTAAATAAGAATATTTGTACCGGATTCTTAGTGTTACTTATGTAAATACCTATTTCTGTATCTGAGTACCTATGTTTATCATTGTCATAGTACTAGACAATGATTGTTCCGGACTTATTTTGAGCTTATCTTTTTAAAATTTATTTATTTTAGTATTTAATTGTGGGACTAGGTCCATTTTATATTATTAGATTGTTTTGATGACATTATTTTGATAATATTTCATTTAAAATATAGTAACCGATTGCATACACCAAAAACCAAAATTAAATGAGAACAGAAATTGTCATTTCCATGAAATAACAATAAAATTTGGTTATTTATTTATGTAATCTTAATGTCCGAACACATTCTTTGCCGTAACAGTATTCATAAAGATACCGTATCGTCAAATGGAGGAAAGTTACGAAATGGGAAAACGCTTGACTTTCTTAAGTAGCTAGTTAAGTCATTATTTTAATTTACCATTTAATGTTAACTTCATGCTTGTAAAATGCTTCCGCCATTTTTACCCGACTGTCGAAGAAAAAGTGTAGTTGGGATGAGTACAGTACTTATAAGTACGTACTTGTAGTTATAGGTTTTACTAAGTACAGTAGACTAGACTGACATCTTATCTTATCTTATCTTTTACAGATGGGCCCTTTCGGATACACTTCGACCCCTTTAGGATCTTTTGTGCAATTAGCCTCTTACACACTTAGCTGTTCGAATGTGCAGGTTTCCTCACAATGTTTTTCCTATACCATAAGAGCATCGGGTAATGTACTTAAGTTAGAAAAAACTCATTGGTACATGGTGACCGCGGGGGTTCGAACTCGGTACCTCACGATCACGAGTCGACCCCCTAAGCCACTAGGCCATCGGCGCTCTCAGACTAGACTTACATAGACAGACTGTCAAGAGGCTACATAATCACTAGAATTGAGTGTTGTTTGTCTGTAACGGAACAGTTTTACTATGTACGGACAATAAAACCATTGTGAGCACACAGCAAACGTGCCAACATGTAAATACCAGAGATAAGTTTACAACCATAGAGTTATATTACTATATTCATGCCACTTTACTATCTAAAAGTGCGTGCGAATTGATGTTTTTTTTTTAATTATATTTTTCTCATTGTATAATTTGAATTGTGTTGAAATAATTATGTGTGTGTGTGTGTGTGTGTGTGTAACCTTCCGTGGTTTCACACACATAATTATTATTACCTACAAAACGAATAAGCACAAAACACACACACGCTGGGCCTCTTTCCTGCAGAAAATTGCATAGATCTGAGGGCCCTACCAAGATGCATTGCGCTAACTAACGTTTCTATTCGTATCATTTTTAAACCAATCGCGTCATTGATAGATCACGTGACTTTTCGTATCACGTCATCTACCAGTGACGCGATTGGTTTAAAAACGAAACGAATATAAACGCTAGTTAGCGTAATGCATCTTGACAGGGCCCTCTGGATCCACGTCGATTTTCTCATAGAAACGGCTTCTTGTCGATCAAGCGAGCGACTGTCGATGTTTTTTATCTATAAAGATGTAGTCATTCGTTAAGATTAAGTGGTTCCAAATACCATTTTGGGTCGTGCATTCTCAAAAATGCAGCTTTACACGTCAAGTGAGTCCGCTTGTTTGACTTCACTCGCTCGATCAACCTTTCGACACAGAGCTGCTTTAAAACAATAACACCTCAGCTAAGTTGTTTCATTATTTTGAACAGTGCGAACAACTTTTCCCATCAGCATTAATATTCCATTCATGAATATTATTTATTAGGTAGCCCGTGAGAAGTAAAAATGGCAGAGATATGAATTACACGGAACAATGTAGAAAGGTCGGTTTAGGGAAAATAAAACAATATACTTTTTTTAAACGCAGCCATAAATGAACAACTTTTCCTACGTTAGTAGATTACTTTATTGTAATGTTAATAATAGTTACGTTTTTTAATTAAATATTCGTTTTCCGTGAGACTGATATTCCTGATCATCATTCACTGATACCGTGATATTCAATACCAACCCTCTAGGTTAGGTTAGGTTAGTTTTTATAAAATCCTGAAATATTTACGGTTGCAGAAAACAAAGCAGGTTGGCAAATGAAATGGCTGGGAAACGATACATTTGGCAAACATATTTCGCCGAAACAAAGGTAGCCCGTTAAAAGCCATATTGATTGACCCAGTAGACCAGAGGCCCAGGGGCTCTTTTCTGCTTAGTAAAACCATATTGTGATTGACATGTTATCGTATTATCAACGTTATGAGCTCTTATTTACGTAACAGTAATGATGGCCGAGTTAAAAACGACAACATGTCAAAAACGACATGGTTTTATCGAGTAGAACAGAGCAGATTCACTACTATCTAGGCTTACTTCATCTTGAGCTAAATTACTCCCATGATCAGGTTGTCCAACATGACAATCTCAAACGCACGCAGACAACAATCAGCACAGATGCGAAATGCAACGGTGGCTGTGCTTAGACTTTGACAAACCTTCTCATCAGTCACCCAGAGCGATTAGGGAAACTGGTTTTGAAAGAGGAAATGCGAGAGGTGATCATTTTGAAAAATGGGTGGTTGAATGAACTATTAGACTATCACTGTCACTTTGCAATAAGGACTAGTGTATATCCTACCTAACCTCTTTTATTCATAGACGCATACATACATATATTAAATCACGCCTGTTTCCCAGAGGGGTAGGCAGAGACCACTGTCTTCTTTCCACCTGCTACGATCTTGACAAATCTCATAGACACATAATAGCCAAAATTTAATGTGCTTGAAATATATTTTTTCCTTAGGTATCTGTCATTGTGATATTTCCATTTTACACAAAAGGACAACGCATACTTAAACTAAAACAGGTTTAATAGTGCGTTTATGAATAGGGGGTAAGTTAATCTGAAACAATTTCAGATCTGAATCTATCCTTCACAACTGATCCAATTTGACATATTTTTTTACGAACTGGATAAAAATACTCGAACTGGGGGGTGATTATGACATGGCTATGCAGTTCATTTTACGGCGAGCGTATAGGACAGAGCTATAGCAATTATATAGCTGTCCTTTTCTCTCAGCGTAAATTGAACTGCATAGCTATATCATAATAACCCTCCAAGGCCTCTATTTTACGCTGTAATACCATATCGCTTTTGTCATGTTATCGTTTTATTTTTAAGTCGCTGTCATTACTGTCAGGTAAATAAGAGTTATCATCATTTTGAAAATACGATAATATGACCAAATATATATTTCCACCATGAACTGGCTATTTTGAAGACGATCAAATTATTAATGGAGAAAAGGAAATTCCCAAAATGTTTTGTCTTCAATAAACAATTTCCTCATGTACTTTGATGGTTTGATTAAAATTTATTTATACCGTAACTCAACATAATTCAAAATAAATGACCCTTCCTACTTATATTCTAATCGGGCTCTAATACTGGGATGTAAACCCCAACACCTCGGCCGACCAGTTGATCGATCGGTCGAGCCCCAGGCTTTTCCTTCATAGATATCGTAAACTATACTTATCAAGGACTTTAAAGCTACTGAAGTAATGGTATTCTGTTATACCATGATTGGAATGCCAATTTTAATGCAATCTTAGGCCTAGATAACTTGTCTGTCAACTGTAAAGAGAATAACTGAATATAATTATATGTTAATTGATGACGTTATGTCGCAGCGGAAAGTTACTCCAAAACTGACTAAGTACATAGAAGTCGTTAATGGCAACTTTGCCCAAATAAAAACACTAGGTGACATATACAATATGAGTTTAATTCAGATTGGTTCCGTACAAAAATATTAAAAAAACGGAACCCTTACAGGATGACTCGTGCGTCTGTCCGTCCGTCTGTCACAGCCAATTTTTTTCGAAACTACTGGACCGATAGAGTTGAAATTTGGTACACATATGTAAATTGATGACTCAAATACAGATGTGCAGAGTATTTTTTTTTAAATAAGTGTCGTTTTTGGAGACCATATAAGAAAATAAAAAATGCATACCTTACCGTGTCATTATATCAAATGTAACGGCTCGTTATGAGGATCTCAAATTGTTTTTTTATTATTGTAAAATAAATAGTTTTGATTTTATTCATGAAAGAAGACGATAATTGACTATTCCCCCCCTGATCTACAAAATTAATGAGCCTAAATTAAAAAAAAAACCTAATAATATAGTTCATTGCTTGTAGATTACAAGAAAACGTATAAGAACTCTTACGGAAATTTGTACGGATTCCTCTTCACGCGAGTTCAACTCGCACTTGGCCGGTTTTTTTATTAATGGCGGTCCAATGCGGTTAAGCAGTTTTTTCGCCAATGTCAAGTGAGTGAGAGTATAATGCGTAAACATAATTAAAAGTAAAAATCGGACCGATTTCAATCGGTCATCTTCCTTCTACTAAGGTTACCGGAATCTCTAAAGTGTGTCCCTATCTGTCAAATAGAATAAGGGGTTAAACCTTTAAATTATTAATAAGAGGTCGCACTAAAACCGTCTAGGAGAAAATATTACCCTTTGGGCAAAACCGCCGCACCGCCATTACAACTTAAGTATATTTTCTTTTATGTGTCATTGCAAGTAAATGTTACTAATAAAAAGCCTGCGGTTTATTATTTATTATTAGCGTTAGTCAATAATAACTTTCTTAACCTCAAACTGAGGCTATAAAATTGTGGTTAAGTGTTTTACTGGTCATGTGTGAATAGTGGTATATACAATACTTGATGCCTTTATACTTTGATCACTATATTAAATCTTGGTAAGTACAACCTAAGTATACTAACAGGGATCTTGACTGGACACTGTCCACTCAACAGACATATTCTGACGCTAATTGGGGTCAAGCAGGATCCTCGATGCCCACACTGTGGCAAAGAGGAAACTAGTCAGCACGTCCTGGCCGAGTGTGTAATGTACTCGTCACTGAGATACCGCACATTTGGGCAGGACGCACTATCAGCAGAGTCACTTAAAAGCATTAACTTACAGGACGCACTGGTGTTCTGTAGGAAAACAAGAAGATAGGATCAGTGCTGGATGGGAGCGCTGCCGAGCCGGTAACCTGAGGCTTCATCAAGGGGAACAGGGCGGAATTAATGGAGAGCCACTCGACCGCCCGTCTGCCTCGGCCGCCTCCCCACTCATCATCATCATCATACTTTGATCACTCTATGATGATCCCTGTGACAGCTGTATTTCGTAATTTCAGTATATTAAAAATACCTCGGCGATTCATTATTTAAATTCCTGAACGGCGTGGCTAGGTTTGTTACAATGTAGTAGTAATGTAAAGTTAAAGAGACAACCGTAATACGTGTTTATGTGAGTTGTCACTGGCATCATCCTAGATTGAACGGAGTATAGGTACAGTCGGCCAAAAAGGTAGTCTACCACCCTACGGTTGAAGTTCATTTGCACGTCATGATACAACAAGTTCGATTTTCCCTTGCAATAATATTATGACAGTGACAAGTGTCAACGTTAGCGATAATTAGATCTCACAGAAACTTTTGTCAAAACTGGTAGATCACTTTCTTTGCCGACCGTACCTCAAAATTTGAAAGGGATTTATTTCAACAGCTATTGCACAGCTATTAAACTGCGCTAGTTTTTTGTATGTTTATCTATCTCTGTGGCTTTGATTTGCGTGTTTGTTTTTTTTTAACTTTCACCTAATCTGTTCGTGTTATTTATTTGTTTGTGTGACTTGTGGTGTACCGTGAAAGTTAATCAGCTGTTAGTGTATGCATGTCATATATTTCCTAATGTAAACTTATTTTATACTTACTTCATACACTAGGTAAATTTATAACAATAAATATTCAACTCTGCCAGCTGATTAAAAAAACCAGTCGGTTTATATTTTCATTTAAACTAATAAATTAATTTAAAAAAAATCTAAAACTTGTACAAATATTATGGTTAAGTGCCTTTTTTTTTCCGTTACAATTTTCGATACATTTTGATTCATACATACGTACATACTCTTTCCCGTAGGCAGAGGCAGAGACCACTTCCTTCCACATGTTATGTTCCAGACAAACTTCCCTCGCTTCCTCCACACTCATAAGTATGTATGTATGTACGTATGTAAACACTTTATTGTACAAATGAAAAACCAATTAACAATACAATTAATATAAAAAAATATGTACAAAGGCGAACTTATCCCTTTAAGGGATCTCTTGCAGCTAACCCTTGAGAGAAGTCTCTACATACACGTAAATTTTGATGTACCGACATAATCTTATTTGGAAAATAATGTGTAATATTATAGTGCATATTGGAAGTATTCGAGTAATTAACAAATAGGATAACTTAATAATTGGTGGACCATGTGCAAGTGTTAATAATTATACAGATAATAATTATTATAGGGTACGTAATTGAACACTTTGGTACCTTGTCACTTGAACACCTTTGACAGATTACTGAGCAGCAGGTCAAACATAACGTTATAGTGACAAAGTATTAGATTATGCAGCTACTTATACGGCCGAACGTACGTAATACTAAGGCCCGCTTGCACGTAAATGTTAACTCCAGGTTAACCATAGGTTAGCTGGTTAATTCGTTAAAATTGACATTTCTCATATGAATCTGACATTCGTTAATAATTTAACCTAGGGTTAACCTAGCGGGCCTAAGAGCATAAATACATATATACTTACTACTATATCCAGCCAGTCTTTACATAACTTTGTTCTATGATTTTATATCACCCAAACAATACCTAAAGCCAGTCCTGCTAACCTTAGGAAGAAAAGCTCATCAAAAACTTTCGTTTCCTAGGCATGTGGCACGGCAGCTTAATTGTAGTGAAACTTAATAACCACCGCAAATGGATGGTGACAGAAGAAACTAGACGCGGAGTAGGAAGCGATTGATGAGGCACATGATCAGATCGATTACACATACATTGATTAAAGCTAACTTTTAATTTATTGCCAAATAAATGGGTATGCGGCTTAATTTTTCAAGTAGTACATCGATTACTTCATTACGTTTATTTTGGAGGTCAATACAATTTAAATTCATAACATTCATTCTTTTTCTTTATTTTTGTTACTTTTCTTTTCTCTGTGTTATTGTTGTGAATGAATGTTTTACTTACTTACTTATATACCGAGGAAGTACAATTCTTCTGATTTGTTATACTTTTTAGTTTTCAAGGATTTGTAAAACTTTTAATTTATTTAAGGGAGTTTAAATTTGGAAATACAGTTGCTTGGGTACTAAATCACTACTAAACCAAAACTACGAGGGCAAAAATGGAAAAAAAGATGAATTCTACAGGAACATAGTCTAGTCAAATATCAACTATTCTAGCAAATCGTTAAAAAATATATTTATTCTAATACACCCAAAATTTAATAAAACCAGATCAAATTCATTTATTTTATAACGTTAAGACATTTTCCATAGAAAGATTCCATAAATTGTTGACTTTATCTATCTATTTTATCTTAAATCTAGTTGCCACCTTCTAATCTTCGAAGTTGCACATCACATATTTCTGCGCAAGAGTTGCATACCCGCCGAGAGATCACAAGTGAACGAGTGAACGAGTGAACTAATGAGTGAATGAATGTGACACAAATATCATTCATTGTTTACGGCCGTTGACTAATTATATATATTTTGTATTTTTTTGTTCTTATTAATAAAATGGTGATCTATGTGAGATGAAACTATTACGTTAAAAGTTTGCTATGATGTAAAAGATGTTATCGTAGGTTAGGCTAGTTCGTAGTGAACCTACCTAGGAAGCTAGTGGGCCCGTGATCGATTCCCAGTATAGGCAATCTGTGTGATGAACGCGAGCATTTGTTTTGTTTTTGATTTTCTTTGCATTTAAGTAGGTATTTATATCTATTTATATAAATAGGTAAGTTTATCGTTGTCAAGTACCCATAGTACAAGCCTAGAGCTTGGTTTGGGACTAGGTCAATTTGCAAACTGAGGGCTTATTGTCTAACGCACTCGCAATCACGATCGTTTTTATTTTGAAAATCGAATGCTTGTCTGCATACAAAAGGAAAACAATTGCTACACTTTGAAGCCGGTTGCAATTGCGAGTGCGTTAGACAATAAGCCCTCTGGAATTACTTGTGCATAAGGAAACTTAAGCGAAAATTAGTTTTCGAGTTAAAAGTTAAGTATTTTGTTGTTTTTGTTGTTTGTATGTTAAACATACAAATTTGCTTCGTCATCGCATTATGACACGCTTGCCAAATCGATTCGACTTACAAAAGTAGGTCAAAATTTAATCCGCACTTTCGAACGTAACTAATAAATAAATACATGTAACTAAAGTAACACTTGTCGGTAACGTAAACTAAAAATGATTTTTTGAATTATCTTCGCTTTGCTAAATTTGGTCTATTTCTTGTAGATTGCTCTTTTGCAAAATAATTTTTGAAGAAATATTTTTGACGACTCGTTAATCCTAGTTGCTAGTCAAAGCTTCGATTCCGTTTTTTTCCTGAGTTTTGGATGTTTTCTATGTACAGACAAGGGTAAAAATAAATATACTTACATTCAAAGCTGCAAAAATATGTACACATAGACCTTATTGCCTTAGTAATAAGGTCTGTGTACATGTTTTCGATACTTTGTGGTGTATTGGTGCCCTTGACTGTACCTATTTAAGTATATATTTCTCAATACAAGTATTTATATCGTTGTCTAGTACCCATAATAGTACAAGCCTAGAGTTTAGTTTGGGACTAGGTCAACCTGTGTAGAATTTTCCATTGATATATTGAATTTAATAACTGTACGTCTGTTTGTAACTCACGCGCTTACGTGTTTTTTTTATTGTCTAGTGTCAAAACAGGTGTATGGAGATCGGTGAAGAAAATGGTTTCTTTTTTTATCTTCCCTAATATTTTTAAAAGGTATTATTGTCTCGTACTGACAGGAAAGTACGGATAACGAAGTATACTTAGTAACTTTAAGGTTCATAAAAAAGCCGGAAGTCCATCGGAGATTAAAATGGGGCGAGAGGGTGATAATATGCTTTAGATCTTGAATCTGATAAGGTAAGCCTCAATTTTGAGTGTCATAGATGTTTAAGAGGGTACAAAGGCTCTTGTTTTAGTAAGGAAGAAGATTTTTATCTAACAATTCTGTTGACCTAAAAGTTAAAAATCCGTAGAAAATAGAAACGATTGTGTAGCTATATCTATTAATAGCTATAATGTGACTTTTCATGTCTGTGAATTATTAAGCACCAAAAACTCAGTATGAAGTCAATATTGGCTCTATTTTAAATGGAGTTCCGGAAGCTGAGCTCTAAACGTATTGGAACACTAAAACTACATACAAAATCATAATATAAACTACTGCGATGTGAAGTAAATAATTGTTTGATGATCTAAAAATAAATGACAATCGCAAGTAAATGAGTCATTTTTTTAATGTTTTTTTACGCGTTGACTTCACCAACTTTTAAAGTAACGTATTTATTAACGTATTAACCTATTTAGACTTTCCTCGAATACTTTTATTCAAGACTAACACTCGTAGATGATAACTAAAGTTATATTTCTCAAAAATAACAACGTAATTTTTTAATGTCACTAGATGATTCCCTCGTGAGGGCCCGCGGCTTCCCAAAATTATCACACACACAGTTACAATATGAAACAAAAATGGGGCCCGAACCTGACGATTTTATAATAATACCGGAGGTTCTATGTATAAAAAACCTTCCGTTCGTCTATCCATACGCCCATCAACGTACTTTTATTGCATGCTAGCCCACGCAAACAAGCAACAACAAGCTCAAAGTAAAAGTAACACAGTTGAACTTCCCTTGTACGTTACCAGTGGAGTCAAGGCAGTAATCTGTTACGTTCATCAATTATCTTCAGTCGGAGTTAATGACTTTTATAGAACGGCTTGAGGGATTTTTAATAGTAAAGGTTTCTCGTGTGCGTGGATAGTTTCTAGGAAATTCTTCGTAACGAACCTACACTAATTTCGATGGCCGTGGTTCAATTTGGATTGTGATTTTGGAGTCGATTGTCTAACAAGAATTATTACTACAGAAACATTAAATATGTAGTAACAATATAAGTTTTTTTTGTGTTACCGTTTTGTTACTTTCATCCTCAAGTCAATCTAGCCTCTTGAGTATCTTCGTTTGTCTAATCATAATTTATAATGTATTTAATAAAAATAACAACGCTTTGATGTAAATGTGAAACCAACGTTAATATCAATTAATCACAATAGAAAAATAAATGTACACTTTTATATCAACAAAAATCCATCGAGTGAAACAAAAAAATATAACGCGGAAGTCGCGAGCAAAAAAGTTAGTGCCAAGTAAATACCAATACACTTTTCGATAAAGATAAAATCTATTAGATATAGGGGCACGTTTTTGTTACATTACTCTGCCACCGTCCTATTTGTTATGTAAAAACCCGTTATATCATACACCGATGAAAATCAAAATCAATTTACAAAAACTACGCTATCATCGTGTTACAATTTCGCGTCGTTCAAAAATTGCGTCTTCCATCCTTTGTTACTTATTCGTCACGGGCTTTTGTACCTGCGCGCGAGTCGTTTTTTCGGACGAAATTTCAAATGAAGCTAGGATCTGACCCCGGGCTACGTTTTGGAATGTACGCTTGCGCTCGGGAGTGTTTGTAGTGTGTTTAAAAAGCAATTTAGGTTTTTAAGAGCTTGGTATGTGAAGTTGCTATTTGCGTGTTTTTGTTTCGAGTATACCAGAAAATACGCTCAAGTAATTACTATTCGAACAGATCCTGTCGTGACTGATTCCTTCTCAAGCTCCGTCCGATACATTGTTGCAGCGAATTAAGTGGTTCCAATTTCAAGGTTTTTCAATGCTCGTCACTAATTAGCACGTTGACGTTCATCTTTCTTTGTTAATTCTTCAAATATTTATACTGGAATACTAAAATCGCTCGACGATTTTTTTCTTTTGTAAATTGTGATACTTCATAATGATAAAATACATAGAGGCATTCCATCTTAGCTCTCAGATTTGGCAACGTATTTGCATTTCGCAGTCTTAACATTGTCATCGTAAGATTTGAATCTTGAGATTTTAAATATCTTCGGAGTTCAAAGTCCACTTACCATCAGCAGGCCTGTGTGCTCGCTTGCCTTCCTAGCCGTTAAAAAACCTGCTTTTGTTTTTTTATCACTTTTCTAACCGACAGTCTTTAGAACGTTAGAACGTGTTAATGCCTTACCCCTTAGGACAATGGCAGGGTATTTTTTACCCCATGGGGTAACTTTTGTGCTTTTATGATGGCCGGCAGTAAAGCCATGTATTGCTCCGTTGTTTACTGGGTAAGACGGGAGGCAAGGTGATAATTTCTGTACTATTTATTGTGATGTGTTTTGAGTGTTTTTAGAACTGAGAGGTGTGAGATTTTTGGCTCTGTGGTCGAAAAGGGCAGTCTTAAAATGATACCTGAAGGAAAATATTTTTATTCGACCATGGATCAATTACTTAAATTATTTAACATTTAAAAATAATAGTAATAATAACACAAAAAAATATATACCATTTTAATAACACAGAAAAATTATGGCCAATGTAGAGGTACAATACAAAGATTAACATTCCATTTCGTCACTTCTCAACAACGTTACGCGTTTATTTTGACATTTACTTCATCAAAAAGTTAGAAAATATCTATTTGTAAACAAAGCAATCTAAACTGTGTCATTTAAAAAGCTTAAAGCTCAAAGAAATAATCATAGACATAAAATTAGCGTAAAAACAGGCAGTCACAAAATGGAAGCAAGACAGCGTATTAGAAACATTACAATAAATTCTTTGTATTAAGTAAGCACACTAACACTTCACAGGGCAATCTTCCTGCCATGCGTACGTCAGTTTGACAGCTGAACCACTCCTGCGCAAGTACATATAAAAAAACCATTCGACTGCTTGCAGTAATAAGGTCGTAAGTACTACAAAGTAGTAAAGTAGATAAGCCGTTTTTGAACAAACGGTAGGATATTAACATACTATGTTTTGTAGTTGAAATGTTTTTTAACATAATGATTCTATTGGTATATGTTTAAGTCGAAGGCTATTTAGATTTACATGTCTTTAGTGGAGTACAAGTTTTATGCAAGTTTTTAATAGTCTTTAGTATGTTCTAGGTTAGAATTAAAAGCCTGAGGCTTTATTCTCCTTTTTCTTTACACGGTTTGTTATCGTATCGTTTTTAGAACGTTGTGAAGCTGAAAATTTCCATATAAAATGCGGTAGGTAATGTTTCTCTCATCTTAAACCTAGGTGGGTCTAAACGTTTGCTACTCCAAGAAAATGTTTCTTAGAAAGATTAAACAAAAAGGAATCCTACTAAGTAACCTAGTTTTTCATAATAAGAATAACATAGTATAAATACCTACTATGATTAAGGGGGTGAAAAACGTTATCGATCGGATCTAAATTTGTATGGAAAATTTGGACAGCTACAAAAACTTTCCATACAAATTTGCGTGGCTCTTAACAATAGGTGTGTTAAATTAATGTAGAATACAGCCCCTAGGTATGTCTTCCTAAAATTACGAAAGTAAACTTCATTAGAGTAGAGTATTTTACGAGTAACGAAAATGTCAATATACTTTCTTCAAGACAAGCGAATGATTTGACAGACTCATCAAAATAAGAACGATTTCTAAGGCTAAACAAAAACTGAATGTTCAAGTAATGAAGAGATAACAGAAGTCTCGCTTGTTTATGAAATGCGGATTACTAATAGTTCCATTTAAAGATGAAAATATTATAAAGTAGTTATTTAAAAGTAAAAAAAACAACAAAACAACACATGACGTTAAGTCGCTTTAAAAAGAGACACCTACGCCATAGTATTCTTGAGTTATAAAATCGAACACACACAACATAATATAGGTACCTAATTCCATTGCTCAGTCATATATTATGATACGTATATAATGAGCAAAGACTAAAGCTATTTAGCTATAAAAACCAACAAATCTCAAAATAGATCACTTTAAACAACCAATAAAGGCAACAAACTTGCAATTCAAAATGGCGGCCATCTAGGTTGAGATATTCGAGTAATTTCGCTAATATACCAACAATCGACGCTAAAGGTTTTATATCAGTTTTATTACACTCTTATAGCAGCTTTGCTTTAGCTGTTTATAATGCTTAATGGGCGGTGCCTTTGTATGAGGTCCCTATCGGCCAATAAAAAGGCATTTACAAAGTATGAGGCATAAAATTGTTTACCTTAGCCAAGTTTTAAATGGCTTATTATAATGTTGATTTTTGCATGCATGCTCGACTTATTTTCTATGAAATGTTATAGATTATCTGTACAGATAACTCAATACATACCTAATTAATTCATGCTCCCTTGACAAATCGAGCTTGGTATACAATATTGTAAAATAACCACGAGTGTTCCTGAGTCTTGGATGTTTTCTATGCCTTTTATTGTGTATTTCTCTATATTAGTATGTTTATCGTTGTCTAGCCTAGCCATAATACAAGATTAGAGCTTAATTTGGAAATTAGGAACTAAGATACTGTTCGAAAGACACAAAACGAATCTTTTTCTTCAACATCTATAAGTATTTTTTCCTAAACGTAAGTTTCTACAGATTTATTGCTTGACCAAGTACAACAATTTTTCCTTTTACTAAATATTGTAGGGTAACGGCATCAATGATGGACACTTTTAGCTGACAGGCACTAGTAATGGACATTTACTCTTAATTCAAATTTCATACGGTCCTAAATTGACTGTTGCAAAACAAATGAATAACCCTTATCTTCTGTAAAATAATTATAAGTGTCCATCATTCGTCCTTGTCCATTACCGGTTCCGTCACTCAAAAGAAGTAAAATTATGTGTTTGTTTGTATGTTCCAGGTAACATCTGGAACTACAAGACTGATTTAAAAAATTCTTTCACTAATAGGCTTAAAACTAGAGCAAAGCGGAGGCGACTTTACTTTGTTATAAACCCCCGGTACTTCAGCTGTTATAATCTGTGGCAACAAGCAACGCTGTAAAACTCTATACGACTCGTATTAAAAGTCGATCTCAATTACCTTTAAAGTGCTTAATTAACATAGGTATGTATTAATATGATAACAGGCCAGTTTGTTATGTTTTTGTTGGTCCTTATTTTATGTGAGCTTTATACTTAAGTATGAAAGAGAAAAAGATAGTCGGTATGTTAGTTTTTGGGTTCCGTACCCGAAAGGAGCCCTACGGAACCCTATTAATATGCCTATACGTTGTCCGTCCGTCCGTCCTGACTTTAAACAGCTGTATCTTTTCACCCGTAATAGACTACGCGTTGTTTTTTTTCTTAAGGTTTATTACTGCGAATTTAATTTAAAAAAAAATCTTTTTTACAATGTGTTTTTTTTTATTATTGCCGTCGACGGGCTAACAAGCAGACGGCCCACCTGGGGGCTTACTATGCTACGCAAGATTTACTGTCATATTTTACGTCATTCATATGAAAATAAGAAAATATGACATAACGTCACACTTTAAGATGCTTAGTAATAAAAGGACTCGATTCACACAATATACACTTTTATTTAAAACCTTAAATGTTTACTCTTACGTTAGAATATGGAATAGACATACATACATACATTAAATCACGCCTGTTTTCCAGATGGGTAGGCAGAGACCACTTCTTTCCACGTGCGTGCATGACTCGATGTATGAATGTGGAAGAAGCGAAAGAGATTTGTCAAGATCGTAGCAGGTGGAATAGACATATTTGACACTAAATCGCGTTTGACCAGGTTTGACGTATTCTCCTCGCCTCGCATGCTAAGCCCACTGATGGGAAGTGGTCACCGCCGCCTATGGACATTTGCAACGCGGGAGGCGTCACCAATGCGCTGCCAGTCTCGAATAAATTTAATGATACCCAAATAATGATGAATTTGAAGATACGATGTGAAATAATAAAGCGGGTCCCCATATAAGAAACATTTTTTTTCAACGTATTTTTATTTTTGTTGTCATAAAAATGGTAAAACGTACAAGCGTTAAATTTGGTACCTATGATATATTAGACACTCTGAAAAAAAAACAGATACAAAAAAATAGTTCAGTGTGAGTTTGGCTCGCGCTGATTCGATTCGAATAATACCTACTATGCGGAACCGTCGGTGCGCGAGTCGAACTTGACCAGTTTTTCTTATATAGCATGATAACTAAGTATTTCATAATAATATAGATAGTCAAGTAGAAATTAAAATTTTATGCACAAATAGCATAAATAGCTAACCGGTGGCGGTACGTTTCTTAGGGCTGTATAACTTGTTTTTTTTATAGCATAGAGAGAAGGTAAACGAGCCCACAGATTACCTAATGGTAAGTAGTCTCTGGGGTCTATGGCCATTTGCAATCACAAGATTGCATTCTGGAGATAGCAGTCTATGGGTCTGGTATGGTTGCGTCCATATCGCGCGTCAAATGTGGATAAAGCATCCGTCACTGTCGTACTTATTTACGTGTCAAAAGGTGACGGATGCCTTATCTAAACTTTGTCACGTGATAAACGCAGCCATGTTAGGGCCCCTGAATTACAATGGCGTTGCCAACACTGAGGGCCCTGCCAAGATGCACTACGCTAACTAGCGTTTCTATTCGTTTCGTTTTTAACCAATCGAGTCACTGGTAGGTCACGTGACTTTTCGTATCACGTCATCTACCAGTGACGCGATTGGTTTAAACACGAAACGAATAGAAACGCTAGTTAGCGTAGTGCATCTTGGCAGGGCCCTCTGAGGTCTAAGATGGAATGCCTCTATGCTAGTCGTTAAAGTTCAACCCCTATACAGAAACACAACAAAGTGAACACTGCTGCTTAGTTTATGTGTCAAACAGTACTAACTTGTATACATCTTTGGCAATTTCAATTGACACACACTATACATAATCTAGGGTCAGTGACTACAATTTATTCCCTATTTACTTCATGTCGGCTACATTAAAGAATTATTTTTCAAATGTCAAGCTTAGCGGGATCGTAGGCGTATTTGTTACATTATCCCATTCTCAGGAATTCCCACAAAGGGATTGTCAAATGATAGGGATGGGAAAAAAGTGTGTCTGGCGCCGTGGATGTACCTGGGAGTGGCGGTTCTCAAACTTGTACAGACCTTTGGATTACCAAGTTGGTTAAGTAGGTTGGTAAGTAATTGCAGTAAAGATTAGATGATGCTGTGTGTCAGTAAATCTCTTTTTATGTTAACAGGGATTTGAGGTAAAGTCTCGCTGGTAAAAGACAATGTATTTTAGTAGCAGTACCAACTTTTGTTCTGAATTTAATCGGTCATAATATTCGCTGTATTATTTTTGTTTTTAAAGTTACCAAATAGTATTAACGTTCCATACAAGCAATACAAAAGACCCTTATACTGTAAAATGAAGTTACGTAACAAGTTTTATTACGAACAGTCCTTATTAACCCAGCTGCAGCAGTTTTATAATGAAAGTAATTAGTTTTGTTACATTTTTAGTTCTCGTCATTATATTAATTGTTTCAACTCAGTAACTAACACTCTTCCGCAAAAGTTTGAGAGCCTCAGTCCTAATACAACTGCCCCTACCTGGCGGCTCTCAAATTGTACCCGAAATAATTGCCATTATTATATCAGGTACCTGTCATTGTGGACGGAGAGAACAAACATACACACCTAAATATCCATGTAATAATAATAAGATGGTTCTGGTCTGTGAGGACCGTGCCGCCATGTTATTTTGACCTATTTAACCAAATTTTAGTTTAATAATCCTAAAATGGAAACAATGATTAATGATGCTTCATGTTAAAGTTACTCAAGCAAACTCGAAACTTGAATAATATTTGTACGTTGACAATACCTTATTCCTATTTGTAATTAAATGCTAATTTGCGGTACGAATGACTCCGGACTTACCTGAAAACAAAAAAAATAAAATATTAATGTTAAATTTATAAAAATAAATTCGAATCAAATCGGATAAATACTGGAAAAGGCCCGAATCTTAAGTACCCCAAATTGACGTGCGTGCATGACTCGATGTATGAATGTGGAAGAAGCGAAAGAGATTTGTCAGGATCGTAGCAGGTGGAAAGAAGTGGTCTCTGCCTACCCCTCTGGGAAACAGGCGTGATTTAATGTATGGATGTATGTTCTCTATCAATAATATCATGTTAAAATGACATCGGTCTTACATTGATGTAACTTCTTAATTTTACACACACATTAAGTTAGCCAAAATCTTTTAAAAACACGTAAATCATAATCCAAGAGCAGAATTTTAAAAAAAGTTATTTAAGTAATAATCACATATTTTATTTTTTAACGCTGTGAATTTTTAATACATATTTTACATATTTTAATTTGGATATGACCTGAAATATTTTAATGTATTAATTCATCTATTCATTATTATTAACATCACATCAATAGCGTCACATTGGCTCCGTTTACTTAATAATAATTCTTCTTGGCCCCGAACGTATTCAGAGGGTGACTGGACGCTAACTTCTTACCTCGACCATTTGATTAATGATACCGTCTCAATACAATTCGGACCGAGCGGTGAAAATGCGCTATTATTTCACGTTTAACCTCACAAATTAGTCTTGCTTTTTATAAGAATCCGGTCCGGATTGTGGCCGAGACGCGTTTAACAGTTGTTAGTTTTTAATTTTAGGTATTTTATTTAGGTATTTATTTATAAATACGGTCCTTAATACAGGTGGAAAGACATGAGGAGTAAAAATTACGTCATACTTTTCAAAATGGATGTAATCAAAATGTATTTTTTTTTGTCCCGTGTGGTTGCCGGGTTAGAATAGTGCCACTCCATGTCTTCCCGTGGATGTCGTAAGAAGCGCGTAAGGGAATAAAGGCTTGTACTGTTAGGCGATGGGCTTGCAACCTGTCACTAATACACTGGTATCTTAGCCTAATTTTGAAAAATCTGGTTACAGAATTATCAACAAGTTTTTAAAGTTGTTGGTAATTCTGTAGCTCTGCCTACCCTCTGGGAATGAAGGCATGAGTTTATGTATGTGTATAAAAAAGTATTTTTCCCAATTACTTTGAGAACCTTAGGCCTTTTACTGAATGATAGGTACCTGTCAAAAATATAGTATTAACTACTTAAAACTTGATGTAGTACTAATCTTATCTTAATATAAACGAAATAATTTGCTGTTTCATTCTTAACGATTCGTCAGACAAATAGATTTCGAATTATCAAATCATGAAAGTACGACCTTACTTGTCTATCACTATGATTGACAACTTTATTGACTGACCATTACACTTTGACCCCTGCATTGTTCGGCCGACAGAACAAAAGTACCAGTTCAGAAGTTCCACTTAGGCTGGAGGTAATACGAATTAGATGCAAATTTTGAGCGTGGTTCGTTTGATAAATTGCCTTTAGAAACTAAATTGATGTTGCTTTTCCTATTTTAGGATAATTGTGGAACTAGAATACTATCAATACTAGACTATTATTTACTTTAGGGTTTGAATAGGTGTCTTAATGGCTTGGCACACCGATAAATAAGTAAATATCGGGATACAATCTTACACAAATTGACCTAGTACTAAACTAAGGTCTAGGCTTGTACTATGGGGACAAGACAACGATATATATATATATATATATATACGTATAGAAATACATACTTTTTAAACCACCATTTGCCTAAAAAAACATAAAAACAACATTGTAATGTTTAGAACCTAATTCAATCTTTTAAAAACAGTTTTGGAAAATGAGCTTCCTGCGCCTGTATTCCACTGGGTAAAAAACCTTATTGTTTTTGGATGTGTTTCCATACTGTAAACTTTTTGATAGCTCTTATTTACTTGACAGTAATGGTGGCTACATGTCGAAGGCAATAGTATGATTTTTAAGTGTGAGAGCCTACCTATTAGTTATGTTTATCTTTATTATTTGAGTAGCTTAGTTTTATTTTAATTTAAATAAGTTTAGTTTTAACTTTTAATTGTATTAATTTAATAATTTATGAAATAAAAACGTATTTATATTATATTCGTAATTTATTTTATTTTACTTAGAAAGAAACAAATAATATTAAATATTAGAGTGATAAATGATTATGTACCATCATTCAACAGTCTGACATAATAAATAGTGAATTTTAGTGTACTTGGTTTTTTAGTGTATAGTATATGTAATGTACTTGAATGAAGATAATTATAGGTAAAAATTCTACAACTCACTATAGGAAACTATTGTAAAATCAAGCTATTACAACATTCAACGGATTAATAATCCTTATAACTATACCAAGTTTAACTTAGCTCCACAATCTTACACCCAGATTAACTTAATTGTACGTAATAATGCCTTTAAGAGATAACTTTATCTAAGCTTTACCTAAAATGACCACATGCATAAACATCATAATCGTATTTATCATAAATCTACGGAGGTGTGGTATAAAATTGAGCTTTAACTTTAAATAGGTAGGTGCTAATTTGAATTGATTTGAATAATTCGCGTAACATTAGGTTCTAGTGTTTATGATAGGGTGACCATTCAGTTAGTTATTTTTAGGATTTATTTAAGCAACAATTGCAACAAGGAAAATATTCGATGCATTGTTTATTAAAGAAAATTGCTTTTTTCCAGGCGTCTGACTTCTTGCACTGCATGGTTATTCATAAACAATGTCAAGGAATTATAGGCTTAATAATTATTTATAAGGTGTTTAAATTAGGAGTAGGCAGTTGCTGCACCTCTAGTTTCGTTGACCATCTTATGGAAACTGTATTTTTTTTCGGGATAAAAACGTAGCCATTGTGTTAATTCAGGCAAGAGCTATCCCCATTCCACTCTAATTTTGAAACTATGGAACCGATTTTCATTATAGGCGAACCTACTCATAATGATGATTCGTCAAAAAAATATTAGTCATTAGGTTAAATAATATTAAAAGGGTACATACTAGTCGCCAGTCGAGTTATGGTTTTGTTTTTTTTCCGTAAAGAGAAACCCCCTCATTTATACTCACAATTAACCTATTTTACTTAGTTAAAGTATTCTTCTTTTTATGCCAGAGATAGCAAATGAGCTATCCGGCCATCTGATGTGAAATGATCACCGCTGCCCATGTACACCTGCAACACCAGGAGAGGTATTACAGCTGTATTGCCGATCTTTATTGAGAAAAGAGTGTGCTCGTCTCTTGAAGGTCCCCAAGTCATTATACAGATAAAGACAGAACATATTACAAGCACACTTTAGTTATTGCGCGTTTATGAATAAAAAGAAAGTCCCCAAATCTACGAGATTCGTGGTCAAATTAGTATAATTCCGTCAGTAGCAGTGGGCGTTCCTAAACCTCGGATTAAGATAAGTCCGCAAACAAACTAGGTTTGTGTTATATTCATGATAAAGCCAACGAAGTAGAGCAGGTAGGGTCTATGTTAGACCTTATCTAAGCTATATGGTAAACGTTTGGTTTCTACATCGCTGTCTTATGTTTTGGCAAAGTAAAAAGTAATTGTAACCGGTCCGAAACTAAGCTTAAGTACCAATTTCACCAAACGATGTTAAATTTAATCAATGTTACTCGAGCGTTAGTTCATACATTTTGACAGCTGTTATAGCTCTAATCGTCTTTTAAGCGGTTAACATCGTTTGGTGAAATTAGTACTAAGACTTGTACTATTGGGTCCTAGACAACAATAAACATACAAATAGAGAAATACATACTGAGATTTATTAAAAAAATCTTTTTTTATGGCATGAAGTAGGCGAAGGAGCACACATGTCACCTGAGGCCCTTGCCAAGATGCAATACGCTAACTAGTTCTATTCGTTTCGTTTTTAAACCAATCGCGTCACTGGTAGATGACGTGATACGAAGTCACGTGATCTACTAGTGATGCGATTGGTTTAAAAACGAAACGAATAGAAACGCTAGTTAGCGTAATGCATCTTGGCAAAGGCCTCTGATGGTGAGTGGGATCTGTGACCCATAGACATTTGCATTCTCAAGACAACAATCTTAAGACTGCAATCCTAAGACCACAGATGCATTGACGACCGTAAGGGCTAAGATGGAATGCCGCCTATGCTAGTAATTTCACCGGTTGTGTTATCCCCACACCGGAACATAAACAATGCGAATGCTGCTTGGCGGTAGGTTAAAGGATAAGATGGTGGTAGCGACCAGGGCCCATATTATGGCCGCCTTTATCGCAGTGGATAAAGCTTCCGTCACTCTCGCACTTACATACTGGTCAGAAAGTGACAGATGTTTTATCTACGCTTATCTACGTCGATAAACACGACCATAATCGGCCCGCTGCACAGACCTTGCACAAGGTCCTACCACCTTTAAAATAAAATAAAATAAAGCAATATTAATAGTAGGAGAGAATTCGTGAATTTAAGTAATTTAATTCACGATAATGGGTCTTAAAAAAACCGGCGAAGTGCGAGTCGGACTCACGCACGAAGGGTTCTGTACCATTATCTGTACAAGATTAGAAAAAAGCGGCAAAAAAACACGATAGTTGTATGGGATTAAATATTCATTTTGTTCTGTTTTTAGTATTTGTTGTTATAGCGGGAACAGAAATACATCTTCTGTAAAAATTTCAACTGTCTAGCTATCACGGTTCGTTAGATACAGCCTGGTGACAGACAGACAGACAGACGAACAGCGAGGTGTTAGTAATAGGGTCCCGTTTTTACCCTTCGGGACGGAACCCTAAGAATCGGAATACTGTTTTAACTCCTGCGCAAGTATCTGATTGTTTACGTAGGCGGCTTCGTCCCCGATCAGCTGATTTGTATCTGTAGCGTTTCTAATGCGCAAGCGAGCGCAAGTTATGTGCTGTCTCGTTTACGCTAAAGCTCTGATATATTGACCAGTTTATGGGCCCAGCTGATTGATCTAGTTTAGTTAGATACTAGGCTTCATGCTTAATGTTTAAGATGGGAGATCTAACGTTCTGGTTGACTCGTTAACTACTAACCTGGATAGTTAGATCTGTGATTTAGAACTAAAGATACGAATCTAGAGATCAAAATAGAATGGGCACTGGTTGAATAAAGTATATTAGAGCGGCGGTGTCTTAGAGGCTTAAAGTGTCGACTCGTGATTCCAAGGTAGCAAGTTCGATTCCTATTAGCAGTACAAATGTGTTTATTTAACTTAAGTGCACTCCCGGAGTAGGTACTTTAAATGGACGCTTTTGTGGTGAAGGAAAAAAATCGTGAGGAAACCTGCACATTATCTAAGTAAATGGGTAGTCGGACAAAAAGTACTACAGAGTTGAAGTGTAAAGGTTCTATCTACAACTAAGCTCAGCTCTAGACTTGTACTTTTGAGTACTAGACAACGATAAAAATATTTAGAAAATAAGAAAACATCCAAAACTCAGAAACAAATATTCGCGCTCATCACACAAATACTTGCACATTCCTGGAATCAAATCCGGGAATGCTAGCTCTGTAGCCGTTTCTACCAACTAGGTCGTGTTTGCCCAAATCTTACTTTTTTACTAACTGGAACGGAAGAATATAACAAAATAATAAAATCATACAATAAAACGTTTACAATATTGCTGAAACATTACCGGCCTTTACACGTAAAGTTCGAACCGCGGGAAATGCGACGCGCCGTTCCAACCTTCGTTCCGAACCGTACATTTTTTACTATTTTACTATTACAGTTGCATTTACACGTACGGTTCGGAACGAAGATTGGAACGGCGCGTGGCGTTTCCCGTGGTCCGAACTTTACGTGTGCAGGCCGCTAATGTCAAATACGCGTCCTTAAAAGCTAAATCACAATGGCGACGGCAAGTCTGCGACTGCGCAGTGTTATTAGTGTTATTATTTACGAATTCTAAATTTAATTCATTAATCGTCCATTCCATTATGAACTCTGGTCTAGTAGGAACCGTATTATATCTGGGATCAGTTTAAGATACATATAATGACGTACTTATCAATTTACTTTGGTATTTGATTCATTTCAATTAACATCTGTGTGACCATAAGCCAGTTTGGAGCAGATCCTTGCAGGTTCTGAACTCCTGGTAATATGGAGACTAAACACCCTCATCTGAATGAAAAAAAAACAAATTAGAACAGCTTGACGAACTAGATTCCTTCAAGGAGGCTTGACTCGAAAGATTTGATTTTAAAGAGCCATTACTAGTCTACTTTATTTTTCACTAGCTTCTTCCCGCGAAAATTTACCTGGAAGAGATTGCTTAAAGAGATAAATTCGCTTTTGGACATCTCTCTTTCGTAAATATTGTATTTGGCTTTTGTGTTTTGTACAAATAACTGCTTGACATAGCTCTCTCTCAAGGTGTGCCACAAGGAACAGTCCTGCGCCCCATGCATGCATCAATTTCCATCGTCGGTTTTGGTACGTTCGATTCGAAATGAAAATCAATTTGAATAGCCCCACAGGTCACACTGATTAGCCAACTTTACTGCGTCTCCAGTTATTTACTGTCGATTGTGACCAGTTTAACGAGACCTGTTAAATCTTTGCCCCAATTGACATGGTTTAATAGCATCGTGATCTATTTTGCAAGTGCCTGCCTTTTATAGGAAGTTTCTATGGAAAGCTTTTAAAGGATTTAATTAATTGCTAGAAGTTATTGACTGAAGCATAGAAATTCTTGTAAAATCTTGGCTCTTGAAACCTGCCAAGATGTAGTTAGTGAAAGGGATAGCGCTATAGAAGCCATATAAGTCTGTCTCTTTCTCTTTGACCGCCATAACGTTTTTTAAGCGGTATTGAAGACCGTAGCCCTTTGATTGAGGAACAGCAAAGCATAGTTTACTTGTATACGAAGAAATACCAAAAGGTATGAAAATAAGTTCGATTTTCAGGCTTCCGCGAGGTTTTCACATTTAAATTAGACTAATCATAAGGGGATTTTATCGTTTTTTGTAAATTAAGGTGCTTTAAAATTATTTTCTGCAACCCAATCTAACCCAAATAAAATACCTAGTTATTGGTACATGCATTGTATAAATACAATATACTTATATCCAATAAAGTTAAATGAAATTTATTGCGTATAAATCAGGTTGCAATTTTCAGGTACATTCAATAAAATAAAAATAATAATGTAATTCATTCATTCAATTCAATAATGTCATCTAATAGACCTCATAGATCTTGAACACACAAGATTTCCAGTAAACAACATTAGACATAGCGTCTCTCAATACCTTGTAATTCTATAGTCAGCAGTAAACTACTGTAACAACAACCCACGTTAAGTTGCTAACCTTGTTATGTACTGCATTAATTGACAACTATGCCTAGAGTATCTCTGACGTGATCCTAGGCCGCTAAATATGGCATATCTTGGACAAAGAAACAATTAAGTAAGTCTATAAGGTCTACAGAAAACTAGCTCCGTCCTTCCAATAGATGGTACCTACAATACACATACAAATAGCTGGGCCTTTTATTGTATTTAGCTCAGCTGCCATTACTGTCAAGTAAATAAGAGCTATTATAATGTTGACATACGATAACACGTCAGAGGCAATATAGTTTTATCGAGTAGACAGGCCCTGATTGAATACTATTTTCGTAGGACTTCTTAATAGATAGATTTAACTATTTGAATTTAAGAAGAACACAATGTACAACATTAAGCAAAATACATATTTTTCTATTTATACAGGGTGGAAAAAAATTATGGTCCCAGGAGGGGAACTACCTTAACTCCTTAAGATCATTTTACTTGTATGTACCCTGTATAAAGTTTCAAACCAGACTGAGCACCCTAACGGATTTGAATAGAGAACTCGATCGCATAAATCCAATTGTAAATTTCATCGCCATTCCTTTGTCCCAACTTGAAGTTGTCACTATGACAGAGTTCCATGGTGTCTCAATAAATTAGGTCAAAACGTTTTCTAAATCGAATCAGTGGATCGATTACAGAGAATCCAATGCTCGAAAGTTTTATGCAAAAATGAAAGTGATCGATTAATCGTTTCTTTTTGGAGATAGATGGTAACGTAAAATTTGCTATTTGAAATCAGGAATATCATACATACCTTGTAATAACTACCATACTTTCACGCCTGTAATCCCAGAGTGGGGTAGGTCGAGCTACAGAATTGCCTACAACTTAAAAACTTGTTGATAGTTCAGTAATCACATTTTGCACAAAATGGCTACGTTGTTTACCAGCGTATTAGTGACAGCTTGCAAGCCCATCGCCTAACAGTAACAAGCCTTTATTCTCTTAGTCGCCTCTTACGACATCCATGGAATGACATGGAGTGGCACTATTCTAACCCGGCAACCAAATGGGATAAGAATATCAATTCAGTACAAATAGCCTACATTATAATGTTCTATCTAGCCCTAACTCATGAGACCTAAACAAACCCCTAATTGTTCTCGACAACTTACTAGCCTAATCAATCAACATTATTCCATTATATCAACAAAGTACCATAACACGACCAACCAAATTGAACCTTACACAGCAAAACTATAAGTCGAATTCTCGTTAATAGCAGTTGTGATATAATGCTTTTATAATGGGTGTACTAAGCGCCTTGGGTTGTCACTCCGTTTACGATATTTGCTGAATCAATTTATTGTTGCATAACATAATGTTTATTAATTGCTTGTCAATTAAAGTATCTTTAGATATGCAAGGACGTGAATAGTTGCCTTAGGGCTTGTACATTCAAAGACTTAAAATGGGACCCACTTTAGGTCCAAAGTCAATCTGACATTCTACAACAATAAGTTTGAGTTTCCTATAAGTTTTAAATAACTTGGCATCTCTAACGACATTGACGACTTCAAGCATAGTTTTTTTGAAATGGGTCAGAAATTAACTTTGTACATACTTTTAGTTTCCCGTTTCGACTTGAAGATAGAATGGAGACTTCTTTTAAAACTGATATCTCTTTAACAGCTTTAGCAATTTTCATATGACTTAGCTAAGAACAATCCCAATTAAACTAGCCTTCTTTAAAAAAACGCATTTAAATCTGTCCATTTGTTTGGGAGCTACAATGCTGCAGACAGACACACAGACACACATACATAGATGCACACGTTAAACTTTTTTGTCGGAGCCTATTAAAATAAAAAGGCGGATTCAAAACCTAATGTCTGTAAGAAAAATCCAGTAAAGCCGATTCTGAAGATACTGAAAACATAAAAAAGTAACTTTCGCCCGTGACGCGATAACATCAAAGCCTTTTACCACTGTTCCCACGGGAAATGTACAATCTGCCGGGACTAACCATACCCTATGCGTCGCCGCCTATAAGTTCACCTTTTTTACTATATTTTTTATGCAATAAGGATTTAAAAAAACTCAATAAATTGATCGATTGATTGATCGGTTGAGATGGTGAATAATGAAAACGGAACAAACAAACTAACAGACACACTTTCACATTTGTAAAATTAACTACAATATGGTTATTAAAATTAACAGTAGTAATTATCAAAAAACACAAAGTAAAAATATTACGCCGTTTTTTATCAAACTAGTTTTATAATATAATGCATTATGAAACTATCCAATCCATTCTCTATCCAACACCGCAGGTGGTTCACATCCGCAAATTAATATTTAGCACAAATACCCCCCGTGGCTGGATCCTTATCTAATAATAATCTGACCTCTGAATGTCAGTTGCACTGGACTGTGGCTCTCAAACAATTAGATTTAAGAAGCTCATTGTCAGTATAGGCGCAATTGAAAAAAAAAAGTAACATAGCCACTTTAAAACCGGCTAAGTTTGAGTCGGACTCGCTCACAAAAGGTTCCGGACAGTTCTAAAAATAAAACTGTTTTATATCTATAAAAAAGTACGGTACCTTGGTGTATTTGGCCACTTAATTTATTTTAATTGTATCCTATTTGTAGTTACTGGCAATAAATTAGTAACTATAGATACACACTTTTTCAACATTTTATAGTTAAGGTCGAGTAAAAAATGCTAAATAATTTTTTAAATTAGTAATTAAGTTGGACCACACGCAAATACAAATCTAGATAAATCAAATACTCCATTTTTAATAAAAGAACTATTTAAGATAAGCCCACTTAATAGTATCAACAGGTCATCTATTGTCAAGTTTAACATACACTGCCTCGTCTTCTAGGTCACTATTACGACCTGTCAGATTAATATCATACCAAACCAGAGATGTGGCACAAAACCAGTGAAAGTGCTACCGTATTATAATTCCAATTTAAAACGCCTTTGAATTAATTACTGTCAATTAAATAAACACCTGCTTGAAAGGGCCGCTTTAATTTCTATATGGAAAGTTAATTTAATTAGATTTTCAAGTTTAAAATAACATACCAAAGGTAAGAGGGAATTCCGGTTGTTTATTATTCCATGGGTATATGAAGAGAAAATTGCTTTGTGGTATGAAGTAAATATTGCAATATATAAATATATAAAAGCCAAATCTGACTGACTTATATATCAACGCACAGCCGAAACTACTGTACCTAGAAACTTGAAATTTGGTACAGGGGTTCCTTTCATGATGTAAGTGAAAACTAAGAAAGGATTTTCCGAAAATCGACCCCCAACGGGAAGAAATGGGGGGAGTAGCGGGAAACTAATTCAACGCGTACGAAGTCGCGGGCGTCCTCTAGCGGTGTTATAATAAGTCACTTTTACTGTACGTTTTCAAACGTGGTGATAGAGTCTGACCAGCGAGTGACACAAGCATTTTTCTCAAATTGTTTATATGGCAATAGTTTTACCTAAGAAATACTGGAAAAGGGCCGAGTTTTAAGTACCCGAAACCGACGTGCGTGCATGACTCGATGTATGAATGTGGAAGAAGCGAAAGAGATTAAAGATCGTAGCAGGTGGAAAGAAGTAATATTATTTTATACCATTTTTTTTTACTTATCTGCACAAAGTTTTTGAAAAGTAAAGCGTTTTAAGTCCCAAAAAGCCTTCTTAATACACCTTACACCTTATTTTTTTTAATTAAGTTTTTAAATCCATATACCATATTTGAAGGACATAATTGGAGTTTGATATTTATCAACTCAATTTTAGAGGCTCTAGATCTAGATCCTTAATCCATTTCACAATATTCAACTCAACAATTCCATAAATCGATGTATTCTCGCATAGTTCAGATTTGCAAGCAAATTCATTGTGTATTTCTAACAATAAGGTTGTAACTTCGATAATACCAAGTTACGACTAAGGCAAGGCCGTTTACTAAATAAATTCCACTTAAAGCCGTTTTCGACCAATTTAAGTTGTAAAATTACATAGTGAATTTGGATCTTTAGTAAATAATAATAAATGTCAGGGGACAATTTAACACAAATTAACCTCGTCTTAAACTAAGCTCTAGCCTAGTAGTATGAGTAAATACTAGGCAATGATAAATATAATTATTAAGAGAAAAACATAGTTAAATACATAGAAAACGACCAAGACATACGAGAATCCAAATAAAATACTTACCCGGGAATCCAAATAAATAAATAAATATCGGCGGTCAATCTCACTCAAATTGACCTAGTCTCAAACTAAGCTCTAGGCTTGTTGTACCGGGTAATAAAAAACATACTCATTAAGACAAAATATCCAAGACTCACGTTCATCACACAAATATCTGCGCTTACCGGGAATCGAACCCAGGACCGTTATCTTCATGGGCAAGGTCACTTCACTACTGCGTCGTCAACTACTATGAAATATAAAATACAATAATAGTGTCGGAAAACTAGTCAAACTTTTCAAAATAAGTCAAGGCGATAAATAACTCCATTATTACCAAATTCCATCTTTCTGCATCATTATTTCGTCCGTTAAAAATACAATTAAAATATTGACTACAACCCTTTAAAAGACAAACGAAGACATTAAAACATTACTAAAACACAATTGATTAATAACATCATTATACTTATTCGAAACCAAGCACAAAAATCCATACAAATAAGACCCCAAATCGGGTCACATTAAAATTCAATCATAAACACTGAATGGCAAGAAAAACTGGTCTTGATTTACGTAAATTTGTACGTACAGTGACCATTTTTATTGCTCTCGAGTGTATTACGAAACTGTCCTACTGGGTAGCAAGTATTCAATACGCCATAAGTACCCGTACCATGAGTTACAATTACCGTACTCGCTAGCGAGTCGAATGCTCTGTCGCTCGCACTCTATAACAATACTGCGAGGTCTGCGAGGGACAGAGCATTTACTCGCTAGCGAGTAAGTTAATTGTAACTCATGGTAAGGGTTCAGATCAACCGAACTAATCTATAACCATTCAAGTACGAAGCAGTTAAATGCCTGTTTACACGAACCTAGTACTAATCATTAGTTACTCGGCATTCGAACTTCTAATTGTAAAATAAACATGCAAGTACTAAGAATTTGTAATTTTTTAAAGTACAAAGGCTATAACGAAATAAAGAGCCGACTTATGTTATGTATTAAACGACAAACTCAAAGTTACCTGTGACAATTCCTACAATTGCTCAGTGACAAAGTGTACGAGTAGCAAGTGGTATTTTTCATTATAAATGACGTTTTTATGTGATATATGCTTTTTTATTTTACATAACCTTTTACAGCTAAACATGACTAAATTGACACTTGTTGGTAAAGTTTGTTAGTGCAAGTAAATTAATTTAGTACTAAACGCGTATACTAAAGACAGTTACTAACCCAGTGTAAACTCTACAAAAGAGACAGCGCTATATGACTCCCTATAACAGCATCCCTTTCACTGGAACTCAGTTGGTTAATACATTGCGTCTATTCAGCAATAAAAAACAATATCATGTCGACGCACCGACGGACCTTAATTACTACATTAGAAACTTTGTTACACAAAACTCTACTTTATTTTAAAGATTTATGGTTGATATTAGCTAGAGAATTATAGGTACAATAAGCTTTCTTAATAAATGACCGGTGTGAAATGGAGGAATGTGTGACGTAACAAAATCTTTGTTACCGAGGATGCCCTTTGGAGTCAGTTTCGCTTAGATATTTGGAATACAGGCGCTGAATATGGTTTGTTATACGGGATACCTACCTACTTGTGATACGGGATAAAAACATTTTTGTTATGGTTTTTGTAATAAATTTAGACATTAAATGTTTTGTTTTTGTGGAAGAAGAGACAAACAATCAAGCAGGATACATTACTAGTAACCTACCCATAACGAGGTAGGTATGATGTAAGAGAAGTGTGTATTTGTGTCAAGTAGAAAAAGAGACAGTTATATGACTCGTATACTGCAATCCTAACCCAATAAGCAGTATCCCAAATTCAATAACCAAAGCAGTTTGAATTCTCTTCTCTTAGTAATAAGGTTCATATTGCTACAGGAGTTTTATCTGAGATACTGCCTATTGGCTTAGGAGGGCAAAATAGCCCTATCCCTTTCTCTGACTGGAACTAGTTGTTGCTTAGTTTGAAAGATCTAAACGTACGTACAGAGGGACAGACGGCGGGAAGCGACTTTGTTTTATACTATGTTAAGAAGATTATGTGAATAGAGATGTATAGGTACCTACTATTGGGTCCTTACCTATGAAATTGGCGTTATTTTTACGTGTTTTATTTCATACGGAATTTATTCATTTCAATTTTAACTTCCAAATTATTTTTAAATTTCATTAATACAGTATACCTACCTATTACAAAGGTTTTAGATACAAATAATATGGTTCAATTTCTTACTTAGTGTTTAAAATTAAAGTGTGAACTCAACTCTTTTCATGTGCTGTGAGTTCAAGTGTTTCAATTACCTACGCAGAGTTTTATGAAACTAACTATTTTTAAGTAATTAAGATATGTATAATATAGCTTAGAAGTGTCCAATATTCCTGACAGAATTTTGTTTGGTTTGCATTTGACGTTAGGTACTAAATAATCCGCAAAATAAAATGTATGAAAACCACCGTTTTCATAAAATTCTCCATATAAAACGCCAATTTCATAGGTAAGGACCTAATATTTCAATTTAGAAAACAAATTAACAAATTTCACTTTATTTCGACTGACTTAACGACAAGAAAGTCTTTTAGAAATGTACAAATCAACCGTTTTAAAGTGAATAACTGTGTAATTATAATTGACCTAAAAATACAGGAAACAGTTAATACATTAAATCCATCATCCACTGACAAATGAGACTATTACTTTTTATTTTCAAAATGGCGCCACATAATTTAAAATGGCGCCTCCAACTATGTGCGAAATGTAAAAATACATTCCGAAATTACTGAAACTCATGTTAAAGTGATTAACCTAGAAAATCGCAATTAATAAACATCTTTTAAACATCCGCAGTTTAATGTCTTAATTATCAATTATAAATTGTATTAAAACAAACATAGTAACATTCCAATTTTTTTAAGAGAAATATCTTCCGCTACTGTCTGGTATGACTTTTCTTAGGAAGGTAATTATTTTCTGTCTCAAGTAAAAGTTGTTTTTTTTTGTAAGATATAATACTGCCCTCCTAAGCCAAAAAGCAGTATCTCAAATTCATATCCAAAGCAGTTTTAATTCTCTTCTGTTAGTAATAAGTTTGATATTGCTACAGGAGTTTTATATGAGATACTGCCTACTGGCTTACCTAAACGTTATCACTGACTATATTAAAGAGGTTTTTTTTTTACAAAAGCTAAATCGGCAACGGCGCAGATTTCATCTTGAGATTTTGTGCTTATTTGCTTTCATTGTGCTAGAAAAAAGTGTTTTTAACATAACTATCGCTAACTTCTTTTATACCTATAGCTTCGTTTGGGACTACGTCAATTTGTGTAAGTTTGTTTTATAATATTATAACATACTTATATTACAGCGGGCCTAGTATGGCTGCGTCTATATCGCGCGTCAAATGTGGATAAAGCATCCGTCACTCTCATACTTATTTACGTGCCAGAAGGTGACGGATGCCTTATCCAAACTTTGTCACGCGATAAACTAGTCTATATTAGGGCCATAGCTTTACTTGTAACTACAAAATTAATGTTAAAAAATATTATACCCGGCCCGGGGAACCTTGATCCCTATGACAGTTCATGTTAGTGATGGGTCGTGTCGATGTAACTTAACTTTTTTATAGGCAAAGGCGTGACTTGCATTCAGCCACGTTGGTAAACATGTTTAAAAAAAATTTATGACACATAATTTATTACTTAATTATGTCACACATGAAAGCTGATACGAATAAAACCTAATCTTAATTAAAACAAAAACTGGTGTCCCCAAAAATAACCATAATTTGAGTGGAATAAAAACAATTTCATGTAACTTTTTTTAACATTCAGCATGATTATAAATCGGACACTGAAAGCGTACTATGTTAATGTATATTGTACACTCGTTTCTATTATCGACATTTTTTTATCGATACTTTTCCGCACTAGTCGATATCTTCCAAACGAAGTAAGTTTTGCAAGACGTAAACGTAAAGTCTGATTGAGATAATTTCTTGTAAATGTTAAGAATTGTTATAATTCCAACGGAATATCATTGTAATGGCATATATCTACCTAAAATTAATAAATGTAATTTTTAGACGCCTCCAATTCGATTCTAATGTAACGGTGACGCCACTACAAGGTTGTGTCGTGGGAATAACTGTCAGTGTCATAGGGATCAAGGTTCCCCGGGCCGAGTATAGAAGTCGATTATGACCTACGTGTAATTGTCAGATAGACTTCAAATTTTGCATAAGTACTTATGCAATTTGGTTGACAATACAATAATGGTACTATCGAGCTGGTGTGATGATGGAGATGGAGTGGCCATAGGAACTCCTCAATGGCTTATAGCAGAACCGTGGAGATTGGACTCAATTGACTCGTCTTTTGACAGGGATTTTATCAGTGTTAGAAGAACAGTCGGCAGTTTTTTTTTTAATGTTAGGTATGTCTCGGAATAAGGTATTGTTTGACTACGGAACCTTAAATAGAGAGTTTTTTTTCTCTAGTCTTGTCAATTGGAAAACTAAAACCACAAAGGACACAACGTAACGATTCGAGTCCTAAAGGTTAATTGCAAACCCTCACAACTCCCAATCTAGCCTTTTACGATTCAGCAGGACATTAAAAACCGATAACGTAACAACCGACACATTTGCCAATGCAATGTCAACCTTCGACTTAGAACTTAAGGTTTATATTGCACTGATGAAAGTTTGAAGTTAATACGTTACTTGACTGTGTTAAGGATAAACTGCTAAACTTAGAGGCAGTAATAAAATGTCACTTGGCTACTGGAAACTCGATTAATTGGTGGACAAATCGATTCACAAATCGGTACAGGATTTTTAGTTTCGTTTGTTTTTACGTTTTGGATAATAGTAAAAACTGTAATTACTTTTATTTATGTGGCGACTGAAGACAGTATAGATACAATCGAATCGAGTGTAGATTTATATCGATTTCAATAACAAAACAGTAAATTTTGGGACCAAGTAGACAAACTTATAAATTTAAGGACAGTGGCCCGTTTCTCGAAGCTACAAGCTACAAATTACAAGCGAAAATCTCTTTCTAGCAAATGGAGTTAGTTATCTCTTTCTAGCAAATGGAGTTAGAAAGAGACTTCCGCTTGTAATTTGTAACTTGTAGCTTCGTGAAACGGGCCCCAGATGCTGGCTAAAATAATAAAAAGGGATAGAAAAACTCATGACCTCTATGTGTCTCACAGTTCTCAAAAAATAGTAAAATTATGGTAAATATACACTAAGGTACGATAAATAATTTGATTGCATAATAACGGCGTTTTACGCATCTTAAATTGGGTTTATTTACCGGTAAACCGGTTATTCCCTATTAGGCAATATGCGGTATTAAATACATGCGACCTTTGAAAATCTAAGGCAGTCAAATGACCAAGGTCAAAGGCCCGGATCAACTCACAGCTACGGTGCTAAAGCTTTAGCCGTCTCATTACAATATTCATTTATATAATTAATGCATTGACACGAATTTTGCAGGGAATTTATGCCAATGAAAGGAAAGTTTAGCAAAGAAACCGACTTTTGTTTTTGTGTTAAAAACATGTTATACATGTTAGTTGCTTGACAGGCAATAGAACAGAAAAAACAGTAGAAGTGTCAAGTGGGCGTGTAACGTGTGGCATAGTTATGCGGAGTTCCGCGCAACCTACCATATTTTTGCCGCGATCGTTTATTTGGATATTTCTATATTTCTAAAATAGGAAATAAATCCAGAAGCATGCCTATTTTGGAGTGTAAAAATGATAGCCGCACCAAAAACATTTTCCATGGTGGCGTGTTGTTTTTATGATAGTGTGAGTATTGGCGACAACAAGTCTGATACTGAGCGAAGCTCATGCCACTTCCATTGTTTTATCTATTCCGTGTGACAGGCAATAATAGTACATTACTGCACAGACCGGGAAATAGGCCGTTGCGGGACGAGTAGAGTTAGCGTGGCCGAGACGCAGTCGAGGCCGCGCTATATACGAGTCCAGCAACCGCCCTTCCCGGTCGAGGCTTGTATAGTGCTTTTCTCCAACAATGCGAGAAAATATAACACAAATTGTTAAAATATTAAACAGGTCAAAATTTCCTTGAAAAAAAAGAACAGAATCACGTACGATTAAAAGTACTGAAACAAAGCATTAAATAAAATCACACAAGCAAACGTAATAAATTCAATTTGAATAAAATATGGTTTAAATTATAAGATTTATTACGCGTTTATGTTATTTCGGCAATTCATTTTGTTTACGAACACAATTTCTATTAAAAAATAACGTCAAACTATTTGATACACTTTTAAATACGCTGTAAACGCTGTTTGAAAATGTTTAACTTTTTAGTCTATGTCATTTAAAAAGTAAAATATACAAGGAAGAATTTTGATTGCACGAGTGTTTGGCTGTTTGGAGTTAGTTATCCTAGTCCAAACAGGGTTTTAAAAAGTAAAACACCAGGTACGTAATGAAATTTGTATACATTTTCGCGGCCGCTGCCGCTGGTAAATAATAACTTTTTTTTTAATTTTGCCTGGACCTGGAACTCAGAACTTCGCGGGCTGATTTTACGACAGTAAGGTTGACATTTCCGAGCACGTGGGAGAAAAAATGTTTTACTGGGTTACCTACTTTTTTATCGATTCAACTAATGTATCGCTACGCAGAGTTTTCATTTCTTCGAAAGGTTTGTCGCCGCATGAGTATTTTTTTGGCAGTCATAAGTCTAACCTAACCTAACCTACTAATGTTTAAGATATCCTGAAAACATCGTGGTTTCGGCAGAAAATTGCGTTAGATGAAATGAAACTCGATTAAATGAACAATGAAGTGAAATTCTATAAAATTATGGGTTACCGTTTGACTGGGGTATCCTCGGAATCCCTAGCAACGTTTGTCCTAACACAACGTTTGTCCAAATTTTTATTTGCCCTAAACTGGTTTTCATATGAGTCAGGAAACTTTTTAAGTTTTCCAATTATATCTGCGGTTCGTTTAGGCTAAAGTTGTATTATAACAACACTAAAAGTTTTCAAATTTTAGAGAAAATGCTTTAGAACAATGAAAATTCGGACAAACGATGCATTGGGACAAATGACGATTAGAGATTCCATAGGCGAACCGTTTTACTGCTATCAACATTATCAATAACTTCAGTTCACTTCTTATTGCCTGGTACTTTAAATGCATTTCAACTGTATGTATGTTTATCGCTTTTCCTCTGGATCTGCCAAATTTACCGGAACAAAAAATACCCTATTTCCTGCTCCGGGTTATAAACTATCTTTGTACCAAATTTTACGTCGATCGGTTAAGGCATTGAATTGTGACGAACAAACAAACACACATGCATTTATATTTGAGTATGAAAAGACAGAACAGATCATAATAAATTTGTGACCAAAAAGTTTTTTAAATCAAATACCGCAAGTTCAAGGCGGATATCCAAATGAAGAAGATACGTCTATCGTTAAATTAAACCCATTTATCTACCATATACATTACGGTATTTTTATCTTAACGACATACCGCGCTTTCGCGGTTTCCGCAAGCCATAAAAATCACACCTAATTTCAAATCTTCTTATAATAGTCCACATCATTAAGTAAATGACCGTACTTTTTCGTTTTCACTCATTATACCATTTGGTAGCTTCTTCTTCGGATCTTAGCTTAGACCATGAGTAATTCTGTGTATTCAATGTATGGGAAAGTCAAACAAATTTATTAAAGTTTTAAAACTTGTGTGACATGATACATTTGGGTGTGGTGTTTAAAGTTCACTACTCTCCCCCACTGATATATTAGTGGCCGGTACATGAAGCTATAGCTTGAAAACCGTCGAGCCTATCAAAAAAATACATATAACCTTCTCTTTTTAAAATTTAATAAGGAACATTTTTGTCCTTGACACTTTTTACTTAACTTTAAACACAACACCCAAATCTATCATGTCACACAAGTTTTAAAACTTTATTAATTTGTTTGTCAAAAAACATAGAATGACTCAACTATGGTACGGCAATCAAAACATGGCGGAATGCACGCGGAATGACTTGGAAATGTTCTTCAGCAATAGTCAATAGTTTGAAGTCTTAGGATTGCAGTCTTGAGATTGTAGTCTTCTATGGGTCACCGATCCCACTTACCACCAGGTGGCCTGAGTGCTCGAGTACCTACTTCTTCCCGTAAAGAAAACAAGAACTCTTTTAAACTGTTCTGACAAAAAATCATGCTTAGGTATACCTCTAGAGGTTTCTCTCAAAACATACAAATTTATTTTAGTTCATTATTTACCGAGTAAATATATCAATTAATTTCTGCTAATGGCTAAAGAGCTTAAACGCCAGTGGCCCGTTTCACGAAGCTCGGAACTCTCTTTTTAGTAAAGAGACTTCCGCTTGTAATTGGTAACTTGTAGCTTCGTGAAACGGGCCCCAGTTGGTGTTTTCTACGTCACAGCTAGTGCTGGAGCTTAAAAAACGCGGTTACAAACAAAATGACGTCATTCCGACCACTAGTCCAAAGCAGGCGTAGCAAACACTGGTAATATTCAATTTAAAAAATCTCAGTAAATAATATTTAAAAAAAATGAGTAAGTATGCTTTTAAGACAAGCCTTTTTATCAGAACACCATTAAAAAAAGCTTGTAGTCAATTGTTGAAGAAGCCTCAAATAGGGTCTCATGAAGACAAAGAGAGGCCTTTGCCCAGCAGTGGGACACTCATGTAGGCTATGTAAAAAAAAGATTTTCGAACGACAAAGCGCAAGAATAATCATTAATTTATTCCGTTGACTGCACCAGTGAAAGTACAATTGTAATGTTACAGTTGTTAAAACAAATGCCAGTCGATAATATATCGTAAGATAAGTGAATACGGAAGCCGTTAGATAAAATAATCAGTAGTCATTAATTTGGTATCAATCTTCAAAATAAGAACGTCGAAAAGTCAAGTCTAGTTTGCAGTTGTTAAAACATATGTCAAGCGATTATGTACTTTATGTAAACAAGATACGGAAGTCGTGATACAAAGTTAACGGTTAGTTTAGTGTTTAGTTCAGTGCCAGATTTTTTAATATTCATGTAAATTGAACTCAATATTGAGTTCTTGGTGCTGAGAGTGTTTTTAATATTATGTTAAAAACATTTCTCTAAACGCTCGTAAAAACCTGTATTTGATACCGTTTGTAAGTATTAAATTAAGTGTTTATTTGAGTGCCCCAATTTTAATTTCAGTAGAAACATAACTCAACCAGGAGTTCTTAGTCTCGGTTTTAAGGTAATATTTATTACATGTTTTTTATGAAGGAACATTTAACAGCTAAGTCGCATATAATAAATATATATTAGGCGGCAATTTTACACAAATTGACCTATTCCTAGACTGAGTTTGTACTAAGGGTACTAAACAACGATAAATATACTTTTCGAACACTTGTACTATGGGTACTAGACAACGATAAATATACTTATCGAACCCTTGTACTATGGGTACTAGACAACGATAAACATACTTATCGAACCCTTGTACTATGGGTACTAGACAACGATAAACATTCTTATCGAACCCTTGTACTATGAGTACTAGACAACGATAAACATACTTATCGAACCCTTGTACTATGGGTACTAGACAACGATAAACATACTTATCGAACCCTTGTACTATTTGTACTAGACAACGATAAACATACTTATCGAACCCTTGTACTATGGGTACTAGACAAAGATAAACAGCCCGGGGCTGCTAGCTCGAAGGCTTTGTACGTAAAACCCGTGATAAAGCAAGAGCATTACATATTTATTGGAATTTGAGTCATATTTGTTGGTTATCAAAATCGAATTCGTAACAATTAAAAAAAAAGGCTTAACAATTACCACATACTAAACCTTATTTACGCTAAATAGCTTAAGTAAAACTTAGAATACCGGGCAACAGTAAGTCGTTCCATGCTCAGTGTAGGGTCCCAAAGCCGTTACTACAAGCACACAAAAATCTATCTCAAAAAATTACATTTACGAACAAATTAGAAATATGGTTAAAAAATGACTGACTGCTGAGTTTCTTGCGGCGTTTCTTCTCGGCAGTGGTCACCTCTTGGGAAGCGCTGGTAGACTCCTGACGTGTAAAAGTGCCCGTGCGGCCTACTTACTAAATAAATGTCTTTTATCTTATCTTTTAATTTTCTATTTAAACAAACTAAACAAACACAAAAAAACCATGTCGAAAAACAATACGTTTTAAGTAATTTTGTGCTGTCTTAGTCGTGATAGTGTCCCTTTTAAGTTGGTTATTATGTGCTTTCATTTAAGATTTTTTTCAGATTTTTTTTATATACTTGCAGTTTTAGCTGTATGATAAGTTTACAGAACCCTAAAAAAACCTTTTCGTTCCTCATCAAATCAAATGGTTTTTATTCAAAAGACACAATCATTAAACAGAAAAATAATCAAATCATAGCAACACGTTTGCATGTTTGTACATTCTTGTAATGATTGAAGATAACGTCAAAACACATAGTAGAACGACATTTCTGCATAATATTTAACAATTCCGTGTTTTATTTTATATTTATTTAAAATAAATCCCAAACTACGAATTCCAAGATGCTATCTCTATGTAACGATTTTTAAATATGTTTTAAATCGTTTCTAGTTGTTACAAATTGATTTGAACTTTAATTTTAGGTATGTTTATAGTCGTAAAGATTTTAACTAGAAACTTGATATAGTAAACTTGCTACTATTTTAAAACATTGATAAGAAAAAAATGGCGTTAAGCAGAATCTTGTGTTGTTCTACTGCTTTTTACATTATATCGTACTGTTTTTACCTCGGCCGCCACTACTGTCAAGTAAATAAGAGTCATAATAACGTTGAAAATACGATAACGTTTTAAAAGCAATGTTGTTTTACCGAGCAGAATAGAGTCAGTCTGTAAGCCTAGCCAAGATGCAAACTCTGCTGGGGAGGTTAAAAAAATAGCACACCTTTGACTTTTTCTTCAGATTTGGGGAAAAAATTGCACGTTGGATTGCACGTGGGGTCATCATTCTGACCAAGAAAAAATGGTACTCCCGATATGTCCCCAAAAATATGTATGGAATTGTTCCGTTTTGTTATCAAAATCCAATACTAACTGCCGCACTCAGAGACGTCAATTTAATTTAACGTCAATTATACACATTTACAATCTCAACACCACAATTTTAAAATGCAAACTAAAATCGCAATAGCGTTGGCAACCCTAAGGACTAAGATCGAATGATCCCATACTAGTTAATTTCACCGGTTTTCTTATCCCTACATCGAAACTCAACAGTACACACACTGTAATCATCATGTGTGTGTGCCATCCCTATGCCATGAAAGAAACTATCTCTCTATCATTTGACGTTTGCTGCTGTCTAAACAGTTTTTCCTTAAGTATAACTGTCAACTCAATGTAAGCATAGAGAAAAACAGAGTGGCCACTTAATACAAAAATTTAAAATCAATACATCGTTAAGACCGCGTCGAACTATGAGCGATGCTAAAAACCAGTCTAGCCTAAAGCTTAGCCTCCTACCGTGAGCTGAGAATTTTTTATCATGCGCTTGAGTTTCACAGATAAAGAGTGCAGAGGGTACATTTATATTGTAATTCATTTCCATAAAAAAATACCCATGGATAGTTGTGACACAAACACTTTTTGAATCTACGTTAATATTTAAAATTGCTTTATATTAAAACAACAAGAATTTAAGAGAATGATCTTTCTCACTTTGTTATTTTTGGTGTTTTCACCGAGCGGCCCCAACGGAAGACCAGCGTTGGCTTCACAGCCAGCACATGCTGAGTTGGGACCGTTTCGCAACACTAGCACTACAGTCATCTCTTTTCCTTTTCTTTTTTTTTTTTGTTATTTTTTCTTGTCTGTGTGTTATTGTTGTGAATAAATGTTTTACTTACTTACTTACTTACTTACTTACTCAAATATCAACATGGGGTAAAAACTTACTATAACAAATATTTTATGGCAACTGAAATAGTTAATATATGTGTCGATTTTTATATTTATTTATAAAGATTAAAATAAATATTATTATTTTCTATACATTTATTAGCATTTTATTTACCACAACATCAGTCAAAAATAATAATAAATTTATCTAATTTTTAAGGAAATAAAAAGCTAACGAGAAAGTATGTCCTCTAACGTGACTTTAAAAACTACAGAAACCTAAGTTTTAACTTCTAAACCATACATAATATATAATAATACTTAGAGTAAAATGACCATAGAGTCATGATCATGGAGAATATGTAAAAGTAACAAAGAATTGAAGAATTGCAACATCTGTCTCTGTCTACTCTATGGATTTACTCTTGCGCACCCTTTTACGCTACTTCATGTTTATTTATCGCGGAAAAAGGTTGTCTATTAACAATGAAGTTTGCGTCGGATATTAATGTGACATCCACGAACGATATAGCTTACACATGTCTTTGAGAACAGCGACAAAAAGCAAGGTTTAAACCGACTGCTTTGGTAGAACAGGGATGTTGACCTGAAGCATCAGGAATGATGAATTGGAACTAGGAACCTGGAAGGTTTCGTTTGATGTCTTCAACAGGAGTTTGATTCATCAGACGCAGTTGGTACTGACCCTGCCTACGATGCTAGCAGTCCCAGGTTCGATTTCCGGTTAGGGTAAATATTTGTGTGATCAGCGACAGTATTTGTTCCTAAGTCTAAGGTGATTTCTTTGTATTTGTCTATGTATGTATGTTTGTTGTTGTCTAGTACCCATAGTACAATCGAACTTAGAAGTAGCTTTATATTTTAGTACCTTGTCGGTGTAAAGTATAAGTGAGTGTGTTTTTTATTTATTATATAAATAGCATCTAGGTACTTAAATGTAGGTAAAAGTCTAGACCTTAGTTTTGGGACTAGGTCAATGTGTTAGATGGTCTTCTAAATCTAAATTAAAAGTGTGTACAAAAAGCGAACTTATATGCTACAAGCATCTACCACTCAACCTTAAGGTGAAACAAATGAAAAAGTAGGCAGGTGCAATAAAATGACAATCTATCTTATTTCCTCGGGAACTAAATGAAAAGTAGCCTTTGTGTTAATCTGGGGTATAACCTATATCGATTTCATCCACATCAGTCCAACCATTGCAGCGTGAAAGAGTAACAAACAAGCACACAAACTTTCACATTTATATTATTAGTACGATTTGCTTTTTACCAGGTAATTAGATTATAGGTCCTTAGAAAATAATGCAAAACCTGTCTTAGGAAATAAATACCACATATACCATTTAAGGTAACAACTGACGCCATAGCTATGTTCCCGCTTCTCCGTAATAGGTATTTAATTAAGCATTTTAATTATAGAAAAAACTAGTTTAAAACGAATAAATATACACGTTAATTTATTACGTGAGTGATTAAGTATTATGCAGTTTTTAATTAAGGGCTAAGATTCAAATTTCGAACACATAATATGACGGTTTATTCTAGCTCTTGTCTTTCATATCAAAGACTTAGATGACGCCCTCGACTTCGTACGGTCGGCCTTACAAGAAGCTGCTCACTTTAGTGTTTTGTCACTTTAACGTCATGTTTGAACTGCTGCACTAATCTGTCAAAGGAGTTAAAGCGACAAGGTACAAAAGTGTGCAGCTTATTATAAGGCCGAATGTACATGAATTTCCAAAAATCCCTTCTTAGTGCACCCGACCCCTAGAATATCCATCGAATATTCCCTCCAAATTTAATTGATCAATCAACCAGTCAGTTCAGTTTTATAAGCAAAAACTGACTGGCTGATCCACAGAATAAAGACTGCATAGAAACCGTACTAAACAAGCAGAAAATACATTAGGTATGGTTGATTTCTTTTTACTTATAGTTTTCATAGTGGGTTGGAAAGAGTTGCATCTATAGCTGTTCTTTCGTTATTTGGTACATCGTCACAAGGCGTGATTTGGACCTATAAGCACCAGTATGGAAGAAAGTAAGGCCAAAGAAGTCCAGTCAAATTTGACGTTTCTTCACCTTGCTTCTGACCATGACAGATTAAAGAAGAAAAGACGCCTATTTTTTGTTTCGTTTCCTCTTATCAATACGTAATCTATAAAGTAGAGACAAGTAGCTGGTTCAACGTTCAAGCTATTGCACGGCTTCTTTGCCTTTAGTCTTTATTCTTTGATCGATCAATCAACGCACGGCTGAAACCGCTGGATGTAGGGACTTGAAATTTTCAAGAAATATTGCTTCGATGCCCTAGGGTCGCACTAAGAAGGGATTTTTGGTAATTCATCTATGTTATAGCTTGTCCTATGGGTACCAGACAACGATAAACATACTTACATAGAAAAATAAATATATACACGTAGAAAACACCCAAGACTCAGAAACAAAAACTCGCGCTCATCACAGAAATATTTGCCCCGCCGGGACTCGTACCAGGTACTGCTAGCTTCGGAACCAGTGTCACTAGCAACTATACTAATTGCGTCGTCGTGTCTAAATGATAGAAGATATATTAGACACAGTCTTTAAAAAAACTATGAGATAATCAAATGTATTTTCCAACTAACTATTACTCCTAAGCCTTATGTAACGAAACATTTCAAGAAAAACTATTAACTTCAAATTCAATTACGTATCTATAATTGAATTCTTGTCCCTCAGTCAATTTGCGACTGCTTAATACAAGGGAAATTCAGCTCAATCATTACTGGTGACATAGTAAATCTATTATAGTTTTATACAATTTAGTGGTTGGTGGCTTTGAACGTTTAAACAGCACTTTTAAATTAAGCGAGTAGCTTACACCCGTATTCACAAACGTCACTATGACCTCACAGTGCTCACGAACGCCCAGGGTGGTTCAAATCGTCTCATTGACAAAAGGTCGGTCAAAAAGGACCAATCACAAAGCTGTATTGAACGCAGTGCGTTTACTCAGTGACGGATCCCTATAATATTGTTTGTGAATACGGGTGTTAGAATCGCTCCAGCGCTGTTATGTTATCTTATTACATTTTTTGATTTTCTGTCAAAACCCCCCTCGAATACTTTCTAATATGAATTTTATAAATACGATACGAGTTTTTTTTTATCTTAACTGCTTCTCAACTTACTAGTATAGATACAGTATAGACAGTAGTTCATCTTCAAACAAAGCTAAATATATCGCGCTTGCATGTGTGCGTGCCTCGACCGTAGGCGCCGCGAGCCACCACAAGCAAGCTCAACAGGACGGACCGAGCCGGTTTAGTCGGGGCCACGTTTGGTTGTGTGGGTATTAAGTGTCCCGCGGCAGTAGGTAATAGAAACTCATAAAAGGCTGGACACGAACTACTTTTCTATTTATACTATGGTATAGATACTTATAGTTAGCTCGAAAATACTGAACTGAACGGAATGTATCTATAAGAAAATAAGATAATCGACGTGTACGGAGTCTTGGCCAAAGGCTGCGAGTACATTAGATTTACAAAATTACAACTGGCCAGCTCGAAAACTTATTTCAAAACCGTTAAATTCTAAACACAAAATCTTAACAAAATTTCATTTAAAATCACAAAATTGTTCCACCACGTGCTTTAATCTGTAACCCGGACAAGTTGAAAGAGACAGAGATATATAATTCATATAGCTCCATCCTTCTCTGACTGGAACTTGGCAAGTTTAAACAGTTCGTAATATTACGCCTGCAGTTTCGATTTCTCAAATTAGTCTTTCTTTCTTTCAATACATTCTCCTTTATTATCGGCAGTGTGATTGTTAGGTACGTGTGGCGATGGCAGATTTATGATTTAATTATAAGGTTATGGGGCAATAACTGCTGTATTTACTGAATGACGTAAGTGCATTTGTATTACGATGTGCCTTGCGTCTTTTTGGTTGTGGCGAAGCTGGGAGCAACGCACTTTGGAAATCGCAAGACTATCGTTAAGAAGATTCGTAAAAGTGGGTTCTTAGAAATGCTCTTTACTGAATTAACTGAATAAATTGCTGCTCTAGAAAACTTTTTAACGTTTCTTGTCCATCGGCTTTTACTGAGCCGTCTGTCCGTCCATCTGTTCTACCTTTTAAGAGCTGTATGTTTTGAACCTCATGGCAGGTAGACTAACAAATAAAATAAAATAAAATAAGAAGAACATATACAGGGTGTTCGGCAGAAGGTTCGACAAACTTGCTGTTCCATACAAACTTTGAGAGCTAAACAGCCGAAATGTATAGAAAAGCTGTTTTTTTTTCGCGATTTGGATGTTGCTCCCATGATAAAAGTTGATGAGTATGACCTACAGAGTTAGTCCTTGAAGTTTGTCGAACCTTCTCCCAAACACCCTGTATTGTTAGAAAATTATAATTTTTTAAAGGTTGTAAGTACTAGTAAATTACAAATTCAAAGTCTAAAAAACCGCTACCTTTTATAATCCAAATCCTTTACAACCAAAATTAGCAAAGAACTCAATCGTAGCCGCACGTTTTTTTACCCAGTATCGAATCAAAGATGGCTTCCAAATTGCTTTTTTTGTTTTACTCAAGTTCAACGGTAACTCGGCTGCATAACCTTACCAATTGTAACACGACACGAGTACCATCTGATCGAATCGGATTTTATAAATCGCTTTGCATCTTTGGGTTCGATCCCCGGCTAAGGTAAATATTTTTGTGATGCGCATGAGTTTGATTATTGAGTTTTTGATGTATTAAACATTTCGTATAAATCCATAAGTGAGTTTTTTTAACCAAACATAAGGCAAATGATCAACACAAGCTGACGGTGAATGGACTTTGAAACCTATGGACTCGCAATCTCAAGACTATATTCACAAGACTGCAATCCCAAGATGTAATGCCTCTATGCTACTTCACCGATTGTGTTATCCCCACACTGGAAGAGATAAGATGATGGTAGCGATGTACAAGCTTACCACCACTAAATAATTAGTTAAAAATTTCGTGAAAGCTATAACGGCACAAAACACAAATAAAACTATGCATATCGTCATTGCTTCGAAAAACCTCGTATCTCATATTTCGTGACGTACGATTTTAAACTTAAACTTGAAGAGAATGAAGTTCAAACTCATACATCTCGAAATATCAGATACGAGTTTTTTCGAAAGTATTTAGTAACGATATTCCATAGAACTGATTTATAGCCAACAAGAATCCAAATGTATTCCTAAACATGTTTGATGTTCCGTTAATTATCAATGTATGAATATTCATGAATCGACGCCATTTTGTATTTTATTGACAAAGAATTTATAATTTTGTTCAAGCGAAAACTTTGAAATAGTTTGAGTTTTTTTGGAATTATTGATTCGAGAGTTGTTATCTTATGTCATAAATAAACAGTATGCTTCTAAAAGTTTTTAGTTTTATAGTGTTACAAATACGAGATGACATTAGTTTTAGGACACTCTGTATTGGTTATCTCGTCTATATCAACTTTTTAAGTGCTTATAAAACGAAATTTAATTAAGTAAGTAGTTTACAATTTAATAATAAAGAAATTGAATTGCTTCCTCCGAGGAATTTATTTTAATTTCCGAGATAATATTTTTACAAGCTTTTATTTAACTTTAGACTTTTGTTTGATTGTCAGTTTACTACAAACGGTAAAATATTTTCTTAAAATGAAAAAACTAATGACAATACAATATCATTGTGTCTATCTGCTGCACTCAGAGACGTCAATTTAATTTAATGCTTGATTAAAGGTGCAGCTGTCACTTTTTTGCTACAGCAATAGAATAAGACAACACTTCACTAAACAAGCATTAAATTTAATTGACGTCTCTGAGTGCGGCAGTAAGAGCTGATCGGATGATGGAAGGTGGCAACAAGATACAAGGCTCTTTAAGTAAAGTCTGTGCCAGTTTAAATTGGCAAAGATGTGAACACAACCAAACGAACCCTTTAACCATTATGACTCGATAATCACGTGCTTTTAAAGATCAAGTCAGGTCTTAGCAATGATTTATTCACTTGATCTTTACTTTCACATTAAGTTTAATATGAATTAACTATTAATTATATGTTATTTTAAATAAAAGCATGCTTGATCCAAAACTGTAGCAAGCTGAAGTGGCAGTGGGCTGGCCATGTCTGTCGCAGAACCGACGAGAGGTGGAGCAGGAAGGTTCTCGAATGGAGACCACGCTTAGGCAAACATAGTGTAGGACGCCCCCCGGCTAGATGGACCGATGACCTGAAGAAGGCAGCTGGCAGTGACTGGATGCAAAGGGCGGGAGATCGCGCGCTGTGGCGCTCCTTGGGGGAGGCCTATGTCCAGCAGTGGACTGCAACAGGCTGATATGATGCTTGATGAAAATTTGAGGTTATGTGTCAAACATTACTAATTTGTTTACATCTTTGGCAATTTCAATTGACACAGACTATACTTTGATCTCGATATACAGTTAATAACTGTGCAAAAACGTAAAGTCGGTAATAAAATCGGTAGATGAAAAAAGGTTTAATGCTTAATCTCGGTTTTTAAAATGAACATCCACATTTCATTGCAATCCAATGCAAGTCATCACTTAAACTTAATAATACATTCGTAATCCAAACAAAAATACGTTTAAGATTAAATCTAGCCCTTTATATAAGAGTTAAAGCGAATTCCCATCCCGAGATCCGACGATATGCTAATGAGCAAAGTTGAACACCCTCTAAAGTGACCCACATAAGATAATGCTACCCTTGTTAGAAAAAAAGGTCGCATGTACACAAAAGCCCTATTGAATAAGCAATCTTATTCATAACCATAAATGGTTGAATTTGTGATGACAGGTTAGTTGCGTATGCGCCGTTTTTAGTGCGGTTGGGCCTGTCAATAAGTATTAACGATTATGTTGCTAGCTTAAATCTGTTGCAATTAATTTGGGAGGTTTTTCTTTTCTTAGTGTCGGATTTTTAAATGAGGTCGGTTTAAAGTATTGATTGTTGTAGTGATGGTTTTGACCTCCAATTTAAAAAATAGGGGTATAATGTTTGGTAGCCAAAGTCAATTAGCAATATTAATCTTGGTATTTTAACCATATCGTTATCATATTTTTAACGTAAGCTTTTTATGAGCTTGAAAGTAAAGGAGGCCGTTTAGTAAAAAATAAATCTGGTTTTAAAAACAAGACAGAAGTTTTTTGTTTCAATCCATCTTGCTTGGTAATCCACTATTTTATTGAATCTCGCTACATCGATGGTATCTTTTCAACGAACGCTATTTTCTAATGAAACCATTATGTTTTCAGGATATTTTAAACATTAATTACGTAGGTTAGGTCAGATAAGACTGTGACTACCAAAAAAATAACACATGCGGCGAAAAAAGCCTTTCTATAAAATGAAAAAATCTGCGTAATGATACGTCCGTTTAAAGATGTTTTAATAAAATAATCGGTACAGTCAACCAATTTGATTCCTAGACCACTTTAGACTTTGTCAATGTCACTTTGACATCCTAGAAATCAAATTGGTTGACTGTACGCGCCAAAAACAAATTACGATACGAAGCAACATTACATGAGCTCAAAACAATTCTGAAGATCAAGTGAAAAAGGGTTCAAGTCTACTACACTCCGTTCATGTATATTAACCTTTTTTATTACGAGTTAAGTGGACTTGTACTCTTTTTCACTAGGACTGCAGAATTTTAGTAGTAGGACCTTATGCAAGGTCCATCTGAATCGCTACCAATATCTTATCCTTTAACCTACCACCAAGCAGCATTCACATAGTTCTGGGGATCTAGTGAAAAAGGGCGTAAGTATACTTAACTCTTAATGAACAATGGTATACACATAAACGGACTTAAACACTTTTTGATTGATCTTCAGGAGACTTACACCCTTTTTCACTAGGACCCCAGAGCTGTGGTCATTCGTGGGGATCGGACCACCAGTGAAATTACGAGCATAGAGGCATTCCATATTAGTCCACAGGTTTGGCAATGCTTTTGAAATTTTAGGATTACAGTCTTGAGAATTCAAATGTCTATGGATCCCATATCCTCCTTACCATCAGGGGCACGTTTTATAAAGCTACAAGTAACAATTTTACAGGTCTAAACTAGCAATTACTCAAATAGCTGGTCATCATTGGTCGAGTTTGTGTCAAATGTAAACTTGTATTGTAATTTGTAGCTTTATAAACAAACAGGTGGCATGAGTGATCTTGTGCCTTTCCTCTTGCCATAAAAAATGTAATAGAGCGCTAGGCAAATTACGCATGGCGTAACATTCTGGAATCTTAAGCCATGCGTAAGAATGTTGTATTTTACTCTTGTTAGTACCGTATTGCCTTTTTTGAACACATTTGCGTATGGAGTCGCTTTCTATTAATCTGGTAAGGGTTACGTAAAGTAGATTCCACGCCACGGTGCGGTTCCTGTTTTGTAATTGGAATGGAAAATTGACTGTTTCTATCAACTTTTTAAATCTTTTTTTATAGAAGTCAAACGAGCTAAAGAGGAAGTGAGAGAGGTATGTTTAGACTGTAGCACCATAAAAAGATAAAGACACATGGATAAAATATGTTTATGCAGTAAGTCGGCCGAACGGGCACTTTTACATGTCAAAAATTATTAGCGCTTCGCAAGAGACCACTGCTGAGAAGAAACGCCGCAAGAAACTCAACAGTAAGTATATTTTTAAATATTACTTATGATAATAATAAAACTTAATTAAACAGCGATGTATAAAACAAAAAACAAAAAAAGTCAAGAATAGTTGATGAGGTATTAAGTTGTACAGTCAACCAATTTGATTTCTAGGACACTTTGGACTATGTTAAAGTGACGTTGACAACCAAACGTTACTGACTTCTTATGATTTGGTTTACAACGTCACATTGACAAAGTCAATAGTGGCCTAGGAATCAAATTGGTTGACTGTACATGAGCCTTAAAGCACACTGTTATGTCTGTATGTATACATTTCATAAAAAAACTCAAGGAAACAAGGACAAATATATAAAACGCTCAGTCCTATCATCCCATTGAATACTTCCATAAGGAAGGTCCATAAGGTTTATTTAATCTGTGGAATAATCCACAGATTAAATAAACCTATGCGCTCAGTCCCGTTATTTTATCTCTCCATGTAACAATCAAATCAATTTATAGCTTTGCAAATTTATGTAACAAAACAGCGCCTCTATTCTAGGCGGTATAAACGATTTCGTAGTTTACCTGTTAAGGTATTGTTATGACGTCAGCCGTCAAGTAAATAAGAGCTATCAAAACGTTATCAATACGTTAACAAGACAAAAACGATATTGTTATTACCGTGTTGAATAGAGGCGCAGTTCCTGGCATTTTAGCGAGCAGTAAACGTTTTATGTTACAACAAAATTTCCACTGTCTTTCATCTACATAAGATAGTGTACGTACTGTGTAAACCTTATTTGAAGATAGGTGACGATAATTAATAATGTCCTTTCATAGGTCAAGCGGGCTATTCCGATCCGACAGAAGGGTGAACGCGTCACCTAATTTCAAGAAAATTCAACGTTTTAAAACTATTTTTGAGTCATTTTATAGTTGTTTAAGCACCTTAATTTCTAAGCATTAATTGTTTTAAAACGTTGGATTACATTGAAAAAAATAAATGACGCATTTACCCCTTTGTTTGAATCGCCTCGACCTTACACAGTTGACGACAAAATCAACAGCCAACATTTTCAACGAAAGCACTTTATAAGGAAAACTCGACTAAGTAGACTTAATTGGTTCCTGAGATACAGACAATCTACTATTATATTGTATACCTACTAAAAATCATCTAAGCTCCCCAAACCTATTGACGCGAAATCGGCTTGAACGCGAGCGAGCCGAGCCGAGCCGAGCGACGTCGTTTTCGCTCTTATTGCATGTAGATAAAACTTTTTCTCACCGGTTCAAGCCGATTTCGCGTCTATAGATCTGGGGAGTCCCTAAGACAGCACAAAATTACTTAAAGCTAAAAGTAACAGCGTCTTGTAATTCTAAGCTTGGTCCGACATGTTCTTGCGGTTTTTGAGAATAACTCTTCGTAAGACAATATAAAAGCGGTTATTTTAAATCTCTCTAACATATCTATTATACCATACGATGTCATAAAATATTAACTGCTTTTACCTCTAGTACTGTAAAACTGACGGCGCAGTGAGCCTATTCTCCATTTGTTTAGGTATTTAACTAAATGTAAATAAAAAAACCACGTGACATAGTTGGTCAGCCAATAGAAACAAAACACTGATACGTCAAAGCTGGACTAAACAGTTTTGATTGGTTGTTTAATGGAGCCACGTGGTTTGGTTTGTTTACATTTATTTAAGTTCCTAAACAGATGGAGTGTAGTTTGTACATACGAAGCTAGCGGGATTTGTGAGATGAGCGCGATTATTTTGTTCCTAATTCAGAGGTTTTTCTACGTAAGTATTTAAGTACCTATATATTTGTCTATATAAGTATGTCTAGTACCCATAGTACAAGCCTAGAGCTTACTCCAGGACTACGTCAATTTGGGTAAGTTAGTCCCCTGATATTTATTAATTTAAACATTATTGAACAGCAAACTAAGTAAAAATGGCGGACATTTTTATGAATTATTTTGTGACTTGTCAAACGCAATGCATTTTAAAGTGCATGTCAATTGTGCATTAGAACATATGATATTTTCTCTGTGCGCATGATTGATCATCTGTGACCGACAATGTTGTTTTAAAGATCACTGATTTAGTTACAATAACACTCTTCTCTCCTACTTTAATTATTTATAACCAGAGATCGGAGAAAGTGTGCGTTTTTACTCGCAATAATGTGGACATGACTCCAAAGACTTTTATTAAACAAATTAAATTATATTAATTGATTACTTACCCTAAAAATAATTTTGATCCTTTGCAAGGCCTAAATAAATAATACAAGGACTTGTTATTGTGTAGATTTATTAAAGCAAATAAAGAGTATTTTTTTATATTTTTTCCGTGGTTAGTATAATCCTTTTCACGGCAAAAATAAACTTACAGTGCGACCAAAAAGAGTAGAAATTAAATAAAATGGAACTAAAAAAATTCCATACTAAATTGTTGCCATGTTCAAGCATTTTACGTCAAAAATGTGACAGTTACGTAGAAAGTGGCGCCCTCATTTAATTTCTACTCTTTTTTGTCGCACTATATGAGGTGAAAAGCTCCTTTCGCAATCCACGCATGTTAATGGAGAAACTTAATTAGAATAATATGAATGGCCACTCCTCACGTATTTGTATTATTTAAGCACGTATTTTGCAAGGGATCAAAATAAAAGTTCAGGTAATAAATCAATTAATTTAATTTAATTATTTTAATTAAAATCCTTGGAGTCATGTCCACATTATTGCGAGTAATGACGCCAAATTGTCCGATCTCTATTTATAACAAACAGTAGAATAAGAACAATGAAACACAGTAAAGTAGTAAGTACCTAAGTAGATATTGTACTAAATAATTTTCGCCTTTTTTTTCGCGTATAATCCATTTATTTGTTTCTGAGTCATTGATGTTTTCTATGTATATAAATATGTATTTACCTATATAGGTGTATTTATTGTTGTTTCATAATTACATAGTACAAGTCTAGAACTAAGTTTAAGACTAGGTTAATTTTAATAGATAATAGTGAATTGTGGAATAGATAATATTTCCTTGGCAGCAACTGTCCGCGTATAAATTTAAGTTAGTTAAACTCAGCTCGATGGCAAATTTCGGTTTTTTTTACTCAATATAACACAGTATAAATTACATTAAATGTCAAATTATATGCAGTTACATTGAGGTCAGCATGAGCAGGTTGAGGTTATTGTGCAGGTACAACCTACCTATTTCAATTGCAGAGATTAGTTGTAGTGAAAATTGTAATGGCTTTTTGAAATACGAATCTATATTCATTTTCATTTCTCCTGCTCATGTCCACAGATAACGAAAAATCACGAACAAAATCATATCTGTAAGATTTATCGGCAGCCAGTGACTAGCGCGCTAATTTACGACGTATCGACTCGATATTGTTTGTTTTATCGAATAGACTCTCTTATTTATGCCACGCGGCTATCGTGTTCGATAATGTTGCCATGTTGCCACGGGTTTTTGCCCACGTCGTGTCTGCTCGCTTTTTCGTTAGTGGCCAGTGTTGATTAGGTGCACGAATGTACGATTGTTTGACGTGGGAAAAATATCTGTGGCAAAGTTAGGATAGGTAGGAAAAAAACTTAGGTGACTAACCGAGTTATAGTGTTTTTAGTGCAAGGTGCGCCCCGCCATTCAAAATTACATTCCACGATTGCAAAATTTTAATGTACCTACGTAAAATTAAACAATTATTCTTGGTATAAATTGTGATACATCTACAATAAGTTTAATCGTTCCTTAATTGATAATGATATTCATTTAACGCAAAAAAGTAAACACATCACATCCAACCGTTGGAAACATATAATAGGTAACCTGACGGACACTAAAATTTCCACTTTTATTTTAATTTTCAGTATAAATTGCATTGTATACTGTTTTATTTTAATGAAAAAGTGGGTTACATTAACTTAGTTCAAATTGACCATGTTATTGTGTTCTTGGCGTGTTACTGAAAAAACACATGCTAATTACAAAAATAAATTAAAAACAACATTAAAATTACTACGGTATTTTTTTGACATTTCGCTCAGGCACCCGCTCTATCATTAGGCCAATTTCCGCGCCGTTATAAAAACATTTGAAAATAGAAGACACGTAGGGTTGCCACCACAATTCTCATTAAAGGAGCCGTCGCTCGGCGTCCGTCATTACGCCGGCTTGAGTGCAGACAGCCCTATAATTTCCCCTCCCGCTCTCCCATCCCCTTCGCACCCGCGCTCACCTTACCAGAGCGAGAGAGACTTTATTATAAGACTCAACGAAATGAGTTTCGTCGAAAAAACCTTCTGTTTCGTTTTGTTATTAGCGCTTTAATGTACGGTTGGATTTTGTGCAGTATGACGATTAAAGCTGAGATGAACGAAGTCTATCAAATTTAAATGTCGACATTAAATGTTAATTGTTTATGAGTTCGCGAGGTATTCAACGATTGACTCTAAATAAGCATAACCGGTCGGACACACGAATATTACATTTGATAATAGAAGTAAATAAAACAAGTTTATTTAGCAGGCATTTTACTCGAGAGTACATAAATCAATAAAAAAATATGACATTAAAAAAATACAAAACTAAAAACTAAAATTTAAAAAGAACTTCATTTTTTTTTCTTCAAACTCCATGTACTTGTCGTGCCGTAACAGGTGACCAAACATATTCCCTCGTCTATTTACTAATTCTACGTCTATTTATTTATCTGCTATAGATTCCTATCGGTTTAGATCAGTCAAAACTATGCTCAGACAATTTAAAATCTCCAATAACTAGATAATATTCGTATTATGTAGATATTTTAGGGTTAGTTTCTCCATTCTGAGATAATAAAATTGACTCTATTATTTTCTTTTATAAGACATAGAAAAGAAGTGTGAAAACTTTAACTGATAGATATTTTAATTATTCGAAAAATGGGGCCTTACTGTATTTTGGTTAAATCGTAAAACCATAACTAAAAACTGCTTGGTAATATAATGTTTAACTAAAAACTCGATATATTTCAATTAACTTAGAATGAACGACAAAAACGTGCTCCGTATGCTTCGGTTTAAAATAAAACCTGCCCATTTATAAAACTCTATACTGCTTATTTAACTGACGTTTTAAACAAGAATCGATGAAGATAATCGATTAACAATCGAGTAAGTCGTAATCGAATGTGCTAATTTCACACTCGCTTCGTTCTGAAATTGCGGACGTTAAAATGGTAGTAAACTATGGTCTAAATTCATAAATTCACGTGATTTTTTATTGCGCACGTTCTTATTTAATTATATAAGACAAAACAAAAAAATACATACTTGAACAAAGTAATAGTACATTATTATTACATGGCAACATTTCACCAATATAAAACCGAAAGTAAATATGGCGGCGTTATTTTCATTTTTTACCTTGTGACGTTAGTTTTTTATTTTATAATTTTGGCTCTATTGTGTAAGTAAATATTTAGCAATAACCTTTGTATTATTACTTACTAAAATATTAACCCATTAAAATATTTGCAAAGCGGCAACACCGGTTTATCCGACTTTCACGGCCAAGCCTCACATTTTACATACAATGTTGACCCAAAGTCAAGTCCTTGGCTTTCAAGACATTAAACGCCCGATTATCATGCTTGTCAGGGAAAAAAACAACGAACGTGATGCGTTATATCCATTTAAAGCCTGACTAGAATACGCGTTCTCTAGTGACTACCCTTCTTGCACCTTTAAGGTTCTATATTCAAACTGGGAATAGTTTACCTTGTCTGTGGTAAATTATATAAGTACGATCTTTGAATGTGGTGGTAGCTCTTAGTCTTTCGAGTTCGGGTAAAGTCGGTTAGGCGAGCAAAAGAGCGTATGGGAGCGAATGGGAGAGAAGTATAAACCCGGTTGTTTTAAGAGCTTGCATGTAATTAAGAGCAAAATTCATGGTGGCCATGCTCAGTTTCGATTGTCAATATTGTCATCTACGTATTTTGGGATGGCTGTGAAACTGTACAAACCTTAGTGCTCTTACTCTTCAAGCTGGCGGATTAACGCCGTCTATTTGCCGCATTACCGTTCTCTTGGATAAAAAAAAAAGAAACGTTGATGAGGCACGTAGACGGCGTTAGTTTCCACTAATTTTTAAATCTTGCTGTTTTCTCCTTTTTTTCTAGTTATCATTATCAATCAACTAATCAGGAAACATTACCAATTACTTTTTGTTATTGTACACGAAAGCCACTACACACTTTGTTAATGCTGATCTATTTTATTTTGCTTTATTTAATTTTACTCTTTTCCTCGAGTTCTATTTATAGACGATTGCAGCCATGTACCTCCATCTCATCTCAGGCTTCAGCTAAAAACCATCGTTGAACTAAAGCTAATCGTAACAAAAAAAAGTTTTAGTCACGTTATTAAAGTACGTGCAAAGGAAGTTTGAAATCATCAAACTAGCCATAAGTCAACAACATAAATTATGAACAAGCGACTAATTAAGAACACGCGTATAAAACCTTAAAAGTTACCGATTATCCAACATACAAGAAAAAATAACCAACGACAAGCTGCTTATTTTTTTAAACGTGCAACTGGCCAGCATTACGCTTCATAATCGAGTAATCGAGGCACCCCGCGGATCGATGTCGCGCATTCTTCTTCAATAATCGATTTCTCATTCTGCACATCACTGGGGCAAAATTAACTTTGCAGTTAGTAGGAGCGCTCTTGTCAATTAAAGGACTTTTGTTTAGTACGTAGAAAATGTAGTTACAGATTTTTCCACAGATTCGATAAGTTTGTAAAATAATAAAGGTAAACGATGACAACTGATCATCGACTTTTTAATAGACTTTGTAATGCGGAATTTCAGGTAGGTATTTGACGTTGATTTGAAATAATGAGATAAGGAAAAAACTAAATGTAAATATTTACAAATTACTCAAGCTTTGACAATAATGTTGTTGCCGTATTGTACCTAAGCTTTGTAATTGATTTTTATTCAAAGTGAGAATAAATTCCTTTGATTCCATACGTATAACCTATGTATTGAAATTAAAATATAGTTCTATAATTTAACTGCCGCGAATAACGAAGAAGAAAATCCGCCATTTTTAAGACCTTTTCAAGTTTCCTGGTCACGTCGACTCGTATACCCCAATGTACTTATAATAATCGATCAAACCGGAACTTACAATGCAAATTTAACTAAACGCATAATTTAACAAATTGCTTGATACCTTATTTCACTTTCCTGCACGATTTAAAAAATAAAAAACAAAATCGGATCGCTACTTCGTGCCAGTATGAATTTTAAACGCGACCATAGACTAGAGCTGGCATGACTGCTTTTTCAAGATGGCCGCTTTCCCGCCACTGCGCTGTCAACGGTGGATGGCTAGCCACGTGCGATGAGCTAGGGTTATTGCGAGTTGGGAATGTGGGATTTTAAGGTTTGTTTTGAATTTTAGTAGCCGCTTACCGGGACATTGCCTCAAGTTTCATCGGATTGTACCTTTGTGTCTGACTGTGAGTCATGTCATTCGTCAATAAAAATGATAGCGTCTTAAACATTAAAAAATTTCGCTGACCACTTTAGTATATTGTTTTTATTAAGCCCTTTCTAATAGAAATTGTGTAAAGAGCATACGACATAAATTGCGTGATATGTCAGTTTTTTTTTTATTATTTCTTAATCGTATTTTGCAAGTATTTTTTGACCTGTGACAATGAAAGTAGTTAAGTAATTAAAGTGGCTCCAAAAAACAGCCATGAAAGGATAAAAATCAAGGGTTTAAAACTCAATTATGAATTAAGTAAATCTCCATGACATAACTTAATAAAACAGATTTTTAAAATGATCAAAACGATAGCTCAATGGAATTCTCCACTAATTAGAGGAGTAGGTAATTAATCCTTAGAAAACTAGCATCCCTACAAAGAACTAGCAAAAACCATCTATACTTAGTTCATCTACTGTGGGAATGCATCAGGTAATGCGATCTTTTTACTAATATTAACCAGCCATGTTAAAATGTACTCAACATGTTAAGCGATAAATTGTCTTTGGTACCAACCTTTTATGGCCGGCGTTGCAAATGAGAAATGCAACCGACTTTGACGTCGGTGTTTTTTTATACTTAAAACTGAATTATTATTGAACTGTTGAATGTTGGAGTACTGTTTATAGCTCTAACGCTCACTATGTTTCAAAAAGTAGTAGCTAAACAAGTTGGTAGTTTAGTTCATATAATACCTCGTGGGGTGGGCTACATGGATTGACAGATCCTGAATATTTGCACACTTTTTTGCTGCTGCTTGCAAGCGGCAGAATGTAAACGTCGATAAATTTGCACACTAATTAATCTGTACCCCAGGCCTATTATGGTCGTGTTTATCGATGTGAATATAACATCTGTCACATTCTGACGGGTATGTAAGTGCGAGAGTAACGGATGCTCGTCAGGGATCAACGCCATAACCGCTGTAAAATTTGGTATAGAGAGTATAGAAATAGGGTAGTTTATAGCTCGGAGGCAAAGACGGACTGAGGGTAGGTACCTATTCATTATTTGATTTAAAAACCAATAATAACTGAATTTTATATCGAATGGATTGCCCAAAAATATCTTAACACATAATAACCTCGATTTACAAATAATTATAATAAAAATCAAATTAATAATTCTTATAATTGTTGATTTTGATAAGAGTTACTCTATCTTTGCATAATTTTAAATCAAGCGCTTTATAGTGTAGGTAATTATGGAATTTAATCAGTTACGCAGAATATGCGTCAAGTAAAGATTTTAATAGCAAACCTGTAGCCCTACATTATCGTTAATTATGAATAAAGTCCAGAGAGTATACCGTCACTCAAACGTCTAGGTAACTAAGGATTACACGCGCTTTAAGCTCAGTTTAAAGATTAAAAAACAAAGTTAAAAAACAGCAAGCATAATCGATTTTCATGCTTTAAAAATGAATATTTTATTCGATAAATCCTTTATTAAGAACCATCCAATCATAGCAACACTGCATTTAATTATAGGACTATCTGTGGAACATGTTGAAAGACCTTCGCCTTGTCGCGGTCAATGCGGAATTAAAAAGTTAATTGTGAAAAGATGGCGGATTATTTTTGATCATTATTATTCATTGATAGTCATTGGCCAAGTATTTTAATTCGTTTAATTATCTAGAAAATAAAAGTGTTAAGCTCATGAATAGTGTGTTAATACTTATTTTTAATGTTTATTACTTGAATTTTCATCGTTTATTTAACTTTTATTACAAGCACAGATTTAATGATCGCCATTGAATTAAGCCTAATCGAAATAAAGCAAACACAAAAGGCAGAATTAACGCGTTAATCTCGGAATACAGTTGCTAGAAACCAGTATAATAACATCTAATTAAACTTCCAATCGATATATCTATTGCTATCTCGATACCTTAAATCGACTAGGATTTTATGTAGAGAACCAACGTTTGATGGCATATTTACGAATTGAAAGGCTTAATGATCGACCGATAAATCGGAGGGGCGGGAATCGATACTATCGATAGTTATAGTCGATTCTTGGAAGTCGATTCTATTCGTCTTAATAGTTATCGAGTAATAATATTAAGAATGCTCCTGAGTTAAACCGAGTTAGTCGATTTTAATCGATTTTAAAGACTAAAATGAGATGCATGTAAATCGATAGTATGTGTCCATTGTTGTGGTAAATTTTCGGATCCCGAAAGGTAAAACTAATAGAAGATATACCATGTAGATTAAATCGATTGCAAATATTGAATGGACTTCTATATAAGAAAATTATGTTAAGCCCCAAAAAAAGGGGGGGAGCGACAGGAGCAAAAAAAGACAAAGGACACGATATGGGCGTATAACATCACCAGGATCAAAGGGATGAGGTGGATGACGTTAATGACAGAGAAAAATGTCGTGACACGCTACGAGTATAAAAAAGTGGTGACAAAATAAAATATTCATTCACCTGCGGGCCGATTATGGTTGTGTTTATCGACGTAGATAAGCGTAGATAAAACATCTGTCACTTTCTGATCAGTATGTAAGTGCGAGAGTGACGGAAGCCTTATCCACCGCGATAAAGGCGACCATAATACGGGCCCTGACCTGTACGTATTTACGTGAATGATTAAAATAATTAATGCACCTTTTACAAGTTTGGTCGACTCGAAGTTCTGTAATGCCAATACAATAATATGGCACTTTTGATAATGGAACAACAACCATAGGAACTCCTCAACTTTGTAAATAAAAATAAGTACTTACCCTTAAGTACTTTATTATCGGAATGCTAATAATAACTGTTAGAATGCTGCGTGTGAGACGAAACGCTTTTCTTTTTAAACCAACCATAGACACGCTTCGTTTTTTAAACCAGTCAAGTGCGAATTATTCCACAGATACGCTATCAAAAACTATTTTAATCTAACAACATTGAAGTACGCGTAGTTACAGTACTCCCAACTTATTATATAAGTAAATAGTACTATCAGCAGGTAAGAATTCAAACCTGACACACTGCACAACCATGAAGTTTCAGCAGTAATAACTTATTTGTTGCATGTGAATGAATAGTAATAACAGTATTGTTTTACTGCTGACAACATTTTCAATATTCAGTAACTTCATGGTTGTGGAATGTGTCAGGACTGATTTCTTATCAGCGTTCGTCTGGCTTTTGCTAACACGCTTGCACTCGCAAAAGACAGTATACTTGTCACTCGTGTTTCATAGAGAGATAAAAAGAGAGAGAGATAAAGATAAGTTTGTTGATTAACTAAGCACAAGAACACAAACTAAGCTGAGCCTGTATTTGAAAAACGAATACTGCTGATTGCAATTTTGAAACTGGCAATGTACGTTAAATCAAGAAGGGCGCAACTTCATGGATGATGGAATATTTCGAAAAATGCCCTCTTATTTTCAAAACTAACTTACTCACTCTCAAACATGCGTCTTAATCTCTTTAAGTTGTTCAAATGCGTTGTTATTAAAAGTAGATTTTATTTACAAATACTTGTAAATACCTTTGCAGGTTAATATTTCCACACGGCTACTTAAGCACTGAGTTGTTTAAAAGAAATAATACCTAAAATGATTGTTCCTAAGGAACCCTAACATTGCAACACTTAAAAAGTTACGCAAGTAGTTACGAGATGCATAATGCACTTGCGTGCACTTTCGTTGTATACATATATTTTACGCATGCCGATCTTGAAAAAGAAATCTGAATGATATTACTTTGAAGCGAAGAAAGTTGAATAATAAGTGCGCTTCTAGGAATTGATTAATTTTATGAACATATTTTTCGTTATTATTTACCGTAATTTACAAAAAAATGGCGGTAAAAGTGGCAATGGGCGGTGGTATAAGCCACAGAACTAGGGGGGAATACTAAGCAGTTCATTTTACGTTGAGAGAAATATAGAGCTATAGCAGTTATACAGCTCTAACCCTTTCTCTCAACCTAAAATGACTCTAAGTGCGGCCGTGAGTTAAGACTGGTCGCATAAAAAATCCAAGCGAATTCCACGTTGAATAACAACATTTCTAACAAATCCGAACACCCATACTGCCCTCGTATGGAGAAAACGCATAAGTGCAATTAATTCATACAAGCATATAAACTCTCAAGGTTGTCACATAAGGTTGGAATTGCAATAAAATTTATATAGCAGATGTGCCTTTTCTCCATAGCAGGGCAGCATAGATATTTTTTGCTAACTCATAAATAAATTCTTAATTACGTTTTTTTCTCAACTTACGCGCCTTGCTTTGCTCGGTTGAACTAATAAATCCTCTTAGTTACATCATTAGCAAATCGCGTGACTATAACCCATAAGGGGACTTGTCCTGAGGTGTTTAGCTGTTTCGGATTACCCTGGTCCAATTTATCAATCTATTGAATACCGAGAACTCAATATTGTTAACAGTTTGGTTTGGATTCCAGGTGGTTGGGCACTGTTAAGGAATTATAAGATTCTAGTAACACTTAAAGTTTGATGTTTTATTAATTACTACGCTTGCGATTCCGCATTGGGTTTATTGCTGTTGTCTGGAACAGTTCAATTAACGGGAAACAATATTTAAAAAAAAACAGTTGGTTTTGATATTTAACTCTTTGTTTGCTCAACCGACATTGATGAAACTTTAACGCAAAAACCATCTCAAAATACATAATTTCAAATAAATCTTCATTTGTAACTGACTTATCTGTTTGGGCTATACTAATTGGTACCACTCTACAACTCTAGCAAACATTTATTTAAGGTACAAAAATCAAGTGAAATTCCATCTTAAAGCGAGCAGTATTCCAACTAAACATTAACAAGCAAGTAAAAAAGGTAAATCCCTTTCAAGTATACGTATACATTTGAAAATGTTGCCAGCCGTAACGATTAAACTCGGATCATAAATTATCACTATCATTGCACAGCATGAAAGGAAAAACCTCGAGGCGGCAGGTTGGCCAACCTTAGGGCATTAGAATGAACTGTTATAATTCTCGTCTGGTATTAGCCAGAGCATCCGCCTCCGATATCAGATGAAAACCAACACGTATATCACTGCAGTAAAATAAAAATAAAAATACTTTAAAAATTGAGCACACCTCGCATCCGAAACAGAACTTGAATTTAAAAACACGCACACTAGCGTGGAATAATAACTGACATTAACGTATTCGCGCTCGCCTACGCGGTAACCATGGCGACGGAATTTCAAAATGGCGGCTTATTGAAGCTACCGTACTGAAGGATATAGTTTGACGACAGTAAATACTAAGGAAGTAAAGTAGATTAGCTATTACTATCGAGTCAGTGGACTGGAAAGAGATTATTTCGATCTGAGATTACAGTTTGCGACGTATAGAGGAACCACGCGTTTGGTAACGGATGTAGGATCGTGTTTTAGCTATTCTTTTTTATAATTGTTACGGTAAATATTTAAGAATGTAGTGTGGGAATGTCATTTTCTTAACAATACAATAACCGTTATAATACTATTAAAGTTTATCTGAACATTTATTGTGTATACGGTTTGTTTATGGATTATTATGATCTGATTTACCATGTCTATGCCATTTTGAATGTTTATTATTATACTCTTAACTAGGTACCTTTGAAAGTATTGGCTTACCGCCATGCTCACATATATTAAAAAAAAACTAATTCCTTTTTCAAACTTATGTTTGAAATATCGTCACAAGGAACGACTTATGCCCGGTTTTATAAAGCTCCGTTAGTAAATATGTCAGATCAAATTTTAGTAACTTCATACAAGTTTTGACATTCCTAACCGAAATTAGATCTAACGGGTCTTTAAAAAACCCAGCCTTAATCGTTACTTCATTAACTGACTTTGAGTAGAGACTAGTAGAGTAAAGTTTTATGTTTTTTTTTCAAACTCTTATGTCATCAACAGCTTTATATTTAACTTAATTAAATAGTCATAAAAATCTATTATTAAAAAAACTCTCACGTTCCATTCTCAAACGACCTACTTCACCGTTTCTCTAACAGGTGTGTGAGATAATCGTTGCACTTTAAAACACAAAGAACATTCAATTCTACGCGTGTAAAATAAAGCTTAAATTAGAATTAGCTAACAATTTTCCATAAGTCATTTCATAACGCGCGAACAATGACGACCAATCACGATCGATTTGCTTATGTAAGTATAAGTGCGCTCCAATTACCCAATTGGATAATTTGAATTTGAATTTGAATTTGAAATTGGAATGAGCAGAAGGTCAAACTGAAGAATAAAAAGGTTTAATGCCTGTTCCTTTTAAGTCGATCCTATTTTAAAAGTAAGACATTATGTGTAATTGCAAAGAGATGAATAGCAGTCCAACTAGTTATTACTGAGCCTTTGCGATCAATTACGGAGAAATACATTGTATGTATTGTCTCATTATTTTATTAGTCAATTGTGTGTTAAAAAAGTTGTTTAATATTTGTGACGATGAGTTACTTTTTCTATCGACTTCAAACATGTTTGAGTTTGCTTATTTCAATGGAAATAGTGTTAATCCTAATGACATAGACAACCACTATTTAATGAAAAACGTGTATCTATCCATAATAGACAGCGTGTTTAGCCTATAGGTGAAAAACTTAAATAAATGACCTATAGTTGTGTACAAAACTAATATGGAATTTTCGTCAAATTTCAAATATGGAATGTCGAACGGTCTATACAGAAGTGTTACAACTACATGCAAGGAGGTTATTTACTTAAGTTTTTCACCTAGACCTAGTTGGTAGTGACCCTGCCTACGAAGCTAGCGGTCTCGTGTTCGATTCCCGATATGGGCAAATGTTTGTGTGATGAGCGCGAGTATGTTCCTGAGTCTTGGATGTTATCTATGTATATAAGTATGTTTATCGTCGTCTAATACCCATAGTACAAGCCTTGAGCCTAGTTTGGGACTAGATAACTAGATTATCCCCTGATTTATAACAATCTATATCCATGCTAATTAAAAGTAACTCTGTACCTATAACAGTTTTATGGTTGAACCGATTTCGATGCAACTTTGTATGGAGATAGCTCGAGTTCCAGAAAAGGACATGGGATACTGTTTATCCCCGAAAATAGGACAGTTCTCAAAGGAATAGCGTTAAACGCAACTTTTACGCGGATAATTTATTACACAGCTAGTAATAGTATATTATATAAGCACGCTTTAATTACAAAACGACAGATGTCAGGACATTCCATCTTTGGAAATAGTAAAAGCTGTCAATAGCTCGACTCGTTACCTCAACCATACCTCATTTTAGCATCATAATACGCTATAATGTGCTTATCGGGCTAAGGCCGGCTGCATATAACAATACAAGCTGTTGCCCGTGACTTCGTCCTGGTTGAATCGCTTATCGCTACAGGTATAGGTGCGAGTAAAAACCAACATGATAATATGTCCTTCCTCGCAGTTTACGCTATGTTCATACCAAATTTCATCGAAATCGATACAGCGGTTTAACCGTGAAAGCGTAACAAACGGTCAGTATTTTTAACTTTTTTGACCTAAAATATTGAATAGCTTTAGCTTGTCCTAAAATCGAATAAATAAAGATACATACACTGCATACACACATACATAAACTCACGCCTTCATTCCCAGAGTGGGGTAGGCAGAGCTACAGAATTACCAACAACACTAAAAATTTGTTGATAATTCGGTAACCAAATTTTGCACAAATTAGGCTAAGATTTTACCAGTGTATTAGTGACAGGTTGCAAGCCCATCCCCTAAGTACCTACTACTACAAACCTTTATTCCCTTAGTCGCCTCTTACGACATCTACGGGAAGACATGGAGTGGCACTATTGTAACCCGGTAACCACACGGGATAAAGAAAGATATGTAGTCAGAAATCTTGCTTCTGTTATTTTAAATTAATGGTACTCCTATACTGTACTCCTCAAAAACAGTGATTTCTAATGGAGTGTAGCCAAAGTGTTTGTTTACCAATTCTGTCAGGCTTTGGATCGGTCAGAATTCAAATATTAGCGGCCAGCACACAGCGGTTTGGCACACTTAAACTTCGGACCGCGGGAAACGCCACGCGCCGGTCCAATCTTCGTTCCGAACCGTACATGTAAATGCAACTGTAATAGTGAAATAGTGAAAAAAATGTACGGTTCGGAACGGCACGAGGCGTTTCCCGCGGTCCGAATTTTACGTGTAAAGGCCGCGACTCCGTCAGCCGATGCTCTTCCAAAAAAACTACTTTAAATAAAGGCTCCCGTGCTATAAAAAGGTGTTCAAAATGGTCATAGGGAATTGTTTGATATAAATATATAATAAGTTGGAAATATGCAGCCGTAAAACTTGCTGACTAAATCCTAATGGAATTGGAATATAAAAACGAGATAAAGATGTTTCGAAACGTTCAACTCGAGTTTCCGTGCCTACTACCTTTCAGCCTAAGTTTTTTCTGTCAATGTGCGACCGGCCTTAAGGATTCTATCCATAGCTTGCAACAATGCGATCGTGAGTTCGTGACACAGCTATGCGTCAGGTGTCGACACTATTCAATTGTCTATTTTTAAACTGACTCGAATAATAGCCGTTTCGAATGCAATTAATCGATGGCGATTTGCGACACGTATTTTGACGGGGGTTTCATAATGTAAGTATCAACGATGTTTATAATGGAGTAATTAATTGTTATTAAAGTTATGTCGGATACATATCTAGGCTTACTAGACTTTTAGAGTCTAGACCGGACTTTGTCCGGCTCTTCAAATTGTCCGGATTTTTGCAATGCAAGCGTCTGCCACTATGCCTACCATATACCACTGTAACTAATGTTTCCATTCTGTTTTTTTTAATAATTTTGTGAGTAAATAGTCCGAACTTTTATCGAAATGTCAGGCTTTTTGTCAGGACTTTTCAAATTCCTTAATGGTAACCCTAATCTCAACCCACAATATGTATATTTATACAAATAACTTCCATATATGTAATCCTACTTTTTTGTTATTCAAATTAGCTATGATTGATGATTATTTAAATAAAATAATCGTTTTGTTTAACTCTTGTTGAAACTTATTAGGTGTTATATTTGCAATGTAAATGATTGAGAGATCGTATTTCATAATAAAATACATTTTTGTGGATTACATCATAATACAGTTCAAGGTCAGGAAGATTGTTAAATAACGTTTTTTTGCATAATGCAATAAATTTTGAATGTAGGTACTGTACTAAGCGATTCATAATTATACTAGTATTTCTAAAGACTTTAAAGGTTATTTTAAAGTCTGGTTAAAGTTTGGTTAATTTATTTACCTATTTTTTTTTATAAATCAAAACAATGGTATTTTCAACGCTTTTTATTAATGTGCAATTTACCTATGTATGCATTGCATATATGTATGTATGTTAGGGCTTTTTAATATAATTTGGACAGAAAGTTATTTACTTATTTATACATATATTTTTAAATTAAAAGTAATAAACTTCTTCCAAATCGCATGACAATAGCAAAACATCATATATAACATAAAGGCTCTCTCACACTCGCGCGCACTGTTTAATTTTCAATTTAGATCGCAATTTAAGATGCGCGTACGCCCAAACTCGCGTCACTCCCCGATAGATTTATACTGCCTTCCTAACAAAAAAGGGCATAACTGCTACACAATATCCAAAACAATTTCAACCTTATATTAATCATATTAAAGCATGATTCTCCTTGATTGCAAAATTACGCATCCGTATTTTAAACACAGAGGCTGTATAGGGGGTTATTTATAACTTCAATATCGACGGAATATATTAAAAGTATTAACGAGCAAGTTATGAGTATGCAGATAAGACTTAATGAAACTTTTTGAAATTGGGATGTTGAAGATTATTTTGGAAAAGTTGCTTTTAATTTTAACTAATTTTATTTTATGTAAGTATACGCATATTTTTCAGTACTGTGTTGATGATGGTATTTTTTGTATGCGAATTGGATATTGGCAATTCCCGTATAATAATGGATGACCTAAGGACCATATTAATAAACTGATATCGACTAATGCTCGTCTCAAGATACGTCAAAAATGTCAGTTCTCTATGCTGCCGTCCTAAGCTAATAGGCAGTAACTAAGATAAACCTCCAGTAGTAATATGAACTTTATGTCTAACAGAATAGAATAGAATCTACTTTGGTGACTGAATTGAAGATACTGCTCATTGACTTAGGAGGGCAGAATAATAGTACTTATTCTTGCAGTCACAAGATTGCTAATTCGTTGTCAACTCAACTGCCCAAAGCCAAAAGGCGATATTTCAAACTTAATAGCCAAAGCAGATACAAACCTCTCCCGTTAATAATAAGGTTGCACTTGCTAAAGGAGTTTTGTCAGAGATACCGCATTTTGTCTTAGAAGCACGGCTAGCACAATTTGCCTGCGACTTGTTTGTCGCTCGGATCTCCCTGTTTATCCAGTCAATAACAATAGAGAAGCACTGAGCGACAAGGAAATACAACTTGTGCTACCCGTGCAGGGCAGTCCAGGTAGGTATAAAGAAAGATGGAATGCCTCGACATTATGCTTGTCATTTCACTTTTAGGATGAGTATCTCCCAAAATTGTGCGAGGGAGCGGAGCGGTGCGTGAGGAAAATAATATTTTAATTGGTGCATATTTTCAAAATATGCACCAATAGGATTACTTCATTTTCCTAGCCTCGCTCAGTGCAGCTCTCCTATTGGTGTTTTTTTTTTCCTCGCACAGTTCTGGTGGATACTCACCCTTACTTTACATTGACGCTATTCCGTACCGTCCTATGAGTTTACAATTACCGTACTCACTAGCGAGTCGAATGCTCTGTCCCTCGCACACTTAAGAATACTGTGAGGGACAGAGCATTCGATTCGAGTACGGTAATTGTAACTCATGGTAAGGGTACAGTTATATTTTACATTACTGCAAGACCATAAACTAATCAGATTTATTTTCATCTACAATTCAGTACAATGAAATAAAACATTTAAACTACTCAAATTTGTCAATTTCGGCTACCGGACAAATCGGCCAATAAAATTGATGCTACCATCAATCAATATCAACCGTTTTAATTTTATGAATCAACTTTTATATCGACTAATTAGTATCGATAAAATTTAACGAGTCAAATGAGGAATCTATTTCCTCTTACTGTTGGGAGTGAAAGTTTTTGCAATTATTACAATCTTACAACTGACAATTTCGGATTTACGTTTGTAAACGTGAACAGGGCTCGTTTCTACTCAATAAAACCGTATTGCTTATGACATGTTATCGTCTTATCAACGTTATGATAACCAAACATCGGTAACTTTTGTGCGATTCGCGGCAGTTGACAGGGTTGATTGATAATGAGTTTTCTGTAGTCTATGGGTTATGTTAAGTCAATCAATAAAATATGTCGACTGTGATTATTTGTCGATGAACTCGTGATATAAATGGTTTGTCACGACGATAATCTTATTTACTCGACAGTAATGGTGGCCGACGGCCGAGTTGAAAAAATTACAATAATATTTAAAAGCAGTAAGGATGTACCGAATATAGAGCACCTGATTGTCTTTAATATTTCTGTCCATATCTGATAAGGGACCTTGTGACGGGCCGGTGTTTACGCCATTTTGACTATTGGAAATCATGTTAATCGTTTAACAACAACAAGTAGAATAGCGTAACAGCCAATCATTGTGTCAACCTTTTAAATATGGGGGCCTAATATGGTTGCGTTTATCGCGCGACAAAATGTGGATAAAACAAACGTCACTTTTTTACACACGATAAATGAAATTATATAAGGCCCGCTGGACAGCCTTATAATAGTTATAATGCTTAGGGAGCATCATTTTACTCTTATTAACTAGGTAGTAGGTATATACTTCAAGCCGTACGTAATATTTCCCCCAAATTTAGGTTCTGTGGTTTCGGCTGTGCCTTTTCTGTCAGTCAGTTAGTCAATCACGGAAAAATTGACATGACATGTATAGATGATGTTATTAATCGACAATGCCGACATACTAATATGTGTAGCCTAAGCTATAAAATAATAAATCAAGATTACATTTTTGTTTTATTAATACTTGAAGTAATCCACACCCACTTGGGAGGTGAATACGTTTTACAACTTTTTTACGAGGTATTTAAGAACGCTACTGTTCAAGATACTTTTTTACTAGATTTGTATCTTTAGGGGATTGAATTTTATCTATTATGAAGTCAACGTATTTTTGTATGGGATCGATTGGAAACATCACTAATTTCCGAACGCATCCCTATTCCGTTTGACAGATCTCTGTCTCGATCTTTCTTCTGGCGGCATTGTGTGCTGTTCATATTATTAATTGTGTTTTTACTAATAAGTAGTACTTAGTTTAAAGGCATTTTGTGTGCATTATTACTCTATTTTGTTAAAGCTTTTATTGTGTTATGTGATATAACGTCAATTGAACACCAAGTTACATAAAATGAAAAAAATATTTCGTCTCAAAAGTCATGAGTACAATGCTGAAAAGGAAAACATAATATATCCACAATAATAAACCTATTTTAATTTGATGAAAAATGCAGTTTCATTGCAGTCCAACAGATAATTAAAAAACTCACCTTTAAAATACAGCTGCCAACTGTCTCGCTCTCCGAAACTGTCACGTTGTAGAAGGACTGGTCGAAGATCGGTTCGTTGTCGTTCACATCAAGCACTGTCACTATCAAAGTAGCGGTAGAAGAAAGAGGCGGGCTACCACGGTCACTCGCAACTACCGTCAAACGAGGCATCGGATTCGTCTCACAATCGACTTTAGAACGCGTAGTAACTAACCCAGAACGCTCGTCAATCGAGAACCAATCAGATTGCGCTGTTGGAAATAGAGAATATCGAATATCCGAGTTCTCCGCTTCGTCTACATCTGTAGCCGAAACTTGGACTACAGGCGTTCCAGGCGCTGCTGCTTCTAAAACGTTTGCTTTGTATTCGTTTTCGACAAATACTGGAGCGTTATCATTCACATCAGTCACACGAAGACTGATGATTCGTGATGCATGCAACGGAGGCGAGCCTTTGTCTGTTGCTACAACGTTTAACGTATAAGCTGGTTGAGATTCTCTGTCTAAGGGCAAAGCGACCACTACCAAGTAGATAATGTTGTCGTGTGTACGCAAATCGAAATGTCCATCGCCTCCGCTAAGCGTAACGTTAACGTTTGCGTATTCTGTTTTAGAATCAGGATCATGAACGGATATCCTAGCTACGAATTCATCTAAACGTGCAGATTCTGAAATTTTCGGTGTTGCATCATCGCTAAGAAAGATTACGTCTATCGTTGGTTGATTATCGTTTACATCTGTCACTCTAATAGATACGAACGTAGTAGTTTCTAACGGCTGAGCGCCTTTATCTCTAGCGACAACTACTAATTCGTGTAATTCTTTAGTTTCGAAATCAAGAGCTTTGTTCACGATTATTTCTCCAGTTTCAGGGTCTATTTTAAACATGTTTTCTTTGTCGCTCTGCCGTCTGTTTATTGAATACTCTATTTGTCCATTTTCACCAGAATCAGCATCAGTTGCTGACACTTGCAACACAGGTGTGCCTACTGTAGCATTTTCTGGTATGCTCGCAGAATACACGCTTTCAGTAAAAACCGGTGGGCTATCATTAACATCTAATATAGTTATATTTACAGACATAGTGCCTCTTAAAGGAGGAGTACCTCCATCTAACGCTTCAATAACCAACTCATAATGGTCAGTCGTTTCTCTATCTAAAAATCCATTTATCTGCAGATCCAAATACAGGACCCCATCGCGTTCTCTATGTGAGGACAGTCTGAAGGCATTGTCAGTGTTCCCAGACACTATATTATACCTCTGCGTGTTGAACACACCTAAATCCTGATCTTTAGCAGGATTTAGCTTCCTTTTGACATCTCTAGGAGTATTCTCAGAGAACTCCACATTCATAACTGGAGTAGGAAACGTAGGAGCATTGTCATTTTCATCTGATACTCTAACAACAACTCTTATATTATCTCCACTAGCAGGTATAGCTACTAAAGCATATTGATCTCGATTCTCTCTGTCTAGTGGTATTTTCGTTCTGATTTCTCCAGTATGGGGGTCTATTTTCAGGTCATCATTGACAGCAGAGCCGGGGACCGGGACGATAGTGTAAGGGGGGGCGGCGTCGGGAAGCTCGTCGCCAAGATGGCCGACCAGGGTGCCTGCGCGTGCGTTCTCGCGCACGACGAATTCGCGCACGTGTTCGCCCGATGCGCAAGCGCAAAGGATCAGAGCGATCGCGCCCCACATCGTGGTAGGATATCACCGTGCGCACATTGTTACTGGCACCTGAAAAAAAAACGAAGCTTAAATAAGTTTCTGTCAAAAATTTCATTTTTGAGACAAGATTTTGTAGCCGACCAATTACATGTACCTTATTCAAGGATAAGAATTACTACACAACAAGTTATGTAAGTTTTATTACATATTTAGTTTAACTTTAGCCTAATTAAGGTGCTTATATTATAATGATTTTTTGCCACACAGAGAAGTATCTATATACCACAGCATTTGTGCTACCAACCAGAGGTAGCCTTAGCTAGTAACTTTATTCTTAAAAACTAAATTAGCTCAATTAATTTTAAAAGCAAAATTTTGTTAAAATTCGCTCCTCAGATGTAGAAATTCACAACTTAACTTAATTAAATCCATTCATATGTGTCAAGCGTTAAATAATTTAGTTAGTTTGACAACCTTATCGATTTAAGGAAACAGTAAACTCACACGTTTAAAAACATCCTAGTAGACCATTCACACCATCCAAAAACCAACTAATATGTTCTGTCATTTTAGCGCTGTCATCGAAAATCATCCGTAAAATTAGCACCCGCAAAGTTCCATTTTCTGCCACGTTAAAACAACTTTGCTGAAGCTAAATCGAATCGCCACCACATAGATTAAGATCTGAGCAATTAACTTTTAAACCAGTTGAACCAGCGAAAGTAGCTTTTTAATTGTATAATTTGAATATAGCTTCAGGCCTCAATGATGTAACCATAGACGCTATAATGATGGATTTTAATTAATAGATGATGGCAACTTACAATTTTTAATGTTTAGGTTTGGTGTAATTATATTAGTTGAATAGGCTTCTCTATACGATAAGCTTAGTAAATGAATTAATTGACCTTTGTTCAATAAACAAAAGGAAATTTAAAAAAGGAAGAATTAGGAATGGTTCGAGTTATATTTAGTGCGTAACTGCTCATGCAAACAATACTAAACAATTAGACAGAAAAAAAACTTTCACAGTTGACTTTCCAAAAGAACAACGCTAAATTTTATTAAATAATTGTTGCAAAAAATAATTCTAACTCAACTACAATTTTTTAACATTCCCATGACAAATTAATTTCAGTAATTTTTAGTTTTTACTACTGACTGAACTGGACCTAAATTTGACAAAACGCACTTTAAAATTTAAGTTAAATACACACATAAAACGTTCAATATTATAAAACCACACAATGTTGCACCGTTCAATTTTAAATATAAAAAAAACCGCCTTCAAAAACGCAAAAAATAACTTCTACTACTAGGTACTTAGTAGTAGGTACCTATCCTATTAGGTTAGTCCAACTGAAGTCGGCTTTTTGTTGAAAATATTGTGGTCGCCGACTTCAGTTAGACTAACCTAATAGGATAGGTACCTACTACTAAGTACCTAGTAGTAGAAGTTATTTTTTGCGTTTTTGAAGGCGGTTTTTTTGTTTTTTAAAACATTTATTTTATTTTACACTTTTTAGTGATCATAATAAGCTTATGTAGTCCCACTTCTTAGTTGATATATGAAACTTTAAGACATTTCAAGCTCGCCGCAAGCAACGCCGCGGGAAAATCATAGTCATTTTAAAACAATTAAATGTGCTTCGTTGTAGTCGCTCAACTATCTTAATCGAGATATCTTATCGCCACCTTTGAAATCGGTATCGTTGAGGAGTTCCGGTGGCCATCTGTGGTCTTCATCATCAGTTCCGCTTCACCAAGTGACACTTTCTGAATGCAAATGCTACACTTGTTACTAAAAATACTAAAATCGCTATATGTTTGCATACAATATTTGAGGAGTTCCCTCAATTCCTCACTGATCCCTTCATCAGATTCAGATTGCTGACAATGGGACCACCTCGGAAGTATACTCTATCAAACCAAAAAAGAATTTTTAAAATCGGTCCACAATTGACGGAGTAATCGGTGAACATACATAAAAAAAAAAAAAAAAAAAAAAAAATACATACAGTGGAACGTATAACCTCCTCCTTTTTTGAAGTCGGTTAAAAACCACACAACATTGCAGGACTCATGTACGAATATTAAAAAAACAATAATATCAGTATTGTAAAACTTAAAACGTTCAAAAGACTATCAGCCTAACCAACATAACAGCGATGTCAACAATCAACAAAAACCCAAGTATGCCACATCAATATTAATATGGAAACTAGTATTGAAAGATGGCACTGCAACTATTCGTATATTAAATTTATTGGATGCAAAAAACTTGTACACAATTTGTATGACAGATTGTTAAAGATTCATTTTTGCTGGAAGTTATAGGATTTGCAAAGAGTTTAATTTAACATGACAGTTTTATAGTATCGTCGTTTTATATAAGTCTGTGCTTTTTTTAGGGTTCGGTAGTCAAAAAGAACCCTTATAGTTATGTCCGTCTGTCCGTAGGTCCGTGGTTTAACATAGAGACTCTTGGCAAGTACTTACTACAAAGTTGTAATTTGGCACAGTTGTACATTTTGTGTTTATACCCTACTAAAAATCATCTAAGGGTCTATTTCACAATCGACAAGTAAATTTATCTGCCAGTTAAAGTTAGCTCTCTCCTTGTCTATGTTCAAGTGCAAGAAAAGGAAAGGGCTAAATTTATGTGTCAGATATGCTTTACTTGACGATTGTGAAACAGGCCCTTAGACACCAAGCAACTTTACATAGAAAATTAGTTCATACTTGATTTTCGAAATAGTTTTTTCGTGTTTGTTGTAACGGCTTCGGATCTACACTGAGCATAGTCCAACATGCCCAGTTCTACAATCATACTTTATTTTAGAAAGCGAAGTAGAGTATGGCTCGGCTGTCTATATAGCTGTCACACTTACTCTGGTATCTGTCAGTATATTTGTTATACTAGATAGAGTGTGAAAGCGAAAGACTGTCGAGTTCTATTAAACCTAGTTTTACTGTAATAACTAGGTAATAAAACTAGACCTATTTAACGATATAAAGGCTTGTTAGAGTTTAAATATAATTTATATATTACAATTATAACTAGTTATGGAAAAGCGTCAAAGTTTGGTGCGTGGAAAGCTGTCAAAGGGTTTCTTTTAATTACTGATTTTAAACTTTTTTAAAATGTTGTTGGTTGCCTTTTTCCTTTTTTTTAAGTGAGTTCGTCCGCGTAGTCTTGGTTTATGCTATTCCCTCGGGTACTGTTCCAGTTTCCAGGATAAAAAAAAACCCTGTCTTCTCTCTGTACCAAATATCTCGTCAATCAGTTGTGGATGGTTGAGGTGTTGAATTGTTAACATTTTTGTGTGTGTAATACTACCTAGTAAGAAATAGAGTAAATTTCAAAACGATACTTAATCAAATCTTTGAAAAAGTAAAAGCAACATCACAAATATCGTTAATCGATATAGATCTGCGATATGCGCAAGAGCTGCAATGGAGTAATTATTTTTTACAATCTATAATATGCCACTTATGATTTATCGACTTTTGTACGCTTTTGGTTTCACTGATCAAGTCTGGCACTTGTTTTGTTTAACATTTACATTTATTCATGAACACCTGTAGATATACTTAAAACAAGAGTTATCTTACGTTTTTATATTGTTAAGGTCTTTATAATGTGTGTGTGCGTGTGTGTGTCTGGGTGTGTGTGTGTATGTGTGTGTGTGCGTCTTTATCATAATGTAATCTATTACTACGATATGCTAGCCTTAGGTACCTATTTGACTAGTAAAATATCTGATTTGCACCATGACAACTTAAAATACAGACTATAGGTAAAGCTTTTAAATCGTTTAATATACAGGATATTTGTTTTTCAGTGTCTTTTAAAATATCAGGGGATTAACATTTTTCTGTCTAGAAACAGATAATAATTACAAAAAAAGTCACGGTTTGCCACTACACCGTATATAGAGATCGGTTCATTAGTTATTGAAGAAAGCTGTGACAGACATCTTCCAACGCAAAACTATCGTAATGAGTATGAATAGGATTATGTAAAACAAGTTTCTTAAAAATATCTACTCATTTAAATATTCAATGTCAACATATTAAGATACAATTTTGAATGAATTCTTTCTAATCTCACTATAAATATGAAGGCGGATATTATAATATAATCAAAGCCCAATTCAAATATCAACATAATAAACGGAGTCCAAATACATATGACCAAGTATTCTTGGTACCGAACATATTTTGAAATGCTAACGGTTTTTTACTAATCACATATCCCATTATCGGTTCGCGGTTGTCATCGGTAAAACAGGTTTTCTACCGACACGGGTTAGCTTATCGGTTTTTTATTATTTTACATAGATAAGCCGCATTTGCGCTTCTATAAGGCTAATTGATAATTTTCGCTTTAATATTAATAAAACTGAAGTGCTACTTGATAAAATAAACTTTAATACGGCAATTAAGTGGGTAGCGGGTCTGGGTTCGATTCCGGGTATGGACAAATATTTGTATGATGAGCGCGAATATTTGTTCCTGTCTCCGTATGTATAATGTATATCTATGGTCCATTCCAACTGACATGTCTAATTTAGTAAACACTTTTATAACCTCAAAATGCATCGTTTTCTGGTGAATTAAGAAACTGGAGACCACATTTTGCACACTATTTTCCTGCTTTTACATCATGGATGGTTTTTTTTATGACAAAATGGCAATTTTAAGTGAAAAGGGAGCATTTTGAGGTTATAAAAGTGTTTATTAAATGAGATAAGTCAGATGGTATGAAGTATAGTATAAGCCTAGTCTAGAGTTTAGTTTGACCTAGTGGTCATTTTGTATGAGATTGTCTCCTGACATATTCTGATTTAGCTAAAGTTTTTCATAATTTGTACCTAACTAAAGGACTTCCAGATGCGTTCTCAGTCAGTTAGTCAGTCACAGTTATGTTTTATTTGTATTATACAGGCAAAGTATTAAAAAAACATTTTTATAATTTTATTATTATTTGTAACGCATAATTATGAAATAACTATCGAAGAAAACAATTCAGTTCGAGAAGGTAGCTAGATATTACTCTACTATAGTATACATTTAATTTATTTACCATTAACAAAATATACCATACAGCATGTTTTTTATCACGGCGACCTTATTCTCAAAATATATTCGTTCAAATCACATTTTAAAATATTTCCACCTGGGAGGTAACTCAAACATCTATCCATTGAAGCCATTTAGGGCACAGACAAGTGTTGTCTTTGTTAGAACTTTTAGCTAGCAGGTAGACAGGTTAAAAAAATAAACACCCCGTGTAGAAAAAATATGGGACAGTTGAGATTCGCTAGGGGAATCTTTGTACTTCGATTTCTTTGAGTAATTTTAATGTTTCTAATTTAGAGTTTGAATATTTTACGTAATAACAGCTAAGTATAAAAAAGCTAGGCTATACCTACATACAGTAGAGTTCATTAATATGTGTACACTTTTGCTCTCTATTCCATTGTAATTAAGGTCGTAGTGTATACATATTAGTGAACTCAACTGTACATACATACATTAAATCACGCCTGTTTCCCAGAGGGGTAGGCAGAGACCACTTCTTTCCACTTGCTACGCTTTTAGTCCACATACCTATTTAAATAGGTAATTAAAGAAATAGACAGAGAAGCCGTTGCTTTGCTTTGCCGCTTTACTGAATCCTATGATCAACTAGTGAAGCATGTTTATAAAGAGATTTCTGTATAGTGAAACCATTCTTTCATATTTTTTCTAAGTTTACTCGTTTCGATAATGTTAAGAATATACAGGATGTCCCGGAAACTATCATTAACGAACCTCAAAACCGTTTGAAAAGTAGACAGAAAACCATGTCTCAAATGAAACTTAATTCAGTATTGCTATAAATCAAATTTTTTAGAGGATTCTCTTACTTATTTTATTAAGACAGAAGTCATCACCTTACAGAAACATTAGAAACGTATAAAATTCAGACTAAGCCTTTAACTTCGCGATTTCCAAAAAAAACATCATAAATTACCGGAATACTATCTCCTCGAACCCATATTCAGTTTAATTAAACAAGGTGACGATTAGAAAAAATAAACAAAAACATACCTTAAGCTAATCGATATAAAACCTAAATGCGCAGCCGGCTTCATTTCAAGTTATCTGTACATCTATTGCGACATTGCCGGCCAGCTCACGTACCAACGTTGTATTTTTGATCATAAAATGTGGATTTTATTAGCGCAAACCATCCGGATCAAACCAGAATACATCGAGCCGACCTCAACCTTTAATTGTAAGAAGTAATCAAAGAACGCGAAGGGGCGTAAGGGTTCGCCGTTAATTGGTCGGTTGAGATTTATGCATAATGTTATTAGAATGTTCGTTTTACTTAGCAACAAATGCTTTGTGCGTAAGTTGATTTGTATTTTTTTTGACATATTATTAACTTGATCAAATGCTAAATTAAAAGAAACATTTAATAATAAAACGTGTTGAGATTTGAGATCAATTTTAATTCTTGGACATCCTATATAAGAAGCTTATTAAAACAAAGGCGGATGTTAGTAGTCGCTAGAGTCGCTATAAGTCAATAAAAAACATAAATCCAACATCTTGAGCAACTAAAAAAAATGCGTTCAAAATCAAAGTAAGGAACATTCAATTTGTCATCAATACAGCAACATTAGAATTAATTCACATATTGTTTTACACAAAATTAACACGAAATCGCGAGTTCTAGACACTTAATAATTTAACAGTCGGACTCAACGCAATTATCAAATTTTGTTACCAAAAGTGTTGCCAAATAAAAGCTTTCTAAACAAATTATCGTCAAGAATCCAGCGCCCGCGCAGCGGTGAGGATCAAAAATTTCGAAATTCGAACGTCGACGCGCCTTGCGCGGGCATGAGTTACTGCGCCATCTTTAGGAGACATTCCAATTTTAAAACTATGGCGGTTTTTTAGGGTTGAGTTCTGCTTGTAAGCGTTCGTTTGTTAGCATAAGTTATGAGTAAATGTTTTAAGTTGTATAAGTACCTATTGTAGATGTTTTAAACTACTTTTAGTTTACAAATCAGGAAAAAAAACCAACACAAAAATATTTTTGTGAAGTATACCTACCTAAGTTTTTTTGAAATACATACATACACATTTACACATACATACATATACATACATATTTTATATTAAAACTAGCATCTCGCCCGCGCTTTGTCTCGGTTTATCTGAACTTTCTGTAGCACCCGTACATAAAAAAGAATTGGTTATACCTAAGTACATAAAAACCTTCCGTGAAAAATTATCTAACTCATGGTGAAAACCGCATCAAAATACGTTGCGTGGTTTCGGAGTTAGCGGTTATTCAGACAGAACAGACAGAAAGACAGTCGTGGAAAGAGACTTAAATAAAGAAGATAAAAAAAGAAACAAGAAACTCAGCAGTCAGTCATTTTTTAACCATATTTCCTACTACAATGATACTACTTAGTCTAGTATTATATAAAGCTATAAATATTAAATTAAATATAATATCAAATATCATGCGTAGTTCAGCAGGAAAAAAATACAAAAATATTAGGAGAGAATAGAGGAAGAAAAAGGCAAAAAAAAACAATACGACCACATAAAAGTTTCGACATGTTTTCCTGCATCAACGGTGTCCCCTAGACAAGATAAAGATAAGCATAAGCACTACTGTAATTTCTTTGGGGTTGTAAATGTGTACATTTTATACTAATGCTTGATTGAGAAACATACAGTATGTTCCTACTTCAACTCTGTAACCTGAGTAAATTTATTATTTTCTGAACATTAACCTAGACATAAATACCAATTTCATTCAAATCGACCCATTTGTATTACCGATGGACATCTCGTCAACAGTATTAAACCTGAATAAAAAAAATGTAAGCGACAATCCTACTCCTTAGAATTTAAACCTTACCCAGTCGTGTTAACATTGAAGTTGAATAAGACGATGTGCTACTAATAGCGTTATTCTTTTGATGTCTGTCCGTCAGACAGATTTGGAAGTTACAATGGCCACTTTGATAAATCCGTTATTGATGCATTTTAGACATTTGCATTCAATTGGTATGACATCGATCCGTAAAGTATGATGCAACCTTTGTTAAGAGACCTTTTTTTATAAAATAAGTAAACATATGACCATATTACGGGATGGAAAATGACTGTCCAGTAAGTCTTTAAGATGAAGCATAATGACATAGATAATGAAAAACTTTTCAAATGAAAAGACTAACATCACAACATTGTCACATTGTTTAATATGTCCGATATTAGCATAGCATATAGAAGAAGAAAAAAAAAGAAGAAGAAGAGAAACAAGCTTAGAAGCGCAACAGATTTTTTAAGGCTTTTCAAATTAACAGCCGAAGCGGAATCTTAGTGACAAAATGACGCTACTGATTATTAAGCTGTAGATAACTTCGTATTTATTTCGCTATTGCTTTCTTTACAATTATTTTACTGTTAAATATTTGCTAATTTGAGTTGACAGGACTTGATTGTGTATGTATGAGTATAGTCACCATCTAATACATAAAACAGACCATACAGGTTGCTCAAAATTATCTATCCGATCTCTCAATCTCTCAATTGTTAAACATCTTTTTTGAGCATCATGTATATTTTATTATGTGTAATCTAATCATGGCTACTCTACTTACCTGCAAATAAACCACTTTCAAATTATCTTTCTCCTGTAGATGGATTTTAGTTAAGGATATATCTACGCATTATAGTTTTCCTTATTAATTACATCTCTTTCATTGTACAAAGTCAACCAATCACACTAAGGGTGTATCTAAATTGATTCACAGAACCTTCTATGCTGTCTACACAGTAAATACATCTAATGCAATATGTATACGCCTGACAACCGGGCTGGTTCAGGTTCGCTTCCCGACGGAAACTAGTTTCGCTACGGCCAAAGGAATATTGTTAACAACATTTTAAATTCACTTTAAGACTTTAGATTGGTATGGGAGAACAATCAATGCCGATGACTCGAAAAGGCGTCTTTATTTGAAACTGGCTTTTTAGCACATGCAGTCATATACATACGTGAAATAGGAATACTATGTACTTACAGCATTATTATCAAAAAGACCTGGAGATTCAAGTCCGTTTTTGAGTGATAAAATGATTCTGTACCTAATTGTATATAGATTGTTATAGATATTAAACGGTATAGAAGATACAAACTAACTAACAAACAAACAAACACACTTTCATATGTGTAATACTAGTACCTAAGCATTTGAAAAAGCCATAACTTTATATGATTGGAGTGCAAAGTTGTTTATGAAGTATACTAGAGATAACTCAGTTGATTAAGATCTATGTTGAATGTATCTAAAATCAAAGTATAGTCATAATACTGTTAAATGTAAATCATTGACAACTTTCATCATCATATAAACCAAGTAAAATTAGTCACATAACTATATAATTTAAAAGAAATTTATGATAACGATAATTTTGATATTATAAAGAATTTAGGTTTCACTTTAGCTGCTCTTCACAAGTCGATGTTAATTAAAACTTAATAAATATATTGCTTATAAAGCTCTACTTTCACTAGCTTAAAGTATTCCAAGTATTTATTACCTTATCTCGTTTTAACTCAAGACAAAAATGCATTTTTAAACTTGTAAAATTAAATTCATCCTGTATTTGTATTTCGTTATATATAACTTGGTTTTTTCTTCTATTCGGAAATGAAATATAAAAAAATATACCTATCATTCTTAATAGGTTTCTTTTTCAGTCAAAGTAACTTATCTTGCCTTGATATTTTGAACCTTTATAAAAAACCAGCGATTATTTTTAAACAATTGATATTTTAATATATGTAGAGACGTTATATAAACTCTCTTTGATATTTCGCAAATATCGCAATCGATAAGAAAAACAAAAGTGAAAACTTGTCTATCTAACAATTAAAAGAATGTTTCCACTGCGGCATGACAAGGTAATCATAAAAAAATTGAATAGCTAAGTTGTTGAATATTAGTAAATTTGCCGGCATTAAATAGTGTAAGAACTACAGAGAAACCATTTCTTACAATGCCAACCTTAAAATCAAAATCTACTGCTATTATATTGGCAAAACTACACAACTTACAATCTTCGCATTCTTTTCTACAGAATGATATTTAACAACAAAAATGTAGTTCTACCGCTTGGTATCGAACTAGTTTTTCTACAACAGGCGACTGATACATCGCGTTTAATGAACTAACTATAAAATATGATTTTATAGGCATACAAAAAATACGAAGATTTAAAGAGGTATAGCGAGCGAGAGTGAGCGGAGATGTCGGTAGACACACATACAGTGGTCATATTCACATACAGTGGTAATATTCACATATAAGGGCCAAATTAAAAGCACCCAAAACCGACGTACGTGTGAGATTGAAGAATGTAGAAGAAGCGAAGGAGGTATGTTTGAACCGTTGCACCTGGTGTTCCATAGTTCAAAATTCAAAATTCAAATGAGGGCTCTTTTACACGTCGGTAATATGGAGTGAATCTACTAGCGCTTCGGACAAGACCATCTTTGCATAGTCTCTGCCTACCCCATTGGGAGATAGCCGTGAAGGCATATGTACAAAAAAAATAATTTTGTCTTTGGTATAATAGGTATGACAAGTGTCCAGGGAGGAGAAAAGCTTTAGAATATACAAATGAAATAAATAAATATCAGCGGGTCAGTCTCACAAAAATTGACTACTCTAATCTTGTGGGTTTTTTAACACTACGGGTAGGTACTAAGTATTTATATTATCATATTCTAAAGTCATCACTTATTAGTTATTAATGTTATTATCATATTTAAATTACCCTTTGATTCTCCGTTTTTTTTTTCAGTGAGATCAGGAACCTGGTGTCGTCCCTATAGCTTTTAACTCGGCCGCCATTACCGTCAAGTAAATAAGAGTTATAACGTTGACAATACGATAATGTGTCAAAAGTAATATTGTTTTACCGAGTGGAATAGAGCCCTAAGATACCTACTTAGAATATTTTGATACACTTATTTGAACGTTATACTATTCATTTTGAACTTTATAGTCTAACAAAATCATTTCAATAGGTAGCCTAATGATTTCTAATTTATTTTTTAGTTAAGTTTTGTAATAGCTTTAAATAAGATATATTTGCAGATAATCTTCTTCTTCCTCTTCTTTAGATTTATCTTCTTTACATTACAATTTTTTAAATAGTATATAACTAAGTCTCTTTTCGCGTCCGTCTGTCTTACTGTCTGTCTATTTTCGTCAGCTCCTCCTTAACCACGCAACAGATTTTGATGCGGTTTTCACTATCAGTTAGATAATTTTTCACGGAAAGTTATTATATATAATAAATTCTGGTTTTTGTACAGGTGTTACAGAAAACTCGAAGCGAGGGCGGGACGCTAGTTTAATTACAAGATTTTCCTGATGGCTCTTAGTTTGATCTTTAATTTTGTTTTCTCTTAGAAAGTACTAAGCATGTCTGTTTTATGTTAGCGATCTTGTAGCCTTAGAATTTCTATATGGTTACAATTAGTCTAAATCTTATTTTTGCGTGTTTAATCAGTTAACGTCGATTATAAGATGCTTTTAAGAGAGTTTCTAGTACATGTACTTTTGTTAAAGGTTAAAGATAATTTGGTAGTATTATGTTAACTCTAATCTATTGTTAAAATATCTATGTTACAGCTTTTTCTTTCAGTTTTGTTTCCGTCAAGAATATTTATGTTCTTGTGATTTTCGGTACAACATGGACTATATTTACAGGTTTTGGCATTTAATGTGTATAATATTTTATATCATGGTCTAAGTATAAATATAGTTATATTAAAGACTTTAATAGTTGTGTTATGTAGCCTTTAAGTAATAAACGTACCAGCCGTTTTTATGACGTTATAAACAATGGTTTAGCCCCTTAAAACTCTAACACTACTTTCGTTACATCCTAACTTTATCTAACTTTTTAGATAGAAAACTGTTTTATACGTTAATCGAGGAAATGATTAAATGCCTAATTTCATCAAATCTATTCAGGCATTTGTAGAGCTTTTAAGTGTAAGAACCAAACACCTTCACAAAGTCTAATATTAGTAATTCTAAAGTGTGCGTGTGTGTGTGTGTGTCTTTCAGTGAGTGAAACTGTTTAAGATGAAGCTTTTAGAAATTACAATAAGATCAAGAAAGCATAGAGCTTATCACTTGTACTCAAAACTTTAAAATTAACAGTAATTGATCTAAGTCGTGTTTTAAAGCTACAGAAATACAACGCTTTCATCCACTACAACTTAACTCAAAGCAAACTTAAATCCTAACCTCACTTAGAAAAGCTCTAACTAAAACTTAAAGCTTAACCTAACCTCAAACCACTAATTTTCCAACTAACCTCCAAAAGTTAGAACACTGTTAAACACTCCTAACACACTATTTAACACTTTTAACACTGTGAACACTGCAATCCGAATATTAACATCGGTTTCACTTCACTATGCGCACATCTGTATGCGCCTGCGTCTCCGAAGGTACTGACGGGCGGTAAAGGAAGGGGGGAGGGGGGACGCGCCCCCCAGAACAGGTTGACTCGCATGCCGTTTGAGCGCCAATTCTGTAGCTGGAAGTTGGAAGATTCGGATGAGGCTTTGGAGCTAAGCTGGCGTTAGAGTTATTACGTAGATTGGTATTAATTTTGAGGAGCGAGTGCGCTGTTGCTGAGAAGTTTTAATATAGATTTTTTTATTTCTATGGATTATATTACTGTGTGGTGCCGGGTTTAGAATGTGCCACTCCATGTCTTCCCATGGATGTCGTAAGAGACGACTAAGGGACTAAAGGCTGTGTAGTGCTGTTAGGCGATGGGTTTCAACCTGTCACTAATACACTGGATAACATCTTAGCCTGGTTGTGCAAACTGTGGTCACAGAATTATCAACAAGTTTTTGGAGTTGTTGGTGAGTCTGTGGCTCTGCCTACCCCACTCTGGGAATGAAGGCGTGAGTTTATGATGATGATGATGATGGATTATATTAATGGGTATTTATATGCTGTGGAGAAGGCAAACGAGTGCCTACATAAGCCACCAGAGGCCGGGACCTACTTTGAAAATCGAAGGTCGAAGTTACGTTAGCTCCATTCCTTTTTCTCGATTTAGTCTCGAATGATGAGTGACAGGGATGGAGCTAAGTGGGATCTGTGAACCATAGGAACTTGCATTCTCAAGACTACAATCTTAAGACTGCAGTCCTAAGACCGCAAATACATTGCCAACCTTGAAAGCTAATATGGAATGATGAGTTCGCCTTGAAACTTAAATGTTCATTTTATTTTTTGTTAAATAGAGAGAGAGAGAAATATACGCATTGCCTCTTGCAAGAAAAAGATACTTAAATCCAAGTTTAAGCTTAGTGTCGGTTTAATTATGTATGTCAAAATGTATGAGACAGTCAGCTTTATTCAGGTTCAAATAATACAATTTTATTTAATCTTATTGCTGCATTATGGCCTTTGAAATCGGCTTTTAAAGTGTTTAAAATCTTTCTGCTCATTGTTTTTAGACAGACATAAGGACGACATAGAAAAATGTCATTTAAATCAAATGACAGGTAGTGAATTCGTTTATCGAAAAACGCACTTATTGATTCCTGTCTCCTTAGTGATTGATCTCAGTTTTGTTGGTAAAAAGTATTTATTTTAATATTTAAATGAAATTACACTGAAACTGTAATGTCTGTTTAAATATTTCCTTCTATTTTATTTTATTGAAACAATGAATCCACAGCACAAATTATAATAAAAGCTTATTTTAGACATAATTTAAATGTTAAATTATCCAAGAAATCCAATTATTGAGCTAATTTTCGAACTGTATCGTTTATTATAACTAAAAATATTACCTATTATTCTACTGCACGTAAATTCATTACAAATTTAATTCTCAAAGAATTTTAATAATAGATTATATGAAAACCAATTTAAATAGTTCCATGCCAGAGCATTATTTCGTTTACATTCCACCAATAGTTTGATATCTCGCTTACAAAAGACTTCAACGGCAGCGCCAAACAGGCATGCTCGTAAGAAATCCTGGGGCTCTTTTCTACTCGGTAAAGCTTAATTGCTTTTGAAATGCTATCGTATTGTTTTTTACTCGACATTACTGTCAACGAACAAAAATGGAATAGAGCTCCAATATATCGTTTTTACCGCTTAGAATAGACCATAAACTAAAATAAACAATTTTTTTTTTTTTTTTATAGAGACTGGTCAAAAATATTTCCCTACTTCTTCGGCAGTTGGGTAATAATGCCCTCTCCACAGCTTCCCGCTCTCTGTCCCGATAGGTTTTATAGGATTGGAGTTGTCATCGGTAAGAGCGGTAGCGTGTTTGTTTACTGCGTGCGCTTGCGGCGCGGGACCCATCGGAGACCATTCGGGGACCATTCGCGTTAGGTGCCACTTTGGGCGCCCAATTGGGGTACTTAAAACATGAACCATGTTGTTTGATAAACCGGTCAAGTGGTAGTCGGATTATATTAGATTATTTTTATTATAATTAATAGTGACCTGCCCTCGTTTTGCATGTAAATTTTCTGTAGCACACGGACATAATTCAAAATTTATTATATAGAACAACTTTCTGCGAAAAATTAAATAACTAAAAGTTAAACGGAATATAAAAAACAGTGGAAGTGGCATGAGCTTCGCTTAGTATTAGACCTGTTGTCGCCAATACTCAAACTATCATATAAACAACACGCCACCATGGAAAATGTTTTTGGTGCGGCTATCGTTTTTACATTCCAAAATAGCACAATAAAGCATGCTTTTGGATTTATTTCCTATTTTAGAAATATCGAAATAAGCGATCGCGAAAAAAGATTGGTAGGTTGCGCGGAACTCCGCATAACTATGCCACACGTTACACGTCCACTTGACACTTCTACTGTTTTTTTCTGTTCTGTGGGTTAAAACCTCAAACACCATTGTGGGTTTAGGAGTTAGCGGATATAACAGACAGACAGAGAGAGAAAGTGACTGCGTTTTATAATTTGTCAAAAAATGAAATCCACTTTTATAGCACGAATTGTAGAAAAATATCTACCGGCTGTCTTTTAAAAAGTAAAAGATAGATCTCTTTAAAGTTATGATGACGAATGGACGGACGGACAGACAACGAAGGCTTAGAAATACGCTTCGGTACGGTACGTGACAATGACTTTATGGTACAGTCAATAAGAAAAGCAAGCTTTAAAAACGCCTTTGCATTTTTTGATATTGTCGTCGATATATATTTTATCAGGGATAAACAATTAGGTACCTTTGTTTTTTTTTTTTATTTAATTAATTTACAGCTTAGTAGTACAGTCAGCATCAAAAGTAGCTAAGCAGAATAACCTGCTCAAAATAATCTAGACACGGCGTATTCTCTTGACAATAGAGCAGCGGATAATTTTGACCTCTTCGGTTGCGTAGCTGCTTCCGCTGCTGACTGTACCTACCAAGACTCTCTGAGTTAAACCGCGTACAGACGGACAGACGGACATGGCGAAACTTTAAGGGTTCCTTGTTGATCACGGAACCCTAAAAAAGAGCGTCAGTGGCTTAGGGCACCTTAGGGGGTCGACTCGTGATCGGATCGCACCGTGTATATACCAATGAGTTTTTCTAACTTAGGTAATTATATTACACGGTGAAGGAAAAGCATTGTGGGGAAACCTGCACACTCGAATAGCTAAGTGTGTAAGCGAGTAATTGCACAAAATATCCTAAAGGTGTTGAAGTGCATCCGGAAGGGCACATCTGTAAGATAAGATAAGGTAAGATAACTGAATGCGGCCATCGACTTGGTGTCAATGCATCATAAATAAATATTTATTTAAATTACACAATTAAAGAAACTAATATTATCTATACTATTTACCTAGTAATTTCCATTCGCAAAGTTCAGACAAGTGAATGTCTTTCCTAAAAAACACTTAAGCTTAAATCAATGGCAAAATAGATCACACCAAATAACTTACCGTAAAACTACACAACTGTGGTCCTGGCCTACAACAATAGTCCAATTTTACTTATCACATTATTTTAAAAATATGATAGCTTTAGCTATAGCTAGAGTTTAGAGCAATCGATTTTAGGTCAAACAATACTTACATATACCCAGCAATAATAGGAAAATTGGAATATTGTTGCAGGCTAGGACCATAGTTGTGTAGTTTTACGGTATTGAAAAAACATACTTATTTGCATTGTAAAAAAAATGTTGTATCCTAACTCGGGACACACTTATATTGTCTGTCATTCATAATGCATTTCGAGGAACAGACATACAGACCTTATTTAATTATTCAGATTATTTGCTATTGGTTTATTGAAGTTTAAAAAAATGTACGTAAGAAAATACTTTTCAATAAAAAGTCAGGAGAATTTTTTGGTGAATTAGAAAATTTTGTACCCTGCTAATAATACTACTTATAGAATTCGTGTTGAAAATTGACGGATGTTTTTTTTGTCACGCGATAAACGCAGCCATATTAGGCCCCCTGATTTTACAAAGTGACAGGTTGAAGGCGCGTTTGGTACCTAGTTGATAGTGACCCTGCCTACAAAGCTAGCGGTCCTGAGCTTGATTCCCGGTCAGGGTAAATACAATGTGTGATGAGCGCGAGTATTTGTCTCTGAGACTTGGATGTAATCTACGTATTTAAGTGTGTATTTCTCTATTTAAGTATTTTTATCGTTGTCTAGCCTAGTGCTTAGTATGGGAGTCAGCCAATTTGTGTGATACTGACCCTTTGTTTAGGGTTCCGTGGCAAAAACGGAACCCTTATAGTTTTGTCATGTCCGTCCGTCTGTCCATTATGTCAACGGAATTTTACTCAAAAACTACAAGATGTGTCGTGTATAAAAAGCTGCTACTTAGTTTGGTTGTTAAAAAAAAACTATACCTATCTAGGACTAGGGCACTAGACACAAACATGTAACAGACTATTGAAAAAAAAACAGGTCTCATAAACGTGTGGCACAATTTCGGCCGTTGTTCGTTTAAAAACGTTTAAGGATTTTTAGCATTTTTTTGATTAAGAAAATATTTTCTGAAATAATCGCACCAAAAGTAGCATAAAATTTATCTATCCCCGCCCCCTTTATTATTTTTTACTAAAATAGCGTTTGATAAATAAAATAAACAAGTACCTACTCTCAAATGACTTTCAATGAAAAATCTATTCAACATGATCGGACATACCGTTAATGAGTATAAAAGTAAATTGAAGTTAGTATTATTTTAGGTTATACTATCAAAGCGTTTTTAGTTAAAGTATTTTCATCCAAGAAAATCTATTACCACTTTTGAAGCATAAAATACTACAAATTGGGTCGAAAAATGGTGAAGACGTTTCTAACTTGGTCACCTATGCCTATGACTATGAACCAGGGGCTCTACTTTGAAATCAGTAATTCGAACTTCGGATCGCCCCGTCACTTTCTTGCGAACGCGTCGGGAGCAAAAGGGATAGCAATAGACGAAGTTCGAATTACGGATTTCAAAGTAGAGCCTCAGTAGTGCAAAGGTATTTCACCCGTGCTGCCATCTACCGCCGTCTACCGTGCACTCGTTAACGTATGGCCACATTGGAACAGTTTAAAAAAAAGTCATAAAAAAGCCAGGGGGCATTCTCACACAACATTGACCTAGGCCCAAACTAAGCTCTAGGCTTTTACTATGGGTTCTAGACAAAGATAAACACATATACAATAAATACATACTTAAATACATGGAAAACGTCCAAGACTTAAGAACAAAATGATCGCGATCATCAAAAAAAAAATTGCTCTTTCCGGGCATCGAACCCAGGACTGCTAGCTTCGTAGGCAGGGTCACTACTAACCAACTAAACTTGCCTCGTCATCCTTTCAAGAGGTTGGTTCCAAATATTAGGTACCCTCCACATATAAACAAACTGCGTTGCGATAAGCGTGGTGTATTTAGATTCGTCTTAGCGTCGCGGGTGTCACTGGGTACCTACTTTTAAAATGAAGTTGTCGAAATAAAATATATACAGGGTGCCTGCGGGATCGTGATTCTAACTTATTTTTCCCAACTCAGTAAATTATTGGAATTCTATTAGTATAGTGGTTTTTGACACCATTAAAATTTATTTATGTTTTCCTAATTAATACTAAAATTATGGTCACTAACATTTTCAATCAACCGATCAGACGAGTAAGAAATTGAAATAGGGTGACCATGATCCTGAAAAATATTTAATCAAAAAAACAAAGTAATTGTCTGAACGCTTTTAAGTTTATTATTAGTTTACTTTGTTGCTACACGACCCCGCAATCGCCCTGTGTACATACATGATAACAAACATTATATTGACGACATTATCCAAACAGCATTAGGGTGTTTTAAAGCTTGATTTTTGTTTCCTGTTATATGTATTGCATTGTTTCAGTACGGTAAACATTTTTTAAAGACGCCTGGTTTAGAATGAGAGGGCGTAGTTGCTACCACAGTGCTATTCATTTTCCGCAGGCTCATCGGGAAACCAGTTTGATAAAAAACCGGCCAAGTGTGAATCGGACTCACACATGAGACCACCAAAAAAACGGTGAAAACACGGTGTTATAGCGGCAATAGAAATACACTCGAAACTTTCAACTGTCTATCTATTACGGTTCACGAGATACAGACACACAGACGGACGGACGGACAGCAGAGGCTTAGTAACAGGGTCCCGTAGGCAGTTTGGCATCCTTAGGATATGAAACTCTAAAAAGCATGTCTTAAAAATCAGACTAGGTACTTATATTTATATCTATACCTATTACATAATATCCATGTTCTTAGTTGACAAGCAACTCATTTTTTTTAAGTAGCATTTTCTTGCCTAGCTTTTTAACTAGAACCTAGAATAAAATGTGCCTAGATACTGTTGGTTATAATATACATATAGGTAAATTAGGAATTTCAACAAAAAATGCAACAAAAAAATCCATTTGTGTATTAAAAAAATTAAAATACAATTACATTCTTCTCTTGTCATTGTTGATGCATACTAAATTAACATATTCAGTGCCAGCAATGAGAAGTTTACCTCCTACGGCGACTAGGGAGTAAGGATCTCTGTTTATAGGCTGTTTACGCTAGAAAGCAGAAATGCTAGATTTGGTTATGATCTATAATAACCACAGAACAGAAAAAACAGTAGAAGTGTCAAGTGACCGTGTAATGTGTGGCACGGTTCCGTATAACCTACCATACTTTTGCCACGATCGCTTATTTCAATTGGATTAAAATGATTCATCATTATTCTTGGTTTGATGCTAAGCTCAGTTTGAAAGGGATATGGCAGATAACAAGTTTAGATTTTTTACAACTCAAATAGAGAACAGAGGAAAATAGGTTTACAATTAATAATTCGATTTCATTTATTCATCAACCGCATCAAAATTAAAAGGAATAACCGGCCAAAATTCAGGCCTGCTGCTGTCCATGACACTCAACAATCCACACTTCATTGACATTTCTAGTGCAGATACTTTCTGCCACTTATCCCCATACAACTCTTGCATAGACAACCCATAGTGCCTCCTTGCTTTTAACTTTCTTTCTCTTTCTTGCGCTGCCTCTTCAACTTCCAAGTTTTTTAATCTCTCTCGCTCTAACCTGACTTCTTCTTTATGTTTTGCATTGACCATTAAAAATTCTATGTATTCCTCACTAACTTCTATATTTAATTGGTCATCTAAAATATCACTATCATCAGATTCTATTTGTATGTTTGATTTATCACATTTTATACCATCTGTTTGTTTCCACTGTCCTAATTCAGCTTCTTCCATGTTGACATCTTCATTTTTAATATGTATTTCTTCATGTTCTTTTTCATCGTCGGAACCATCAGGCATTTTGGACGTGCTTGGATACGAAAGATCTCCATCCACGTTTTGATTTTGGCGAATTATATCGTGTAATACCCCATTCTCGTATTGTAAGGCCTTGGCTTTTGCTTTCCAATAAGCTAGCTGGTGTTTCAACTGCCAAGTAGCAGCAAAAGTGAACTGCTCAGCCCAAGCAGTCATTGTTAACACAGTTTTAGCTTCACCGCTTGGTTTGCGTTTTAAAACCTTCTTACTAACATTCAATTGCTTGTTTTGCTTCTTGTTTTTGTTCTTGCGTTTGCGCCGTTTTTTGGGTAACGGGGGTAGGCTGGAACTTGCTGTATATTGATTTTCGATTGTGGGTGCATCGGACATATTTATATCATCCATGTCAAAAGTGACATTGGCAGTTGGCATTGTCAACTGTCATGCGTTGCTTGCGTTCCGTTGCTCGTATTGCACGGTCATGCACGGTGCTTATTATGCCAGGCACACACAGCCGAACCGAGTAAGGTATGTAAAATTAGTTATTTATGTGACTGGTGCATAATGAGAGGCATTAAAACACTCGTGTGATCTTATTATGAAACTCGCCTTAATTATGCGTACAGTCGCATACATAACTTTATCTAAATACATTATCATAAGTTTTCTACAATATGTGAGAAACCCGTATCCGTCGTTACCCTGCATCTTAATGTACCTGCATCTTAATGTTCACATTAAAGTGCAGGTCACTTGTACTGTAAAGTGAACATTATGATTCAACTACAGCGATAACCGATACTTTATTGACATGTTATACTTTAATGTTAACATTACAGTGCAACCACAGATACAGGTAACATAATGTAGGGCATTTGCTTATCGCTTCTGAACATAATTTATTATATTGAAATTATGATATGGATGTAGATAAAGCATAGTACAGTACTTTGAAAAATCGACGTTCGATCGAAGTTACGTTAGTTCCACCCCTTTCTCTCGATTTAGTCTTAAATGACGAGTTTCAGGAATGAAGCTAACAACGTATCTAACTTCGAACTTCAATTTTCAAAGTAGGGCCTCAGAGCGGAACGCGGGCATAGTGGCGCCGCGCGGTCACGCAGTGAGCTCGTTTTGTATTATGCTGTCGGAAGGCGTCCATTAATTACGTTAGGCGTATTTAGCGATTTTGGAACCCACCGCCCCCCTTGGTGAGATTTCGTGAGATTTGGCACATCTCCCTCATGATCCCCCAATCATGTCCGATTTTTCAAAACGTGTGTTTCTACTGTAAATGCGTTGGATTTATTCTGTCCGTGCGTCGCTGCGCTGCCACTCAGCTCGTACGCTGCAACGCAACGTTCATCGAGTTGCGCGTTCGGCTGGCGTAACGGCCGTGGCGCGTTAACAAACGATAATTAATATTGTTTATTAAATTGTATTATTAATTTGGCGATATTTTAGTGATGGAATATGTTTTATTTATTCTAACCCAATTTTTTCGCAATTTCTTTCTATTTTATGTGGAAAATAAATTACGTGATATTCGTCAAGACCTAATCCCCCCGAAATAACATTAAATGAAATTCGGCTGGACTGGGTTCTTCTTCACTCAAAATCTTTTCTACACGTTATACAGGGTGATCCAAATAGTGACGTCTAATTTTTTTATACATAATCCTCACAGCAAGGTGTATCCAAAAATTGTTTCGGAGATATTGATCATTTTAATCGGAATTTTTGTAATTTTCCCTTTTGTCCATGTCTCGAAAAAGCATAAATTTCATGTTTTATTTCATAAGTTTTTCAGTAGTATCTTACATAATTAGAATTATTACGAATCAGCGAAGTTTTTAAACCTATTTGCCCGTTTTTTTTCAGTATTTTTTTTTTAAGTAATCGCCTAATGTTGTTTTTCCCATACAAAGTGAAAAGCAAACACTGGGACACCTAGTATGGAGAAACAAACTTAGAAGGAGAGAGGTGAATCGAGGGTGTTCGAGCTTTGTTTGATAAAAATCTAAAAATTATGAACTCTGATCCCGATTTTGTCGGAAGTTTTATACTCGTTATACTTAAAATCAGTCATCGTCTCCAACGAAAATGTTCGTGCTTGGAGCCCGTTGAATTTTTTGCTCATTGCTCAAAGGTTTTTTAAACGCTGTGTTTAAAAATGCACACTGAAAATTTCAACTGTTTACCTATTACGGTTCATGACATACAGATCGCTGACAGACAGATGGCACTCTTTGGGTATAGAAACCTAAAAACGATGTTTTATTTTTTTATGGGCCAAAAAGTTCGCGTCGTCTCGCCAGCTCTATATTGCTCGCCAGTCCTAAAGTCCCACATAGACAGGTTAGTAAGTACGCGTACTTAAAGCTCGACGATCTTTTTCGCCCGTGTTTACCTTTAGAAGTTCGCGAACTTAGGGTGACACACGGGCGAGTATGGTTGCTGAGCCATATAAGTACGGCGTACTTACTCGCCCGTCTATCTGGGACTTATCTGTTGAACGTGAAACGGACCGTGATCTTGACAAGTTTGACATTAGAGCTGTCATTCTAATCAATTCGATGTGAATTCGAGTCGATTTCGACTTTGTAGTGCAAAGTATATGCACGCAGCAGTTCGATCCAATTTTATCGCCCTCCTTTGCATTTAAAACAAATAATGCAAAACAAAACTAATATGTTGTGAGCGTCACATTCAGGTAGAAACAGGTTTCGATTGTTTATTTTTGTGGCCAAAATAGTGATTAGCTAATCGAGGTGCGACAAATATGGATATTATTCAGTAAATAAAGTCAGTAAATTTCTCTTTGTTGAGATTAGTATTGATGACTGAACATTAGCTAGTATGACCATGGATGTCGAAGAAACTGGGTCGATTAACAATGAGGGGCTTGAAGTGGAAAATGAAAATGAAAATGAAGAAGAAGTAATTGATGATTCGGAAGAACGTGAATTAGTGACTGACTCATGCTCGACTAAAGTGCTGGACACTGGCGATCAACCTCATGACAGCTACTGGATTGTCTATTTACTTTTTTATTTGTTTGGCATCACTTCTTTGATACCTTGGAATTTTCTAATTACTGCCAATGATGTAAGTATTTTTTTTTAAATAATTATTTCGAACTAGGTATTATTTTTTTAAAGTAAAAATGACTATGGATAGAAAAATATTTATTATCTTTTATTTGAATATGGTAATGTTGTTTTTCTAGTTTTAATCAAAAGAATAACTTAATTAGCCTTGTATTTTATTTTGGGTAAATTTCTAGTAGCCAGCATTTATGTTATGGCTAGTAAAAAATTGTTTTGATTCAAACCTTTGATGTTGATTTGTGATTTCTATACATTTAGTATAAAATGTGTGGCAAAGATTTGGTTGCCACCGAAGTCTGTTGTTTGATTAATGTCATACTTTTAGTTCAAAAAAACATAATGAAATAATAAAAGTGTTATCATTATTTTTATTTCAGTATTGGATGTACAAGTTCCGAGATGTGACACCAGTCAACTTCACTACTTTGATGGAGGTGCGGAAAACTCGATTCCAAGCTGACTTCACATCCTACCTGAATGTGGCCTCCGCTGTACCTAACTTAATATTCCTTATTTTGAATTCACTCTATGGACATTTGTAAGTAAAGTTATAATTATGTACACTGTAAGATTTTAGTTAATTTAGATATTTATGAATAAATATTTAAATTATAGTATGCCATTATTAAAACCTTATAAGTAGTTTAAAAATAATTAAAGAAGACAAATTACCTAAGTTTAATGTTTAATATTTATGTGTATTTGAGCGAGTTCTATTTTATATTTATGATCATCCTAGATCCTACAAATGTGTCTAAATTTTAACCTTAACTAAACTTTATCTTTGTATTGTTACAGAGTATCCGTCAAGACTCGATTGCAAGGATCTCTGATAATTATCACTATCTCTTTCCTACTGACCACCTCCATGGTCCAAGTTGACACTGACAAATGGCAAAACATATTCTTCATCATTACTATGATCACTGTAGTTGTAATGACAGGTGAGTATTTCATACTTTATACTTCTAATTTTTAACACAAAAGGGTTAACCTTTTGAACGCCTTTGACTTGATACAAACGTCATCCTCACACGCCAAACACAGCTGAAAACCACAGCTGATGTCAACCTTACATCACAAATACTCGGTTCTATTTTGCACTGTATCTGTGACCACTATATGGGTTGATGGTGTGGTAGGCACGACAATACACGACCACTTTAGTGGTTCTTGGCGTTCAAAGGGTTAAGGTAAGTTCAAGGTTCAGGGTATCAGTGTGTCTGTCTGTGTTGTCAAAGCTCCCAAACTAATGAATCAATTGAGATGTAATTAAAGAAAACTAGTTTATTTGGGATGGTTATTATCTACAGGGTGTCCCAAAAGTACCATGTCACGGTGACACTGAAGGTAGGTCAGCTCAAGAGGGACGTTACCAGCCTAACATGACCTCAGTAAAAGATGTTTGGTTTTCGAGTTATCGACAAATAACAATTTTCAGTGATTTTTGCCTTTTTTAAGGTCAGCATTGACTTGGAAAGCTCTCAAAGTTTGTTTTTTTGATATTAATGGAGTCATAAATAGTTGATTAACATGTCAATAGTATAATTTTTCCAGTAACTAACGCAGAATTGTGAATATTACTGAAATAATTTTGATTTCAATTGTCAGCAAAACATTAATTTCTACTTTGACCATCTGGCGTGTATTTTTTTCCTAGAAACGAAACAAACAAATGACGGCAATAAATTGAGCATATTATGCGGATTTAGAAATGGTATAACACATGTGTCATACTGTGTTAAAATAGCCATTCTTATTACTTTGGTGTTTCCGCAAGCCATCGATGTCAGGTAAAAAAATGCGGTACGCTACATTACGTTTGTTACCAGGCGCCAGGCGTTTTTTATTATTTTACTAAATGCACGAGAGCGAAAGAGATAGAAATTATGACTGTTTATCTCTCTTTTGCTTCCTCACCGCGCAGCCCGCGCCTCCGGCGCCGGCCGCTCTCCGAGGACCCGACCGTTTCTACAGTCGGCGCAGAAAACCCCGGTCGGGGGTCTGCCGACCCGGCACCGGCTCCTTTTCCCCCCTTTTTGGAATAAAAAGGGTGGAAAGGGACGACCATCGAGCTCGGCAGGGGCTCAGGTAGCAGTCGATTGTGTGTCAGAGTGGGAGCTCTTGGCTAACGGATGTCCTTCAAAAGGAAGATAAACATTATTTCCATCTCTTTCGCTCTCGTGCATTTAGTAAAATAATAAAATACGCCTGGCGCCGAGTAACAAACGCAATGTAGCGTACCGCATTTTTTTACCTGACTGCGATGGCTTGCGGACACACCAAAGTAATAAGAATGGCTATTTTATCACAGTATGACACATGTGTTATACCATTTCTAAATTCGCATAATATGCTCAATTTATTGCCGTTATTTGTTCATTTCGTTTCTAGGAAAAAAAATGACACGCCAGATGGTCAAAGTTGAAATTAATGTTTTGATGACAATTGAAATCAAAATTATTTCAGCAATATTCACAATGTCGATGCTGGCCCGAACAATCTTAAAAAAGGCAAAATTCACTAAAAAATTGTAATTTGTCGATAATTCGAAAACCAAGCATCTTTTACTGAGGTCATGTTAGGCTGGTTACGTCCCTCTTGAGCTGACCTACCTTCAGTGTCACTCTGACGTGGTACTTTTGGGACACCCTGTATATAAGGATTTTATCTATCCATTGGTTATTTTGATATTCCATTATTACCATGCCACTCATTGTGTTACCAAATCATTGTGATGGTGATATCAGTTCTGTAATGAGTATTGCCATGGTAATAACAGATCTATAATACAAATTATAGCATTGTTGTTACCATGGACCATGGAGCACAGCTCATTGCAGATATCATTAAAGGCATTTGGTGTGGTGAAGTATTGGCATCCCAATTTTCAATATCCTACAAAAAAAATGAATTGTTATGTTATTTATTTACAGTATACTACACCAAACATTTATATGTCAAAGAATTACATAAAAAAAAAACAATTCTATTGTGCAATCAATCATTATCCTATGTTTACCGTCTGTCTGTCTTTTAAGTTAAATAGTTAGGTAATTACTTAGAAAGCATTGGAATCATGATTAATCTTAGACGGTTATGCTTCTTGTTTGTGTGACCTTTGATATAGTAGCATTCCTATAGAGATATAGATATGTAATTTGCTTGCGTAAATAGGTCATCTATGCGTTGACATGTTAGTATTGTTAGTATCAAGTAATCTGCAGCTGCAACCCTTTTAAGTTGAATGCATTAAATTCGAGCTCGTCAGAAATGACAGTTTTGAATACACATTATTTATATAGCTTCTTTTGTAACTAACAAACAAACAACATAATCTTTTGAGTAAATTTTAACAATACAGTATAATACAAATACTTTTTATACATGGGTGTAAACTAATTGCTTTAGAACTCAAACTAAACAAACTAAAGTACAAGAAAATATTACTACTTTGAAATAAGCTGAGCTGAGTTCATTTTTGACCTTACACTTCGGCGCAACGTCTATAAATTGGCTACTTGTATACAGGGTGTCCAGATAGTAGTCTTCATTTCAGGGCTGGGCAGTACAGCTCAAGAGTGTCCAAATTATGATAAATCGTGTTTAGTAAAACTCGCACGGAAAACGAGATATCTCATTTTTTTTTGAAAATGTGGTACCCTGGTTCATTATTTTCAATGCCACCACGTTTCGTTTCCCTGCGAAAGAAAGCTGATTAAATTTGCTTTAAGACAAATTTAATATAACGAGATTTATAAATAATTAGCAGTTTGCGTGCTCATAGTTATTATTTTTAGTTTAATGTTTATTGACCTTACATTTGTAACAATTTAATTTTTGCTAGTTATAATAATTAATAACAAAAAATTATTACTTTATTGATGACTCCTTGTCGTGTTATTTTGAGTGTTAAGTATTGTGTTATATGATTGAAAAAATGACCTTCTGCTGGAGTTTATAGCGGCCTTTCTCCGCAATGATGGCCTTGTCCGAAGCGCTAGTAAATTCACTCCATATTACCGACGTGTAAACAAGCCCTCATGAGGCCTATTTTCTGAATAAATACTTTGAATTTTGTCTTTTTGTCTCATACACTTTCTGAGATGATATTTCTGAAACGGCCCAAATGATTTTCGTGAAACCTTGCTAAAATCACACCGAGGTTTCTTAAAAAACACGTTTATCGGTCCACCTGTTTGGGAGATACGCTACCGCAGACAGACATACACAGACACGTAGATACACACGAACACCCCTTTTTATGCGTCGGATATTAAAAAGAACGCCACGCATTTGCGATTTTGACGCAGAAAGTTCATATCTTAATTGACGCAGCGTAAATGAAAAGAGATTTTGTTTCGTTTTAATTAATTTGTAATTTGCATAGCGTAGCAAACATTTTTGACGTGTGAGTGATACATTTTGTATTTGACGTAATGCGTTCAAAGTATATTAAGCATCTGTGTTTTGGATACAATAGTCAGCATACTTTGTCTTTAACACCCGTATTCACAAACGTCACTATGAGGTCTCACAGTGCTAAAAACCCACAGGGTGGTTCAAATCGTCTCATAAGCAAAAGGTCGGTCAAAAGGGACCAATCACAAAGCTGTATTGAACGCAGTGCGTTTACTCAGTGAAGGATCCCTTAAGTATTGTTTGTGAATACGGGTGTAAAACTAATAGTATCTGTTCTTTTCAGCTGCAAGCGCGATCTTCATAGGCGGCATAGTGGGCATAGCTAGCCGCTTCTCTAAAGAATACATGGGAGCTCTAGTTAGTGGTCAATCCCTAGGAGGCATTATAGCAGCAGTAGCCCAAATTATATCACTAGCCTTCAAGATATCTCCATTACACAGCGCTCTCATATACTTCGTTATAGCAGATATAATGCTCATTGCCTCTTTGATTGCCTACGTCATGTTGTACAAGATTGACTTCTTCACATATCATATTTTGAGAGGCACTGGAGGTATAGCGACTAATAGACATAGAGAGGTGTCTATGGTAGCTGTTATGAGGAAGATTTGGGTGTATGCTTTTAGCATTTTTGCTGTGTTCGCGATCAGTATGGCAGTGTATCCTGCTGTCACTGTGCTGGTCGAATCACACCCTATTACTAGAGGAACGGATTGGAACAGTAAGTATTTTTAAATTTGCAAAATTCTTTAATGCCCTTATTAATAATAAAATAATAAATAAGAAGGAAGAAAGATAGAAGGTGGAAAGAAGTGGTCTCTGCCTCTGCCTACCCTTCTGGGAAACAGGCGTGATTTAATGTATGTATTTAAATAATAAATTTCAGGGGACAGTGTCACACGAAGTGACCTAGTCCCAAACTACGCCCTAGGCTTGTACTATGGGTACTAGACAACGATAAAATAAACTTTCTTATATAGAGAAATACAAACTTAAATACATAGAAAACATCCAAGACACTGGAACAAATATTCGCGCTCATCACACAAAAGTCTGCCCTTATCGGGATTTGAACCCTAGCTAGCTAGCTTCGTAGGCAGGGTCACTACCAACTAGGCCAGCACGTCATCACATGAACTATATTTATACAGGGTGTTAGGCAGAAGGTTGGACAAACTTCAGGGACCAACTCTGTAGGTCATACTCATCAACTTATATTATGGGACCAACATCCAAATCGCGAAAAAAAAAACAGCTGTTCCATACAAACTGAGAGCTAAACAGCCGAAATGTATGGAACAGCTGCTTTTTTTTTGGATTTGGATGTTGGTCCCATGATAAAAGTTGATGAGTATGACCTACAGAGTTAGTCCCTGAAGTTTGTCCAACCTTCTGCCTAACATCCTGTATAATGTACCAAAACCTGTCAGTTGAGGCGTTCAATCGTAAAGACAAACAATCAAACTAGCACTAACGCATTTACAATATTTAGTAAGAATACATTTTTTGTGATCAACACTCGCATTCCGTATTTTTTGCACTTCCATTCAAAAAACAATAGTATACTGTACGATTATAATACGGTTGATATTTGTCTAAAGGTATGTCGTACCTTATCTATTTCCGGAGTAGGTTTGACAACTGACGAAACGAGTTTATGATTTGTTTGCATATATTTTAATTACTTAGTACGGTCGGCCTTATTATATGTAGCTTTAGTGCTTTGTCACTTTAACGTCATGTTTGAACTGCTGCACTAATATGTCAAAGGCGTTAAAGCGACAAGGTACTATAGTTTGCAGCTACTCATAAGGCTACCATGATTTAAAATCAGGGATTATATTTTTTTATTCTCATTCAATTAAGTATGGCGAGTACTTCTTTATAGAATTTTTTTTGCTAACTTCAATTTTTTTTTGGAAATTTTCCAATGTTGTAATTTTGTGTAACAAACCTAGTTTAGTCGTCGTAAATGAGAAGTATTAATGATTAGGGACATTATTTGCTTAGGTAATTATAACAAACATGTTTTTTGCTAACTCATTCTACAGAACAAGATTTTAAACATAGCAGCTAATTATAGCTAATTACTCGTTTTAAACTATCGTCGTTAAGTACTTAGTTGGATACATGCTAATTAAAAATTCATTAAATTAAACAAAAGACAAGCGTTTTTAGGCTGAACTGAATCGCTTCTCTTGCTTTTATAAGTATGTTTGTAAGCGTATACAAATAGACTCGAGAGAATAAAAACGGTACACTTTCTATGGAAATTCTATACAAAGTGACCCGTTAATTGCTCTTGACTATAGATGATAAGCTTTTGAAATGGTCATACTCTCAGCTAATGGCGATTAAGGGCCTGTTGTTTGATCAGTAGTTAACTCAACTAATTGTTAAAATTCGAAAAAGGAATCGAAAATTTTACACATTTCCTTGAGATTTAATCATTAGTTACGGCTTTTGACGATTAGTTAGTTTAACTACTGATCAAACAACAGGCCGTTAGGCCCGGTTTTATAAAGGTCCGTTAGTAAATATGTCAGATCAAATTTTAGTAACTTCATACAAGTTTTGACATTTCTGACCGAAATTTGATCTAACGGATCTTCATAAAACCCAGACTTAGTCGTTCTTAATAATTTTCAATCAATCAATCATAAACTCACGCCTTCATTCCCAGAGTGGGGTAGGCAGAGCCACAGACTCACCAACAACTCCAAAAACTTGTTGATAATTCTGTGACCACATTTTGCACAACCAGGCTAAGATGTTATCCAGTGTATTAGTGACAGGTTGCAAACCCATCGCCTAACAGCACTACACAGCCTTTAGTCCCTTAGTCGTCTCTTACGACATCCACGGGAAGACATGGAGTGGCAACATTCTAAACCCGGCACCACACGGCTTAATAATTTTAGCATTGTTTTACTGTTGTCAACATTAACAATGTTCAAAAACTTCATGGTTGTGCACTATACCTAGTATTTACTTCTTATCTGCAGTATATTTATTTATTTTACCTCCTGAAATTTGAATTGAGCCCTATTAAAATAATTTGTATTTTCCAGACATATACTTCGTGCCTGTGGTGAATTATCTGATATTCAATTGTGGAGATTATTCGGGGCGACTCGTTGCTGCATTTTTACTTCGGGTATGTATTTTTTTTTAACAGCGTGTTAAAATGTACAAAACAATTCCCATTTTTTTTAGATTCTAGATCCACGGTACGCCACCAAAAATTCTAACCTATTACCAACATTTTCTAGCCTCTCAACCAATGGCTGATTGCCGCTGCTAGCGTGCTCCGCATCATCGGCGTCCCAATGTTGATGCTGTGTAACGCGCAGCCGCGCAAGTACCTACCTGTGGTGTTCCTCTGGGACTGGGAGTACATCCTCATCATGGTCGTGTTCGCGTTCAGCAACGGGTACCTGACCAACATCGTCATGATCAACGCTACCAGGTGGGTCCTTTATTTATTTATAATTAAGGAAACAAACAAGGACGATGGTATGGTAAGTTTATTTTTCAGAATTAATCTTCTTCGTCTTGTGCATCGTTATATTTGAAAGCACACTGTTCTGTATATGCCTCTTCAACTTTCTTCCAATTTACCCTACTATATCTTGATCTGGTCCATCGTGGGCTAGCATTCTCTTTAATATCGTCGGACCATCGCACCAGTGCTTTGCCAACACCTCTATCTTCTTCTTCGTCTTTTTCTGCATAATTTTGTTTGTAAGCCCATTGTTGGGTGTATTCCTCTCCCAAGTTTCTCCCAATTCGCCCTGTTATTACAGTTATCAGTTAGTCAGGTCCAATAGTGGCCCAGCAATCTCTTTTATATCGTCGGACCATTGCGCTGGTAGTCTGCCAACATGACTTTCAGATGGTGGTAAGTAATAGGGTTTATGTTGATGCTGTGTAACGCGCAGCCGCGCAAGTACCTACCTGTGGAGTTCCTCTGGGACTGGGAGTACATCCTCATCATGGTCGTGTTCGCGTTCAGCAACGGGTACCTGACCAACATCGTCATGATCAACGCTACCAGGTGGGTTCATTGTTTTTTTTGAAAGTAGGGAAACAAACAAGGAAGATGGAAAGTTTAGTTTTCAGGAATGTTTGCAGGGTCAATAAAGTAAAGACACAAGAAGTCAAACGTCGTCGTCCTCTTCCTCTTGTGTATCGTTTTATTTGAATATCCACTGTGGGGTGCCTCTCCAAGTTATTTCCAATTCGCCCTGTTATTTGGCTTGGTCCATCCTGGGCTAGCATTCTATTTTAATATCGTTGGACCATCGCACGAGTGGTTTTTATTCCTATTTTTGGGGATCACTTTGTTTGCCCGAAAGTCATTTGCCATAATTGTATCACTTGCCATAATTTTCATTTGCCATAAAGGCATTTTTTCTGAAACTGTTAGCCTTTCAGGTATTTTTTACATGCCATCGTATAGAGCCTAATAGGTTAGGTTAGGTTACTTTTATAACAATTCTGAATAGTTCATGGTTTCAGAGAAAAAGCCTTTATGGCAAATGAATATTATGACAAGTGATACAATTATGGCAAATGACTTTCGGGCAAACGACAGAGAACCCTATTTTTGATGTGCTGCGTTTTGGACGTTATGTTATTATGTTGGGCAATTGGGCTATGTGCTAATGACGCCTAACATTTCACTTCTTGGTCAATTTGCGTCACTGGACATTTGGCTACATAGACGGTTCGGTACTGAGAATATGTAATAAAAAAGATGTCTCTTACATATAAAAATCAATTGCCGTTCGTTAGTCTCGCATAAACTAGAGAATGGCCTGACCGTTTTGAATAAAAAAAACGTTGTGCTTGTAATTTTTGATCAGGACAAGGTTTGTATAAAAAAATAACCATTCATAGACGTGAACAGCTGGTTTTTTATATGTATACATAAGAAAAGCATAGTGATCCCATAAGAGTGTACTCGGGTTTTGCCTCAATGGGGGTAAATCAGTAAATTAAGCCGGGTCCCCACGCCTCTTTTTCCTGTACATACAAACAAAACTACAAGCATATGAAATGCTGTTCATATTTTATATTCCTAGTACCTAAAAATACTTTAATCCAAAAGTGAGTTTATATAATTTCTCTCTATAAAGTAGCTGCGATTCAAGAGAAATTATTTCCGATACCAATGTTTATGTTTATATTTTATTTAATAGCAAAACATTTCGCACGTGTTGTTACTATCAGCAATGAAGCAATTAATAAAGTTAATTTGTTATTACTGATAACCCGCGGTTCACTATAACGTCATAATGTCCCAGTTAGATCAACATGCAGTTATGTTATCTATAGGAACACTGTTTGTTATGTCTACAATTTAATAACAAAAAAGAAATGGTTAAGTGCAAGTCGGCCTCGCCGAGGGTTCCGTACCGCCGCATAGTAGGTATTTATATTCCGATTATAATTCGGTTTCGAATCAAATTAGCGCGAGCCCAACTCGCGCTTGACCGGATTTAGTATTTGCTATTTTTCTTTACGGTTTGTACTAAGTATATATTTTTCCACACGATACAACAAAAATAAAAATACGTTGAAAAATCGTTTCTTGTATGGAAACTCCCTTTATATTTTACATTTCTGAAAAAAAATGTTGAGAAATCCGCTGTAATAACACATACTCAAAAAAATCAATCCGTTATCTCTTATTTCTGAAGGCGACACTAAAGGCCTGTTTCACAATTGACAAGTAAATTTATTTGTCATTTAAAGTTGGCTTTCTCCTTGTCTATTTTTAAGTGTTAGACAGAGAAAGGGCTAAATTAATCTGTCAAATATGCTTTACTTGTCGATTGTGAAACAGGCGGTAAATAAACGTAATTCTGCCTATGAAGCTATAGGTCCCGCCCGGGTTCGATTCCCCGTTTCTGTGATGAGCGCGAGTACTTTTTTTATCTTGAATATTTTCTATGTATTTAATTCTAGAGATTGGTTTGATTGGTCAATGTGTGTGAAATTGTCCCTTGATTTTTATACATGTTGTTCTTTTGTTTTTTCAGAGAGGTAGAACTCCACGAGCGAGAAAAAGCATCTTCAGTCTTAGCAACCATGCTAAGCGTCGGTCTAACCCTAGGCGCAGCCGTAGGCATGTTACTGGTGCATATTCTATAAACAGAACAAAACCTATACTAGGGACAAAATGACAAGTCAATTTTGACAGCTGTCATTTTAGTACAAATTATAACCTCAACTACTCAAACAGGTTGACAGATGTCAAAATTGACTGCTTATCTTGTCTACTATACTCCATTGGTATAGGTGTCTTACTTAATATAAAGAAAAGAACCACGTGATATAGTTCATCAGCCAATAGAAGCAGAACTCTGCAGCATCAAAGCCACACAAAACAGTTTTGATTGGTCGTTTAATGAAGCCACGTGGTTTAGTTTGTTTACATTTAGTTATGTCCCTAAACAAATGAAGTATAGGGACTTATTGACGGAGATAGTGTATAGCGTAACTACCATAGCAAGTGAGGTTCAATATTGTGTAATTTAACTTCAAAATGTCCATATTTTTGCACCTTATTGAATTTGCTAGCGGTGTTACACTATTTCAGACGTTATATGTAGCTGTAATGTTTTTTGTTCATGTGACGCTAAAACAGCTTCTGTCCAGATGAGTAGTGCGATGTACTATGCTTATGTATGTGTTAGATAGAAATGGATATATACTTACCCAAACTGGAGTAAGTAAATATAGATATTTGGGTCAAGTCCCCACCGTTACAGGAAAACCATAGTATTAACAGTACTTGTCTGTCTATCGCCTAACGTCTAAGGATCAAAATGATGTATTAGTAGGTAGATATTTTTGATCCCTGGACAATTTTAATGTTTGTATACTGACGGATACTAGAGTGTGACAGCGACAGACGGGCGAGCACTGTTAATACTCTGGTTTTAGTATACTATCGCCTGCGTTCGCGGTGTTCCACCTTTAGGGCGATAATCGTTTGAACGTAGCTCGCCACTAGCCAATAGAATGCAAAGATTTTTTTTCTCTAGTGGAACACCGCGAACGCAGGCGATGGTACCTACCACAATAACATCTAAGCCAGCACAACTAAATTTTATTTTGTTGTGCAACGCAAAAGCGTGTCATTGAACATACCGACAGCAAGTCAATTTATAAACAATTAATACCTATTACACGACATTTTTACGATAAGCTATCGTGTTAAAATTACACGATCGTGCCACTAAAATAGTGATGTATTTAAACTGGTTTTTTAATGCAATGGAGCAACGGTTTGATTTCATCAGGTGCTGTATTCCACTGAGTAAAACCATATTGCCTTTGGCATGTTATCGCATTGTCAACGTTACGACAGCTCGTATTTACTTGACAGTAGTGGCGAGTTAAAAACAAAACGATAGCATGTCAAAAGCTATATGGTTTTACTGAGCAAAATAGAGCCCTGGTTTTTATTTAGTGTCATGTGATAAATCTGTGGGATTTATTTTAAGTACAGCGCAAAAAAAAAACTTATTGTAAGTAAATAGTGTTAGTATCAAAATCATTTTACTGATTTTATGAATCTTAACATTTTATTTTAACTGATGACATTTTTAAATATGCATAATTAATAATTAGCCAATTTTATTATTTCGTCCAAACAAGTACTCTTAGTATATTTTGTATTGTTCAATTTGAACATTATTATGATTATTGCAATTACGGGATCGAACTCTTAGTATCCAAAATTATTTGTGTTGTATATCCAATACATTATTGTGTTGTCATTTCACCCCAAACGACATCGAACAACCATCGATTGATAAAATAAAATCGATCAATAACGATCAATACTTAAACTAAACTGCGGGGCAAATACAATTTTTTCAACACACTTATTTGTTTAACAACTAACAAACAATGTAATGAAATATTGTAAGTCAATTTTAACCTACTTTGAATTGTAGGATTGACATGAAATTTTGCTATGCAAATAATATGGTACCATTGAGCTGGTATGATGATGGAGAAGGAAGCTCATAGCAGACCCGTCGAATTTGGACTCATTTGACCCGTCTTTTAATTGTGAGTTTATTATCAGTTTTAGAAGAACCGTCAGCAATAGTGTGTTATTAAAAATAGACTGTGCAAAGGTATAAATTGGCGTCAATAGACAGTCGATTGTTGTATCGATCGGTATCCGTCGATCTTCCAATATCGATGTCGTTCGGGTGATTCTTACAAATTATGATTAATTTTAAGTATAAACGTTTCAAGGTTACCATTTAGTAAATAATTTCATTTTACTTTTTGACATGAAATAACTTTAAGATTTTAGTTTTTAAGAATTATTATATAGGAATCTTATTTTAATTTGATACAGGTAATATTTTTTAATGTTACACTGCCGTTAATGTCTTTATTTTCTAGCTCAATAATAAATAACATTCCCCAATTATGAATAATATTTTTTTACTTAATTTAACTTCTAAATTTTAAAACCGAATTATTCTAAGCGTTATGCGCGTGATCTCAAGTATTAAACAATTGTTAGCCGTAGTTTTGTGTAAATATATATATTATGGGTAATAAACGAAATATTCACTTAATCGAACAATTTGGAAAAATATGGGAACGAATAAGATTTAAGCAAAATAAGCAACTTTATTTCTCAAAGCCAATGACTTAAACTTGACTAAGAAAAGTTCAAATATCATTTAAAGGGCCTCGTTGATAGAAAAGCACCTAAAGAGTACGCAAGGTTATTTTCGGCACCTGTGACGGATTTATCCGTCACTTGTGTTTACCTATGGTGCGGATATATCCGTGAATAACATTCAAAGGTTTAAACCTTGTTTGCTCCCACATTTTCCTTTTATACATAGTTTTATGATGAAAGATGTTAATTATATTAAAACTTCTAATTATTCTCTGATATGTGTTAGTAGGTACGTTAGTAATCAAATCTGCTATTGTAATATTTAACCCTTTAAAGGCAGTCCACACCGGATCTTTGCAGTTGTTCTGTAGTAATAATGATATACCGTTATAACAAGACACTACTAACCAAGATATTTACGAAATCAGTAGTTAAGAGTTATATCAGCTGTAAAAAAAAAGTATCTGTATAAGAAAATCGCGAGTTTCTTGCCCCTTTGCTTATAAATAAATCACAATATGATATGCCTTGTTTAGGAATCCTTGTGTTTTAATTACTTGGCTATATGGTGAATATATGTTGCCTAGGTTCGACGATCGATATTTCAATACATCTTACAAATTTAAGTAGACAGCTACACGGAAGCGATATTTTTCTTACTGCCGCACTCAGAGACGTCAATTTAATTTAATGCTTGATTAAAGTTGCTGCTGTCACTTTCTTTGCTACAGCAATAGAATAAGACAACACGTCACTAAACAAGCATTAAATTTAATTGACATCTCTGAGTGCGGCAGTTATAGTGTTTTAGCTGCATGTATAATTAATTCTTTAATTATCGTTTTCAAATTGTCAAACTAATCTTAATGATTTATTTCAGATGGTTTACTATCTATATGTATTAGCTGATAAGTAGCATGAATAAACATAATCAATGTTTCGTATTGATATCAGAAATGTTAGGTCATTATAGCGATTCAAAGTATATCCCAAATATAAAGTTTCCCAACAATATTCGAACTATTAAATTTACTGTGATGTAATCTGTTGCTAAAATTACATAATTATATCGTTTAATGTGATAGTTCTGTCTTTTATTTCGACTTTACAGGTCATTTATAACTTACCACACATTATTAAGTTAAATAGTTTATTTTGTAAACGAAAACGGATAAAGAAATTAACAAACGTTTAGTGTCAGAAGTACATTGGTATTGGAATTTGAACGTTAACGTCTATAAAATATACTCCATAGGTCTGAGCGAAGGTGACTGGCAACATCAAATTATATTTTCTACATGTAAACATTGCAATATGAAAAAATGCAAAAAGAAACTACACACATAAAAAAAGTTTTGGGATACTCAGTATCCCTAGACAAATTTGATGTTTTGACTCAGTAGTAAAATGCCTATATTGAAATGTTCAAAACTGTCTAGTCACTTTTGATGTGTTTATAAATGCACGATTTAGTTGATATTCTAATTATAAATATGGGGAAGACTATTGTTAGTACCCTACCCTTCATTGGACCCATGAACTTTATTCTAACTAAGGTAATAAAGGCAATAATTCTACAATCATTAGGTGGTATTTTTTATGCCATTAATTAAGTGAATAACTGATGAATGAAGTAACTGATCTTGAGTAAGATGCCAGTCTCGATACACTGGAAAATGAACGTCAGGGGTACGTACGACAGGTAAAGTACGTCGAAAAAAACACTTTTTTTCAGTCGGTCCCAGTTTAATAAGTTATGTCATGTATAAAATCAACATTCACAATTTAAGGCATAAAATCTAAATGAGAATGATCACAATATATAAAAACTATAATTAAAACTTAATTATTACGCGATTTAACAACAAAAACGTTAATATAATATGTATCGCACCATACAACAGTCGAATAGGACCATGTTTTATCTAAATTACATGGAAAATGTATCCAAGCAGATCAACATACATATTTATAAAGTATAGGTAAATAGCTCGAGTGATGCTTACTTCTTGTGTACTGTGGTAAAACCAACACAACGATTTAGAGCAAAAGTGACGCACACACGCCAGGGCATACGTTAGGTTGATAGTTACACACGTATGCGAGCGCAAGGCAGAATTGATTTCGCCACCCCTTTTTATATGAATCAACCTTAACAAGAGTTATTGAAACTTTATTTTGCATGCAGCTATACTCCCACCGCTGTATAAGGCCCCATTTTGACAGCTGTCAACTAAATACAAAATATGTGTTTGAGGCGTATTTGAAGTTTAATTTTCTTCGTCTCTATTAAGAATTCATAAGACAATACGATTCCGATTCCTTGGTCGTAATATGGATATAATTCAAGGGAGGTAAGATGCGTTTATTTGCACATAAATTGCATTATTTATTGACGTCAAATGCCGACGGTTGACTAGGATTCGACACGTGACGTCACATCTAGTTGGGGTAGACAGAAATAGCATTCTGCGTGAGGTTAAATTTTACGTAGTTTGACGTCTGGCAAAAAATATTAACACTACGACATGGCCTGTTTAATATAGGAAACTTTAACCCTTTCAACACCATAATGAATTCAAAGTCCCTAATACACCAACATCAGCTAAAAATTATGATTTAATTCTTTCAATTAAACGTTTACTTTGTCTTTTTACGCTTTAAACCGTTACGGATAAATCCGTCATTGGCGTCAAAAAGGTCAACAGTTTGAAATGCCACAGTCGTCAACATAGCCAGAATATAAGCCGTAAACTTTTAAAAGTAAACAACTATGCGAGACACGGTCAACAACTTTCCTGTTCGATTATCATTTCGAACATCACAATAAAGGTAGAATATTAATCGCATTCGTTACAGGGTTACAGCTACATAAGTTTTCACAATTTTACAATCAACGTCTTAACTTCGCTATACAGCTATAAGGCAGCACAGACTTAATTTAAACTCACCTATTAAGCATGTTAACTGTACGCGCCTTATATTTGAGGTACACACGCTACGTGAACGGACCACATAAGGTAACACAATCTTAACCTTCTAGAACAGTTTGATAAGGTTTCAATTTAATCTAACTAAGAGGTTGTGACCCTTATGTGGTGCACTTGTGGAATGTACATCAAATTGAGGCACGCACAGGGAACCTTGCAAAGTTTATATGAGTCGCTTAACTTCAATCAATCAATCATAAACTCACGCCTTCATTCCCAGAGTGGGGTAGGCATAGCCACAGACTCACCAACAACTCCAAAAACTTGTTGATAATTCTGTGACCACATTTTGCACAACCAGGCTAAGATGTTATCCAGTGTATTAGTGACAGGTTGCAAACCCATCGCCTAACAGCACTACACAGCCTTTAGTCCCTTAGTCGTCTCTTGGAGTGGCAACATTCTAAACCCGGCACCTTAACTTAACTTCAAACTCGGATAAATCCATGCAAAAGGACAACGGAATTTGCGTCTTTTTTCAAACAACTTAAGTTTTAATTCGTATACCAAATTTCGAGGATATATCCGAGTTTGATGTTAAGCGACTCGTATATGCAACTACCAATGTTCTCAATTGCATGCCAATTAAAAAGTGACGGATTTATCCGTCGGTCGCGGTAAATATAAAGCGGGAATGTATCCGTCACTGGCGTAAAGCACTTGTCAACTCTAATGATGCGCAACGCGTAGATTATCGATATCTAATAATTTTATGTTTACAATAGTGAAATTACAGTAACTTAAGTTCGAGAAATCTAGTCATGTACTAAAAGACTGCTCTCTTTGCTAATGCTGAATTTTGAGAGGTATTTTTGCACAAAATACCTGACATGAGTTATATAATATAATCAACGAGAGCAGTTTATTGTTTTAAATGTGTTAAAGAAAAACCTGTTATAGCATAATTGGTGTTACATATTATTCTTAATCAAGGCCAAAAGCAAGGAACGACACGGTAATTCCCTGTGTATACGTTAAACAAAGGATTTAGAAATACATATACATCAAAAAGTTGGACCCATGTCTAACTGTACTTTTTGAATAATGCGACATGAAACTTAACCCTGTAATGCCTATAAATTCATATATCTAGATCAATCAAACAATTACAATTTTGGCCAATAGTTGGCACCCATTCCCTTGTTTATTTCACTCATAAGATACGTAATATAAAAAAGATACAAGAACCAAATAAATTTTATAGAAGTTGTACCATTTTCACTACACTATAACATCCTATCAAAGCTGCTAAGTTTTAACTAACAGCTTAAAATATTAAGCGGCGTATGCCTTATGACTGCCAAGGCTACTCATTTTAACATATTTTTGTCCTTTCTAACATCATCAAATAATAAGGGATCACTATACGCCATTAACCCCTACAAAGTATCGTTAATTTCATACTATAGTCACGCCGTCAACTGTCAACTCAGTAAAAAAATATGTGTTTGAGGTTATATAATATGTCAAATCGGGCATTTTATAACGCAGCGACTATAATGAGTACATACGGCAAAGCGTGTCAAGAAGGATTGATCCGTCGTTAGTGGTGAGCCTGTGACGCGGATATATCCGTCACGACATTGAAAAGGTTAAAACAGTGAACAATCAACCATAACCTATCAAAGCCAACACGATAATTATGCGTGTTTACGTCGTTACTTTAACTTTGACTAGGCGTATGTGAAATATCCAACACGAAGCAGCAGGCTTAGGAGGATTATAACAATATGTAACATTTAAAAACAGTGCGCAGTCAAAAGCTACTCTCATATATCACAATATCCGTGCGTCTTTACACCATAACACGACTTTTCGTCGTTGTTATTTTTACAATGTTTTGCACGGTATCAGGCGCATAGCAGTGGATAGGTTAAAAGGTTAAGGATCACCTACTCCGTTGTGTGACGGCTTCGGCACTTTGTCGGACGAAACGGAACATTCCGTTGGATATCGCCACCACTGGCGAGAATAGACGAAGTGGGTATTCGCTGGAAGTGAAGGAAGATACATTTTAAATTTACATTGAAATTCATTATTGGTTAGTAAACGATTTTAGTGTGACACCGTTAGTAGAATCAGAAACGAACTGTGAGCGGAGGGGTTATTATTTGTTTGAACCCATTTTTTCATGTTTTAAAGTTTCATCTGTCACTTAGGACCCAAGTTTAGTGCCTTGGACATCATAATATGTGGCGTTATCTATTCGTTTCCGCCATTATTAACGATGCTCCGATGTAAATACAACGTCGCGTGACGCAGTGCGGCGTAAGCGCCATTGACAATAAGGTCCTTTTTCATAGATAACGCCACTTATTGCATTGTTAATTTGTGCCCAATTTCAGTCAAATCTGATTGCAAAAACTGATTTTCCCTTTTTAAACCCATGTCAAATAAAATTGTTATCGCTAAAGAATTAAACCATATTTTTGTGCATGGTGGAGGTCTATTTTCTATCAACAAAGACGAATATATATTTTAAGTGTTTTCGCAGTGAAAGTGGAAATGACAATGGAGATTTACAAAATTATGTTCTATAGATCACAAGCCTACTAATAGATAAGGCATATTGTTTCATGGATGAAGATAATAACTTCTTAGATTTAACAGATACCTTCCAATAACAGGTGTCGCTTCGTTGCCGCTCAATATGAACACAGGAAAGAAGATGGAAAACACACAGCCACTGAAATTAAAAACAAAAAGTTAAATAGCTGTGATAGCCTAGTTAAATATAAGATGGATAAAACGTTTATTTGATGCTTCAACCACATACACACTTACAATTGCCATAAGTGGACAAGTAACAATGAAAACAAACGAACTTACAAACTAGGAATGATCTCAAATTCTCAATCGCATGTGTGCGCCGCAGCTAGTGATGGTCGGCTTGTAAGTTTCAAAAGTAAAATTTTCACTTAAATTTCTGCAATATTCTGAAAGTTTCAAAAGTGAAAGTTTCACCTAAAATTTCATGTACCTAATATTCTGAAAGTTACCAAAGTGAAATCGTTTAATTTCTGAAAATTACTATAGTTTTGACTTGTTACGTAAATAACGGAAACTTTTCATGAAATTTACTTGCGTCAGAATAATTTCCATCGAATTATGTAACTTTCAGAAGCTGTAATTTTCGCATTTAAGGAAAGTTTTGCAATGTTTCAGAAATGGCCCATCACTAGTCTCAGCTGGTCGCAGCATTACAAAAAGGTCATGGCTCTACGTATAGCATTTTCGTAAACACTGATACTCTGGTTTCCTGGTGGTAGAACCTCATTGAGGGTCAGTCTGGATTGATACCACCATCTTATCCTTTAACCTATCGCCAAGAAGCAGTCGCATTGTTGTGTTCCGGTTTGGAGAAAAGACAACCATTGAACTTACTAGCATAGAGGCATTCCATCTTAGTCGTTAGCGTTGGCAACACATGAGGTCTTAGGTTTGCAGTTCTTAAGATTGTAGTCTTGATAATGCATATGTCTACGGGTATCAGGTCCCACTTACTATCAGGTGGCATTCGAGAATTTATTTTAATAATGTAACTCAATTTGTTGATCGCACTCGCAGACGTCTAAGATACAGAGGCTCTACTTTGAAATCCGTAATTCGAACTTAGTCTATTGCTATCCCTTTTGCTCTCGACGCGTCACTAATTCGCAAGAAAGTGACGGGGCGATCCGAAGTTCGAATTACTGATTTCAAAGTAGAGCCCCTGGCCCAGCCTAGTTTGGAGTATGAAGTCCCAGATAGAGGTGCGAGACCTTTTTCGCCCGTGTTTACCTTTAGAAGTTCGCGTACTTAGGGTAACATACGGGCGAGAAAGTTCACCGAGCCATAAGAACGGCTTTCTTACTCGCACCTCTATCTGAGGTTCTACTTTGAAATCCGTAATTCGAACTTCGTCTATTGCTATCCCTTTTGCTCTCGACGCGTCACTAATTCGCAAGAAAGTGACGGGGCGATCCGAAGTTCGAATTACTGATTTCCCCTGGGACTTGACAGACACTTTAAGTAATGAAACCTGTTTTAATAAAAAAAAGGTTTGATTTTTTATGAGTAACATTTCAATCACAAAACCAAATATCTCGTTAGGCATTTTGAGATACTAGCTGCAGCTTTTATTTGCGGGCTTCTTATTAAAACTATTCGCTAGACTATTTATATATAAGAGTTATCATTGCGTTATCAGCAGTCGATATTTTAAGCGCCTTAGCAACGATTTCTTAAATGTTCCAGATAACTTTCTGATAACAATTGTGTAAAATGTACTGTATTATAACAATTTTTAACTATTGAAATTTTAATTGCAGCTTAAGTCATAAAGGCGGGAAGATAGTTGTAATTTCTACATTAATGCTAAGCAAGTTTGAAAAGCGCGTGACATAAACATACTGTACACGCTATTTCTAGGGAAATTGTAATTTTTTAAGTCATCAAAGTAATCTAACTCTCTGGCCCTTTAATATCTAAATAACCCTTCGTCATACCGTCACTCTCGTTTGCCAAACTATACGGGTCTCTGATGTTTGGGCGAAATATTTATGGCCGAATGTATATTTTCCTAAACTGTCATATACCAAAAGCTACTTGCCGTCGGAGCTGCTTTTTAGGGTTCCGTACCCAAAGGGTAAAAACGGGACCCTATTACTAAGACTCCGCTGTCCGTCTGTCTGTCTGTCACCAGGCTGTATCTCATGAACCGTAATAGATAGACAGTTGAAATTTTCACATATGATGTATTTATGTTGCTACTATAACAACAAATACTAAAAAACAGAATAAAATAAAATATTTAAGTGGGGCTCCCATACAACACATGTGATTTTTTTGACGTTTTTTGTTCGATATTAAAACGGCAACCGGATAGTGTCTAATGTTGTATAGATAATGGTACGGAACTCTTCGTGTGCGAGTCCGACTCGCACTTGTCCGGTTTTTTTTAATCACAAGACTAACCTACCCGGTGCAATAAACGTATTTGATATCCCGGAAAATTACAAAATAGTACAAAAATATATTTTTAAGAAATAATTCAAATAATACATTCGGCCAAAATATTTCGGTCAAACGGCAGTCTTCAAAGCTGTACACACGGAACTAAGCGGACTGTGCGCCAAACAAAACAGTCTATATTCATCTTAAACATCCTAATGAGGCTAACTCGAGCAGTTCAAGGATGCACAGTTGTACACACATGCTAATGAGTGTTATGACTCATTTCTTTTGTTCGGCAAAACTGATCGAAGCTAGCTCAATTAAAGATCAATATAGTTGAATAACAAATGATTACGTACATCTTTACTGTAAATATTTACTTCCAAATCCTCCATACTTAATATAATAATAAATGCGAAAATGTGTTTGTTTGAAACTTATGACTGGCTCATAATCAAGATCGTAAGATTCTTAAGTCTACCTTACGTTGTTAACCACAAGTTTTAACGGGTATGCAATGACCAAATTGAAATTATAAAAATAGTTTCAACATTTATTTTCTCTAAATGTACAGTCACCAGAAATATTATATTAGGTATATATTAATATCTTGGCCAACATTTCGCTCAAAAGTATCTCACACACTCAACAGAGACTACATAGATTTAATAGATAAAATCATTGACACAACGAAAACCCTCATTAAGTAGCTTATACTAAAACATTGCACTTAAGAAAATATTATAAAAATAAATAACGTACCTTATTATATAAGACTGCGGTATCTGAGTCAGCACAGCCAAAGGAAGCCCAAACCCGAGGAAATAAGGCCAATTTGTCTCAATAAAAGTCAGCCTTTTGTGCAGTTCCCAGCCCATATTGAACCATTTATACTCAAAAGAGTACAAGGAGTACAGAAGACACATGTGGACTAGGCAGAGTAGTTCTCCTATGTATGTTATGGGCAGCATACTAACTAGCATACTCTGTAAAGGACAAAACAGATATGAAACAATGTTAGAGTTGGATATGAAAAAAAAATACATACATACGAGGGGTGATCCATAAGTTTTGATAATCGGTATTAAAAATGGGAAATATATAAATCGTTATATTTTAATTGGAATAAGCACACTTTCTTTATTTCCAAACACTTATTAACTTCATTCAATTGTTTTATTTTGCCACTATAAAAATAATTTTACTTTTGGAGTTCTAAATGGTCAAATTTTGTACCTTCCCTAAGTCATCACCAGCTCGTGATTATTATATAGTTTTTTTTTGAACATCGGCTAAATAACGAGGACAGCGGTTATCAGTTCTGATCTTTGGTCGATGAGCAGCACCCTTGTCAATTAGAAGGCTCTGAAGCACAATTCCTGCCGCAAATTAGTTTTTTTTTCTTCATCTTATTTTTAATATTTTCCCATAACTATGATAGAATAATGTTATATAACTCTCCTAGATTATTTGAACTCAATTGCTAAAAACGAATGTCACATTATTTATTTGTAGGCCTCAATAGTCCTGGAAAAGGCCGAAAAAACCACCCTAAAATTTGGTTACAGACCTGGAGATAAAAATACCACTGCAATGATAACTTATTAATCCTTTAAATCATAATGATAAATCAAGGTTTCATTTTTAATAACAATGTTTTTTATTAGTGTAAAAGAACTTTCTCCACACCGCTCCAAAGTATTACAAAACGAACTCTTATTTTTGCCGTCTTGTAAAATTGTTCATACAGATGTTTTTTGTTTAGCTGTCGCAGAAAAACAAATGAATAATGTATATATTTTTTTTCTCTAATTTAATTTTGATTAGTGCCGTGGTATATTCCACATTAAAAGAATATCATTAAGTGGATGGTTCATACTGATTCTCAAAACTTATTGATCACCCCTCGTACATAAACTCACGCCTTCATTTCCAGAGTGAAGTAGGCAGAGCTACAGAAAAACCAACTCTAAAAATTTGTTAATAATTCTTTAACCACATTTTGCACGATTAGGCTAAGATGTTTACCAGTGTATTGGTGACAGGTTGCAAGCCCTTTGCCTAACAGTACTACAAGCGTTTATTCCCTTAGTCGCCTCTTACGACAAGACATGGCGTGGCACTATTCTACCCAACCGGAAACCACACGGGTCAAAAAAATTAACCTTATTAATGCCATTAACGGATATATCCGCACCACAGGTTCACTACAAACGACGGATTTATCCGTCACGGCGTAAAAATAGCTTTACAGTCCTCAGTAGTATTTAGCAATTACTATCTTGCTAGCGGCGAGTTTTGTATTTGACTTGGCATTGAAAAAGTTACTTAATCAACTGCTCAAAATGTAGATTCAAGCAAATACATGTCAAAGACACACAAGATTCACTCTCAACGCTAATGAAGGATTTATCCGTCAAAAAAACTATTTTATCTGTCAAGGCAGGTTTAAAAATAACTTTAGGATTAGTAAGGATTTTTCTGGTAAACAGTATAGCATAGACATACCTGAGATGTAGTTCTGATCTGTTTTATAATTAAGAACTAAATATTTGTTCCATCGTTTGCCCAAATAAATATTAAAACATATAATAACTTGGTAAATGAGCTCACCTGTACTAAAAATAAGGCTTGCACCAACAAACTGAACAACGAGTCAGCAATTATTTTACTGACACTAGACATGAACTGTGGGCGCCCACGCCGGTGTCTGTACGCCGAGTCCGCTATATCCTACAAAATAAAACATAAGGTATATAAACTGTTACAACCTGCCATGTACGAGGCAGGTAAAAGACTGGGCTTTAGTCTACTTTAGTATATTTATCAGAGTATATTTATATTTAAGTATTGCATTGCACTACGACTGCTATAACTCTGTCCCTTGCACTGGATGAAAGTTGGCTGGATAGAAGCTTTCTGTCCACATCTAGTTCTGACTACATCGCTTCGTGCCTAGATCGCAATACGACCAGATCACTTTGCGACTACATCTCAATAAGTCTGAGTCGCTAAATTACCATTTTCTTTTTTCATGATATGTCTGTGTTAGCGATGTCGAAGGAGCCCCGCATGCAGGGCTCCTATTCCTGGGCAATTTGCCCTTTGGGCATTTGAAGTTACCTAACGAACCTAACCTACCTAGTAACGCAAGCGAAGGTGGTCATTTTGCAACTCGGACTTTTTGAGATGTAGTCGCAAAGCGATCTGGTCGTATTGCGATCTAGGCACAAAGCGATGTACTCAGATCGAGATGTAGTCACAAAGCTATCTGGTCGTATTTGCTACCTAGTCCTAATGAGATGAGGACCTAAAGTTTCTCGTATATCGATATATCAGGAATCGAACCTGCAAACAATCTAGCAATCAAAATTAATTGATCAACAATTAAGAATTCATGAAACAACTTAATACAATACCTGTTAATGTCTATAAAAAAACTCACCTGGAACCATAAACTGTTGACTAGCTTGCTCAACAAAAACAACGGAAGCACCCATATCATCCTGAAAGTCATCGACAGGAATGGCTGCATCCAACCCCAAACATTATGGGCCACACCGGGATTGTGACCAAACACAACGGTCACTAAGTACTTCACCGACGGCAGGAGCACATATTCAAATACTAATATACTTAGTAGGAATATAAAACCGTTGAGTATGCAAGATTGCAACACCCTTGTAAGTACTTTTGATTCCCTGGAAAAAAAGTCAACGCTATACTATGATTGTTTAGGTGATGAAATAAATGTAAACAAACTAAAACACTTCAGACTTCACTCTGTTAAACAACCAAAACTGTTCTTTGGTACTTATAGGCAGGGTCTAAAAGAATAATTAAATTACTTTGTAAATGGTTCTTATCCTATCCTACTAATATTATAAATATGAAAGTTTGTGTGGTTTTTTTGTTACTCCTACACGCTGCAGCGGCTGGATGGATTCGGATGAAATTTAAAATGGAGATAGCTTATACCCCAGATTAACACATAGACCACTTTACATCCTGGAGAAATTAAAAATCTCAAAGCAATATGAATAGTTAAAATCTATGTGGACTAAAGAATAAGAAGTGAAAATTAACTTGATAATTTTGTACCATGCTTTGACGAATTGGTCAGTTCCTTTAATACCTTAGCAAACAGTGTATATAAGATAAGCACATTACATTACAGTCATTTATAAAGGATAAAAGGTAAATAAATCTACTGTAAAAGTAATCATTCAGGATTAATTATATTAAAAATGCATTGTTATCTAAGGGAAAATGCAGCCAGATAGAAGATAATGAATACAACATCACTACGCCAATCATAATCATTTGTGGTTACCAAAGTTAACCTCCGCTATATTGGTGCTTGTTTAGGCAGTATGAGTCAGATTAGGAACAATATCATAATGTTAATACTATTATACTAATAATCGTAAATGCGAAAGTAACAGTTTGTTACGCTTTCACAGCTAAACAGCAGAAACAAACAAAAAACTCATTTAATCCCCCATGAAGGATAGAGATGGGTTATACTGGAATTTTTCATTTCCCAAGGAAATAATGATAAATTACTTCTAAGCAGGTAGAATCACAGCCAACAGCTAGTAATAATTTATTTATAATTGATAATGCCTAGTTTCTAAAGAACAATGATTTTTGTGGCTAACTAACCTACTTTTTTACTAACACACTGGTTTACATTATAAAATTAATGAATAATATTTAACGTTTAAGCATAATATTTTATTCCAACGTCAGTGACATATAGAACAATAGAAAGTATAAAACTATAAAGCAAAACAAGTTGGTTAAGATCGCATTCATCATTATTTTTATGTGAATTTGCCTTTGTCTAGGATTAACCCTTGCTACCTTTATTTGCAGGTAATCCACCACTAACCGATCTTTTCATTTTTCTTTTTAATACTCGTAATATTATATTATGTTTATTTATTGATATCACTCTAACTGCTTAGATAAATACAAACATTGTTCTTCGTTCTTGGAAAAAAATAAAATTAACTAATTACAGCCATTAAATAATTAGAAGGTTACGTATTTCCAACTTTAGAAATACTAGTAGTTTTCTTTAAAGATATTATATAAAATTAGGACGGAACATCTGAACATTATAAAACAAAGTCACTCCCGCCATCTGTATGCTTAGATCTTTTAAACTACGCAACAGATTGCAATGCAGTTTGTCAGCAATAGATAGAGTGATTCAAGAGGAAGGTTTATACGTATATATTCTGGCTTATGTATGGCTTTTATTTACTTACAGAAAACTTTAAAACCGAAGCAAACTTTAAAAGGTTTCAACTAATATTTTAAATGTTTTAAATTCACTAAAAAAGTACATCACGAAGATTTTGTGACGTGGAATCTGGTGTGTTAGTTTCCATAGAATAAAAATATTATCTTATTAAAAAAGTTGAACTTACTGTTGCACTTTAGGACCCTTCTGCTTCTGTTTACTATCCGCATCTTTGTGCGGCGACCGACTCAGAGCACGCTCGTTGATCTCCTTATCCAAATATAAAAGCACAGTCACCCCTCTCAAGCTATCTATAAACCCTTTTATAAGCGAAACCGAGAAATTCTGCAACAATAAGCTGTAATTTAATTATGTCAAAACAAAGAACCTATTTTTTCTTTTTCTGGACTTTGACTTACCGTTACGCTTTCCATGTTGTAGGTATCTTTAGCGACTTATCTATTACTTCATTGTTCTCTACGATAATGAACTTCAGTGCCTCGCATTCTCACATCATTGAATTTTGTTTGACGTAATTTATTCTTATTTTACGTTCCACATATGGTATTTTTATTTACCAACCCAGATTATGTTGCCAGGCGCTTGTTTTATTTACTACTAACGTATGTCCGGCAAGAGTAGAATTTGCAAGACGTGTTTAACGTAACAAATCCAAGCGCGGGGATTTTAAAATACTATTTTTATGCTTGCGACACCAATGCGCGTCGACATCAAGCTACCAATGCGCGTTATGGTATGGTCCCACATTTTATTCTGTGCAAAGCCATTATAAGCGCCGAAGGCATTTATGGTAAACCGTTGAAGCGAGATAGAGTTCCATAAGAGGGGAGGAGAAGCAGTGTAAAATGGTAATGGTAAATTCAAAATATCATTAGCTGTTAATACGAAATACATTGCGACTGGATAGGTAATCATAATGTACAACAGCTTGTTTCACAGGTAAAATTGTTGCCATATAAAGAATTTGAGGAAAATGCTTGTGTCACCATTCGCTAGTCGGACTCCTGAGGCCCGTTTCACGAAGCTACAAGTTACAAATTACAAGCGGAAGTCTCTTTCTAACTCCTCCTGCTAGAAAGAGAGTTCCGCTTGTAATTTGTAACTTGTAGCTTCGTGAAACGGGCCACTGAGCACAATGTTTTCTTCTGTAACTCTCCTGTATTAACTCCGAACTAATAACTTTAAGAAACAGAAGTAATATCATTTTTCACACAATCCAACCGCACCTTCCTCTGTCTTCCTCTACCCTTGCTTCTATCTATTTACATTCATATTCATTATTCTTCTTTCATCCTTCTTCAATATAGCCTGACAAGTTCAAGTTAGATACATGAAGACCCTCGCCATGTTTCGCCATGGTACTAAGGTATGATATGTATGAGTAAATGAAGAGTACTTAAATATATTATTTGGTCCAAAGTCATAGTGGGTTAACAATAATAAACAAGGCTTCATGTTTCATGAATCATGATGTGTTTCGTCAATTGCTCTGAGTAATTTTGCCATTATCACGCGAAAAATGCTTAGAAAAAATATAAGAAAAAGTTGAATATTTATTTAAAAAAATATGTAATGTTCAAATAGCATTTCGTTCAACAATATTTAAAACATCTTGACATGTCAGATAATGTCGTATAGTGCGGTTGCAGTCGGGTCCAATTGGCTAATTTGTGGTTACGCGTACCTACGTGTACAAACATTCTAATAAATCAAAATTTCACTCATAGCTTTTTCTAATGTTTATTTTTTGTATTAGTATATACAGAAAATACATCAAGTTATCATATCAAAATCTGAATAAAGCATCCTTAGTACTTAAAACTAAACTTTTTATAAAGGAAATGAACACAAATCTACTATTTGTAACTTTAGTTATTTACGTGGCAATCTTATCTTAAGTATGTTGACATAAGAACGATAACCTTAACCAAGTCAAATTGTAAACAATCGTATTTGAAATTTAACTTAATAGTTTCAAAATAATGGGCTATGCCCGTTGGCACAAATAAACTCCTTATTAAAATAAGTGGCACAATTTAGCATGACATTAATTCAACTCTATTATACTTGAATTAATTTAATTATCTTCTATTACCAGCTGGTTGTATTGTAGCAACACTAAACTACGAATGTCAAAGAACTGTCAAATGATTTTTGTTTTTGCGTGGTGTGTACAACTTTGTTATTGGAAAGTGTTGTAATAACTTTGTTGATTATCGGTTTGCTGACTGTTTGAACTAAATTAACCATATGAGGTAGAAATAATGGATAACGTCTTCATACTAAACAATTTGGGGTAAGTTTTTAATACGCAATTCGATTTGTTAATGCATCTCTTCGTATCTGTTTCGCTTGACCTCTTTTATAATGTTTAGATAAAGAATTTGCGTTTCTGCTGTATTGCGAAATATTCCCCAGTCCCCAGTGACTGCCTACTGGAAGTTTACTGCGTGGTAAAGGTTAAAGTGTAGCCTGTATTTAGAATGGGTATATTAAATTCCAGTTTACAGAATCGAAAGTTTTCTCCATCAATATACATATCGTTAAAGTATAACGTAATAAAGTTATTACGTTAATTTAACACAGTGAACTCTGTTTTGTAAAGCCCATAGTTAATACCTCTATGAGAGCAGATCTCATTTTTTTAAGCCAGTCAAGGTATACCTACAGTAAAACCAAGCTATTAATAGAACTCGGCTGTCTATCGCTTACACACTCCCTAGCATAACAAATATCGTCCGTTTAATTCCTCAACCTCTTATCTAATCGAATATTTTGATTGGAAAGTAGTCCTTATGCGCCTTAAAACATGAGTTGTTTTTCTATCTAACTATTCGATCAGATAAGAGGTTGAGAAAGTAAAGTGACAATATACCCATGGAAGAATGGGTTTGTAATTGCAAATAAAGCAGATTTTAAGTGGACTTATATTCTTAAAAGCAGGGCTTCACAACCTTTTTTGCATCAACCCTCCCTTGATGGTAAATAATATTGTATTTGTTTTTTGTGTGACAAAAACAAGCTTACCAATATTTAACAATATTGACCAACAACATCAATTCACAATTCTCTATTTTTTTTTTTATTCATTGCACGCCCCCCTTGCCTTGTTTCTACGCGCCCCTTATTGGGGAACCCTGCTTTAAAGTATCTAACCAATTTTACTATATCTTGGCATTAAAGAGTTTAACATGGTGACAGATGGAATAACAATATTCTCAAGTGGGGACAGCTAAAATAAGATGTTTTTGGATAACTTTGATTATTTTGGTGATTATAATTCAAACAGTTCTAGGTAAATTATTGATTTAATCATTAAAAATAACCCTCAAAATTAGTGTGACGTTTGGTTAGTAAACAATAATTTACACATATCAGTGTCAAGTGCATGTTTCAAATATAATAAAATTATAATTGTTATTTTATTTTTATATCTTAATATTGTTTGTGAAGAGTCTTATCTGCTGGAAAGAAAATAAATATCTGACAATAATCACCTTAGCTTAAGAAAGCGATGATTATTATTAAATACAATTATCTTTAAATAGTATAAACACAAAGTCACTCCAGCTCTGTTCCCTTGGATCTTTTAAACTATAAAACGGATTTTAATACAGTTTTCAGCAATAGATAAAGTGATTCAAGAGGAAGGTTTTTATGTATAGCAAATTCTGAATTATGTACGGGTGTCACAGAAACCTCGGATAAACTGAAGCGAAGCGAGGGCGGGCGCTAGTTATTTTTAAGACTCAAATTCATTTAGGAAAGGAAATAAGGTACACAGTTTATACCATTTCAAAGTGGCCTTTGTTAGTTGTGGGGTTAGGAAATGTGAACAACGGAGAAACATTTTGAATAAAAAAAAATTGAACTTCAACATAAGTACTTTAATTTAATCTTTCCTTTTTATAAATAAATAGACAAAGAAGGAATTAAGCTGTGGAGTACTTTTTGATTGCCAACAATTAATGTTTTTTATGAATTATAATTTTAGAAGGCCACCCTGTACATTTTGTCAGTGGTGCTCAAAGTGTATCAAAATTAAACAACAACTGAATTATTTTTATTACAACAGTAAAACTACACTCAAGTTCAATTAAAGTATGTTACACTGTATGGAAGCAATAAGAGTACAGTGGCCTATTTCCATACAAAATAAACTCCATATTGAGATCTTGACACTGAATGTCACCGCCCATGTATTTCATGCAAGCGCCATTCACGTGCTGAATGTGTTGAAATATTTAAATTTGTATTTAATCTGACTTTTGTAATTCTGAAAAAGTGTTCAGTATGTATGACGACCTACACTATGACTGATAGTATCTCTATCTATCTTTATGTTTGCGACAGTGACATAGGGCCCGTATTAATAAACTTAGCTTCTCCGCAATGATGGTCTTGTCCGAAGCGCTAGTAGATTCACTCCATATTACCGACATGTAAAAGAGCCCTCATGAGGCCAATTTACCGTTTTTTTTAAATCTTATATTAGCTGAGATGCTCATCTCAAGATACGTCAGAAATGGCAGTTTTCTATATGACTACGTTTACTTTGACGTATCTTGAGACACATCTCACATCTCAGCCAAGATCAGTTTGTAAATGCGGCCTTATCTCTTCTTTAATTAGGTATTACTACCTGGCTGCGCAAAAAGAAGGGTAATGTTTGTAATCTGTAAGTATGTACCTATGTAATTACTAGTATATACGTACATAAACAGGATTAACGTGTACCATAGCGAACTTGTCCCTTTAGTATGATCTCTTTTGATTTGGACGGCCATGAATGACTGTACCCTTACCATGAGTTAAAATTACCGTACTCGCTAGCGAGTCGAACGCTCTGTCCCTTACAGTATTTAGAGTCACAGAGAGGGAGTGCGAGGCACAGAGCATTCGACTCGCTAGTGAGTACGGTAATTGTAACTCATGGTAGGGGTACTGTTATGACAATCACTTGAAAATTGAGGTTAGTACAACAAAAAGTAGAGTGACCTTTATCTTGAAATGTTAATATAGTAATAAATAACTGTTTCGTTTATATTAATAACAACTAGATTCTGCTTTGATCATCCCATGGAAACAGTGATTTATTCCGGATAAAAGGTCAGCCCAATTGTTGATTCAGGGGTGTTATTCTCTGAAAAGCAAAGGTGAGCGAACGCAGGAGTGAATTCCAAGCGGCGAGTTTAAGAAGTCCCGTCCGAGCGAACAAAACACATATTAGCGAGTGCATTCTCAATTAGGCAGCCTTATACGTTCGAGACGACATGCTGCCAAATTGAAAATGCACGCCCTAAAATGTGTTTTGTTCACTTTGACGGGACTACTTAATCTCGCCGCTTGGATTTCACTCGTTCATTCGCTCACCTTTGTTTCTTGAGAGAATCACACCCCAGCCCGTTCGGCGGGATCATCCGTCCATCCGTCTCACACTTTAAAAACTTTCGCATTTATAATATTTATAAAATTATTTTCATGTGATTAGCGTAATATTTAAGATAAATAACTTTTATTTTAACTAAAAAACCCAAAATAAATCTACATAATTTTTACAAAATCAAAGTCAACGTTTTTATTTGTGAAACATCATTTGAACTACTTAAAAGAAACGCTATAATTGCCACTGGGTGTAGAAATTAAATACAAGTTGCAAAAATAAATCACTATAGGGAATTTGTTAAAAGTCATGGGTAACTTTTCATACTAAAACGTGTTCTACTTTTAAAATTAGTATGAAAAGTTACAATAGCCCCGCAGATGCAATAGCCCTGCCTCACCTTACAATTTGTTATTACAAGCTATTTAAAATAAAGCGCCTGCGGATATTTTACCTTTGTCTAGAGTCCATTATAAAAATATGAAGCACTTGTTATGTATTACTTGTTAAGTCTCATTTAATAATAAATAGGTCAGTTCCGTAACTTAACTAATGAGTAATATCTCGACGTAAAAAATATCATCCCGACCTCGAGCAAAATAGCAAAAACGTATTTTGTTAATTAACGATAACATTATAAAAGAGGCCATTGTTTTTGACATGTTTATTTATTTTGAACAAACAAAGCGCAAAGTTCATAACTCGTATAATTAAGTCTACGTCACATCGCTTTGTCCGTCCGTCAGTGACACTCATTCAGTCAGTGCTCGGTCGCGGTGGAGGCCGCACGTCTTTCTGGATCAGATCATTACGGAAAAAAAATTGCCTTTGTCACGTAGGCAATAGGCATGCGTTAAAGTTATAGTTACTAACTATAGTGTGTCAAAATGAAAGTGGACAAAGAGGTTGCTGGCCCCATGGAAACTGTACCTATTATCTCTGACAGGAAGGGAAGTTTGAAGGTGACCATCACTCCACCACAGCATAAGACCCTTACTCACCTGCCGAAGAGACCTCCAGTGGATTTGGCTTTTGAAGATCTGACGTACAAAGTTCAGGAGGGAAGGAAGAGCAGTGAGTATTTCGTTTTTAAGAGTTGTCTTAGACGCATTGACAAAAGTCTGTAAAGTTATTTTTTGGGTAATTTGAAACTAGTGTTTAGTCTTTGTATCTATCTAATTATTTTTCCGGTTCGTTGTTACGTTAAAGTAGTGTATTAACAGAAACTAGACCAGCAAGTTACTGTCACTAACGATATTTTCCTTAGTTAGTAGTGTTAATACTTATCGATCGACGGTTGATTGGAGTGAACGTTATATCAATTAAAAGTCAAATGATTTTGTTAAACCTATGAATTTTAACTTTTTACGTCACGTTATTTAAATGAAACTAATAATTAAAGTTTACCTTGGTTCTTGCAGAAACTCATGGGCTGAATAAATAGTCATGTTGGCCTTAATAACTGGTAGTGGCATGATGATGAACGAATGACTTTTAAAAACGCATTTGCCTCGGATTTTTTCTTTGTGGGTTCAATGCACTCTGCGGCACGCAATAGCTGTTTTGAACAAATGATAAAGACGACTTGGCATATCTAAACATATATACACATACATATGTGTTTTTGAGCGTTGGTTGAACTCTCAAGTTTCTGTTGTAACTTCTACAAAATCGTGCTCAAGTTTTGAGCGTACTTGAAAGTTACACGGTTATCGTATGATCTTGACCTAATGTCGAGAAATCCTGAATACACTTGAAGTATTTTTTTAACAGTACATTTATCAATGTTGAATTACAATGCAATGTTAATATACAACTACTCTTTGTCATTCATTTCCGACAGCGGCAACCTTAAGGATATCTTTGATGTCATGACGTCCTTTAAACTGACTGTCATTTTCTTAATTTGAGAACTGCCAACAATACATAGCTTAATTTTGCTCAGTTGTACAAACGTTTTGTTTAATGGCGCCTTAGTCTCTACCTTACCGAATTAGAAAGTGCCAGACGGTGTCGTAATGAGACGTTAGTGTTAATGAACGTTTATGAAACTGTGCGTTTGTTTCTTCGTCACTTTTATTGTTTATTTACATACTCTACTCCATAAAACAATGAGTCACTGTCAAAAATACACGCATCCACGAGTTTTCGTTATACAAACCGACTTATAGAATGATCTGAATGATGTATATCATCATGACAATTCCATACCTACATATATGTATGTTATTCTATACTATTAACATCAAACTTGTTGGCACACGATAATACTCCGTAATGACTGCCTACGTGCAACTATGTAGCTCTCAAATCGCTTCAAAGTATCTAAATCATAATTAGAATGGCCGATAGCACTAACGAGGTCGTTATTTTGATGATTTGTCTAACCTTAATTCCGTAGTCATTTAGGCAACTTGATTTTCGTCTCGCCGTGGAATCTTTGGTGAATCGCTTTGAGCTTGTATTTGTAAGCGCATAGAAATACATGAAATTCGTTATATTAATGGTGGTAGGACCTTATGTAGGGTCCATAGAAATAGGAATAGAGGGAAGGGTCTGTCCGACCTATTATCATCTGATCTTATTTTTAACGTACCGCCAAGCAGCATTGTTCGCATTGTTGTGTTCCGGTGTGGGGATTAAGCAACCGTTGAAATTACAGCATTGAGGTATTCCATCTTAGTCCTCAGGGTTGGCAACGCATTTAAAATCTTAGGATTACAGTCTTAAGATTGTAGTCTTAAGAATTCAAATTCGTCCCTGAGGCTCTACTTTGAAATCCGTAATTCGAACTTCGTCTATTGCTATCCCTTTTGCTCTCGATGCGTCACTAATTAGCAAGAAAGTGACGGGGCGATCCGAAGTTCGAATTATTGATTTCAAAGTAGAGCCCCTGATCCCATTTTCCATCATGTAACCTGTGTGCTCGATTGCCTTCTCATTGCCATAAAAAAAACATTAGCAACTTATATTCAATATCAATCAGGCGGCAGTCGCCAATACAAGTCTATGGTAAGTATGCTTTGCTTGACATACCTACCTACTTTCTTGGTGAAAGCATAGACTATCTTGCTAAAACATGTAAGGTACCTATGTCTTAATTACAACCCGGCACAATGAGCACTAGCTGATTACTAGAATTTGCTGGGCACTAGGTGATTCTCTCCAATAACGCGCTCTTAAGAGTCACCAGTTAATAACCGGAGACTTTGATACGCGTATTCACAAACGTCACTATTAGGTCTCACAGTGCTCCTGAACGCACAGGGTGGTTCAAATCGTCTCATAAACAAAAGATCGGTCAAAAAGGACCAATCACAAAGCTGTATTGAACGCAGTGCGTTTACTCAGTAAAGGATCTCTTAAGTATTGTTTGTGAATACGGGTGTAAGTTGTCCCATCAGAGCGTAAATAACATTGAAGGGCGTGCATTCTAAATTAGGTAGCTTTACTCGTCGAATGAGCTAGCTTATTATGATTGCTCGCTCTATCAACCGTTCGATAGAGAGCGTTTTCTCTCTCTCTCTTACAAGGTGCCGGTAGTTAGGCAATCCAATTCTTTGAGTGTACAAATTCTTGCGAACAAAGATTTTTTTCTGTTTGAATTTTTACTTAGAGGATCTGTGGTAATTTGTATTCTCGTTGCGAGCTCTTGCCATCAATCGAATAATGAAGACGGATCTCCATCTTGTTTAACGTTTAAAAATGTCGGATAAATTAAATGGTCACTCTCGATCATGACATTCACGACCTTTGATCAGTAGGTTTTTTATTAAAATAAGATAATTAAATTCTTGCAGTTTCGTGAAATATTTTTTGGTTTGAATTAAATACCTAATATTTTTGAAAGGGTTCAACGGTTGAATATTTTTTTATTGTTAAAATAAGTTTCTGTCAAAAAAATAATTTTTGGGACAAGCTTTTGTTGCCGACTCTACATTTTTTTTGCAAAATCTTTATATTTGCTTAATAAGACCGAACTAATGAGTCCCAACACGGTGGGTCTACTCTACGTCAAGTATAGCAGAGATCCTGTCGCTACCTTCCGACTCCATCATCAGATCAGCTATTAGATGACCTAATATTGCATTGTAATAGGGTTTACATATGTGGTCCAAATTTCAGCCCATTCTGTGGACGGGAAGTGGGTCAAATTTAACTTGCAAGATTTACGTACATTGCAAGTTAAATAAAAGCTTGTAAAAAGCATGAGGTTCGCACCTTCCATCTATTGGTGAAAACCTTATCAAAATCGATCGACTAATTTTAGAGTACAAGGAGAATAGGTACCTACATACCTAATGAATGATAGACGCGATAGGACTTTAATTTATAATATAATGTGTGAAGAACAATAAAGTCTCTTCGAGTTAAATCTTTTGTGGTTACCTATAGTTACCTAGTTACAAAACCGGTTTGCTTTAAGTACGTGTCTAGTTTGCAGAAACATCGCCATAAAAGTACAGTCGTAAACTTCCTTGTTTTGAAGAATTCTCAGTGAACTTTAACCACAAGTAATTGCGATACAATCTTTGTTAATAATGTAAAGATTTATCCTACTATTTTTCTACCAACTCCGTAAAAAATACACTTCCAAAGCATTTTTTATCTGTCTTTTTTAGGTTTCTGTACCCAAAAGGTAAAGACGGGACCCTATTACTAAAACTCCACTGTCCGTATGTTTGTCTGTCACCAGGCTGTATCTCATGAACCGTGATAGCTAGACAAATACTTAAAACAGAATAAAATAAATATATAAGTCCCATACAAAAAACGTGTTTTTATTGCCGTTTTTTGTTCGATATTAATAACGGCAACAAGTAGACGTTTGAAATATTCATAGAATATTTAGTGGTATAGGTACCAATTCACTTTAAAAATAAATAAGTGATTAAATTAAAATAAAATAAATATTAAAGGGGCTCCCATACAACAAACGTGATTTTTTATAGATAATTTCACGGAACTCTTCGTGCGCGAGTCCGACTGGCACTTGGCCGGTTCGTTTATTTGTTAACTTAATCTCTTTGCCTTAAGAAACCAAATGTATTTTTTACCTGGCGTTTTGGAACCTGCATCGAAAATGATTCTCAGTTATTCGAGGTGATACAAAACCGGTTTAACATTTAAACCATTTAATTTAAAAAAAACAGTAGATGTTTTGCGATAATTTAACTGGTTTTATCTTTTGGTTCTACACAACTTTTATTCCGGCTTCATCTTAAATGTTTATCTTGTATCTGTGTATTTGTCTGTCTGCCGCACTCAGAGACGTCTTGCTATAGCTATAGAATAAGACAACACGTCACTAAACAAGCATTATATTTAATTGACGTCTCTGAGTGCGGCAGTTAGTCCCTAAAATTGGCCGGTCATTTTAATTTCATTCTGTATATAATCTGAATCTTGGAAACGGCTCCTACGATTTTCATGAAATTTAGTATGCAGAGGGTTTCGAGAGCGATAAATTGATCTAGCTAGGTTTCATTTTATAAAACTTACCGGTCATCGAGGTAAGTTTCTATAATATGAGTAAGATTTTAATGCGTGCGTATACATGCCAAGGATAGATTAATAGTAACGTAATTTACAAATTCTAAGGGATTAAAGATAATTAGTTCAAGAAATTAATATCGATAAAATACGGTTGTGACATTGCTTGTAAATTTTGATTAGATTGTTGCTATCTGGTTTGTAATATATTAATGCTAATCGCGTATCCGTGATGAAATTATTCATCGTTTAAGTGTGGTATGTTTTTTTATATATTTTAGAGGTTTGTCTGAAAAGAATACGCATTTTTTTTACTAAGTAAAAAGATATTGAATATTTTCAGTGTTTGTTACGCCCGCTTTGGACTTTAGTCGGAAGCTGTGACGTAGAAAATAACATGTGGCGTTTAAGCTTTTTAGCCATTACCAGAAACTTGTTTATTTATTTTCTGAGTAAAAAAAAAACTGTTTTTCTGTCTGTCTGTATACTGATAGCGGAATTTGATGCAGTTTTCACCATCAGGGGGGTTACCATGGTCCATGATATACTAAAGCAGTTCAGTTTCGGTTGAGAGAAAGGGACACAGCTGTAGCAGTTATACAGCTCTGTCCCTTTCTCTCAACCTAAACTTAACTGCTATAGTATGTCATGGTAATCCCACAGTTAGATATTTTTTCACGAAATATTTTTACGTATATGTTTTTATGTATAAATACTAGTTTTTTTTGTTTAAATACAAACTACATGAAAATGTATTTCTGAACGTTCCCTGCAATCATAAAGTTACTTGTAGTTTATCTATAGACCTTGTGCATTAATTTTATTGCTTGTCCGTCCAGTGAGAGTTTAAAGTTCAAAAGCCTGACCTTTTGTCGATTTCCTGTTTTTACTTTAGTATTTATTCCTCGGAGGTACCTAAGTAATGTACAGCCATCCAATTTGATTCCTAGGCCACTATTGACTTTGTCAATGTGACGTTGTAAACCAAATCATAAGAAGTCTGTAACGTTTGGTTGTCAACGTCACTTTAACATAGTCCAAAGTGGCCTAGAAATCAAATTGGTTGGCTGTACGTTGTTCCAGCGACAAAGATAATACTAAAACTGAGCAAGCCAGACTCGCGCACCGAGGGTTGCGTGCATAGATAACGTGACAAATTGTGCAGTCTACCAGTGCACTATTCTGACGTCACGTTAGCCTTGTTGGCAGTGACTCTTCCTACGAAGTTAGCGGTCCCGAGTTCGATTCCCGATATAGGCAAATGTTTGTGTGATGAGCGCGAACATTTTCAGACTTAGATGTTTTATGTATTTAAGTATGTTTTTCTCTGTATGTTTATATAAAAGCCCGCATGCCATGTAGGTACATTGCATCGCTTTAATAACTCCAGGCTCAATATTGCGAAACCAACTCTTCAATGGATTGCTACGCGCAATTCCTTAAGTTCTACGCGCGGGCGTCGAACACAAAGAATTTAGGACATTGACTTTTACTGTTGGGTGCCGTATTACTATAGGGAAAAGGTTTACAATCCATGATGCTGGCGGTCACAGTCCCTGTGCAAGCGCGACGACAATATAATTGTACGCGAGTGACAGAAACAAGTAATGACGAGTCATTCTTCGTTCCGAACCGTACGTGTAAATGCAACTGTAATAGTAAAATAGTAAAAAATGTACGGTTCGGAACGAAGATTGGAACGGCGCGTGGCGTTTCCCGCGGTCCGAACTTTACGTGTAAATGCCGCTTATGTACGAAATTCCTTGTGCCGCCCGCGCTTTAACATGCAGGCTATCGACCAATGATCCTCTAAGGGTTCCGTTTTTTTCAGTTTTTGTAGGTACGGAACCCTGAAAACCTAATTCAATGCATTGCAATCTACTTTAACTTGCATAATTCTAAGGTAGGATCAATGACAACGCCAGATTTACAAAATTGCTTGTAAAAAATAGACAACGTGCAATTAAAAAATCCAAGTGCAACGCTGCCGTTACTAAAGAACGCAGCTAACTGCAATGTAATAGACAAAGCATTGTATACTCTATTAGTAACAGAATTAGATTAAATGCTTATACTATTACTATGCAGTTACGTAAGTAAAAGTTTAGTACTTGTAGCTAATAGGGTAGTAATTACTACCACGGGGATAGGAGCGGTTAGCGACAATTGCAGTCAAAGCAGGAAAACTTGTAGTAATTAAATTGACTTGCATAAACGGATGGCTTGAAGGTTAGTGTAAGACCATAAAAGAGAATCATGCAAAAAAATATCGGGAAGTGAATCCGAAATCGAGGTCTTTAAATCCCCGCGTATAAAAAAAAGTTTATATATTTACCCCCTTACTAATAAAGGTTTGAGTAACGGTGGTATAGCTATACAATGTTTTGTCCTTATCTGTGAAATCCAAATGTCACAATGACAGATAAGGACAAAATATTATATAGCTATACCACCGTTACTCAACGTTTATTAGTAAGGGGATATATATTTAGATATTAACCCATAAATTAATTAATATAGTGGCGATCCCTTCTGATTAATGATTTTAATAAAACTTAGCTAAGAACCATCCCGATTAAACTAGCTTTCTTTCGGTCGCTCTGTTTAAGAGGTACGATGACAAAGATAAACTGACAGACATACACGTTTAACTTATAACACCCCTCATTTTAGTTAGGGAGCAAAGGAAAAAAAAATTTTTTATAAGGCGCTTCATAAACTTGTAATGTTACGTTTATATGTAGCAAGAATGAATTCGCTTAGTTGTTCTAAAATCATCAATAATCATCATTCGTTCAGTTAATCTCTAGGCAACACTACGCGTTTTAAACGAAGGCCAAATAATTCACACGCGGAAATTACAAAAAAATAAACAGTTATAGAATTACCTTGAATGCAAAATAGCTTTATTATTAACTAAATAACATCCATGTTCCTAACTTCCTATTAAGCTGGGCATTCACAGACGCGCCGTTTGTCTCAGCGACAGATGGAGTGTATACAACTGGATGGGCGTAATGTTTTGACCACATTCACACGACACGACACGCGTTCTAATACATAGTTAATATTCTGTGTCACAGTGTTTATAACAAAATTACTCCGAAATGGCTTGACCGATTCTTATGAAATTTTGTGTACTTAAAGTATATTTAATAAGGTACGTATGAAAAAAAAAATACACCCGCGTGGCGCCGGGCGCGGACAGCTAGTCAAAGTATAAAAATTTCGATCTACTCATTTACCTATAGGTACAGACTACACCGTCCACACCTTTTACTATATTTACTTTAGATGGTAAAAGTAAGCACAATATTTATAATTATCACTTAAGTAATTAATTATTGTAAAAGTGACTAGCTTTCTCGCTAATTACTGATAAAATCATCACACTCTTAACGGCCATTTAACAACATAAATCACCTAATGATTAAATAAACAATACGATATCAGGGACCAAGTTGAAAAAAGACGACGTTGACGTACGGTCCGGGTTTGCGAGTGTCAAGTCTGAAAGTACGTATAAAATATAACTATACGAACGTATGTAAATAACTATTGTATTGTGCGGACGCAGACATTGTTTGAGTTGTTATACGAGATTAATTTATAGACCCTTACATTATGTAACTATGTATTTGGAGTCTTAGGGCCGTAAACTACTTGTTTGTACACGCTCAACACACACGCATTCGCAAACGGAAGGCAAAAATGCTATCAGTATTGTATGTGTACCTAATTACCTAATCGTTATTAGATATCAATTAAGACTAGCTTTATTAATTTAAGTAGGTTAGGTAATTACGCACTAAAACTTTTGTCAGCAAATTTAATAGTCAACGACTGCGTCAGCAAAATAACAAAATTGCTCAGCGAATTCAAATGTAATATAATATCGTATTGGGAAACTTTGAATTTGGTTGCGTAGCTGATTTTATGTGTAATTTCATTGCAGCAACATTGATAAGTTATATTATAGCTGATGTCTCGATAAAAATGTCCCTTTCATATAATGTCCGCGTGTTTTCTAAATGTCTACGATCCTGTCATGCGTGCTTTACTATAATGTATTATATTTAAAATGTATACAGTCCTGTAATATTTTGGGAGCTGCTCAGTCACAGGCAGACGAACAAACATGAATACTGATATAGGTGTACAACTTATAACACATCTTCATATTCACATTCAACACATATTCATCAAAACCAGAAAATAGACCAGGCGTAGCAGAGTTTTTTAATGTGTTGTATATTTTTATTGTGTCTGTCTAAAAACTATTACTACTTGATTTTATGGACCATTATTTGCAAAGTCAAATAAATTAATAAACGTTTTAATTTTGGTTGCAAACATCATAACGAAAGTTTCACAATCTTTGCTTAGTAGAGTTTTTTTTCACCAAAAAAAGTTTGTCAATTTTTGCTTAATATGTTGCTGTTCACTAAGAAAGTTTGACAACCTTTGCTGGGTAAGTGTTTTAGGCCGCATTTCACCAAACTGGAATAAGACTTGCTCCGAGATTAGTCTATACAAATTCGGCGTTTAATCTAGGTATAAGACCTTATTCCAGTTTGGTGGAATGCGGCTTTATTCTTTCTTTCTCGTATAATTTGGATACTGTTGAGAAAATACGTTATCATGTCACTGATAATAAAAAATGCAATTTGCAAGGGAATGCCTGATAAGCTAAGCTAATTTATTGTTGCTATAGAAAACAACATGTTTCTATCAAGTGTTTTTCTCACAATAGCTTTTGTCTTCGGATTCGTTTGTTATTTATTTATTATCACAATATAAAGCTATTTTTAACCCCACACGTAAAATGAGGGTTGTTATACGTGTGTGTCTTTTATATTTATAAAATTACATTAAAAACATAAGCAGAGAAAATATGAGAACAATTATATTTACGAGTGACAAGTGTCATAAAAATACACACGCTCAGTATATCAAGTTCTGATCAGTCAGGATTAACCGGTTTAAATAAAACCTCCAACACGCCCTCTTAAATTCTTAATCCTTGATGACCAGAGGGCTTATTGTCTAAGGCACTCGCAATCACGATCGTTTTCATTTTGAAAATCGAAGGCTTGTCTGCATACAAAATGAAAACAATTGCTCTACTTTGAAACCGGTTGCGATTGCGAGTGCGTTAGACAATAAGCCCTCAGCTCTAACAATTCATTTGTAAAAGAACTGTGTTTACAATTCGGCGAAGCTTTAGTTAATATATTTGCTATCATAGATTCGGTTGGTTATCTTAATTATATCTGTGTGTATGTGTTTGTCTACTTAAGGCTCTGTAATGTCTATGGATAGAGGAATCAAATTATGATTGCCGTCACGCAAATTTTCCAAATTATGAATTAAAAGAAACGATCCTGCCTAATGATCAATATGTAGGGCGATAAAACCACTTACGGCTGATTTATCCATGTCCAGATAACAGTATCTAACAGAGAAAGGCCGTTAAGTATTTTTTTATCTGGTATATTAAATTGATATTGTTCCGGTTTGGGTATAAGACAATCAGTGAAATTACTAGCAATTAAGCATTACATCTTACAATTAGTCTTGAGGGTGGGCAACGCTTTTGCAGTTTGAGCATTTGCCGCCTTGAGAATTCAAATGTCTATTGCCCTTATTAATAAACGTTGAGTAACGTGTCGTAGCTAAGGCATGCTTTGTCTTTATCTGGTGAATCGGACTTTAGTAATAGAGTCCCGTTTTTACCCTTTGGGTACGGAACCCTAAAAACAAAACACGGAACAGAGGGCCCTTCCAAGATGCATTGCGCTAACTAGCGTTTCTATTCGTTTCGTTCTTAAACCAATCGCGTCACTGGTAGATCACGTGACTTTTCGTATCACGTCATCTACTAGTGACGCGATTGGTAGAAACGCTAGTTTCCGTAATGCATCTTGGCAGGGCCCTCTGTATATTTTAATTAGACTTACAACAAGTCTTTCCGCTAAATAGCGATGTCTATAAATAAATATGGCAAATAACAGTAGTAGGATTTTTAATCACGTGGCTTGTTAACCTTCGTAGTTAACACAAGGCCCTGTTTGTGTAATGATACTGATGAATGTAGAAAACAAGAGATTAACGTCATGGCCCTGGTGATTATATGAATGCATAATTATTTGTAATGGTTGCTACGAGCGGTCCGTTAGGTTAAAAACGTGCGGTTACATGACTAGCTTAGATGTATTCCATTTTAGATCAGGAACAAAACTATTACTCGGTCATTGGGTCATTCACAGATTTAGGTTCTATTACCGTCTTTCCTGTGGACATCCGTAGTTAACGTTTTTAAGGCCTAATTTTCTGGCTGAACCCACATCCGCATAAACGGCGTCAGGTCTACTTTAGTCCTATCAAATTAAAACATAACTTATATGCACACAAGCCTTTAACAATTGACCAGAGGAGAGACAACTTTTGTTTTTTCGAGTGTGTATGACCTAATTACGTACTTTTGAGGATCAGTTAAAGTCCTTTTAATGATTTATACACTTGATTATTACTATCGTATTAAGATTAAATTACTATTAAATACGTTTTATTTAAATAGAAACCGGTTTGTTAAAAAATAGAGATTATGTGTCAAACAGTCCGAATTAGTATCTATTTTTGAAAGAATGGTGTTTAATAATTAAAGAACGGCTTAACAGATTTGGCTATTTTTAAGACAAGAATAAAAGTTTGTCGAAAAAAAACCGGACTACAATACTGATCTTGAGCAGTGTCTTCAGTAAGATACTCATCTCAAGCCTAGAGTTTAAAAAACGTCGAGAGTAAACGATAGAACGACACAGAAAACTGTCTGCATCACTGATGCATCTTGAGACTGTCACTCAACATAATGCAGTTTAATAATATAATACCACCTTTAGTGTTTACTGAAGTAGTTAGGGTTGCTGACGTTGACAATCTTGAGATTGTAGATGTTCATGGACCTCATAACCAACTTATAGCTTGGCTAAAAAGAGATTGAGGTGACTCGTAAAACTACTTGAGTCGCTACTTTCCTGAACACATGGTTGAGGGTAGAGTTGTGCCCGCTCGGTCTTTAAAGGGAGCGCTTCGATCTCAGTCAATCGGTCAAAGGAACTAGTTCGGTCTTTTAGTTCCTTTAGGTCCTTTAGCTCCGGAGCAAATTTTGAGATCTGAGCAGGACACGCTTTGAAATAGGTACTATTTGTCTCGTTCACATAGAGTGCCGTGCCGTGCGCTCTTTACTCGTTCGCTCTGTTTCGCTCATACGTTCAACAATTGCTACTGACCTAGTTCCCTTCGGTCCGTGACGGGAATTCATTCCTTTTAGCTCTTAGTTCATGACCGACACAAGCCTAGTTGAGGGAGGAAATGGCTGAGATATGCGTCATACTCGTGAATGGATGCTGTCTGTGGGTGGGACTGGTCACGCTTGCAAGGACATATTTTTCAGTCAATGAAGAATGTCAGTAGGTACCCCAAATCGCTTGAAACTTTGTAAGAGTAAAGCTTATAAATAAACAAACATACTACTTTTTGTTTCATTCAAATAGACCCAGTAGTTTTGATTCTACGAACGTATGAAATTACGGTCAAAAATATTAAAGGGTGCGGGCGCCATCTTACTGGAGTGACGTCATGGTTTCGTTGCGGTACGGCCCCTTATATGATTGAGTAAGTTTACAGGGCTATATTTTTTTAACCGTTATAAGTAACCAGTTGAAATTTTCACAGATTACGTGTTATTATAAACTCTATTGTTTAAAATTACAAAATGAACAATAAATCAAATCCCAAGAGGGGTCCCCATACAAGAAACATGACAAATAACCAGTTTTTTTAGCATTTTTATACGGATTATATTTTTATAATGGCTTATTATTTTGATGCTATTTTAAGCTTAAATTGCAGTCGAACTTTCATAGTTTACGACTAAATAACAATCTCAAGTAAAACTGCTAAAAATATTTGACCAAACTGATTTTATCAACACGATGTTTTAAGCGGTCACTCATCCTGTTTTAGAATACGCTTGTAAGTAGGTAGTTGCTTAACTTTGGAAGCCGAAGTACGGGTTGTATTTGTATTAGCTTTTTATTTCGGTGTCACACAATAATCTAAACTCCATACTTACGACCAAACAGTAATCTGTAGTGAAACAACAAACAACAAAATCTTACACGAAGTTTAAGCGGTGTTTACTTAACTTTGGTGATAGCCCTTTCTTTACAAATGTCGTGTCTAATGTAGAATTCATATCGCTAGGTACCGTATAAAATAATGAACTATAAAACATGAGTTTATGATTGACCTAGGTAGTAGTTCTGATATTTTGTGTACTTATTCATTTCATCGATTTCAAATTTCGCGGGCGGGCGCTGCCAAGTGGCTCACTCGCCATACGTTATTGTTGGTATTCTATTAGCGGCCGCTGTAGCAAGTAGGTAGTTTTTGAACTGTTTTTGAGCATTATTTATTACTGTTATTTCGTGTATGCAAGATAGCTTAGATAGCGTGCGTGTGTGTGTGTGTGTGTGTGTGTGTGTGTGTGTATGTATGTGTGTGTGTGTGTGTGTGTGTGTGTGTGTGTGTGTGTGCGTGCGTGCGTGCGTGCGTGCGTGCGTGCGTGCGTGCGTGCGTGTGTGCGTGCGTGCGTGCGTGCGTGCGTGCGTGCGTGCGTGCGTGCGTGGGTGCGTGCGTGCGTGCGTGCGTGTGTGTGTGTGTGTGTGTGTGTGACGTGTGTCCGTCTATCCGCAGCCTAGCTCAGAGACTCTTAGTACTAGAAACGTGTAATTTGGCATGAATATACATATTAGTCACGCCGACATAGTTAAATAAAATTAAAATCATGAAAAAAAAAATTTTTTTTACGTAACGTGGGTAAGTTTTTTTTTCTCGTCTACCCCATAGTGTGGGGTGTCGTTGTATAGGTCTTTCCAAAATATTGCGGGTTTGTGAAAACAATATTTCAATTAAGGTATCCGTTTATGAAAAGCTTTAAAGCGCAAATTGTCGTCGTCCCCTCCCCACTACAGCCAAAACTACAAATAAAAAATTTGAAAAATATCTTCAAAGGAAAACTATCACGACTAAGTAGACTTCATTGGCTCTTGAGTTAAACGGTTTGAATGTTTATACCTGCCGAAAACTTATTTGCGGTGTTGGTAAACTGACCGCGAGCCGCGACCTATATCGATGTATGGGGATAACAGTTTTCCAACGGCAAAGTTAAGTTTGTCGCGAGGTCTAATTTGTCTGTAGTATCGGCTTCGGGACCCTACACTGAGCATGGTTCGACAGGCTGTTGCCCGGTTTTTTGCATTAATGTTTTGGTATTTTTATGTAGGTGAACCCTAAATTAAAAGTGCTTGATTATTATTCTATTTTTATTTAACCAACTTATTCGACAAACATTACAAACAGAAAAGCCGGTCAGCAACGGACAGTTAGTTTAGTTAAACAGGTTAAACTGTATGTAAAACAAAACAATAGATAACCATAACTATCATAGTCACATCAAAACGAATTCGTAAAAAATTACGACTTCCAAAGTTAAGCAACTACGAGCGTAGTCTAAAACAGGATGGGTTACCGCTTAAAACATCGTGTTGATAAAATCAGCTTTGTCACCTATTTGTAGCAGTTTTACTTGAGATTTCTATTTAGTCGTAAAGTATGAAAATTAGACTAGAACTTAAGCTTAAAATCGCATCAAAATAAGAAGCCATTATTGAAATACAATCCATATAAAAAAGCAAAAAAAAATGGTTTTTTTCATGGTTTTTGTACGGGGACCCCTTTTGGGATTTGATTTATTGTTCATTTTAAAAATTTAATCGATAGAATCTATTATAACACGTATTCTGTGAAAATTTCAACTGTCTATTTATTACGGTTAAAAAGATAGAAGCCCTGTAAACTCACTCATTCATATAAGGGCGCGTACCGCAGCCAAACGATGACGTCATCATCCGTGAGCGCTAGCCGCCGGGTTTCGAGCGCCGCATACGAAGTTTAAAATTCAATATCTCGGAAACTATTAGACGTATCGAAATGTTTTTTTTAAAGCATTTTTTTGTTTTTCTTGAAGAATACGATAAGCCAAAAATCTAAACTGGTTGACATTCTCTATTATTATAGTTATGGCTTTTTACGTAAATACCTCGTCATGTTGTTCTCTTAGTCATTAGTGTCATTACTTTTAATGAAATGTTATTGACCTTACATTTGTAATAATGATTTTATTTTGTCCTAGTTTTAGTAATAATGATTTATTACATTATTAGATTACCTTGTGACATTCTGCTGGAGTTTCTTACGGCGCTTCTTCTCCGCAATGATCTCTATAGGTATTATCGAAGTGTAAAAGAGCTTCATGTGGCCAATTTACTGAATAAATGTTTTGAATTTTGTATTTTTACACAAACCGGCAACACTGGCCAGCCACCATATTAACCAAGTAGTTTTTGAGTTAAAATCTCTCACGTTTTACAAACTATTTTCTGATAACTTAATAATTTTAGCTAGTCTTATTTAGTCATAGTTCGATTCGGATAGTACTTTGTGATAATTATACTTTCAGCATTACAGCAACGACGTTGAGTTTTAAGAAAATATCATGGCTAGGATAAAAAATAAAAGATATAGTATCTATAATTTAAATTACAACGCTCTGTTGGTTAATAACTACAGCTACACGATTAAAACATAAATTGCTATTTCGCTCATTATGAAAGAGCAACAATTAAAAAATATAATCTAAGATGCATCGACGCGTGAGCAACCTTCCAGTTAGAAATAATCAGAATTATAAATCATGTAGCTTGTAATTTGCCTCATAAAAATGAACTTTGTTGTGATGTGATGGAGGTTTAGAATTTAGAAATCATTGCCATAGCTGACTCCTTTAAATAGGGTGATATTATATTATTTCGGAATTGAATAATAACTTTTTATTTTTATTTCGCCCGGGCTTGGAACTCAGAACTTCGCGTTCTGTTTTTACATCAGTAAGGTTAACATTTCCGAGCATGTGGGAGAAAATACTATTTCATTTACAACGATGTGATTCAGTTCATTTGGACTGATCGTCAGTATCACTTACACTAACGGACAAAAAAAACGGGTCAGAGTGCGTTTTTCTTACTAAAGAGGCTATTTCGAAGCCTTGGTTCCTCGCTAGTAGATGTTTTTAGTGAAATCTGATGATGGATACCCCGAGCATTGATACAGGACTTCCAGAGTGCCTAGGATACCCAACTGATTGAATCTGCGGTTAACGCCGGAATTGTGCATGTTCAGAAAAACATCTAAAATGGCAATAAAATGTAAGGAAATCCAAATGCCGACCCAAGCTCTCTCGTTGTGGTGTTAAATGATTGTGCGATCAGTTAGGTATCCTAAGAACTTTTGATCTCCTCTATTGAACCTCGGAGTATCCACCATTAAACCTCACTCAAAACAACCCCTGGCAAGTAACCAAGGCTTCGAAATAGCCTCGTTTGTATGAAAAACGAACTCTGACCCGTTTTTTTTGTCCGTGAGTGTATTCACCTGTCACCTTGGACGTTGTTGTAACAGGCATGCTCTCTGATAAGCCACACATGTTCTTATCTAGGTTATAGGGATTAGTTAATCAATTTCGTAAACAGTGTTGAAATTACATTGTACGGTTCATATGCACTTGGATTTGCGTTCTTAACGATTGTGGGGGATATCCTGTTGTATTTTACTATTGAGCCCCAACGAATTCAAATTGGAATTTAATAATACCTATTCAGTGGCGGTACGGAACACTTGGTGCGCGAGTCCGACTCGCACTTGGCCGGTTTTCTATAGTGTTTTCGATTCACAGGTGCGCCCGTTACTCAAATTAATATTGCACAATTGCATCGATATAGGTGGATGAATTAACTTTTCTTTGTAGCTCGTTGCCATGGTGACGTCTCCTGGGTCACACTTTAAAACTATGAATTCAAAGGATATAAGTCCACTAAAAATCAGTTTTAAAATCCATTATTATATGGCCTTTCTCCTGAGTGTGCTAGAAGTATATATTATAACATTTATCTAAGAAACTTTTATGTATAATAAATTCTAGATTATATACGGGTGCATAACACTAACATAGACCGAAGCGAAGCGAGGGCGGGTCGCTAGTCGTTAAATAAGACTTGAGTAAGTACTTGAACATGAACGAAGGCGTAGTGTTTTGTTAGTCGGCTACTCGGCTAGAAGACGATGTTTGTCGCCTTTCTCTTTTGCTTTGTCGTGTTTGAGATGGCAGGAGAAAGCCGGTTGAGGCTGCTGTATGCTTAGTCTATTTTTGGCTTCTTTTATATCAAACTCTAAATTAGGCTTACCATAATAATAAATAAATATCAGAAGTTTTTTTTTTTTATAATTTGTCCTATAGTCCGTTCTCGTTGCAGTGAATCATCGTCTGCCGGCCTAGTCACGCCCCCTTACCAATCAGGTCGCTCAGAATTGGGTTCATTTTTACAAGCTTTTATTTAACTAACAATGTATGTATGTATGTTAGGGTCAAATCTTGCAAGTTAAATTTGACCCACTGCCGTACTTAAGCTAAAAAAGGGTTAACCCTCATTTGGTCGGTTTTGAGTTAATGATGCAAAATTACAGAGCGCAAAATTCTCTACATTTCGTTCTAGGAAACATCCTTCTATCATTATTAGTTACGGAGATATAGATTGTCGGTGAACAGTTAAGTGACACAATTTTCAAGATTTACTTAATTAGAAATTAGTTAAACCACAAAGCTAGTTTGTAAGAGGGCAAAAGGCTCTTAACTTCATGAAAACTAGTTATTTTTATATAATTTGCTTAGCTAAAATAAAGTTATCTATTTATCCTAGACTTAAATTAAGTCAAGGTCCTTTAACTCTGATAAAGGCTTGTAAAGTTCAAGTAAATGTTCGTTAAAAACTAAACTATAAATAAGTTAACAATAAGGAACTTCATTAAAAATCAGTTAAGACCCTTTAACCCTTTTTAAGCTAAGTAAAACATATTTTTTATACACCATAAAAAAGTCTAAATAACCAATCACTGTCTTTTTAAGCAAAATTAAAATTAATATTTCGTAGTAATCCTTGGTTTAAATAGGGTTAACCCACATTGCTAAGCTAGAACACGGTTATCTGCAGTTCGCAACGACGCGAGACTACTTTATAGCTAAGCAGTGCTGAATAACTTCGAATACATTTTTTGGTAGAAACAGTAACACGAAATTACTACGCTAAAAATCGGTTAAGGTATGGTTAGCCCGGTTTTAGTGCAGTAATTAGCCAACATTAGAAATAAAATGCTTAGCTTGAATACAAAAAAGGTTTCAGGTATTATATTTGACAATCATTTCCGATAGAAATTATGCCACATGGTAGGAGTAAAAATTAGGTACTTTTGTCTCTAAGAAAGTGTGCTCCATCTTACATAGTTTTTTAGAGACATCAATCCCCGCCTTTTTTGACGATATCTCAAAATCGACTACTTGGGGTTAACCCTTTTCTAGCTTAAGCACGGCAGCCCACTTCACGTCAACGGAATGGGCTGAAATTTGGACCACATGTAAACCCTATGACAATGCAATATTAGGGTATCTAAGAGCTGATCTGATGATGGAATCAGAAGGTGGCGACAGGATCTCCGCTATACTTGACGTAGACCCACCGTATTGGGACTCATTAGTTCGGTCTAATAAGACCGCAGACCGCTTAATAAAGCAGATAAAAAGGTACACTGGCAACAAAAGCTTGTCCCAAAAATGAAATTTTTGACAGAAACTTATTATTCATTAAACTTAATCTTTTGAAATAAACTTGTTTGAATTTTACCCTGCAGTAGCACTGATGCTTCACTGCCTTCTTAACGCCAAGGGACTATATTCCTCTTTTAGCTCTAGTTTTGCACTAGACAAAATTATATTTATGTATATGTATAGATGATTACATAAGTACTTAAATTAATATAAAATATCCATGACTCAGGAAGAACTGTTTGTGTTCATCTCACAAATATGTACCCTTACCGGTAAATGAACCCGAGACCGCTAGCATTCTAGGCAGGCTCGCTATCAACTTACTGTCTTGCAATTTATAAAGGTATAACGGCACAAAATCCATATGCTTATACTGAATTTTAGTTTTGGACAGCTGTGTGGAACCCTGTCGCAAGGAGCTGAAGTATTAAACGCCACATTACTCAAGTTAAAGCTGTTATTGCGACAGAGTTCTACAGTGGTACCTAACAATACATTTTAGTGACTACGTGACACCAAAAACCGTCACAAATCGAAACCTTTTTATGTTTTATAAAGCGACTACTCTCCGATACTATTTACATTGTGACTACTTATTCAGTAGTTTGCTTTTTACTGAGATTTTTACTTTCATTTACGATGTTGACTTTACACTTGGTGTTATGTTTGCCTTCGAAATATTTCCATTTCTAGCACAAGGTTGCTTGTCGATTCAGAGTGGTTAGTGAACAAACTGTTGTAGAAAAGAACTACTTCGCAACGATTTGGTTTACTCCTCAGTCCACAACTACTGTACTCCTAGTAAAAAAAAATACAAGTCGCGGTTCAAGTAAAAAATATAGCCTTGTTGGTGGTGCCTACGTAGCTATAGCGGTCCTGGGTTCAAATCCCGATAAGGGCAGATATTGTGTGATTTGTTTCTGTCTTGGATTTCTATGTATTTAAGTATGTATTTCCGTATATAAGTATGTTTATCGTTGTCTAGTAACGATAGTAGGAGCCTCGAGCTTAGTTTGGGACTAGGTCATTTTGTGTGAGCGTGTCCCGTGATATTTATTAATTTATTTATATTTTTCTAACTAATCTGACTATTCATTCAGAAGAAATTTTTGAGAAGCCTTAATTCTGGAGTCCTAGTGAAAAAGGGTATAAGTCTCATGAAGATCAAGTGAAAAAGGGTTTAAGTCTAGTATACTCCGTTTATGTATAAACCCTTTTTTAGTCCGAGTTAAGTTGACTTGACCCTTCTTGACTTGGTCTCCAGATTTGCAATCTGAGTTAATACAGTACCAGATTGCCTGTCTGCAGGATTTCCATTATAAACAGACACAATATGGAGTTTGCCGTACTGAATGAGTTGACCCATTCGTAGTGAACACACGCCAAAGTCGATTTATTGAATATCCGGGCTCAAACGCCAAATTTGGTAAGTGCGTTCAATGGCGGTCATTTCCTCTCTAGTATAGTAGGCAGTAACTAGTGTTGTAGTGTAGCTGCTTAAATGCTAGTGGTTATCTTTTAGCCTCGACAAAAAAGACTGGTGTTATAAGTTTGTGTCTGTGTGTGTGTGTGTGTGTGTCTGTGTATCTGCATAAGAATAAATAATAACTAGGTACGCCGGGATTACATGTGAAATAATAAGTTTTGTAACAAAAAACATTTTGACGCAAGCTTTTTTACTGAAAATGTTTTTGCTTAGTATTCTGTCATCGCACCAGTCTTGCTTCATATTAATATTTATTTCAGCAGCGGTTGATGGTTTAAAGGCAAAAACTCATAAAACACCGTTACACTTGCAGAGAAAATGAACGATTTCTTATTTTGTGACTCTTTGTGAGAGAAAGTTATTACGCAGTATGTACTATTTCCAGGTCACTAAGCCAAAGTACAAAGTATTTGAATCTTTATCCTGTGTAGTGTGATATTATTATCTTATAATATAACCATCGCGAATGTGACTAGAGCCTCTATTTAACTCTGTGAAACAATCATCATCATCATCATCATGTCAGCCGAAAGACGTCCACTGCTGGACATAGGCCTCCCCCAAGGCTCTCAACTCAGACCGGTCTTGTGCTTTTCGCATCCACCGCGTTCCCGCAATTTTTACAAGGTCGTCACTCCATCTTGTTGGAGGCCTACCTACAGCTCGTCTCCCGATCCGCAGACGCCACTCAAGAACCTTCTGACCCCATCGGCCATCAGTCCTGCGAGCGACGTGCCCCAATATGTGAAACAATATTGCTTATGACATGTTATCGTATTGTCAACGTTACGAAAGCTTATTTACTCGACATTAATGCTGCGGGCCTAGTATGGTTGCGTATATCGTGTGACAAAATGTGGATAAAGCATCCGTCACTCTCCTACTTTCCTCGTCCTGCCCAAGCATTTTTGTTTATACTTCCAGTTTCTGCCCAACGTCCTCTAAAAAGGACAATTTTACGTATATAAAATTTGATTTCCCTGGTAGAAACTACCAAATCGAATGTGTAATTTATTAAGAACACTGGGCAGGACGAGGTTATTTTGTGTCAAAAAGGGACGGATGTTTTATCCACATTTTGTCACGCGGCGCGATAAACGCAGCCATATTAGGCCCCCTGAGGGCCGATTATGGTCGTGTTTACCGACGTAGATAGATAAGAGTAGATAAAACATCTGTCACTTTCTGACCAGTATGTAAGTGCGAGAGTGACGGAAGCTTTATCCACCGCGATGAAGGCGACCATAATACGGGCCCTGCGGGCCGATTATGGTCGTGTTTATCGACGTAGATAAGCGTAGGTAAAACATCTGTCACTTCCTGACCAGTATGAAAGAGCGAGAGTGACGGAAGCTTTATCCACCGCGATAAAGGCGACCATAATACGGGCCCTGGCCGTGTTAAACAAAATACGATGGCATGTCAAAGGCAATATAGTTTTACCTAGTAGAATACAGGCCCTGATCTCTATTCTCTATCTCTATCTCTATTGTTTCGACACTTGGGTGATTTGGGTTACAATTTTATTAACTGAGTTATCAGACAACTTTTTCAATTAATTCCTGAATCTGTATTTTTAGTTTTTATCTCGATAACATAAAACAATATTGTTGAATAGATAGAAATAATCGGTTGTCATTTAAAATCATTGTCCTGTCACTTTTGACGTATCGTTAAACGTGTTTTTTGTTTTATGTTTAGTTTAGACAGCGATGTTGGAGTTTGTACATTACATGATGACTAATAACAGTAATAACACAAAGCCGTCACAAAGGAATATGACGTTTTACTGCAAACAAAGAAGTACAGTTATATTTGTTCTTTAAGCCCCAAACGCACTGAGTGCGGAGGCGGCTGCGCGGTGCGGCGCGTTCCCTTACAAAAAACGCCTCCGCCACGCTTTTGAAACGCCTTTTGGTATGAAAACGCGCCACACCGCACCGCGTCCGCTTTCAGTAAGTTAGCGGCTTTAGCTAGCGCCCCGCTTCGGCTTCACTAAAATATATATATATATATATATATAATAAATACGAAAGTCGCTAGTCGGTTTGTTTTTCATGGTTCAACGCTTCAGCAGCTCAAAGTTTTTGGCACAGATCTCCGATTTACACCAGTTTAGTAGAGTTCAAGTTCAAGAATTCTGTGAAGTATATGGTTTTTCGTTAAAAGAAGTCGAAAATTAAAATTATTCCAATGTTAGTTTTCGATGATCTTTTTTTATTTTGGATTCATAAATAGTCATAAATAACAGTCCCTGTTATGTTCTAAAGAGTAAAACATACATAGGTGCTACGTATAGTCTATATAAAAAACCAATTGCCGCATATATGATATGACAGATCATTACTTGCGAAAGGCTGGACCGAATTGGCGGATTTTTTTTGTTACAATCTTGTATAGTAAACTATAAGATAACGTGTCAAGAGCAATATGGTTTTATCAAATAGAATAAAGCGCCAGGGCAGATCATATACCTCTAGGATAAGATCATCAGTTATTTATTAATCGTACGTCACGAATATTAATTTAATTTGTTAGGTACCTATTAAAAAAAATGCTTGAAGCTGTCAATGTCATTAGAGATGCCAAGTCATTTGTGATTTATAGGAATCTCAACCCTATTATTGTAGAATGTCGGATTGTCTTTGGTGGACCTAACTAAGGTGGGACAAAACCTGGGGTCCTATATATAGTGAAAAAGGGTAGTCGACTTAACTCGTAATACATAAGGGTATATACCTTAACGGAGTATACTAGACTTAAACCCTTTTTCACTTGACCTTCAGAACTTAAACCCTTTTTACTTAGGAACCCATAATTTAAGTATTTCACCGTACATATCAACTGATCGAATATTTTAATAAGAAAGTAGTCTTTATAAACCTTGGGACATGCGTGTTTTTTCTATCTAACTATTCGATTAGATAAGAGGTTGAGAAATTAAAGGGACGATATGTTTCCTGATCAAGGAGCTGACCAGAAACCGGCGTTTATTACGTTACGTAACTGTTACGCCTTACGCCTCGGTTCTTTAATATCTCACCAAACTAGTTTCATACGAGCCTGCCACTTAGTTGCCGTAATCAGGTTTTAATAGACAACGTATTAAATAGTACTATTATAATAGTAACCGCCTGTTTCACAATCGACAAGTAAAGCATATTTGACAGATAAAATTACCCCATTTCTTTCTTACACTTGAAAATAGACAAGGAGAGAGCCAACTTTAAATGGCAGATAAATTTTCTTGTCGATTGTGAAACAGGCCCTAAATCTTTTAGGTGTATTTGGTGAATAAAGATTTATTTTTCAATTTTGTAGATTTTGAGGAATAACTCAGACTTTTTCTATTTAATTATGCTCTTAAAAATGAGTATCACATTTAAAAAATCTTATGTGTAAACATGAAATCTAAAAAAAAAAAACTTTTTTTTGGATCACGAAGCCTTAGTAAAAGAGCCCCGTTGGCCCCCGGAAGTTTTTGTGCGGGTGAAAGAAATGGAGATAGCTACTTTCATCCCCGAAAAATTAAATTACCCTAGGGAATAAAAATAATTGAATTCCCCCGCAATATGGGATGGCCGAATAACTAATCGTACTTAGGTGGGACAAAGTCTTTTCGGTATGGTCAAACCTAGTATCGGTTATTAAGATTTTTTTAATTGCTTGTTACAGATGTCAAGACAATTCTCAAGTCGGTGTCCGGCCGGCTACGGTCCGGCGAACTCACGGCTATTATGGGGCCGTCCGGTGCCGGAAAGTCCACGCTGCTCAACATTCTTACCGGATACAAGTAAGTGTTGTATTTCTAAGTCAATAGGCCAATCTCACGCAAATTGACCTAGTCCCAAAATAAACTCTAGGTTGTACTATGGGTACTAGACAACGATACGTTAGCCTAAAATACAAGCACCGTTAGTTTATCGTTGCTTTTAGATACCGCAAAACTTATCTGAATAACACCAGTCAATAGTCAATATTATGGTCGTGTTTATCGACGTGGATAAAACATCTGTCACTTTCTGACCAGTACGTAAGTGCGAGAGTGACGGATGTTTTATCCACCGCGATAAAGGCGAACCATAATACTGGGCCTGAACAACGTGTATCATTTGTTGATGGAATGTGCCCGGACTAAGAGGGAAGGATTACTTGTTCAACTTAATTTGATTATGTTTCATAATACATTATTTCATCAAATCTATATATATAAAAGGCAAAACTGACTGACTGACATATCAACGCACAGCCGAAACTACTGTACCTAGAAACATGAATTTTTTTACATGGGTTCCTTTCATGATGTAAGTGAGCACTAAGAAAGGATTTTCCGAAAATCGATCCCCAACGGGAAGAAATGGGGGGTGGGGGAGCAGCGGGAAACTAAGTCGCGGGCGTCCTCTAGTTATCAATATTTTTTTAGAGTTGTAGGTAATTCTGTGTAGCTCTGCCTTCCCCACTCTGGGATTACAGGCGTGAACGTATATATGTATGTGTACGTACGCTTACATCTTTCAAACGGATAGAGTGATTCAAGAAGAAGGTTTTATATATAATAAACCGAAACGAAGCGAGGGCGGGTCGCTAGTTGTAAATAAATAAATAAAATGACCTATCTTATATACTGCCCTCCTAAGCCAAACTATGACCAAAGTAGTTTTAATTCTATTATCTTAGTAATAAGGGATATATTGCTACAGGACTTTTGTCTGAGATACTGCCTATCGACAACCTTTGTCTAGAAATAACTACTGCAATGGGCCTAGTATGGTTGCGTTTATCGCGTGATAAAATGTGGATAAAGCATCCGTCACTCTCGTACTTATATACGTGTCAGAAAGTGACGGATTTGTCCACATTTTGTCACGCGATAAACGCAGCCATATTAGGCTCCCAGCACGGCTAGCACATGCTGTCCGCGACTTGTTTGTCGCTCTAATCTCCCTTTCTATCTAGTCTGTAACGATAGAGACGCACTGAGCGACATGCGAGAAAATACAACTTGTGCTACCCGTGCTGGAAGAGGAAGGAATGCTATTTGTTAAATAAGAAACCTTCTGGCCTCTGACTCATCGCTGTTGCAGACAACGGACAGCAACACAGGCCGTAGTAACAATAATATTATAAAGATCTATATCATCTATCATTCACAGCTTTGTGACAGTCACTAAACAACCGTGGATATAGCTATACCATAACGCTTTCTGTCGACTCTTCATGGTCGCTCAAGTTATCGAGTTATACAGTAGGTAAAAAATCTATTAAGAATGCGATAACGTTTCTCTCCCCTTAAACCTAGTCCGTTTTTACAATTTTCGAATATGTTGTAGATATTATGAAAATGCTTTACGTTTTCCATTCCAAGAAAATATTCCCCGAAAACAAACAAATAATTAAAAAAAAAGGTTTTTCTTCTGACATTAAGCGTCGGATTTTTAAAGGAAAACTATCACGACTAAGGGTCTCCCCAGAACTATCGACGCGGAATCGGCTTGAGCCGGTAAGAAAAAGTTTTATCTCCATGCAATATGAGCGAAAACGACGTAGCTCGGCTCGGCTCGGCTCGCTTCGGCGTTGCGAACGGAACGACGTCATTTTTGTTCTTATTGCATGGACATAAAAGTTTTTCTTACCGGCTCAAGCCGATTCCACGTCGATAGGTTTGGGGAGACCCTAAGAAGACTTGATTTTTTCCTGAGATACAGGGCGACAAAAGTGTTTATATGTACCTACTAAAAATCATCTAAGACACCACCAAACATCTTTAAACAGAACGTTCATACGTGTTGTTTATTATAGTTTTTTGTGTTTGCAATTAAGGAAAATCGCTTCTAGTGAAAAAGCTATTCAGATTGAAAAAGCTATTCAGATTTAAAACGCACAAATGTTTTGTGCATTTTTGTTGTCAAACTAGTCTGACAATCGTTTGGTTTATAGAAAATCGTCCAAATCATAAAGATCCTTTGTGAATTGGTCGGCCATAATGGGGTCCTGGTGAAAAAGGGTATAAGTCTTCTGAAGATCAAGTGAAAAAGGGCTTAAGTCTAGTATACTCCGTTCATGTATATACCCTTTTTATTACGAGTTAAGTCGACTTGTACCCTTTTTCACTAGGAACATATAAATTATATTAAACATTATTGTGCCATCCTTATCAGCTTGTGTTCGGATTATTCATGTTTAGAACTCAAAGTCCATTGTCCAATCTGAAGTGACAAAAGGCCGCATGTTTATTAATACCTAGAACAAATAGAACCCCATGCAGCTGTAAAAATGGTTTTATTTGCTATGATAGTTCAGTAGCAGATGAGTCCATTTTAAGAAAACATTGCCTGCTATTGTACTAGTCTAACCAATTTTCACCAAGTTGAAAAGTGATTGAAAATCCCACTGTGTGTATAATTTGTTTGTTTTGACTTATGGACTTATTTTTAATAATTATTAATAAAAGAACTGTTTAAATAAAGGAGCTCGAGATTTTCTATATGCAATTCTGCAGCCTTTACTTACCTGTATAGTCAAGTGCAAAAATATGTATTGATGTTCTTATTACACTGGAATAAGGTGCATTGGGACATATTTTCGAAATGTGGCGTTCTCCCATATTTTTACACAAACTTGACTGTACAGATAAGACCTATCTACAGCTTTTAAAGGTTATTTTAAGGTTAAAGTTGGGTTTACTCTAAAGCTATAAGCATTGATCAATCTATTTTGTGTTTAGAATTTTAAGTATTTTTTTACTACGTTTTTAGTAGCTTCTTGTCTGTCTGTGTTGTTTTTACGGTACAAATTTAGCAATCGGTTTTTATCTTCTTAACAATATTGAGATTTAAATCTCTGAACATAGTTAAGAACTGGATAACATTGATATTATTTCAAGAATGAACATAATATTACAAATGTCAAAGTTACTTTGTCTTTTTGTTACGCTTTGACGGCTAAACTACTGAACCGATTTCGATGAAATTTAGTAGTAGAGTAGCGATTAACGACTTCTACGCGGACAGAGTCGCAGGATTAAATAAATCATTAAAAAAAGAATGAATCATTCCTTATTACAATCGTTGACCGATAAACTGTTCAATGACTTAAGTTGTTTCAATGCTTCAAAGACATAGAAAGCCAATCTTAACAAAAATTGCCCGAACAGTTACAGAAATATCGTGTCCCGTTACATTGTATAGTTGTTTCTAAGAAAGATGCAATAGTAGTCATGCAAGATGACGTCAATACTGATATTTATCATTATAACTGTCGAGATATTGCTACGGACCTTGACGAATGACACTGACACCCGTATTCACAAACAATACTTAAGTGATCCTTTACTGAGTAAACGCACTGCGTTCAATACAGCTTTGTGATTGGTCCTTTTGACCGACCTTTTGTTTATGAGACGATTTGAACCACTCTGTGCGTTCGTGAGCACTGTGAGGCCTCATAGTGACGTTTGTGAATATGGGTGTGAGAGGGTTTTAAAAATACATACATACATTAAATCACGCCTGTTTCCCAGAAAGGTAGGCAGAGACCCCTTCTTTCCACCTGCTACGATCTTGACAAATCTTTCGCTTCTTCCACATTCATACATCGAGTCATGCACGCACGTCGGTCGTCGGTTTTATAGATTTAAGATAAAGCATCATCCATCTATCTCACTTCTTACTTCTATTATAAATGCGAAAGTTTGAATGCATGTTTGTTACTCAATCACGCTAGAACGCCTGAACAGATCTGGATAAAATTTGGAACCGATATAGATATATGTATAGTATGGAATAGCAGATGGGCTGCATTTTATTGTACTTTTTTGAGGGAATAGCGATAAATGATTCACAAACAGTTAAATAAAACCGTTTAATAAAAAATATTTCCAACTTAGAAAACCTTTCTGTTGAACTCGGAAATTTTCTATACAATTGCCCATCTCGTTCTTTTAAATGCGTGGGAAGAGAGTAGTGTCTTCCGTTAGATTTCCTAAAGATTTCGTCAATGTCTCGGAGTAGAGTCTAATAGGCCTCAATAAGTGGTGGCGGTATTGCGTCAACCGTTACTTTGCGTGGTTCAAGTGTTAAGCGAAATTTCATTTTAACCCTTTACAAAAAAAACCGGACAAGTGCGAGTCGGACTCGCCCACCGAGGGTTCCGCACATGACACGGTTTACTCAATTCAAAATTTGTACCGCCGTTCCTTGCATCAAGACCCTGTTTTTTTTGTGATTTAACTAAAAATGTACAGATTTCAAATTTTTTCCGATACTTGTAGTATAAGACGGTGTTACTTACCAAATTTCATAGTTCTAGGTCAATGGGAAATACCCTATACACTTTGATTCCCTCGAGAGTGTCGAAATACACGTTTTTGGCGACATAAAGGGCCGTATCTTTTTTTACGTAAATGTAGAAGTTTGATTTTTTCACAGCTTCAAGGGACTGTAGACTGGAGTATTTGGTTTGAATTTCAACTTGATACCTCCACGCGTTCCCGAGATAAAGGGTCTTGACATACAGACAGACGGACAGACGGACAACAAAGTGATCTTATAAGGGTTTCGTTTTTTCCTTTTGAGGTACGGAACCCTAAAAAGAGGAGAGTTTTAATTTTGACGTGTGTATTAGGTGCTTAATTTTTCACACATTGCAGTTTTTAATGAATTCGATGGAATTCTTGGTCGTACTTATTTAAAACACCAGTATTCAAAATTATAATACAATAAGTTGGTATTTTGAGCTTGCACACTTTGACAACTTATGAATCAATTTGCATTATTATGCAATTCGGCGTAAGCGAAGTCTGTAAAAAATATTTGTATTGAAAAATATAAATAACCCTTTTTTTGCATACAAATATAAAATACCCTAGTGTGTATACGTGTGCGCGGGTTTGTCTATTGAATAGTTACTTATTAACGGTATGGCGAAGACAAACGAGCACACATACCACCTGGGCCTCTATTCTACTGGCTAAAACCATATTGCCTTTGACTTGTTATTGTATCGTCAACTTTACTATAGCTCAGTAAATAAGAGCTATTGTAACGCTAACGTACGCTGTGTAAAGGCTATATGGTTTTACCCAGTAGCTCTTATTTACACCTTAGGAAAGGGTGATTTAGACTTGAACTATGTATGTACAGTCAGGGGCATGCCCGGTCGACCACCTCTAGGGTGATATTCGTGTGCGCGTTCGACGCGTAACGACCTGAACCTGTAGGATTAGCTAGCTTCAATGAACAAGCCAAAATCTTCTTAAGTGGACGACCGCGAATGTCACTGACTGTACACGTAGTAAGGGTTCACGGAAAATGGTTGCTTATAGCTTAGACGCCAGTGATATTAATGTTATTGTCAGCGGTTAAAAACGGCGCTTTAGACTTGGACCACACATAGTAGCGGTTGACGCAATTCGCTAATCTACCGCCATGCTACTGCTTATTTAGCTCTAGACACTAAAGGTGCTTTCTTTTCCACCGGCGAGGCGATAAGAGACGATGCGAGACGAGAATTAAAATTTGTATTGAAAAGAAACATCAATTCCCTCCTCGCATCTTTGGTGAAAATGGCTTTTTAATGCGAATTAAAATTCTCGCGCCACCTCGTCAAGCCTCGCCTTGACGTTGGAGAAGCAGCTTTAGCCAAGACATACACGAAATCTCATCAGAAGATAGTACTCTTCTCTTCCCACACATTTAAAAGAATGTGAGATGGACAATTGCAGACAATATTTCAGGTGTCAACAAGAAAGTTTTCTACCGCTAAATTGAAAACAAAGTTTCAAAGTTTATTTATTTATCAAACAATTAGAACAATCCTTATAAATCTTATATAATATAGTAAATTAAGCAATAGTGTTAAAAAGGTTTTCGGACATGAATATCAGTGGTCCTCATATTAGGACAAACATTCTATGCATTTGCCTATCCCTAACAATATGGAAGTTGCTGGTTACTGTGTTATTTCCTTCCACTAATCAAAAACATATGTAGTTTGATTTAAAACTTAAAGTAAATAGCATTCCGATTTTAAATTCAACACAAACATATTTTGGTTTGTTTCGCTTTTATATTTAAGCAACGAATAAGTTGATGAGTATGACCTATAGAGTTAGTCCCTGAAGTTTGTCTAACCTTCTGCCTAACACCCTGTAGTAGTATAAGCACTACACACTACATCCCAGTGGATTATGTACTCTGAATATGACATGTGTTAAAATATCACAAATACTACCCTCATCATAAACCAAGAGGCAGTATCTGAAATTATTTTGCCAAAGCAGATTCGATGCTCTCTTTTTGATAATAACGTTGCATTTGCTACAGGAGTTTGATCTGGAATACTGCCTTTTGTCTTAGCATACCAGAATAATCCTATCATAGGCTCCGATAAGATCGACATGGAGTATAAATTAAATTATTTGGGGCATCGTGTTTCTATCCGCTTCATATTATATTATGTAAATTATTTGATGACAAATGTCATGTCCATGGACAGATAATGACAGATGATAATGATCTTTTATTGTTACCACGGGTAGTGCGGTTATTAAATAAATTTATACAGTCAAACAAAAATAGTGACTAAAAGTTCACATGTCATAACATTTTTGTGGGAAGTTTAAAGTAGTAGAAAATCGCTCAAGATATATGGTCAAATCGATAGATCTTTGAGGCATTTATCGCTAGCATCCGTCGCCCTGCGGGCCTAGTATGATTGCGTCGGCGACAAAATGTGGATGAAGTACCCCCGTACTCTCGTACTCATATACGTGTCAGAAAGTGACGGATGTTTTGTTCGCATTTTGTCACGCGATAAACGCAGCCATATTAGCCCCCTGGCTGTGAAGTCTGTGATCGTGTTTATCAATGTGGATAAAACATCTGTCACTTTCTGACCAATTTGTCACATCGAGAGTGACGGATGCATTATCCACATCTATCCAACGCGACAAAGATGACTATAAGGATGAGTATCCACCAGAGCTGTAGCGAAGCTAGCGAAGCGAAGCGATGTGCGAAAAATCCACAAATAGGGTGCTGCGCTGAGCGAAGCTAGGAAAATGAAATATTCTAACTCACAGCAAACTCCTATTGGTGGTTTTATTTTCTCGCGCACCATCAGTACCCTTACCATGAGTTACAATTACTGTACTCGCTAGCGAGTCGAATGCTCTGTCCCTCCCACTCTATAAGAATACCGCGAGGACTGCGAGGGACAAAGCATTTGACTCGCTAGCGAGTACGTTAAATTGTAACTCATGGTAAAGGGTACTGCTACCTCGCACAGTGGTGGATATTCACCCTAATACTCGTACGGGGTTTTATTCTACTCTGTAAAACCATGTTGCTTTTGAAATGTTATCGTATGGTCAACGTCACGATAGCTCTTTATTTACTTGACAGTAATGGCGGCCGAGTTAAAAACGATATGGTTTTACCGTGTGGAATACAGTTTATCTGCCACTGTTTTCACACAGTTCAGTGCTTCAACGCGGTTTATTCTATTGGAACCGTACTTAAGTCGTTTATATCGCCTTTTTACGGCATGTCACTCACAAAACGCTATCACAACGTCATCAGTCATTGTGTACCAAATGCTTACGTAACTGCAAGGTACGAGTACGTAGGTCATTGAATGTTAAGAAATGCGATAATCGCGTAAACATGGGGTAATGGATATTTTGATAATAGTGTACAGTCACCAGCAATAATATATTATCCAACAATGAGCGCAAACATATCTGACCCGTCTTTATTACTAGAGGTATAAGAGCCTGTCGGATATAGATATAGATAAGAGAAAAAAACAACGTAAAAACTAAACAGAAACACAAAAGGTACAAAGGCGAGTTTATCCCTTCAAGGGATCTATCTATCTAGGGGTATTGCCGTGTGGTGCCGGGTTTAGAATGTAGCCACTCCATGTCTTCCCGTGGATGTCGTAAGAGACGACTAAGGGATTAAAGGCTGTGTAGTGCTGTTAGGCGATGGGTTTGCAACCTGTCACTAATACACTGGATAACATCTTAGCCTAGTTGAGCAAAATGTGGTCACAGAATTATCAACAAGTTTTTGGAGTTGTTGGTGAGTCTGTGGCTCTGCCTACCCCACTCTGGGAATGAAGGCGTGAGTTTAAGATTGACATTGATTGAGGGATCTATCTCTTCCTACGAATAGAATAACTTGATCGGAGTATTACCTTTCCACCGAATATCAAATAGTATCGCGAGACGCCGAAATCCTTCCTTTTTTACCGTTCCAGGCTTCAAAACCTATTTTTCTAATAAATAATTATGGCTTCGATAAAGTAAACAACAAACAAGCCTCTCGATGCAAGCAAAGACTACAAATGCTTTGCCGACCCTGGGTAGTCATTCTCTCAAAAGCAAAGGTGAGCGAATGTAGGAGTGAATGTCCAAGCGGCGAGTTTAAGTAGTCCCGTCAGAGCGAGCAAAACACATTTTTAACCGACTTCAAAAAAGGAGGAGGTTATACGTTCCACTGTATGTTTTTTTTTTATGTATGTTCACCGATTACTCCGTCAATTGTGGACCGATTTTTAAAATTCTTTTTTGGTTCGATAGAGTATTAGCGCGTGCATTCTCAATTAGGCAGCCTTATACGTTCGAGAAGCCATGCTGCCAAATTGAATACACGCGCTGAAATGTGTTTTGTTCGCTTTGACGGGACTACTTAAACTCGCCGCTTGGACATTCACTCCTGCGTTCGCTCACCTTTGCTTTTGAAAGAATCACTACCCTAAGGACCAAGATTCCATGCTAGTTATTTTATCGCTTGTAAATAGTTGTAATTACCCGACCAGTTGCGGCCATACATTACAACTATGTCGTGGGGACGAACTGACTTGCGGCGAGTGTGGTCGCATATTCGCTGCAAAAAACGGCGAAGTCATTCACCAGGGCGGCTAGCACAAGTTGCCCGCGACTTGGTTCTCGCTCGGATCTCCCTTTCTATCTAGTCTGTAACGAAAGAGACGCACTGAGTGACAAGCGAGAAAATACAACTTGTGCTACACGTGCAGAGAACGCACAATAGATTAGATCTTCAAATTGCGCTGTTTAACCATAACGTAAATTGTGTACAGTTATTCTCGCGCGATATCGTTATTATACCCGGATCTATAGGGCTATTTATAATAACGATAAAGAACTTAGGTGTATAATAATTAACGATATATTCTATTACGATGTAATAATGTTATACAGAGACCTGATTTACTGCTCTTAGCTGCGCTGGTTCTTGCGCGGAAGCCTTTATTGCCCATCTGATATGCATCATAAGAGCCACCAACAGCGGCTCGATTATTCTCTTAACGCAATCAATTAAATAACTAAACGTTATTTTCTAACGTAACGATGTAGAATAACGTTATGAAGAATCGATAAATCTGAAAAAAATATGTAAAGTTAAACACTAATAATGAATTATACCGTTATGATAGATATAATTCTTTAAAACGTAACGAATACGGCTAGGACCCATCATTTTATCGAATTTCATTTTATCGATTGTATCAATTCATCAAATTTCATTCATAGAACGTTATTTTTTGCTGAAACCATGATGTGTTCAGGATATCTTAAACTTAAAATACGTAGGTTAGGTTAGACACGTGAGTACCGAAAAAAAAAACTTGTTAGGCGAGAAATGCCTTACGATGAAGTAAGTTTCTGCGTAGTTATACGTTTGTTGAAAGGTGTTTCGATAAAACTATAGGTAGGTATCCGGCTAGGAGACCAGCGCGGGCCTAGTATGTTTGCGTTTATCCAGTGACAAAATGTGGACAAAGCATCTGTCGCTCTCGTACTTATAAACGTGTCAAATAGTGACGGATGTTTTATCCATATTTAGTCACGCGATAAACGCAGCCATATTAGGCCCCTGATATGGCTGAATTGCCGTCCAGACCGAAAGGAACTAGTTCGACAAACATAAACAATTCTAATCGGTCTTTGGTCCTTTAGGTCAGTAGCAATTGTTGAACGTATGAGCGAAGCAGGGCGAAAGAGTAAAGAGCACACGGCACGGAGACAAAGAGTACCAATTTCAAAGCGTGTCCTGCTCTGATCTCAAAATTTGCTCCGGAGCTAAACGACCTAATAGTAGGGGAGCCCAAGAGGGGATTTCGGGATTTACTCGAGCGCGGCAGCACCCCTCAAAGGGGTGGGAGTTTTTTTTGCAAATTCGTGACCCTCCCACCCCTTTGCGTTACGCTTAAATCGTCAGATTATTGAAATATAGACTTTTTGGCATGTAATTAACCTACCTTACCTTAATCTGACGCGCTGGAGTATTTCAAGCTATTGATTTTTTTTTACTATCTAGTCTGATCGGTTATCCTGGACGCACGTTCCAGGATAAAGTGCTCATGTTTGCTGGAGGTACTCAACAGGGTACAAGGATGCCCCCCTATGTTAATCTGCCGCGCTCGAGTAAATCCCGAAATCCCCTCTTGGGCTCCCCTACTATAAAGGAACTAAAAGACCGAACGACCGATTGACCGAGATCGGAGCGCTCCCTTTAAAGAGCGAGCCGGTGTGCCTCTAATCCCCTTTGTATTTACTAATATTTTTCAATAGTGAGTTGCATTTATATTCCCATTTCAAAAAGCCACCGTCAAACCATACAATTTAACATCATTAAAAATAGTTGGGTCAATTATGTACTTGACGTGCTCTTAAGAATAATTATAGCTGCGTGATACAATGTTTTTGTCGAGTAGCTAGTTAAGTGTAAACAAGGTCTTAAGTCCAATGTATAATTGCACCTAGACTGGTTACATGTATCGTCCTCGTTCAAAAGGTCAACAGATACTATGACTCTTATCGTGTTTCACGTAACACTTGACGATCTATATTGATAAACACGTGAGTTTCAGTATGTTTCTATTATTAGTGTATAATAAATGAGATACATTTAGTACTCACCATAGGGCCTGATACGGCTGCGTTTATCGCGTGACAAAATGTGGATAAACCATCTGTCACTCACGTACTTCTAAACGTGTCAGAAAGTGACGGATGTTTTATTCACATTTTGCCACTTTTCTCTGCTCTCTGCCAGCTTTTTCACCTTCTGATACGACACGACATTTGCCTTCTGTCTCTTCTGTCTTATTTGGCTGAAATGAGTAAGTCTAGGTCTTCCTCTTCCCCTCTTCCCCTCAACAATCTCAACATAGCCCTCCAAAATGTTCAAAAAGAAACTGTCGTGTCATATCAGGTATCCCATCATCTTTCCTCTTCATCATTCTATAGTTTCTTAAATATGTCTTCTCTCGTTTATAATTTTAAAACCTCTTCGTTGGTTTTCTTTTCCGTCCATTCTTTCCATTCATCGTCAACACCACAACACATCTCAAACGCTTCCAATCTTACAATATCTTGTGTTAGTGTCCAAGTCTCGCTACGGTACAACGCAATGCTCCTGATGTGGAATTGAATTAGCTTTTTTGGCGTTTTTTTTAATTTAACTTTTAGAGATACTTAATACCCAACTTTTGTATATAGGTTTCTGTAACACAATAAAGTCATTATCTGCTTATTAACACCGAACTAACGAACCAACGCGGAGATCCTGACGCCACCTACTGACTCCATCATCAGATCAACTCTTAGATACCATAATATTGCATTGTCATCGGCTATTTCTGGCTATGAACTGGTTCAAAATACACACATACATACAAACATTGCAAGTAAATAAAATGCTTACATTGTTTAATTTATAAGTACATTAGGTATTGCAACTTGTTCATTTAAATGTCAAATGAGTCTTTCAATTGCCGGTGTCACAGTAGGTACACATTAGATCATCCTGTTGATAGCTTTTATTGTTGAAGTTCACTTTGCTTGACTTGATTGAGTAAACAAAATGATTTGATCAATTATTTGATCAATTGGAATATCAAACAGTTTGGTATAAAGCCATTGTCACGTTGTAGACGAATAGTTTTTCATGCCATCGAAAAGAGAAATTAGGAGGGCTTGGGAACGGTTCGAAAAATTCCGGTTAATTATGGGTCTTAACCAAGTTTTAAGCGTTCACGCTCGCTCTTAGCGGATAAGAATCTTCCGTGAACAATACCTTTTTTTTAGGTTTTTATTTATAATTAATTCTGATTTATGTACGGGTGTTACAACAGATAAATACACATAGATAGCGCAAATGCATCTACTTCGCGTGGCCGAATCCGGACTTAAACCCCGACCAAGCGTCGGGGTTGGCCGTCGCTACTGACGTTCCGCGCGCCTGTTGTTGCAGCCGGAAGTGAAAATTAAGAACATGCCTCGTTGCGTGATAATAAACTACAATAGCCCAAAAAAGTGACGACTTTGAATCTATTTTGATGGGCGGAAAACGGTAAATTCTCTTCTCTTGGTGTGGCCCAGTTGGTAGCAAAAAATGACACGGTTGGACTTCATACAGATTGAGGTGTATACGTTATCTCGTGTCTCGTTCTTGTATATCTGTGAGTGTTACAGAAGAGTCACATAAACCGAATCGAAGCGAGCTCGGCTCGCTAGTATATTATAAAATAAATAAGTAACTTCTTAATTATAGTAATGGGTAAACCGGATCTGTCGTTATCAAGTAGCTCGTTGAACCAGGTCACACGGTCAGTTGCAACGATCATCGTTAAAACATACATCCATCGCTTTAGTTGCTATTATAATTGTATAGTCAAGAAATTATGCAGCAGTTTGACGCAATACGTAAATAAGCTGTGTTATACAGTCAAAGGTAAAAGTAAATGCGCAATGTCTGAAATAAAATGAACACATAGACCTTATTTAGTTATAAGACCTGTGTACATATTTTTGTGAGTTTGTGGTGTATACATACTGGTGCCCTTGACTGTACTTGTATCTGCGAGTAACCCATAATTTTATCGAATTTCACTTCAATGATTGTATAATTTTATCGAATTTCGTTTCAACGAACGCAATTTTCTGCTGAAACTATGATGTTTTCAGGATATATTAAAGATTCATTTCGTGGGTTAGGTTAGGGAAGACTTACGAGCAAAAAACAATTAAATCATGTAGCGAGAAATGCCTTTCGAAGAAATGAAAATTCTGCGTAACCTTCGTTGAAACGTGTTTCGATAAAATAATGCCTTCAAATTTGAAGTTCCTAGGTCCAGCGGTTCTGCCTGTGAGTTGATCCACCAGTCCGTCACTTTCCCCTTTGATATATACAGCCCCAGATTTTCGCTTGAGGACTTAATTACAAATGTTAATTCGACATGGTAGCAATTACAATGTTAGTAGCAATTACAATGTCACTAACGTATAGGTATTGGGTCTAACGAGGTTAGATTAAAATGCTAATGTCATAGTATTATTTCCTGATTAATAAAGTTAAAAATATTACAAAGCGATTGGCTACAAATTTAGCGGTCTTATGTCCCCCCCCTAAGGCCAAATTTCTCGCATGATGAGCCTTGGATGTTTTCTATACATACATTAAACCACGTCTCAGAAACCACGTCTTTCCACCTGCTACGATCCTGACAAATCTCTTTCACTTCTTACAAAATACAGTAAAAGGACCGAATCTTAAGTACCCGAGACCGACGTGCATGCATGACTCGATGTATGAATGTGGAAGCGACAGAGATTTGTCAGCGAATGTTTTGTATGTTTGTAACAATATATTTCCCGACTAAGTAGTCGTGACTTTTACGGGTTTTCCCATTATGATAATTTAATACCTAAATAATTTATAAGTTGTCAGTTAACCGCATCCATTGGGTAACGTTATTAATATTATTTTATCATCATTATGTAGGTAATTAGGTATATACTGAGATTTACTCATACAGTTGACACAACTCGAAACTGTTATTTTAACAATTCCACTAAAATAAAACCATTGAGTCATTACTCGTATTGTAATGTAACACAACAGGGAAATTTATGGTTACTTGCTGTTCTTCTCTGTGGAGCTTAAAAAAGTGACGTTATCACTAAAAAGGTAAGAAATACAGTAAAAATTAAAACCAGGGGACAATCTGACACAAATTGACCTAATCCCAAACTAAGCTCTAGGTTTGCACAACACAATGGGTACTAGACAACGATGAACATACTTGGACTTGTATAGAGAAAATAAATACATACAAAACATCCAAGGCTCCGAAACAAATACTCGAGATCATCACACAAATATTTGCCCATACAGGTAATCGAACCCGGGCCCGCTAGCTTCGTAGGAAGGGTCACTTCTAACTAGACAAGATAAGAGACTTTAAAAATTGTATCAAAATGGTCCTACCTAATTAAAACATATGAATGTGGAGCAACTAAAAGTTAAAATGATCTATAATGAAGGAACTGACTGGCCGACTGATCGATCAACGCACAGCCGAAACCAATGGACCTACACACTTAAAATTTAGACGGAATATTCCTTAGATATATTAAGGGGTGGTCTAAAAAGAGATTTTTGGCAAATCATCCCCTAAGGGGTCCGAATAGTAGTAGTGAGACACGTCCCCTAGTCTATACTGTATCTATACTAATATTAGAAAGAGGTAAAGTTTGTGAGGTTGTAGGGGGGTAATCTCTGGATCTACTGAACCGCTTTCGAAAATTATTTTACCAATAGAAAGCCACGTTATTTGTGAGTGTCATATGCTATATATTAACCGAAAAAAAAATGTTTATTGCCCAACGAAGAGGGCACGGGAACAGCTAGTAATATTATAAAGAGGAAAGTTTTGATTGTTTCTTTGCATTGAATAGGCTCCGAAACTACGTGACCGATTTGAAAAATTCTTTCGCCATTAGAATCCTACATTATCCCTGATGAACATAGGCTGTTTTATTTTTCTGCGCGGACGGAGTCGCGGGCAACAGCCGATTATTCCTTTCGGGGCAGTGGTCCAACTGCTTTGTCCCACTGACCAATAATTTCCATTTGAATATCAAATTAACAGGCTCGACGGAGCTCCGTTACCGCGGAGCTCCTACTTCTGGGTGGTTTGGCCCTCCTTGCCAGCTGTATAACTAACATAACCTAAACCTACTTCATAATTATGATACTAATTTTGGTCAGTTGGACAAAGTAGTTGGACCACTGCCCCATCACTCAATTATTAATATGAGCGCAGCTGTTATTATGAGTGCGTTGGGAAATCCGACTGCAGGCAGGTGACTTCATGTTACTCATGTTTGGTTTACCGCAGGAATGTGTGAACCGGCGCGCGCGCCGCTCTCGTGTTACCCACCTGATGTATAGTTAACCTGTTAAGTTCTATTCAGTCTAAGGGTCCCATTTACGGTACGATCCGTCGGTTCAGACTGAAATCGAGGGATGGATTGTACGTGTGTGGCAAAATCGCATCCAAATTTCAATCGAAATATGTATCGTCACGTTATCGATTCAGATTGATCGTAACGACGGATCGTTCCGTATATGTGGCCCTTAAAATGACAGAGCTTAAGATTGTGAACTAACGCTTAAATCGCGTACGTGTAAAAAAAAAACCAGTTTAGCTCCAGGCGATAACGTTTCCGCTCTAGTTCACCTTGTCCATATTCCAATTTCGTCCACATTCTCATCCCGGCCACATTTCCAACTCGTTCACATACCTACCAATCCCAAATTGTCTACTTCCTATCTCGTCCATATTCCCAACTCGTCCTCATTCCCAACTCGTCCGCATTCCCGATTAGTCCACATTCCCAACTCGTTCTCATTCCTAACTTGTCTGCAACCTGACTTAGGACTGTAGGGTTGTTCGATATCAATTCTATCACTCGGTTGTTAACTAGTTGTTGGGAATGTGAATGAAATGGGAATGTGGACGAGATGGGAATGTGGAGTAGATGGGAATGTGAACGAAATGGGAATGTGGGCGAAATGGGTATGTGGATGAGATGGGAATGTGGACGAGGTGGGAATGTTGCCGAGTTGAGAATGTGGACGAGATGGGAATATGGACAAAGTGAACCTGAGCGAACGTTTCTCACCCCTTAAATCAAGTCTTTACTTAAATTTTCTTAACTTATCTTTTTCCTTAGTTTCTATTCAAGAAAATATTTTTATATTATTTTACGAAATAAAAAAAAAGTGTTCATTGCCGTTTATTGTAGCCAGTAATAATTAAAAAGCAAAACAATACAATGTCAATGCAAAAGACAGCAATTATCAGGCAATACATAATAATTGCAGTTGATGACGAGATGCCTCGAGATACTCAAAGAATCAAGGGCATTGCATAATAAATAATTGTTTTTTCTCTCACAAAATACCTACTCGGTCCTTAAATTCTGTCACAAAGGTTTATTACAATTTAAAAAATAAATAAAAGAGTTTCATAAATCTGTAGTACATCAATCAAAACCTTATTTTATAAAGAATAAAAAGAAGCGTAATTTGTGTTCTTTACTATTGCAGTATTTTGATGTAAGAGCTTTAAGCATTCCCATTCGGGGCAGGAAAGCATGGGTCAAAACACGCACGACCACGATACTTATAACGGCTACAACTTTTGTAAGAGTTCTCGTTTTGAGTCGAAATAGGCTACTTGCCTCATATTAAATTTGGCTTAATAAATTAATATTTTCTTTAGTATTAGACTTAAGAAACCAATATTTATCGATTTCAGATATTAAAAGTGTAAGATGGCTACATATTTTTTATTTAAAAATTGTTCATTTTTATTTTTTATTTTGAACTCTGAAAACGCTGTCGGGCATGTTGTGACGTCAGAGGACCTTAAGCAAACTTCATGTCGGTTCTTATACGAGTGAAATTCGCAATGGTATATTCTGCAAGTATTCTGTGCTGTGACATGACATTGTCATTTATGACTCATGGACTTTTGAGGTTGTGTTATGATCGTTTATCTATATGTCAAATGCTCTCGTCAACTGTCAAACAAATGTTTGTTTTCGGCCCGTATGACGTCACAGCACAGATAATCTATAGACTAATATGGCTGTAAGCGTTTTCGCCCGTTAACGAAAACTAAACTTTTAAAATAAAGTTTTGCGGTTTTGTAGGTCCTAAAAAAATGTGGGATTTTATTTTTTCATCTAATCGGAGAATAATTAATAACATGAGACCTACTTTAAAACAGAGGCAACTAGCCTATTTGCGTGATATATTGACTTTTATCTTTAAATTATGATACAAACAAAAAGCAACTAAATATCCGCTTATACACCGGTCAATCTTCATGTCTCATTAATTTGACCTTACGATTTCACTTCAATTTGCAGAAATACAAAAACACACCAAATTTCGAGCTTCATAAGCTGGTTTTTGAGTGTCGTTAAGAAAATAATGCTGGTCTCTGAAGATACCCAGAGATGAGAGGGTTCACAATATTTAGTCTGGTTTTATTTTAGTAAGATAAATGGATTGGGTTGTTCAAGAGTTGACAGCTTTGTGAAAGTTGGGGTCACAATAGCGTCACAATGTATAAAAATGCATTAGTTTTTCTGTACATCTACAGGTAATATCAAATACCATGGTACTAACTCTCTTCTCTTTGTACCAGGACCTCAGGAATGGAAGGCAGCATCACAGTCAACGGTATGGAGCGGAACCTCTCAAGCTTCCGCAAGTTGTCATGCTACATCATGCAGGATAATCAGCTGCATGGGAATCTGACCGTTGAAGAGGCCATGTCGGTGGCAACGGCGTTGAAGTTGCCATCAGCTACCACTAAAGCTGATAAAGATGAAGTGGTGAGTATATATTTTGCACACTACATGAAGGGTACAGTCAAAAGCGTTAATATCTATACGGCGATCGCGCCAAATATATTTGTACATAAGTCGTTATTATCAGTGGCATAGGGGCGTGTAGATATTTTTGACGCCTTGGGAACGTATATATATTTATGATTTTGACTGTACACAGAAAAAACATGTCTTGTGATATCGTGATTTGAAGGTAAGGAACCATATAGAGGTATTTTAAAAGTGAAAAAGTGCTATTGGGTGGATCAACTTTCCGTTGCTGTAATATTGTTGTTATTCTGTTGTTATTCTGTAATATTACTGTCTAGTAAAGGTGCGACCCCACCGCTGCTTAAAATACGGACACGGTACGGAATCGCAGTGACACATCGTAACCGTACTGTTTTTATCGCATGCCCTCCACACCGCTGCCCAAAATACGCTGACGGTACGGAATGGCAGTGACGAGCCGTAAAAGTCAAGGTAAAGTCGTGACGTTTACGGCACGTCACTGCGATTCCGTACCGTCTCCGTATTTTAAGCAGCGGTGGGGTCGCACCATAACAGTTATCATAACGTTGACAATACGATATCATGTCAAAAGCAGTATAGTTTTACCGAGTAGAATAGAGCCTCTGGTGGTTTTTGTGTATGTTTGTCCCAGTGTTACCCTCGTTAGGCCCCGCGTATAAAAAAATGTACCTACATAACACAGCCATTGGAATAAAGATCCATTGCAAAGAAAATAAATAATAACAACAAAAAGCAAGCTTTAAATTGTTATAAATCCTAAATGATCGTTCAAAATGAAAAATGATTAAAGAAACCTAAAGATCATTTTTAAATACCTTTTCAATGTTACCCCATTTGTCATAGTTCATCGACTTAATTTTTATTCTTTTTTACAATATCGCGTCTAGTTGACGCCATATTGAATTTTAATTACTGTCATATCTTTAGTGACACTCACAAGATTAACTGCCGCACTGAGAGACGTCAAATTAATTTAACGCTTGTTTAGTGACGTGTTGTCTTATTCTATTGCTATAGCAAAGAAAGTGACAACAGCTACTTTAATTAAGCATTAAATTTAATTGACGTCTCTGAGTGCGGCAGTAAGACAAATTGATTGACGTACCAATCATCAAAATCGGTCCACGCGTTTATTTTCTAGAACGCCACAAAGGAACAAACATACATATATAGGCTGATAAACACAATACCCTCCGCCTTGAGCAGTTGGGTAAATAGACTTTCCTTTGTTTTTATGACTAAAAATCGAATTAGAAAATTGACTATAATATTCACAATAGGATCATATTCCATTGACCAATTTCGTTGTATGATGGGCCTGTAGAGGTACAGACAATTTCTCAATATGGAAATACCAAGTACCTATAACCTTTTAAATTGTGGTTTAAAATACCTATGGTTCATCATAGAGAAGATAAACCTGTGTACATTTTCCTCGATTTATATTTATTATGAGGTAAACAAAAACATTGTTGATAATTTATTTACATTTACTAGTTTCTGCCCGCGACTCCGTCCGCGTAGAAGTCAGTTGTCGCTATTTCCTCGGGAACTATTCATTTTCCGGTATAAAGAGACTTAGCCTATGTGCTATTCGATAAAATAATCCTATATCTGTGCCAAATTTCATCCAGATCCGTTCAGCCGTTCTGGTGCAAACATACATCCATCCAAACTTTCGAATTTGTCGTAGTAGTAAGATGACGTAGTCGTATATCTATCGGAAACAACAATAAATTTAATATTAATTTATTTGTAAGAGAATAACTAATTGATTAACTAGATGTCCTTGGATTAACTGGTGGCATAGTAATGAACTAATGAATAATTATTATATTTCGGATGTTTTGCTAACCAATAAATTTCAAACTAGCTTATTTACAATATCCGCGCAAGTTTTGTTGATCAATGTTTTAGATACGTCTTAGAAAAGATGTGTTGGCAACGTCGCATTTTTTGTTTTATGGGTCATACACAGATATAGGTTACCGTCTTTCCTGTGGACATACCCAAAGTTAACGCTTTCAAGGCCTAATTTTCTGGCTGAACCCACATCCGCATAAAAGCGTTACGTCTACTTCAAATCATCAAATAAAAAACATAACTTATATGCACACAAGCCTTAACTATTGACCACGGGAGAGACAACTTTTGTGTATGACCCTTATAATTAAACTTTAGCTTGGCAGATTTTCATCTTGCCTCCTAATAATCTTTCACTATCTTGGAACATTTGAATGTGTAAAGAAGCTTTAATTCAAAGCATTAAAAAACAACAAATACAAATAGTTACATACATACATACATAAACTCACGCCTTCATTCCCAGAGTGGGGTAGGCAGAGCCACAAACTCACCAACAACTCCAAAAACTTGTTGATGATTCTGTGACCACATTTTGCACAACCAGGCTAAGATGTTATCCAGTGTATTAGTGACAGGTTGCAAACCCATCGCCTAACAGCACTACACAGCCTTAAGTCCCTTAGTCGTCTCTTACGACATCCAATGGAAGACATGGAGTGGCAACATTCTAAACCCGGCACCACACGGGCTCCGGGCTACAAATAGTTATTTTCCAAAAATAAAACAACTAAAGTTTGGACTCAAGAACATATCTAGTTACTCTCAAAATGTAGAGTCCGCAATAAACTATTACTTACAAGTCTTACAACTCAGTTACAGATATAAATGAGTATATAACTTTGTTTTTTTCACTTTAAAAAAAAACTACACGAAATTACGTCCTTACTTTTAAATCGCGAAATCTAAAAAAGTAACTAATGTGACTAGACTGACCTAGTTAGACATGTTGTTTCTGTGCACCTTTCAAATAATACCTAATGACACCTCACCACATAAGATAAAGCAGTATGTATCTTTATGCTTCATTTCAGATTCAAGAAATCCTCGAAACTCTCGGTCTCGCCGAACACCACAAAACCATGACTTCCAACCTATCTGGTGGCCAGAAGAAGCGTCTGTCCATCGCGTTGGAACTTGTCAACAACCCCCCCATTATGTTCTTCGACGAGCCTACATCAGGCCTCGACAGTTCATCTTGCTTCCAGTGCATATCGTTGCTGAAGAATCTCGCGAGTGGTGGACGGACGATCATATGCACTATACATCAGCCCTCTGCGAGATTGTTCGAGATGTTCGATCATTTGTACACGTTGGCTGATGGGCAGTGCGTGTATCAGGGAAGCACGGGGAAATTGGGTATGTTTTTCACTGTATTTATCAGTTATAACACGAGAATAACTTCATAAAAATTTTGAACGCCTTACGTCAAATACAAAATGTGTCACTCAAATTTATTTTCTATGCAAATTACAACTTAATTGATACGAAACAAAGTCCCTTTTTAATCTTGAACTTGTGTTGGCTGTGGCCGGCACGACTTTTAGTTCTCGGCCGGAGCCGACTGTCTTCAAAAGGTTAACGATTGATCGCTCATACAAAGTTCTACTTTTTAGAGCAACATTTTGGAAGCAGTGTGTTATTAATGTAACGTTGTATTTGTATTCAATTTCTGGAGGAGTTTTAATTTGAAGTAACTTCTAATAAAAAAAAATAGAAATCGCCTTTTGGTACCTTTCTTATGCTTTTCTCCACAACATACTTGAGCAATCGTTAATGAATAGGGAGATTTAAGGTCCTGGTAACGACAAATCAAGTAAAATGGACCTCTGTCGAAAAAATAATGGGAACCACTGCTTCAGAGAGGAATTTAAAAAAATATAATATATAACTTTTTTTGGTTTTAAAGAGTAGGCCAGATAACAACAGTTCAAATAATAGGCACTCAATATCTAACCATTAAAAACATTTAGTACTTGCGATGACATTTTTCTTCTTTACAGTGCAATGGCTAGGCAGTCTCAGCCTGCAGTGTCCATCGTACCACAACCCTGCGTCGTTCATAATTGAAGTGTCTTGTGGAGAATATGGAGACAACACTGGCAAGCTGGTGCGAGCCATCGACAACGGGAAACACGATATTAGGTATTGTGTGATTGGTATAATCCGCACCACGCAACATGAACCAATATGGCGGTTACCGCGCAGGTAACAATGCGGTCGCTATGGTAACGCGCGCTCCCCTTACATCGCGCTGCTTACCGTCTACCTGTGACACCTAAGAATCGACTCTCGCGCAGGTTCATATTATATGGTGCGCATTATAGTCAAGTGTAAGGAATTTTAGTGATGGCAGATCTGTACATACAATACAATACATTACAAATATTGCCAAACCATATTGAACACATACAATAACAGCATGGAAAGTAAATAAAAAAAAATTACAAAGTGAGTCAACAGTCGGTCTTATCGCTAGATCGCGATCTCTTCCAGACAACCTTTCAAAGAAGAGAAATTAACGATAATCAAAAATAATTGGCAGGCAGTCCAAACTAAAATAATAAATTAAATAAAAAACCCAAAAATAAAAATAAATAAGAACTACATAAAATATACTTACACATGATTATGTGCCATTAAATTTAAACCCAGAACTTCTTTAATTTGCCTTTTAGAATCTACTAATTAGGCAATCACACTAATGCCGGCCAGTAGCCGATTCCACAACCCGAAAAGGATTTGGATTATGTCAATTTGTTTTTAAACGTCCCCTCTCTCTTTTGCTTGACAGTTCTTGCATCTCAGTACTAAACCTTGCATATTAGTGATGTCGCCGCTTAAAACTTTCGCTATAATTTAACTGTTGCGTCCAAGGACACTCTACAAGACCACTATCGTTTTTATTTTTGAACGTCTTATTGAAAAAAAAAGAAACTTGTTTTAAAACAAAAACAAAAACCAAGACAATGACATTTAAGCGGACTTTCTAAATAAAATAAGAAAAATGTTCCGTGCATATTTTTTTTACAAAGTTTAAACCAATTGTATTTTATCTGTTTGTTCTAGACGTGTATTGTAACTGCAAAGTTTTTAACAACTTTATTGAAAATATAATTCTGTAACCACATTTTGCACAATCAGAGATGTTTACCAGTGTATTATAGAATTATCAACAAATTTTTAGAGTTCTTGGTAATTCTGTAGCTCTACCTACCCCACTCTGGGAATGAAGGCGTAAGTTTTATGTATTTATGTATGTATTGAAAATATATTAGTTAAATATAATAAGCAAAATGCTAATAAAACGCGTTTTTAGCCCGTTTAAGGTATAATTGACCTTTATACAGTGTCAAGAGCAAAATAATGAGTTATTGGAATAAGGTCACCTGCTTTGCAAGTGCAGTCAAGATCGCCGACTTCTTAGTTTTAATATAGACCTTATTGCTAATAGATGTTAGAGTTGTTTTAATAATGATTTTGCATTAGAAATATGTTTTCCAAAAACAAAAATTATATAAATATCATTTTACAACTTATAGAAGAGAGTTAAAGAAGAAAACATGTTTATAAGTAATTTGAATAAGTTAATGAGGTAGAGGAACGATGATGATTATTTTATTTTTACATGTCAAATGTCAATATATTTCCCTAAAAAAACTTTTAACATAAAGTTAAATATCCGATCAGGGCAGAGCAGTCTGCTCAGTTATCGAAAAAAATCGTTTTTTTTAACCTTCTGAACTGTACAACAAATGGTTTCTGTTCAGAAGTTGACGATCTTGACTGTACATATTTTGTTATTTACATCGGGAAGTTAACGTGATATCGGAAACTAAACATGCGAAAATATCTGGTTATAACTGGTTAAACTGGCTTAGTAGCCTTCAAATTATAACAAAAATGATCTCGACCTCTGTAGATTTTAAATATCTCTTTGGATCGGATATCTATTATTTTATCAACGAACGTATCATAACGCAGAATTTTCATTTCATCGAAAGGAATTTCTCGCCGTATGAGTTAAATTTACTTTGGTAGTTACAAGGCCAACCTAACCTAACCTACGTAATTAATGTTTAGGATATCCTGAAAACATCATGGTTTCAACAGAAAATAGTGTTTGATGAAATGATACAACGATTTAAATTAAAATTCGGTAAAATGATAAATAGGTTACCATTTGGATCTGCTAAATTACGCAATGATCTTTTTCATTTTTAAGACTAAAGATTAGAAATAGCATTCAGATACAATTATACATCGTTATAAAATGAAATCTATGTATACTATACAATAAGAAACAGCTGGACCTAGGGACATGAAATTTGGAAGAAGCGAAAGAGATTTGTCAAGATCGTAGCAGGTGGAAAGAAGTGGTCTGTGCCTAGAGTGCCTACCCCTCTGGGAAACAGGCGTGATTTAATGTATGTATGTATTCCTTGGGTACTCTAGGGGTGCACTAAGAAATAATTTTTTGGACATTCATCCTCTATATAAAATATTCCAGATACTGGTATTTTTATTGTCTGTGTTTTAAATATTTTTAAATGACTAAATTTATACATACATTGATTAACAATGATTTTATTGCTATGCTAGATGCAGGCTAGCCTTCTTAATTTAAGCATCAGATTTTAAAATCATTACTGTAACTGACACCTGACTTCTGGAAACTTTAAATTTTGTTTTAAACTTTATAAATATGTTGCTATATTATGTCCTGCTAATGCTGTGACAAAAAAGTTAAAGCAAGAACGAAACAAAATGGCAGAGAACTAATGCAGTTGTCTAGGCAGTATAAAAAATCCCTGGAAACTTTTGAATCGTATTATTTCTAATACTCCGGTTAATAAAAAATACATTGTTATTGATCCCTGTCTTTTTTTCCAGAAACGGCCAACCTTTTCCCGAAGTAAAACTGCCGGACCTAAACAATAAAAACGATATGCAAGAGTCTTTAAACACTGAACGGAATAAGAATGACTTGTCCCAGGTCCAAGAGAAATTCAAAGAAGAAAAAGCGAACGGGTCCAATGGTGCCAATGGTACGGGAAATCTGCAAAACGGGATACTACAGTACGCTGCTAATGAGATCTCTAAAGGAAAAGGTGAGTTTTTCTTCTATATGTTTTTTCATCGCGTAGCTTAGAGCTACTATAGTTATTGTAAGACCATGTACAAAGTATGTCCGGAACGCTATCACCTTCTTATTCTATAGCCTGCAGTTTTCGCATTGTTATATTTCGGTGTGGAAATAAGACAACAGGTGAAATTAGAAGCATAGAGAAATGCCTTTTAACCTTATTAGTCAGAGTTGGCAACGCATTGACAGTTTTGGTATTGCAGTCTTAAGATTGTAGTCTTGAAATGGAATTGTCTGTGAGTCTCGGATCATACTTAAAGTCGGATTTTCATTCCCACAGAATAAATGTAATCAAAGGTGTTGCCGTTAATGAAAAACATTTGCAGTGTTTAAAATATTTATACTTTCCACATTTATAAGAAATCGACTTTCTATAAAAAAAAAAATTATTTCAATCAATATTAAAGAATTTAACTTGTTGATGGCAAAATTTATTTTGATATAAACTCTTTGTTGTATTAATTTAAAACGAGGAAACTGTTTTTGTATGCATAAGTTATTTATTGCACTGGTATCACTGACTTGATACACCCGTGTCAACAAGTTGAGGGCCGCTTGATTGATGTGAGACGTCAGTTCACTCGCTTCGCTTCATAATTCGTGCTCCCGTCGTAATCGCTTTCCAGTGATTCATTTGTGCGATTTTAAATTCAATTATTTCTCAAATTTATTTTTATATCACGGTTCGAGCGAAATGATAACTTAATATTATATTTCTTGCTAGCCCAAACTTGAGATCCCTGAAATGTCACTTTGACAGTGACGTAACTTTGTTTACATTTTTTCTGTGAGAATGAAAATCCGACCTTACATGTGGCCGGTGTTTTCGTTTGTCTTCCCTATGCCATACAAAATAGAAACACAAATATTTCTGTCCATCGCTCAATTTTTTACCCTAGTCAGATATCGAACCCAAAGCCGCTAGCTTTGTAGACAGGGTTGCTCCCTTAAATAATACTATTCTTATCTTACAAACGCATTTATAATTGCCGATAGCAAAGGCCAAAGGTTTGTTCTGCAGATAATAATACTTCCTGTTTGTTTGTGTGTCAGTGTTTTTCCTAGTTTCGCTCTAGGCGTGATCGATGGATGATATCTACCTATTATCTATCTGTGTATAAAAAACTGATAGTTAGATCGGTTAGGATTTTCCCCACTAGCAAAATTTCCCATTGTAATTAAGTCGAAAGAGGATAGGTTTAGGTTATGTTAGTTTTGCAGAAGGCCCGAAGGGCTATATCACCCAGAAAAGGAGAGCTCCGTCGACTCAGTGAAATAAATTTTGAATTGAGAAAACATGCAAGTGGGGAAAATCCAAAATGGAAAATATGCAATTGGTAAAAAAATTTTAGCAAGAAATGCGATTGGAGAAAAAATCAAATGGGGAAAAATTCGAATGGAAAGTTTGCTACGCGGAATTATTCAGTTAGGGTAACCGATCTATGTCCTCTAAAAACAGTGTTTATTTGTTTGTTTGTCCTGTCTATGCTCTTAAAAAGTTGAAGGACAGATTATAATGCGGTTTTAATTAAATACCTTGGGCACTATTCTACTTGGGCTAAACTTGATTGCCTTTTATATGTTATCGTATTGTCAACGTTATGATATACATAAATAAACTAAACAAATAAATACCAGGGGACAATCTCACACAAATTGCCCTAGTCCAAGCTCAAGGCTGGTACTATGGGTACTAGACAATGATAAACATCAAAGTCAAAGTCATCAACAAAATACATAGAAAACGTCCATGACTCAGGAATAACTACTCGCGCTCATTACACTTAAATATGCCTATATCGAACCCTTGACCGCTAGCTTCGTAGGCAGGGTCACTACAAACTAGGCTAAACACGTCTTATCTCTTTTTTCTCAGGTGAACCTCTCGTAGTCCAAATAGATACAGAGAAGCAAGACAACACAGAAGTAGCCTTGTTAGGAGGAGAAGCGTCCCCGAAGCGATACGCAACGTCGGAGCTTACACAGTTCTGGGTGGTGCTCAAAAGGACATTGCTATTCAGTCGGCGGGATTGGGTAAGTCGTGATTTTATTACAAGCGTTTATTTAACCTACCAGGTATATTATTTGTTTGGCTCAAATATTGAAAGTCAATTTTGAAAAAGTGTAAACCTGATGACAATGCAATATTATGGTACCATCGAGCTGATCTGATGATGGAGTCCCTCCGAGTTGCGGCTCGTTAGTTTCGTCTTGATAAGCAGATATGTCTGAGCGGAAAAAAAAATAGTCTGCCACAAAAGCTTGCCCCAAGAATGAAATTTTAGACAGAAACTTATGCGTATTAGTTTTGGCCGGAGTATTATACAATTTCAGAACTTGCCAAAATCCAAGCAGGTACAGTCAGCATCAAATATATAGACACAGTTAAACTTTATAAAATATGTAAACACGACTCTGCTGCGAGTGAATAAGGATGTATATATACATTTCTGAAACCTTGTTAACGTATATATATTTATGACGTTGACCGTACAAGGACAGAATTATACACTGGTGGTCACATAATGACATCTTGGGTGTTGTATGTTAGTGGTGAAAAATAAATAATGATGTGACTTATTGTATGAATGATATTGAAAGAGTTATATGAATGACTAGCTTTCCGCCCGCGACTTCGTCTGCGGATAGTCAGAACTTCTGTTAAAAGTACAGTTATAGTTCACATCACCTTAAAAAGCTTTTAAAAAAAAGTCTAGAGCGTGAATTTTAAGTAAGCGGTCCACATAAAAAACTTAAATTTTATGGCTCTAACCTTTAAAACAACAAACTTGACATACAATGTAAAATAAATTCACTGCATCTCTTTCACCATTAAGTTTTTTTATACGATTCTAGATAAATTTGCCATATATTCTATACAAACAATTAACCCACTTAGCAGAAGATTTTCGAAAAACACCGAATCTGAAAATTTTCTGTAGGTATGTAATCGTAGTCTAATACCCATTTTCATATTTTTCAGGTGTGTAACTTTGAATATTACATAATTTCGATACAAACCTTACAGTCAGTAGTCTTAGATCCCAAGTTTTTCCCTTTAGTTATTGTTTATTGATAATGGATTTGCTCTTAACTAACTATAAACACTGAAGATTCAATCAATCAATCAATCAATCAACAAATCAAAAAAACAAACTCCTATTCAAACTTTCACCCTCTTTTCACACTGTTAAGGGATTGTTTTAAAAAATGGTTATTATTTAATTTATATTGGTGTTGATACCGAGTTTCATGTATCTAACTTCAGTCATAATTTTAATTTGTAGGTAGGTAGGTTTTTTTATAGCTAGGTAAACATTAGGTTATCTTAATACCCCAAATTTCTCAGTTTAGGAAAAAATATTTGGTATGCTTAAATTTACTTTAAACTTGATAGAAATGCTTGCTCTGCAATGAAAACAATGAGTCACGTGATAACTAAAATTCAAACCCTTGGGGGATGAAAGGGGGTTGCAAAGTTTCTATAGAAACGAATACTTTTATGTTCTGATTAACTTGAACTTTGGTAGAAATGCTCGATTCAGGAAAAAATACCTCTGAGGAGGTAAAACGGGGGTAGAAACCCTCTAGGGGTTGAAATACGTGTTTCATTATTTGCATTGGAGAGTATTTCTACTAAGTTTCAAGTAAATTTGATCATAAAAATATTTTATCTATACACACTTTGCAACCCCTTTTCATCCCTCTAGGGGTTAAATTTTAGTAATCGCTGAAATACGTATCTCATTATTTGCATTGAAGAGCGTTTCTACCAAGTTTCAAGTAAATTTTGTCCATAAAAGTATTTTTTTCCATTCAAACTGCAACCCCCTTTCATTCCTCAGGGGGGTGACTTTTAGTAATCACTGAAATACGTGTCTCATTATTTGCATTAAAGAGTATTTTTACCAAGTTTCAAGTAAATTTGAGCATACCAAATATTTTTTCCTAAACAAACTTGGGTTGCAAAGTTTGTTAAGGAAAAAATATTTGGTATGCTTAAATTTACTTTAAACTTGATAGAAATGCTTGCTCTGCAATGAAAACAATGAGTCACGTGATAATTAAAATTCAAACCCTTGGGGGATGAAAGGGGGTTGCAACGTTTCTATAGGAACGAATACTTTTATGTTCTGATTAACTTGAAATTTGGTAGAAATGCTCGATTCAGGAAAAATTACCTCTGAGGAGGTAAAACGGGGGTAGAAACCCTCTAGGGGTTGAAATACGTGTTTCATTATTTGCATTGGAGAGTATTTCTACTAAGTTTCAAGTAAATTTGATCCTAAAAATATTTTATCTGTAAACACTTTGCAACCTCCTTTCATCCCTCTAGGGGTTGAATATTAGTAATCTCCGAAATACGTGTCTCATTATTTGCATTTAGGAGTATTCCTACCAAGTTTCAAGTAAATTTGATCATAAAAATATTTTATTTATACACACTTTGCAACCCCCTTTCATCCTTCTAGGGGTTGAATTTTAGTAATCGCTGAAATACATGTGTCATTATTTACATTGAAGAGCATTTCTACCGAGTTTCAAGTAAATTTGACCATAAAAGTACATTTTCCCATACAAACTTTGCAACCCCCTTTCATCCCTCTAGGGGTTGAATTTTAGTAATCGCTGAAATACGTGTCTCATTATTTGCATTGAAGAGCATTTCTACCAAGTTTCAAGTAAATTGGACCATAAAAATGTTTTTTTCCATACAAACTTTGCAACCCCCTTTCATACCTTTAGGGGTTGAATTTCAAAAAATCCCTTCTTAAACGACGCCTCCATTACAAAACGAACTACCCCTCAAAATTCCAACTTTTTATCTTTATCGGTTTGGGCTGGGCGTTGATATGTCACCCGGGACATTGCCTTTTATATATATAGATATTGAAAGACAATAGAGCTTGTCATTTAACTGAACACAATGAAAAGTCGGTCCTTATTTAATAGATTAATAAAGAATATCGATTACTTTTTTCACAGCTTGAATAAAAGCGATTCATGTAAAAACAGTTGAGATAAATCTTTTTTTTTCACTAGCTATAAAAATAACCAAGATTTAAGTCAACAAAGATTTCGATAATTGAATACAAAACGGACGCATTCCAAAATCAGTCAGCGTTGCATTTTAAAATTAGAAGCTGTTCGTATAAGATTTTCAATGCAAGAGCAAATTATTTTGGAATGTGTCCGTTTTGTATTCAACGAGCGATTTGTTCATATCTCTAGCAAAACAGAATTTAACATCAAAAAAATAAAAAATAAAAAAACTTGATCGATTTTAATTTTAATTTCACGTTTGGTGATCTCTTTTACGGTATTTTCAAATTTTGTAGAGAAATGCGATTTAAAAAGTTCCATGCATATTCCCTATTAAAAGTCTGACCTTATTTATTAGTAAACTTTTATTCAACAGTATAAACATAAGAAGATACATATTTAATATAATACAATTAAAAGTTAAAACTAAACTTATTTAAATTAAAATAAAAACTAAGCTACTCAAATATTAAAGACGTAAATAATAATCACCACTATAAAAAGAACACCCCCTCTAGCAGGTCCGCTCGCGGCATGGTCCCTATGACACTGGCTGCGTTACCTCTCTGGATAGCTAGCCCAATCCTTTGGGAGAGGTAAGCACCAGCTCTAGGATCTCCGGAGGTGTCTATGAGCCGGGATGACAGGGCCTTAATAAAGCTTTTCATATCAGCTGACCAAGGTCTCCACTGCAAGCGCCACAAATTCATAATTATTTAATAATGATGAATATTTGCGGCGCTTGATGGTTTGGGCCTGATCAGCTGCTGCACCGGCCCGATTACGGGTTGACTGGACGTGGGACAGGGCGAATGTGTCAACACACGTCGCGTCCCACACCAGTGCCCTACCCAGTTTCCACGGCACCAATGTAGCTCCGTCTGGTCGCTTGCCATCGTCTCTATGTAAACCTGCTGGTTCCAGGACAGCTGGTACAGAGGCAGTGGCAAGCGAACGACGGATCAGATCATTAATTGTGCCATGGCGGTACGTTATTATTTATTAGTTATTAATTATGTTATTTCTCTTCTTAGACGCTGATGTACCTCCGTCTGTTCGCCCACGTGTTGGTCGGTCTCCTGATCGGCGCGTTGTACTACGACATCGGCGACGACGGCTCCAAGGTCCTCTCCAACCTTGGCTTCCTGTTCTTCAACATGCTGTTCCTCATGTACACTTCTATGACCATCACGATTCTTAGCTGTGAGTACCGTTTACACCCGTTCTGATTTTAAATTTTTGCAGACAACCCACGAATGAGATTGAGTTTTGCGGGCTCAAGAGTTTATATGTAGAATTCGTTTTTGAAAGATTAACCCATATGGTTGCTGGGTCTTCCCGTGGAAGTCGTAAGAGGCGACTTAGGGAATAAGGGCTTGTAGTACTGTTAGGCGATGGGCTTGCAACCTGTCACTAATACCCTGGTAAACATCACCACATTGTGCAAAATGTGGTTACAGAACTTTTTAGAGTTGTAGGTTATTCCGCAGCTCTGCCTATCCCACTCTGGGAATGAAGGCTTGAGTAACACAAATAACACTATCTGTCAGATTAGATGTCATAATCATGTTTAATCATGTAACCATTTATTTATTTTAGTTTTTGCTTATTTCTAGTTCCATTGGAGATGCCAGTGCTCGTAAAAGAACATTTCAACCGCTGGTACTCGCTACGTTCATACTATCTCGCTATCACTGTCTCCGATATACCATTCCAGGTAAGTTCATGTAAATCATTTTTCTACTAGCGTACCTATAAACCGCTAATATTGATATCGTTACCGGTATCAAAATACCCACCTATAGCGTAACCGAAGCGTGAAATCAATTCTATAATGAACATTGCCATGGTAATAACAGTTATATAATAATTATTATAGCATTTTAATTACCATGGTTACACGCATGAACAATGTCAGTGTTAGGTGATCAATTGACATCCTCAATTTTTTATGTTATACTTGTCAAAAACTATTTTTACAACCATTTAAATGTGTTAAAATACGAAAAAAAACCATAACAGTAAGGAGGTTCAAAAGAAATGATAATTAAAACTCCTTCACAGTTCAGTGCCCCATGTATGTGTCACGACGAACTAGCTCCACAAGTCCGAGCCACACATATGGGTCACTAATAAACAACTAGGTGTAGGGAAATTGAAATGTTTTGTTTGGGGACTGTTAACGTATTAAAAGGCTGTTCAACAGTTTACAAAACAACAGTAATACCACTTGAACTCGCCGCAAGGCACCGCCTCCACTCTCAGTTCTATCACCGCAAAGAGTGACACATCCTGCTAATATTATTAATGCAAAAGTTTGTGTTTGTTTTTCATTCCTTCACGCTGCAACGGCTGGACGTATTTGGATGAAATTTGAAATGGAGATAGCTTATACCCTGGATTAACATTTTTCATCCGAGGGAATAATGTTAATCGAAATCTACGCGGACCAAGTCGCTGGCAAAAGCTAGTAAAAACAATAAAGATCCAAATATATCAAAGTTTTTAGATTTGTTTTTTTTAATAATTTATTTTTTGTCCTCAGGCCATATTCTGCGTAATCTACGTGGTGATAGTATATCTGCTGACGTCACAGCCTTTGTCGTGGGATCGCTTCTCTCTGTTCCTCACGTCGTGCCTTCTCATTTCCTTTGTGGCGCAGAGTGTCGGTTTAGTCGTCGGCGCTGCTATGAATGTTCAGGTAACTCATACTAGTATACATTACACATACATACAAGCTCACTGACACACTTATTATATTCACGCATATACAACGTGTTATAAAAATAATGTCAACCCTAGTACGTTTCGTATAAAAATATGGATGTATAAGTCTTGTGCCCTCATTTTATTATGGCCCTTTCACTTTGTAAAAAGTTACAAACTATACAGTAATGAAATTTGTATGCAACACAAGCCTGCAATGTTTATTTTTTAATTTGAGAACCGTCAGTAAACTATCGCTCATTGAATACAAAACGGACACATTCCAAAATAATTTGCTCTTGCATTGAAAATCTTATACCAACAGCTTCTAATTTCAAAATGCAACACTGACTGAGTGTGGAATATGTCCGTTTTGTATTCAATGAACGATATGTACTTCGCGTCTCAATATGTAGATAGTAATGTCAACATTTCCGGACATTTTTGAGAAAAATGGATGTGCCTTTGATTTTATGACTGACAGTCAAATTAGAAAATTCACTGTATGGTATACATAATAAGTTCATATTTCATTGGCAAATTACGTTGTATGTAGGTTAAATTAACTAATCTGTATTTATTTTCAGAACGGCGTGTTCCTCGCTCCAGTCATGTCCGTCCCCTTCCTTCTATTCAGCGGTTTCTTCGTCTCATTCAACGCTATCCCAGTCTATCTACGCTGGATAACGTATCTATCATACATACGATATGGGTTCGAGGGCACTGCGCTTGCGACGTATTCCTTCGACAGACCCAACCTGCAGTGTCATGAGGTGAGTTGTCATTCCTAGGGGTCACGGTGACATCAAAATGAAATTTTGCACACAAGGTGCTCTTATTTAGCAGGTGTTTAACGACAGCGGTAAAATTCTCAGAGTTAAATACAGCTTACGGCCGAACCCTATATGCAAACCGCGGATAGATAAGGCTTACTTCGGAATAGAATTTGACATTTGACATTTGCCCATACAAAATGTCTCAAATTTTAATCCGAATTCGGCCATTAATCGCAATCAAAATATGGATGACAGACACATCATGTTTATTTTTCAACAGTTTTTACTCCAAATGGCAAATAAATATTAAAGCGAAAAAAATTCGTCGGTCTTAAGTACGATTCATTATTTTTTAATAAATGTGATTTAGGCGATTATTATTCAAAATAATAGTGCTTGAATAGTATTTAATCATGCAAACCGTTATTACAACATAATGGAGTGTCCCCACTGAGAGCGTTCCGACCGATTGTTACAAAGCTTGCACACACTCGATGTTCGCGCCGAATGCTCATTACACGCGAATGCTGTCAGTGGGACGCTCCTTAAGAACAGTTTTTTTCAGCGTCTATCTGTCCGTCTGTCCGTCTGTCTGTCACCACGGGCCTGTTTTATAAAGCTACAAATTACAATTTACAGGTTACAAGTTTCCATTTGACACAACCTCGACCAATGACAACCAGCCATTCGAGAAGTTTTGCCAGTTTAGAGCTGTAAAATTGTAACTTGTAGCTTTATAAAACGCGCCCCAGCCATTTGAGCAGTGTTGCCAGTTTAGACCTGTAAAATTGTAACTTCTAGCTTTATAAAACAGGCCATAGGCTGTATCTCATGAACCGTGATAGCTAGACAGTTGAAGTTTTCTGTTGCCGAAGATGTATTTCTGTTGCCGCTATAACAACAAATACTAAAACCATAATAAAATAAATATTTAAGGGGCAACAAACGTGTTTTTTTGCCGTTTTTTTGCTAATGTTGTATAGATAATGGTACGGAACCCTTCGTGTGTGAGTCCTACTCGCACTACCGGTGTTTTTAATCTTATTATAACACTGCATTATTGTTCCAGCCGTACTGCCACTTCAAAAACCCCAAAACGACTTTAGAAGAGTTGGACATGTTAAACGCAGATATAACCCTAGACATCGCCGCCCTCTGCGCTATATTCCTCTTCCTCCGCATATCTGCCTTCCTCTTCCTACGTTGGAAACTGAAGTCCACCAGATAAGCTATATCTTAAGATAAGTATGTAAGTTTTAGAATATTTTCTGAGGGTGCGTCGTTGATTCTTGACTGTTTTAAGCGACTCCAACAAGAGCTTTCGCGTGTAGAATTCGTCATCGAATCTTTGAGTGTGGAATGTAAAGCTCGCTACATTCGTTGCTGGTTTACGATAGCTCGCGAACGAATGCTCTTGATAGAGATGTCTTATAGTGAATTTGAAATTTTTACTCTTGATTATAAGATAAGGAAAGGACCGACTGATTTTGAAACCCCTTTTATTGCATTCTGGGGATTCTTGGCTAGAATATTTCTTTTTACATACCTAAATAAAGCGAAGCAGTTAAATAATTAAGTTTAAATGTTACCAATTTATGAGCCAATACGAATCAAAAACCATAGACATTCTTATGGTATCAGGGTAGGTAGAGCAAGTGCGTTTACGGGGCAAATGCGTCAAACCAAAAATATCCCCCAAAAGTATTTTTTTCTCACTTGCCCTATATACACATTTGCCCCGCCTAACCTTAATGATGTTTCGTCTGCCAAATATAGAAAAAATAACAGTTATCAATTAGTATGTTCTAGCATGGAAACTACACTGACAGATGTCTGGTGTCACGTGAAACCTTAAATATTGTTCCGCAATTTTTTTTAAGGTGAAGTCTTGTAATTGCGACCATCTGGTTATTGCAACTAACTTAAATAACTCCTCTAGGATCACTGTTTTGAACAACGACAGGCGTGATATCGTTCTTTCTTACTAAGAAATACAATATCACGCCTGTCGTTCTTCTAAACAGTTATCCTAGAGGAGTTATTTAAGTTAGTTGCAATAACCAGATAGTTGCAATTACAAGACTTCACCTTATGGCCTCCAAAGTCTTGTTGACTTGTTGTTCTAATTTAAACCAACAAATTATGGTATAAATTAAGCCACTTTTGGCCATTTTTCTTGAGATACTGGAAAATAATTGAGCATCTACATCGTCAGTGTAGTGTATTGGGTTCTAGGTCAGACTTTATAGTCATAGAAAGTAGAAAACGAAGGACAAAAACAATGTTGTTTGCATTAGATTTATACTAAATGGGGAAAAATAGCTTGACTTTAACCCTCTATTGCTCAATGTAATTATATACTTTGTTTGAATGTTTTATATACCATGACAAATTTTATATAATATTTTATTTTGAAATGTTTAAAGTGCCTTGTTAGAATCAGTTTGAATTGTGATAGTTTGTGATACGATGTGAAGCCAAAATGAATTGATTTTTGATTGACGACATGGTTAGCGAGCGAATGAATACGTGTAAACTTTTAGAGTCTGTGCGGAAAGAGAAGACTCGTAGGATTTGAGGGCGTGCCAGTGCTATTTTATGGTTTTTGCTATGCTGACTATGTTAGTTCCCTTTTTGCCACGACTCTAAGTAGATAGTGGCGTCACTGTCTGCTGTCTTTCGTTCGCTCGTGTACCTACTGTATGTTTATTTTTCATGTAACAGAAAATATTAAAAATCTAGTTACCTTACAAGTTTCTTAAATGTGTATTTTTGAACAACCCAAATATTTCGTAGTGTTACTTATTAAGATCTGAATGTCCAAGTTGGGATCAATTTTTTATTGTTAAACAATTTTTCAACTTATATCAATATAATCGACAGTTTCTTCATGAATATATAGATAAAAAAGGCGCATCGAAAAACTCTAAGTGTTTTTTAGACGCAGAGTCGTGTTTGCCTTAACAGATAATATCGTCACTTCTTTGAAAAAACCTCGCATCTCATATTTCGTGACATACTATTTTAAACTTAAGCCTGAAGAGAATTAAGTTCAAACTCATACATCTCGAAATATCAGATACGAGTTTTTTCTAAAGTAGTGACGATATGCAGATGTGGCCTTTTTTCTTAACAATAAATATTAAGTAATCGTAATTATGTACAATTAGGTTTAATTATTAAGTGTACGAACAATAAATACTGTGTCTTGCCTAGGTACGACTTGCCTTGTCAAAGATGACAGTTTTTCTTACAGCATAGCGTTCTAACTCGTCTACAACAAAAAAATCAGAAACACTATAGACCCATTCTCTAAATTCAATCTGGAGGTAAAGATAAAGCAATCATCAATCGTCGGTGAGAAGCTATCTGCGAATTGATCTATCTCAATACATTCTGACAAGAGGTAAATTGATTGAAAATGCGAAACAAGACAGATTGAATATGAGAATGGGTTTTGACAGTAGTTGTATAAGTGGCTCTTAAAATGAAATAGCGATACCCTAGTGCACAGAATATAATTCAAATATTCTTAAAAGAAAGAGAAAAAAGGATGTAATAATTATCTTTTTTTTACAGCAGTTGGCGAAGTTTTTATCAGTAGAAATTATAATTAAAGTAACCGATTTTTTACATATTTTAGTCAATTCCTTCATCTGGGAAATATTATAGGGTGTAATAGGGCATCAATATGAAATAAATAGACAAGACCACTTGTACAACTATTCGTATGATAGATGATTTAAGAAATATTTATTATTAACAGAAATGGACTTTATATTTTACGCAGGGAACATGGTAGATATTGTACTTAGCATAGTTGTACTGTGTAGTTATTCGACGGTCCTGTATTTTGGTTAGTTAGTTATGGTTATAAATGTAAAATGTTTTGTATATTTTTAATAAATGGTTTATGAAGTAAAATTTAATTTTTAATACATATTATAATGTTTATAAATGACCTGTATTTTTTTATTTCCTGATGGGCCTAGAGTTGTTTTTCTTGGAACGTTATAAACTGCCGATATTAAAGAAAATATATACGTTTAACTTAAGCAATAAGCAGCCGTAAGGTCGCCTTTGTCAATTCCATTTTTTTTTTTAGATTTTCACAGTCAGTATAGTCACTAACTCTCGTACAATTAGAAGAACGTCACAGTAGAAATTTATCCTGACGTACGAACATACAAGGTACTAAGTATTGAGTAGATTTTATGTAGTCCACATGAGTCCCTTGCCTGGTTAAGAGTTAATTGACCTCAACGGTATGGGACAAGGCATCTGTCTCTGATAAGTCCCCTTCGTCGTAAGTCTTCATGATGCTCCCTGTCACTCAATTTGACCATGCACGGATATATAAAAACTCCCGATATATTGGCGACCCCAAAATTCAGAGCCGTTAACTCTTAAAGTACCCAACCTAACAAAGATTTTTATCAAACCTTGCGGAGAGCCAACCTTAGCTATAAACCAATTCTATGAAAAACAAATTTGGTTTGTAGCATAGTAGCTACCAAACAGATGGTCTGAATTGTTCGGTCTCTTTGGGAGATAAGACGCCTCAGACGAACACACAGGTACACAGATACCTTCAGGGGCTGACTCGTGGTCACACTAGGTTGTCACACCACTGCTATTTGCTTTCATCGGAAATTCGTCAGAAGTAATTATTATTTCACAAATGTAGGTAGGTTAGGTTCGTTATTTATCTTTAGATGCCCGAAGGGCAAATCGCCCAGAAATAGGGGCCCTGCCACAGGCAGGTCTCCGTCGAACAGCAGTGGTGTGACAACTTGGTCTGACGACGAGTCTGCACCCCGCGCTAGAGGCGATCATGCGGAGTAAAAAGACTACAGCCAAGTAGAAAAACCAGATCCAAACATAGTGTTTGTTATACGAAGTGGTCAAGGAATTCCAAAGAGGCGATCACTATTGAAGAAGATCGTTTATTTTATCAAACTACATTAATCTGCGTCGATTTACGTTTGTTAGCCACAATTTCTAACATGAAACACAGGAAACCGACGACCCATCCGAAATACAGAATAAACATTGGTAAGATGAAGATTGGCTTGTCTTCTTGTGGTAATATCTTGTACAGGAGAAACAGCTTGTACTCGTAATCATTCCATGCCTTTTGGGTTAAGCCGGACGCTCGCATATGTAGAGTAATTTTATTTAGCTTGTCATATAACGGGAATCCTTTGTACATGAAAATAGCATAAATAATCTTGCTTACAGGGTTTCGACTTGAATAAATGTCATTGATGCCATATTTATATCTGTATCTATCAGAGTGGTATAAAGAGTAAGGAACAACTGTAAACATATCTTGCGAATGGCTAACAGTTTTCAGACTTTGATTCATCTTCTTGCAATTCGGATCACGATAATCAGTGTATTTTAAACCCAGGGCATCTAAAGCTGATACCGATTTCATAAAGTCCCATATGGCATCGCTAATACACGGCCGAAAGTTATACTTCTTTAAATCTTCGAATGTTTGGACCTGGTAGTTGTACACAGGTTTTGCGGTTAAACCGACCAAACTAGTCACGTAATGAACCGCTATCAGACAAGCAAAAACAATCCAGAACGACAGAATAACCTCGTTTTTGCGACTTCTTTTTATTTTGCATTCGTGCTGCAACATATTGTCAAACAAATTGAGGAAAATTAATGTTTTGTCCGGAGTTATTCTTGTGACTATGAACAAAGTGGCGACTATAATTATGGTAAAGAAGAGAAGCAGCCATACTGAAGGTGAGAATTCTCTGTATATCATTGTCCATTGCGGCACTGTGCCTACTCGACGCACTATGACCCTAAATTCGTCGTCATATGCAGTGTGCGCGTGAAGTGTAGTAAACGCGATGGCTCGATCTACTGTCAGTACGTTTGAACCCATCAATACATCATACTTGTTTTTCTGCAGCCATCCCAAAGGTCCTGACGCGACCATGTCTTCGTTGATCGTAGAAACTTGTTCAGCAAGATCGTCAACGTAAGTTATTTGAATTTTATGCGTTCTACTTTAGCTATGAACGATAAAAGATACTCATCGATTCCCGTGGCATTGACTATGCTTTTAGAAGGATTTATGGTGTAAGGAGGCCAGTGGGTTGCTGCTACTTTGATTACACAGTCTTGAAGGTGTATTTTAATAGGAAAATAATCCATCGGCATATCAGCTAAACATTTTCCCAGTCGAATAACTCTGTCAAAGTGCTTTCCGCAGCCATTGTTTTCGAAAGGGTTGTAAGTATACGTTTCAGTTGTAATAAAATCAATAACGATTGCATTTTTGATATGTACTCGTAGTAATTCCTGGAAAACTACGCCAAGTTTATCGAACTCAAGATTTTGCACGACGATTATGAATAAAGAGCGTGGCATCCACGTGGGCTCAGTCAAAAGTCTTCGGAATTTTGCTGCAAAGTCCTCTGCGTTCCTTGTGTAAATGAGATATCCAGAGTTGTACGTGCGCGTTTTTGTGAACGACCCTTTGTTTATAACTGAATTTATTTCGTGCAAATGTTGTAAAACATAAATATCTCTAGCGCTAAAGTTAACAAATGTGGTAATTTTATGTTCGAAGTATCGTTTAATAATACCCGTAACGCATTCCGCTGTTCCATGATTTGAATAATTTTGGTACAGTATTTTAGCCGCAGCGAAATTGAACAACAAAATAGTAAACACGTACGATAGCCGCATTTTGTGGACTGTCAACTGTTGTGATGGTTGCCTTTTATATTTTTTTGTTATCTTCAAATCAATCGGCTAATCAATCATTGTTTATAACACGTCAGATGACCATTATGATCGTAAAACGTCTCAATTCGTCAACGTCGATCGATTACGAACGGTAATTACCAAAATGTAGAGAAGATAATTAATGGAGTTTCAAAAATGACAGCAGGAATGTACCTTTAGAATTTTGTATGTATGTATGTATAAAGCAAGTGGCAATGTTTTACACAGACTCGGATAAAAACAATTCATCTACAAATTGAAATTCATAGAATATTTTTGTTTACATTCCTCTCAGTCTGAAGGAAAAGAAGAATGTTTCACTCAGATGAAAGTGTCAATTAGGTACACCCTCGCTCGCGCATTAGTAACTAATATGCTTGCACTTGCTACGGGAGTTTTGTCTGAGATGGTTTACACTTGTTTTATAGACACTCATTTCATAGACACTATCACTTAACAGAATTTTCATTTCATAGAAAACTATTTTTTGCTGAACCCGTGTTGATTTCAGGTTAAGTATATTGTGATGCTTACAAGTCTTACCTTACCAAACCTACGTGAATCATATTCACGGAATAGAAAAAACAGTGGAAGTGGCATGAGCTTCGCTTAGTATCAGACCTGTTGTCGCCAATACTCAAACTAGGTATCATAAAAACAACACGCCACCATGGAAAATGTTTTTGGTGCGGTTATCGTTTTTACATTCCAAAATAGCACAATAAGGCATGCTTCTGGATTTATTTCCTATTTTAGAAATATCGTAATGTTGAAATAAGCGATCGCGGCAAAAGTATGGTAGGTTATGCGGAACTCCGCATAACTATGCCACACGTTACACGCCCACTTGACAATTCTACTGTTTTTTCTGTTCTGTGATCATATTTAATATAACCTGAAATCAACACAGGTTCAGCAGAAAAAAGTTTTCTATGAAATGAAATTCTGGGAAGTGATAGTGTCTATGAAATGTTTGTGTATAAAAGAAGGGGATCCCGTCTGGGATACCTACCACCATTCGTCGTATAACAGTATAGCAAATTTTCGTAACTCAGCGGAAAATTTAACGTTTTTTAATTCTAATCCTTAACTAGGTACAATCTGTCTAAGAAACGCCCATTTTGTCAGAAACTAGGTACTTTAATGTGATTGATTTATGGTTTTAATTTAATACACCAAATAATTAGTACCCATCGGTAGTTTAAATTAAGCTACTAAAGCCAATTTTTGTTGTGATATTGGAAATAATTTAAGCATTGATTTTTTTAATTAAATTTATTCTTGCTCTTTTTCTTCTTCCTTGTTATTAGTACATCGCTAGATTTGATTCTAGCACAGACTTTATAGTTATACTTTATAGTTACTCTAAAGAAGAAAACGAAGGATAAAAACAATTTTGTTTGCATTCGATTTATACCAAATTGGGAAAAATCATCATCATCATCATAAACTCACGCCTTCATTCCCAGAGTGGGGTAGGCAGAGCCACAGACTCACCAACAACTCCAAAAAGTTGTTGATAATTCTGTGACCACAGTTTGCACAACCAGGCTAAGATGTTGTCCAGTGTATTAGTGACAGGTTGCAAACCCATCGCCTAACAGCACTACACAGCCTTTAGTCCCTTAGTCGTCTCTCACGACATCCATGGGAAGACATGGAGTGGCACATTCTAAACCCAGCACCACACGGCAAATTGGGAAAAATAACCTAACTTAACGCTTAATTACTCAATATAATTAGGTATATACGGCCATGGCTAATAGACTAAACTCCTTTTGCGAAAAGTATAAGATCTAGAAGATGATAGCCAGAACGGTTTCCGGAAACAAAGATCCATTGTATCTCCACTGCACACATTCACAAACGAAATACTAAATATCATTAACAGTTGGAAGTACGCAACGGCTCTTCTGCTAGATATGAATAAGGCGTGCGATAGAGTGTTACACAAAATTCTATTAGATAAGAAGTGCGCGAGGTAGAGCAAAAAAAAAAAACTTGTTCAGGGTAGTGATTCTCTCAAAAGCAAAGGTGAGCGAATGCAGGAGTGAATGTCCAAGCGCTGAGTTTAAGTAGTCTCGTTAGAGCGAACAAAACACATTTTTGCGCGCGCATTCTCAATTAGGCAGCCTTACACGTTCGAGAAGCCATGCTGCCAAACTGACACACACACGCTGAAATGTGTTTTGTTCGCTTTGACGGGACTACTTAAACTCGCCGCTTGGACATTCACTCCTGCGTTCGCTCATCTTTGCTTTTGAAAGAATCACTACTCAGTTCGTAGACATCGAGCATTTCGATGTTAACACGAACTATTTGACTACTAGATATAAAAAACTCAATTCCGCAGGGTAGTGTTTTGGGTTGCATCCTATTTACCTAAACACACATCAAAAGTGTGTGCTTTACGCAGATGATATCACCGTGGTTTTACAAAGTAACGATAGCAAAGAACCGGAGCAAAAACTAAACAATACTTTTGATGAAATATTAAACTGGTTCATGGGTCACAATTTTGCTGTTGAATTTATCAAAAACTATATTAATTAAAATAAAACCACGACAGATAATGTCATTCGATATGGATTATTCCTACGATAATAATAAAATACCAACTGTGACTGCGTATATGCTATATTCTCGCCTTATTTATGGAGTTATTTTATGGGGTTATAGTATAGTACATGGTGCTAAAAGTCTGTTCACAATACAAAAAAAGAGTATAAGAATATTCGTTAATATAAATGAAACTGAAAGTTCTAGACCACATTTTATTCTATTAAAGATTTGAACAAACATCAATAACATTTTAGAGTTTTGAAAAAAGAAAGAATCATAACTTATTTACACACAAGCGATAATCACCCTTGACATCACAATTGAGGAAAAAGGAACAAGCTTGCAAGTTCATTCACTAACATGAACATATTCAGTTCAAGGTTCCACTAAAAGTCGGTATAAATATTAATAATATCACCATTCTTAATTCTTCTTCTTCTATATTTTACATCATTAGTGTAGTCTATTGTATCCTATCTAGGATAAACTTTAAAGTCACTGAAAGTAGAAAACGAAAGACAAAAACATGTTGTTTGCTTTAGACTTATACCAAATTTAAATAAGGAAAAATTACTAAAATTACTTGACTTGTTTAAATGTTTCATATACCATGACAAACTTTATTTAATATTTTATTTTGAAATCTTTAAGAAAAGTGCCGTGCTACAATCAGTTTGCATTGTGATAATTTGTGAAACGATGTGAAGCCAAAATTAAGTAATTACTTTTTGTTCGACTATTTGGTTAGCGAATGAAAAATACGCGGTGGTTCATAATGGAACTAAATTTTCTATACAACTTCTTCTTTTTTTATTGTAGACAGTGTCGCTGCTGTCGTGTGTCTCTATTTTACTCGTGTACTGTATGTTTATTTCCTATGTAAAAGAAAAACGCAATAAGATTCTTACATTTGTGAATTTTTGCACTACCCAAATATTTCGTAGTGTTAAAATGTGAAAGTCGAAGATGGGATATTTTTTTATAGTGAACAGTTTTTTAACTTAGGTATATCCATGTATATCACTGTAAAAAAAAAATCGCCATACTCACAAAAGGGCGCATCAGAAAACTCTTTCTCTAACGTTCTTCTTAACAGTAGAAAGTAGAGTTTGCTTTTACAAATAATTTCTAGATGTGATCTTTTTTCTAAACAGTAAAAATTTTGGTAATCGTTTTTTTTTTGTGTAAATTAGGTTTATTTTGAGTGTATGAACTATAATTGTTTTGCATAGGCGCGACTCGCCCACGGCTCGCCTTATCTCTATGATGACACTTATATTTACAGCAAAGCGTTCTAACTTGTCTACAACTAAAAGTTCAGAAATACTATCGACCATTCCCTAAATTCAATCCGTAAGTAAATGTAAAGCAATTCTCAATCGTCAGTGAACACACTACTGACCTAGAAGTAGAAAAATAGAACCAGACAAAGTGTTTGTTATAGATACGAAGAGGTCAACGAATTCCGAAGAAGCGATCACTACCGATGACATCATTCAAAGATCCTTTGCTTTAACTAACTACATTAATCTGCGTTGATTTACGTTTGTTAGTTACAATTTCTAACATGAAACACAGGAAACTGGCGACCCATCCGAAGTACAGAATATACATTGGTAGGATGAAGATCGGCTTGTCTTCTTGTGGTAATATCTTGTACCGGAGAAATTGTTGGTACTCGTAATCATTCCATGCCTTAAGGGCTAAGCCGGACGCTTTCATTTTTAGAGTGATTTTATTTAGCTTCTCATACAACGGGAATCCTTTGTACAGGAAAATAGCATATATAATCTTGCTCACAGGCATTCGGATTGAATACAGTTCATTGATGCCATTTTTATATTTGTATCTATTAGAGTGATATAAACTGTAAGGAACAACAGTAAACCTATCTTGCGATTGGCTAACAGTTTTCAGACTATGATTCATCTTCTTGCAATCAGGATTACTATCTTTAAGGTTTTTAAAATCCAGCCCATCTAAAGCTGATACCGATTTCATGAAGTCCCATACGGCATCGCTAATGCACGGCCGAAAGTTATACTTCTTCAAATCTTCGTATGTTTGGACCTGGTAGTTGTACACGGGTTTTGCGGTTAAACCGACCAAACTAGTCACGTAATAAAGCGCTATCAGACAAGCAAAAACAATCCAGAATAACAGAATAACCTCGTTTTTGCTACTTCTTTTTATTTTGAAGCCGTGCTGCAACAAATTGTCAAACAAATTAAGGAAAATTAATGTTTTATCTGGAGATGATTTTGTGACTATTAACAACGTGGCGACTGTTATTACGGTAAAGAACAGAAGCAGCCATACTGAAGGTGTGAATTCTCTGTATATCATTGTCCATTGCGGTACTATACCTGCTCGACGCACTATGACTCTAAATTCATCGTCATATGCAGTGTGCGCGTGAAGTGGGGTAAACGTGACACCTCGATCTACCGTCAGCACGTATGCACCCATCAATACATCATACTTGTTTTTCTGCAACCATCCCAAAGGTCCTGACGCGACCATGTCTTCATTGATCGTAGAAACTTGATCAGCAAGGCCATCGATGTAAGTTATTTTAAAATTTACATGTTCAACTTCAGCTATGAGGGACAAAAGGTACTCGTCGGTTCCCGTTGCATTGACTTCGCTTTTTGAAGGACTTATTGTGTAAGGAGGCCAGTGGGTTGCTGCTACTTTAATAACACAGTTTTGAAGGTTTGTTTTAATAGGGAAAAAATCCGTCGGCATTTCAGCTAAGCATTTTCCCAGTCGAATAACTCTGTCGAAGTTCTTTCCACAGCCGTTGTTTTCGAAAGGGTTGTAAGTATACGTTTGAGTTGTAAAAAAATCGATAACGATTGAATTTTTGATATGTACTCTTAATAATTCCTGGAAAACTACGTCAAGTTTATCGACTTCGAGATTTTTCACGACGATTACGAATAACGAGAATGGCATCCACGTGGGCTCAGTCAGAAGTCTTCGGAATTTTGCTGCAAAGTTCTCTATGTTCCTTGTGTAAATGAGATATCCAGAGTTGTACGTGCGCATTTTTGTGAACGATCCTTTGTTTATAACAGAATTTATTCCGTGCAAATGTTTTAAAACATTAATATCTTTAGCGCCAAAGTTAACAAACGTGGTAATTTTATGATCGAAGTATCTTTTAATAATACTTGTAACACATTCCGCTGTTGCATTGTTTGAATTATATTCGTACTGTATTTTAGCGTTGGTGAAATTGAACAGTAAAATTGTGAACACGTATGATAGCCGCATTTTGAAGACGGTCAACTGTTGTGACGGTTGCCTTTTATATTTTTTTGTTATCTTCAAATCAATCGGCTAATTAATCATTGTTTATAACATGTCAGATGATCATTATGATCGTGAGACGTCTCAATTCGTCAACGTCGGTCGATTACGTACGGTAATTACCAAAATGTGGAGACGATAATTAATGGAGTTTCGAAAAAGGCAGCCGGAACGTTCTATAGAATTTGTGTTTTTTAAGTAAGCAAGCGGCATTGTTTTACATTAACTTCGATTCAGTTAATTCATCGACAAATAGGCCGGCGATAGGACGTACGGTCACGAGCGTTAATTTGGGACCCATTTCAAGAAAAATATGCTTGAAGTCGTCAATGTCATTAGAGATATCAAGTCATTTGTAACTTTTAGGAAAATCAACCTTATTGTTGTAGAATGTCAGATTGACTTTGGACCTAAGGTGGGTACCAAATCAAATCTCGTGACTGTACTGGGGCCGCATTTAAGATACCTAACGCTTATCATGATTCATACTTCTCTCTCTTCTTCTTATAGTGTCTTTTCAATCGTGAAGGTTGGCCGTCAGCTTCTTTTACTCCTACTTAAAGATTTGATTAATATGATGACTAATTTATATCATCTAAATTTATTTATGTTTTTATTTCATCTCACTTATTAATTTATTAGTGTTTGTTATGTTATCTGTTACCCATTTTTTGTTTAATTTCTGTTGGTTTTTAAGTCACGGTCGCTCTGAAAATCATGCCAGCTAGAATCCTGCTCTACGTAATGTCTTGTTTTACTTTATATTTTTTCTATTGTTTGTCTTCTGTGTTCGTTGAATTAATATTTTTTAATACGAAGTCACGGGCGTCCTCTAGTGGGTAAATATTTGTGTGATGAGCACAAGTATTTTGTTCCTGAGTAACAGCTAATCTCCACAGCGATAAACGCACCAATAGGCTCGCAGTGCACGCAGGTCGTTACGTTGTTGCGCGTAAGAAGTAAGTACCTATAATGGGTAAAGGTACAGGCGTAATTGACATGCGCAACTCAATGAGGTTAGAAGACACACGTTTCCGCTGAGGCGGGAACGAACATGGCATTACCTACGGCCGAGTTCGTCGACACTTAGGACAGAGGTATACCTAATGTATACGACTATACGGATAATCTTATCCTACGCACAATAACAGTATTTTATGTAACTGATACATAAAGAGGGTGCTTAAAATACGAGTGTGGTTCGGCTCGTTTCATAATAAGATCACACGAGTGTTTTAAGGCCTAATTATGTACAGTTGCATACATTACTTTATCTACACACATATTATAAGTACTCTAAGGGCTGATTTTTGAATCCCCAGATAAAACTATCCGTCAGTTAAATGTATTACTATCCTTTTCTGAAGTTATATGAAAGAAAAAAGAGCTAAAATGTACCTTCCGGATAGCTTTATCTGAGGATTGAAAAATCAGCCCTATGATGCGTTCCCTAGGCTACAAGCTGTGTTGTACACAAAAGAAAAAGTGGTAAGCTTGACAGTTGGCTAATAAAAATAAAAAAAACACTACTGTTGACAGTTGGCTACACGGGATCTATTGTTTTTCCTACATCTATAGAATATAGGGTCCGGCCCATAGAGGTAATGGTCCGGCAGTTATTGAGTAAGTATAACCATGTATAACCTCCGATTTAAAAGTGTCGGAGCTGAAGTCGGGATCGGAGGTGTAATTTCAATGAGAGCTCCGAATTTTTGCAATAGGAATAAAACCTCCGTTACTAGCATCTCTAGTTTCCACTGAAACTATGTAACTTAACAATAGTTAATCAATCATCGGGTAGAATTATCATTAATTCATTACCTAATGAGTTAGATGATTGTTGCGAGAATCGTTTACGACATAGATTGTCAACAATTATTTTTATCTCGCATAACAGTTATTACTAGTGACGTAGTGGCTTTGTTCGCTATGGTACCTAGCGCTAGTGGGTACCTAATAGTACCTAATAGACTAAGCGTTGATCCGGTTGAAAACTATTTTTAACTGACTTCAAAAGGAGAAGTTTCTCAGTTCGTATCAATCCTGTTTTTAGGGTTCAACGGAACCCTATTAATATGCCTGTGCTGTCCGTCCGTCCGTCCAAACTTAAAAGAGCTGTATCTTTTGAACCTTAATGGATAGCGGGTTTTTTTGTGAATATTTGTTATTACGCCGGATTTACAAAAAAATATAAAAGTATTTTTTTTAAGGTGGGTCTACACATGGAACGTTTTTTTCATTGTATTTTTATTTTAGTTGAGTCGTAAAAACGGTCAAGCATACGAACGTCGAATTTATTATTATTATAGTAAGTACAAACCCTGAAGAAAAACAACAAATACTAAAAATTATCAAGTGTGAGCTGGGCACGCGCTGATTCGATAGGAAATGGAATTCAAAACGGAATATAAATAATACCTACTATGCGGCGGTACGGGACCCTCGGGGCGCTAGTCCGACTCGCGATTGACCGGTTTTTTATGTATGTTCCCAGATTACTCAAAGACGGCTGGACCTGATGATGGGATGCTGGAGAAATCGAGAGAAATCTTCAAATGAAGCACTCATAGTTATTGCGATTGGGGTATATGGAGTCGGTTTAACAGTTTGAATTTAAAAAAACCGTACAAGGCGAGTCGGACTCGCCCACCGATGGTTCCGCACATGACACGGTCAACTCAATTCAAAATTTGCACCGCCGCCGTTCCTTGCATAAAGACCCTGTTTTTTTGTGATTTAACTAAAAATGTACAGATTTCAGATTTTTTCCTATACTTTAGTAAAAGACGGCGTTACTTGCCAAATTTCATAGTTCTAGGTCAATGGGAAATACCCTATACATTTTGATTCCCTCGAGAGTGTCGAAATACACGTTTTTTGCGACATAAACGGCCGTATCTTTTTTTTACGTAAATGTAGAAGTTTGATTTTTTCACAGCTTCAAGGGACTGTAGATTCGAGTATATGGTTTAAATTTCATCTTGACACACGGACAGACAGACAGACGGACAGACGGACAGACGGACAACAAAGTGATCTTATAAGGATTCCGTTTTTTTCCTTTTGAGGTACGGAACCCTAAAAACAGGGGTTGTTTCACACAAATTCATCTAGCCCCAAACTTAGCTCAAGGCTTGTACTATGGCTACTAGATGACGATAAACATTCTTATACATATAGATCACACTCGCTATAGATACTTACGAGAATAGTTTCTTAACCCAGAACTCTATTCTCTATTTTTATATACATCCATGTAAAAATCATTATAATAAATACATCCAGGTAAAAATCGTTACTCTCCTTTTTAGGCAGCCGGGTGCAAAGCAAACCTCTATAGCATTAAAGGCATTTCAAAACATAGATTAGGTAATATGCACGTTTAAAGATTAATGCCCTAGGGGATAAAGTGAACCCTGTCTTGTCAGACTCGCTTGATGTCACAAGACAATAATGACATAGCCAATGAGCTACATTGGCTCGCTCATGGCTATTAAGTTTACAACATCAACCTTTGCAGGATATTGGCCACTACGTAAATGTTATAGGTCCGAAGAGGATTGTTAAGCGAAGGAGAAGGCTAAATTTTTCGATACAAATGTATAAATAGACAAGGTACTAAAGTGTACACATATTTATGAACTTGACTGTACAGTAAAGAACTTAAATTTGGTACGCACCTTAGATCCAAAGTCAATCTGAAATTCTATAACAATAAGGTAGAGTTTCCTATAAGTTACAAATGACTTTGTATCTCTAGTGACATCATGACGACTTCAAGACATTTTGTTTAAATGGGTCCATATTTACTTTCGTGACCATACATTGCTGTCCTGTATTATATAAATATATTTAAAAAATTAAAAGTACTAAGTAGCTAGGTTAACCTAGCCTAAGTTTACTGACAATTATTATAGACCTCTTTCTACTACTGGTAAATTACTGATTTAAATTGGTTCTTTTGAGTCTACCTCTAGTCGCATAACTATTGTCATAATTTCGATAATTAGCGAACTTATTTTTGACACTTGTCAGTTATGCGTAATGATGATCATGACATAGTAGTTATGCCTATAATAAACATCAACTTTATATTTTATGCAACTCAATATGGATTCGGTTCTTTTGCGCAGTGTAATATATTATGTGTACAAATTTTCAACTTTCGTACAAGAAGTGGATACAGACAGACGGACGGTAAAATTATAAGGGTTCCTAGTTTGATTACTGAACCCTAAAGAGCTGGTTCGTAGAAGCAGCTTGGTGGACCAGCATGACCTCCAATTTCTAACAGTTGCTAGAAATATAGGGGTCAAAATAAGGTTATCCTTATTTAACAGGATACTGCAAATTCGCTTTAATCATTTGATTTCGCCACATGCTAAACGCATTCAAATTGCAGTGTTAAGTATTTTGCAGTACAAGTATGGGTTTTTAGAGAATCCACATTAGGTGTTAATTTGAGTTTAGACTTGGCAACACATTTAAAGTCTTGTCATGTCGTCTTAGGTTTGTCATCCTGAGATTACAAGCGTCTACGTAAAATTACTTAAACTTATTTTTCAGTGGCTTGTGTGTTCGTTTGCCTATTTACATTGTTTGAAATTTTACAAACATTATTATTAGTTTTTCCCGAATTTTAATTTTTCTGAATGTCGTAACTTTCAGCCCCAACGCCATAACGTAAATATTATGCTGGGGCTATTTTAGATTTTGCTTTATTGAATTGCTGTGAGTGTAGATTAGATTTGATTTATAACTGATATCGAAAAACCACAATACCAAAATACCACAATAATAAAATAAAAAAATATAACATTTTTTAAAATTCGGGCTTTTTATGAATTCGGAATTATGAGTCTTCGAAGTTATGTAGTTGTATCCAACCAACGTATTAGAGTGAAAACCAAATTTTATTTTTCATGTAATTGTATTTAATGTACAGTAAAGGAAGCCACCACCTTGACCACTTTGGACTATGTCAAATTGATGTAATTAATCAAAACGTAAGAGCCTTCTTATGATTTTATTTACGGTGACTCTTTGACAGAGTCCGAAGTGGTCTATAAATTGATTTACTTGACTGTACATACAACACGTCACTATAATCTGTATCGTTAGCCATAATTACAATACCGATGCTAATCATTGAATTCGGCTGCGCGGGCGACGGTTGCGCAAACAAATTAGACAACAACAGAAGGGCACAAAACACTTCAAACGTTAACAAAATCGGACTCTACCACATTAAAAATAAGGTCTAACGTTTGATTACGAGTAATTGTAGATGTATTATTTTAAGGACGTATCTATCTCAGTACGATGTGTAATGCTATTGTGCGTTCTATCTGGTTATTTAGGATTAAATTTCGACATTTGGGTGTGGTATGAAATTGCATCTCTGTGTTTGATTGTATAGGGATTATTGTATTAAATCGCACATGATACTTGTAGGTAGGTGATTTATTCAAAGGATCGAGAATAATTATCAAGGTACGATCTCACACAAATTTGACCTAGTCCCATACTAAGCTCTTTGCTTGTATTTTTTTTTCTTGTTATTTCGTAAAAACGGTGAAATATAAAGAAATACTGAAGATCAAAAACTAAAAAATAGAAAATCTAATTCAAATCGGAATAATAATTCCTATTGTGCGGCGGTACGGAATCCTCGATGCGCAAGTCCCACTCGCACTTGAACAGTTTTTTAAATTTGCTCAAGCAGACGTCTCCACGACAATACTGCCCACCTACGGTGAAAAAGCGCATCTACTATATGAACTGTATTGCAAATCCAACCTTATTATAACCTTTTAGAGTTCAATATGCATCCATGAATTCATTGCACATGCGCCTTTTCTCTAGCATGATCAAGCCAAATCGGCCGAGCCAGTTCAATGCTCGGTTCATTTCTCTGCTATTCAATTTAGGTTGATCATCTAAAATTGCGGATTAAAGATGAAAAAACCGGCCAAGTGCGAGTCGGACACACGATGCGTTCCGTACCACGCTGAAAAAAACACAATTGTATGGACCCCTTATGATTTTTAATTTTATTGTATTTTTACACGACTGTTATAATGGAGAAAAGGAGTGTAATGTCGTAGTTATTTATTTGTTGTCGCACACTCTATAAAATAATTAAGTACCTATCTAGCTAGTACGGTTCCTGAGATACTGCCCGCTGCCAGATGGACAGACGGACAGACGGACGGACGGGGGGTTGGGTTTGACCTAATTGAACTTATATCCGCTTCGGTTACATTTTGAACGCATTAAATTTTATATGTATATTTATGTATATTTAGGGGTCATAATTAACAATTATAAGAAAATCATACGAGGCCGCTGAAAAAAAAAGTTCATAAAAATTTATCCAATCCTTTGGCCGGAACAGGAGAACGGCTTTTTTTGCGGACAAACTCGCAGGTAAAAGTAGTAACAAATGTAGAATTGTAGACTAAACGTGTGCGAGCTAGATTTTTTTATAAGTCTAACGCGCTACTTTGTTTTATTTTTAAGGCCATCTAGTATTTATAGATTTTGACCGTAATACCCTGATACTGTAGGTAAACTCAAAATCAAATTCAGATTAAAAAATTCAAATATTTATTTGTTAATTGTGCTCTTACTCGTAAACTCTAACGACCAAGATGTAATAGTAGGAGATCTGATATAATAAAATACTTATCATCGAATAAACAGCCCGGTGCAAATGGTTTCTAAGGGCCGAGTTCACCAACCAATTTAACAGACTGTTAAGTCTTAATCAGCTGTTAGTCAATACATTTGACAACCGTTAAACCGCTAACCGTCCATTTAATTGTTGGTGAACACTGCACTTAGTCGGATCTTAGACCCTTAACACTTATTTTTAATTAGACCGACATGTTTAGAATTTGGGTAATGTAAGGTAATGGAAGTAGCCGAGGCAAGGCAACTAGGCTTTAGCAGGGGTGTTATTCTCTTAAAAACGGCGTTCGGTCGGTCGAACGAGTGAATGAGTGCACACTGCGAACCGGTGAGTTTAAATAGTCCCGTCAGAGCGTACAAAACTCATTTTAGCGCGTGCACTCTCAATCAGGCAGCCTTTTTACGTTCGATCGTTCGGCTGAAGCCCTAAGCTACTGCCTAAATGAGAATGCACGGGCTAAAATGTGTTTTGTATGCTCTGACGGGACTACTTAAACTCGCCGGTTATGGAATTAAGTGTAATAAATAATAATGGTCTCTGTCGGAACGTTGACACGACTTATAAAATGTCAGATTAAAGTGATGAGGTCACCGTTCCGACATGACAATGTTGTCACAATGAATAGTGTTATATCTTTTATTCGACTGTATGGTTGCATAACGCGATTATTTTTCATTTTTAGGGTTCCGTAACTCAAAAGGAAAAAACGGAACCCTTATAGGATCGCTTTGTTGTTCGTCTGTCCGTCTGTCTGCCTGTCAAGAACCTTTATCTCGGGAACGCGGGGAGGTATCGAGTTGAAATTTAAACCTGATGGGTACTCAAGTTTACAGTCCCTTGAAGCTGTGAAAAAATCAAACTTCTAAGTTAACGTAAAAAAAGATACGGCCGTTTATGCCGCTAAAAACGTATATTTCGACACTCTCAAGGGAATCAAAATTTGTAGGGTATTTTCCGTTGACCTAGAACTATGAAATTTGGCAAGTAATACCGTCTCATACTACAAATAGAGACAAAAATCTAAAAACCCAACATTTTTTATTAAATCACAAAATAATCAGAGCCATATGCAAGGAACGGCGGCGGTGCCAATTTTGAATTGATTTAACCGTGTCATGTGCGGAACCCTCGGTGCGCGAGTCTGACTCGCCTTGTCCGGTTTTTTTTGCTGGTTGGGTACTTAATCGCATATTTTATATTCAAAGGTCATTGCGTGTTAGTTCAGGCGTCTGTACGCTTAGATCTTTTAAACTCCGCAACGGATTTAAATGCGGTTTTCAGCAATAGATAGAGTGATTCAAGGTTTTTATGCATAATGAATTCTGGTTTATTGTACGGATGTTACAGAAAACTGACATAAACCGAAGCGAAGCGAGGGCGGGTCGCTAGTGTATATTATAACCTTAAATCTGATTGTGTGCTGTCCTTATAAGACATAATGTTTTTTGTAAATATTTGTTCACATGTAATTGGGGTGCATGTTAATGTAAGTTTACTTTAATTAACAAGCTAACTTTAAAGTCAATTATGTACTCCGTTGATGCCCCTTATTATATAAACAAATAAACAAACAATACACCTTGTTAATACAAAAAGTAAAAGCCATTAATTCAAAAAAAACACACATTGATAACCTAGCTCCTCCTTTTTTAAAGTCGGTTGAAAGTGGTGTGTTCCAATTGGTTCGACATTTAAAACACCGTATTGTATTACTCTACCCGTGTTAATTGTGTTAGCTAAATTGAAGGTTAGTATTAGCGATGAGGTCTTAGATTGCGCAAGTCTATTTGGACATAGGCCTAGACGAAATATATGCCTATTTAAGTTGGAATATATTTCATGTTTTTCTTCTTTCGTGATTTTGACGTTTTTACACGACTGCCCAAAAAAAGGAGTGTAATGTTTTCAGGGTTCATGTAGGTAGGTATATATGTATGTACGATTCATTATTCCACCATAACTTCTAAACGCCTGAGCCGATTTAGATGTGTGTTGTATCTAGGGAATGCAATTTAACCGGTCATTAACCATTTTTGTATGAAAATATAACTATATTTTGGATATAACCGGTTTTTTGCATTTCCTAGTTGTATCGTTAGAATCATTTCATCATCGCGGGTGACATCGGACCTAAGCTGTTAAAATTCAAATATCAACAATGGCAAAATGACAATTATTAACATAGGTATATCGATGACGATATAAAAAATGCAGTCGGGTTTTTAAAGCTTGCTTTTTTAGCAATTGACATTTGAGAATAAAGCAGTCTAATGGCGGATTTCACCAAGCGAGAATAAGGTCTTATATCTAGACTAGAGGACGCCCGCGACTTCGTACGCGTAGAATTAGTTTCCCGCTACTCCCCCCCATTTCTTCCCGTTGGGGGTCGATTTTCGGAAAATCCTTTCTTAGTGCTCACTTACATCATGAAAGGAACCCATGTGCCAAATTTCAAGTTTCTAGGTACAGTAGTTTCGGCTGTGCGTTGATATGTCTGTCAGTCAGTTTTGCCTTTTATATATATATATATATATATATATATATATAGGTAGATTAAATGCCAAATTTGTATAGACTAATCTCGAAGTAAGTCTTATTCCAGTTTGGTGAAATGCGGCCTAAGAAAGAAAGTAGCTATCTGTTTCAGGAGTAGTATTGTATATAAAACCTTATGTATAACCGTACAGCGTTGAGAATGCTTTAACCATTATAGTGCAAATGGCCGCGTTCTTTTTTACCCGACTGTCGAAAGTGGAGGATAATGTGATTATCAGCCTATACAGCCTTGGTATAGGTGCTGAGCACCCATGCTTTTTTTATATAAAAGTCAAACTTTAAAATGTGTATTTATATGTTTTATTGTAGAAAGTTGTATATCTATCAGAAAGATTACTGATACTTATTGACGTTAAGGGAAATTCCTTAAAAAATACATATTCTTAATAATTTTATTGTAAAACCAAACATTTTCTAGCTTGAGTTTTCACACGCAAATAGCTACTTCGAAACGATATCTAATAACGATTTGCACATGTTCAAACACTTATATTTTACTTCTTAGTGTATTTTTTAAATTGAAAAATAATACTTCTTTATTATGAGTTACAAAGGAAAACGTGGGGCGTTTAACACCTTTGACCACGGCTGTACATATATGTATGTAGGTATGTTTTTCCTTTGTCGCGCTCTAGAAACTAAACGGGTGGGTCGATTTTGATGATTATTATGACAATCGATTTGTCTTAATCTAGTGAGTGTCTTAGAGATATGACAGTAATCAAAATTAAATATGGCGGCAACTAGACGCGAAATTGTAAAAAGAAAAAATAAGTCAATCATTGAATAGGTAAAATCATCGTTAGGTTTCTATATCATTTTTCATTTTGAATTATCATTTAGGATTTATAACAATTTAAAGTTGGTTGGCAACAGTTAGGTTTATTAAAGCATGCTTTTTATTACTCCTTTCATAATTAATTGTAGAAAAACTTTGCGTTCCCGCAGCTACACGTTCACAGTCCCCATACATAATATACCAATGTACTCCTAGAGTCCCCATACAAATGTTTAAACATTCCTCTCAAGTCCACAAATTAATTTATATTGTGGAGGTAATTTGCCGTGCTCCATATATGGGGCACTGGACTTGTGAAGCTAGTTTGCCGTGCTCCATATATGGGGCACTGGACTTGTGTAGCTAGTTTGCCGTGCTCCATATATGGGGCACTGGACTTGTGGAGCTAGTTTGCCGTGCTCAATATATGGGGCACTGGACTTGTGGAGCTAGTTTGCCGTGCTCCATATATGGGGCACTGGACTTGTGGAGCTAGTTGTGCTCCATATATGGGGCACTGGACTTGTGGAGCTAGTTTGCAGTGCTCCATACATGGGGCACTGGACTGTGAGCGTGTTAAATAATTTTAATAACATTTGATAATCTTTACTTTTCATATTGTTCTGAGTAATAATCAACTGCTGTTTTTTAGTTATCTAACTATTTAATTAATAGATAAAAACCCCCGATGTTATAATGACCCCCTTTTTACTGATAGCTGATATCTCATAAATAGAAACATAGCTGAGAATCACGCCGATTATTAAACTTCCTTTAAAAAAACACTGTCTAAATCGGTCCATCCGATTAGGAGCTACGATGCCATGCCACAGACAGATACAGACAGACACACAGATATACATATCGTTACTACTTTAAAAATAACTCGTATCTGATATTTCAAGATGCATTAGTTTGAACTTAATTCTCTTCAAATTTAAGTATAGGTAAAATCGTACGTCACGAAATATGAGATACGAGGTTTTTTCAAAGCAATAACGGTATACACATACATACACTCAAAAAAATGAGAGCCAACAAAGAGGGATTTTCTCTTAGTTGACAAAAAATGAATACAATAGTTAAGATAGATATTAGTTTAACAACCAAAGCTGATAGTAACAACAGCAATTTTTTTAGTGATTCAACTAACATGTTATAGTTGATGTACTTATCTAACGTCTTGTCAGGCTCGTATGGAATCAAGACGCTTGTGCACAATAATCACAATCTTGTTAGAATTAACCATTTTTTTTTCAGTGTAAATAGATACACACATTAAAAAACCCCCCTTTTTTTTGTCGGGGGTTAATAATTATAGTTTAACGAAGCGCCGTTAGCCTAGTTGGTAGACCGTGCATACGAAGCTAGTGGTCGGGTTTGATTCCTGGTAAGGGTAAACTTTTCCTTGAGGAGTTTGATAGTTTTGTATGTACAGTTTTCTCTAAAAAAAGTGTGTTTATCGTTTCTTGGTACTCATAGTACAGTCGGTGTTGTAAGAAGCTGCAAACTTTGGTACCTTGTCGGTTTAAACCCTTTGACAGATTAGTGAAGCAGTCTAAACATGACGTTAAAGTGACAGCACTACATTGTGAATCTACTTATACGGCTGACTTTACAAGGCTGTGCTTTGTTTTGAATTTATGTGAAATTGTTTTCTGATTTTTCATTTTATTTACCTAATGTATATTTAAACATTGATAGTGAAACTATGGTAGTGAATCTTGGGTATGGCAGAAGAAGAACGAAAGCAGGATTAATGCAGTTGAAATGAGAGCTCTAAGAAGAAACCCTTCGTGCGCGAGTCCGACTCGCACTTGACAGTTTTTTTCATTTGTTTTTATTTTTCAATCCATACTTATAACTACAGTATATTTATCCTAAATTTAAACATGAATCATCTCAATTCTAAGCGTAAAAAAACGCGTCCTCTAGTCCCTACTTTGCCTTATTGGTTGACATCCATCCCAAACAGCTGTTCACGGTTGGGTGTAAACTGAACTCACGCGCATCTAGTCTCTACCGCGCTCTAGCACGCGAACGACGCGCGCGCAATTTAATCGCTCAGTTAAAAGTGTAAGTGTTCGTTTTGGAATTTGCTGTATGAGACCTTAATAGGTAAATATTAAATATTGTTTTTAAACGCACTTTTTAATTGATATAGTATAAATTAAATAAGTAGGTGTTGTTTGTTTTGAATTGTATCAAAAGCTATTTTGGTAGGAACGTTGTTATTATTGAGCTTTTAGAAATACGTTGTGCGTGTTTATGTGTGGCTTTCGTAAGACTTTAGTAACTGGATAGATCTTAAAGTTTGTATGCTTTAATGGTAGAGGGGTGTTCTTTTTATAGTGGTGATTATTATTTACGTCTTTAATATTTGAGTAGCTTAGTTTTATTTTAATTTAAATAAGCTTAGTTTTAACTTTTAATTGTATTAAATTAAATGTATTAAATTTAATGATCAAATTAACCATTTAAATTAATGTCTGGTAAAACAAAAAAAAATAGACGGCATTATAAATTATGATAAATGTATTTGTGCCCTGCCTATGCACCTAGCGGGCCTGGGTTCGATTCCCGGTAATAAGTAAACATTAATGTGATAAACACTAAATACTTTGGTCCTGAGTCTCGGATATTTTTTAATCAATTAATTACTTATTATGTTATGACCTGTTATCGTATTGTTTTTAAATCAAGTAAATAAGAGCTCGTAACGGTGACAATACGATAGCATGACAAAGGCAATATGGATTGACCGAATAGAATAGAGGCCCAGGTGGAATGTTGTCATCAACGCATGACCTAAAAACTTATAAACACATATCCGAAACAGTTATATTTACAAGCGATATTATGTGATAACTAGGGTTAGAATTTTAGTGGCAAAACATAGTTCTGGAATCTATGGAGTCGCTATTTCCTAATTATTATTACACTTGTATTTTGGCTTTTAGTTTTGTCATATTTCTAAATAAACTAAATACATTTTTAGTGTAGTTTATCCTTACCTACTAATATTTGTTTACTTGTACCAAAATTATTTAAACTCGTTTAGCGAATTAATGAAAGATTGAATTTTTAAATATGACAATACTGAAGGTCAAAATCAAGGTGGTATGTATTATATTATAATAATCAGGAAATAGCGACTCCATGGATCCTCAAACCACGGTTGGCCAGCAAAAGTCCTAACCCTAGTGATAACAAACTGTAACCTTAAAGATGATATAAAAATAAACACGTAAAAAATAACCCGGATAACTGAGGCCTTGACCATATTAATTAAAGTATACTAATTAATGTCCATCGTAAAAAATAAGTAACGGTATCATTAAGTTTCGTCTAGACCGGCAACGCATCGGTAACGCTTTGCCGTTCCAAATGTTCATAGGCGGCGGTGACCACTTCCCATCTGCCACCTATTGCACCACTATAACAGGTGACAGGTGACATTTCAGTGTACATGGCGCAGCTTATATGAAACCCAGTGATGTATCAGCGGGTTGACTTTGCAATGTATACCGAATTGTCACCTGTCACATGTCATTGTCAAGATGGTTAAATAGGAGGCAGGTGGACTGGACCGTCTGCCTGTTTTTCCCTCGATGGCAATAAATCTACAGGGTGGGAAAAAAAAGCCACATGGACCGCAACTACCCTAAACATTAAAATAGCAAATACTACGCAAAGGTGACTTACTTTTATTATGTAATCATTCAATAGGTACTGCAATTATTAATTTTTGGAAATTCGTCTGTCTTAACCGGGAATCGAACTGGTCAAATATGATATATGAAATATGTATATGTTGCAGATATAAATGATCACTATAAACGACGCTTTCGATCTGTATCATAGAACACCACTTTATTGTTTTGTCATATTCGACCAGTTCGATTCCCGGTTAAGGCAGACGAATTTCCAAAATAAATACGATAAAGAGGAAAGATTTGATTGTTTGTTTCTATTGAATAGGCTCCGAAACAACGGGACCGATTTGAAAAATTCTTTCACCATTAGAATCCTACATTATCCCTGATGGACATAGGCTATGTTTTATTTTTCTGCGCGGACGGAGTCGCGGGAAACAGCTAGTAAATAATAAAGTTCTAGCTACAGCTAGTAAATAACACACTCGGCCTCATAAAAAACTGCACATTTTTGTACCTTGTCGCTTTAACGCCTTTGACAGATTAGTGCAGCAGTTCAAACATGACGTTATAGTGACAAAACACTAAAGTGTGCAGCTTCTTATAAGGCCAATCGTACAACGTATCTCAAACCAAGTTTCACTTTCATTTAACACTTCAACATAATTCTAGACCGGATTCCTCAATTTGCATACAAACGCGACGTGTTATGGAGCTCTCGGTACTGAACGCGCTTCCTTACGGTCAAGGTTAAGAGGTTATAAAGGGGTCAATGAACTCAATTACCAAGATGGCGGGAAGGGCTAAAGCGTATGCTCTCAATTAGGGACTGTTACAGTTGGCAACACATGTTAAATGACGATGTAATCAAAAACATACTCGCTCTTAATGATATAAGCATAAAGTTGCTTTTTTGTCCGTTTTTACCGCGTATGTAGATACTTTTGTTGCTGATTGTAAGAACTATTTCACCGTCTAAAAGAAAAAGGCAGTAAGAATATGATCTTCATATGCGCTACTGCCTTTTTGCTAGTCGGCAGTATTGAGTTTCATACTATTACCCGGTTAGCTCGAGAGGAAGTGATTATACAAATAGAGTTGAGTAACTTCTTGCAGTTTGTCCATGGAGTTATATTATCTAAAATGTTGTGTTGCATGTATATAAATACGCATATTATTCGTGACGTGTTCGGGCTACGAAGCCAGCGATCTTGGGTTCGATTCCTGGTTATGGCATTTGTGTGACAAACGTGAGTATTTGTTCCTGGGTCTTGAATGTTTTCTAACATCACGGGATATTCTCACATGGATTAAACTAGTCTCTAACTTAGCTCTAGACTTGCACTATGAGTACTAGATAACGATAAACATATTTATATTTTAAAAAGAAACTTATAAGCATATGGTCTAAGATCCGAATAGGAGACGATTTGCACCGGGTTGCTTATTCGATCAAAAGTAATTTATATCAAATTTGATACGCTAAATAATATGTGGCGAATAGTTTGGCTGAAAAATTTCAGTCCAGTACTTATATCATTAAAAAAAATATTAAAAATGATTTTTTTTTTAAATTGCATATGCATGTTTAATAGACAAATTACATACTAATCGAAAGTATGAAGCCTATAGAATATGTAAACGTTCGGTTTGGTGTAAATGATTAGTACCGACTTACCTGTTTATACCTGCCTATCCAATAGTTTGACGGGAAAAAATAGTCAACCTAACGTTTGCAAGTTCTTATAGGCTTCATACTTTCGATTGGTATGTAATTTGTCTATTAAACAAGCATTTTCATTTTTATAAGCCAAAGTTTAATTTTTTAATTATTTATATACTGGACTGAAATTTTTCAGGCAACCTATTCGCCACATATTATTTAGCGCATCAAATTTAATATAAAATACTTTTGATCGAATAAGCAGCCCGGTGCAAATCGTCTCCAATTCGGATCTCCTACTAATAGAAAATACCTAAGAATCAGGAATAAATGTATGCATGCTAACACTTTATTGTACGCACCAAACAAAAACAATACATTGAAGATAAAAAACATGTACAAAGCCGACCTTATCCCTTTACGGGATCTCTTTCAGCTAACCCTTGAGAGACTGAGAAAAGTGACTCGCGCTCAAAACACAAATATTTACCCTCAACAGGAATCGAAGCTGGGCCGTTAGCTTCGTAGATACGTATATATAATAACTACACTATCAACTAGGCAACCTGCTTCGTCAAAGAATTTACCATTTTCTAAAACATGCCCATGAAGTGTCAAAATTGCCTTGACAGAATGACGCCGGAAATAAAAAAAAAACAGAAAAAAATGGCGGAAGTCTGGCGGAAGTTATGTTCTTCTTTAATATATACAAAGTGTCATCTTACGTCATCAGTAATGACATAATTACGTGGAACTAGAAAAAATTAACATATTTTAAGAAATTATAGATATTGAAAAACTACTTACAAAATATATTATTATAAGTATCGCAATTGCTACCTCTTAGGGCTTTTTTACTATGTGTTAGCCTAGCAGGTAGTGACCCTGCCTACGAAGTTAGCGGTCCGGGGTTCGATTCCCGTTAAAGCCAAATATTTGTGTGATGAGAATACTTTGTCAAAAGGCCATTGATATAAATAAACTATACTTACGCGTCAAAGTAAAAGACATATCACAGTCAATTGTCATTTTTAGGGTACCGTACCTCAAAAGGAAAAAGGAACCCTTGTAGGATCACTTCGTTGTGTGTCTGTCGGTCTATCTAATCCGTCTATTTGTTTGTCTGTCAAGACCCTTATTTCTCAGACGCGTACGGGTATTTAGTTGAAATTAAGTGAAATAACGAAACCCTCGGTGCGCGAGTCCACACTTAGCTGGTTATATTATAGAAATCTGGTTTATATAAATAACAAATAACTGTAAATAAATATTGGGGCACAAATGGACCTAGTCCCAAACTAAGCTCTTGTTTGTGTTTTTAGCCGGTGCGAGCCCGGAAGCACCTGGGCCCTCCATTCCCAGGTCTCCGGAAGGGATTTTCATCTCTGCCCCTTTTAAATGTAATTTTCAATATCCTGCTAACAAAAGCAAGGACTTAAGTCTTTGGCCCCTCAGGGGACAACCCAAAAAAAAAAACTAGGCTCTGGGCTTGTACTATGGGTACTAGGTAGAGTATGCAATTTAACCGGTTATTAACCGTTTTTGTATGAAAATAACCGTTTAAAACCGGTTATAACCGGTTATTTGCATTCCCTAGTACTAGGCAACGATAAACATAATTACATAGAAAAATAAATGCCTACTTATATAAATAGGAGACACCCGAGACTCGGAAATATACTAGCGTTCATCACACAAATATAACTACCCTGATCGGGAATCGAACCCTGGATCGCTAGCTTCGTAGCTAGGCTCACTACCGACTAGGCTAACTGCGTCGTCGTCTTTAAACCGTGAAAGTAAAAACGCTCAGACAAACTTACTTTCTCATTAGTTATACACTGGCGGACAAAAACAATGGGTTGAATAACTTGATCACCTTCAAAGTCAATGACGTATGTTATAAGTTATAACAATAGGAATCTAATTACATATTCGTTTTAGGAAATAAAGCACGAGGAATAAACATTGCATTTTTTTACTTAAAAAGAATACTTATAATTATACTTATAATTGGGTATCAATGAGATGTTTCTACAATATAAACGAGTATTTTAGATGTATATTATGTTCATCTATATACATAAAAGGCATACCTGACTGACTTATATATCAACGCACAGCCGAAACTACTGTACCTAGAAACTTGAAATTTGGTAGTGGTTCCTTTCATGATGTAAGTGAGCACTAAGAAAGGATTTTCCGAAAATCGACCCCCAACGGGAAGAAATGGGGGAGTAGCGGGAAACTAATTCTACGCGTACGAAGTCGCGGGCGTCCTCTAGTCTAATAAATATATTTACTTGTTATTGTATGCCCGAAATGGACAAACTGTTGGACCTTTTATATCATGTGACCTAACCTAATGTCCACAGTTTCTGACAGTAAATGAATGTTATTTTAGGTTTTTTTGCGTGACCATGATATATACGACAAGAATAACTGATATTATAAATGCGAAAGATTGTGTGTTAGTTTGTTACTCCTTCACGCTGCAACGGCTGGACGGATTAAGATGAAATCTGAAATGGAGATAGCTTATACCCTGGATTAACATATGTTTAATTCAATTTCCATTGAAGGCAAGTATTTGTGATGTTCTTGATACTTGAATGTTTTCTATGTATTAAGTACCTATGTTGACGACGACCGCTGGCCTAGTTTGTAGTGACCTTGCCTATGAATCTAGCGGTCCTGGGTTCAAATCCCGGTAAGCACAGATATTAAGATGAGCGTGATTATTTGTTCCTGACTCATGGATGTTTTCTATGTATATGTATTTATCGTTGTCCAGTACCCATAGAGTACAAGCATAGAGCTTAGTTTGCGTCTAGATGAATTGGTGTGACATTGTACCCTGATAATATTTATTTGACAGATTAGTGCAGCAGTTCAAACATAACGTTAAAGTGACGAAGCACTAAGGCCGCTCGCACTGCAAATACAAGCAGTATTTCCTCGTAATGCAATGCTTACGCTTTAATGTTTTATCATAATCTTGCTCTAAGGAAGGAAATAGAACAGGAAAAACCGTAATGAATGAAGCATTATCAGTTTTCTTTCACAATGTTTTAAAGGTGATTGAACCAATAACGAGATTCAGTAACATTAAATTAATAAATGTAATAGAAATTGGTTTTTTTTCTAAGCCAGTGAACGGATTATCCCAAAACTTCCCAGGGGCCCTAATCTGGCTGCGTTAATCGCGTGTCAAGGTTTGGATAAGGCATCCGTCACCTTCTGACACGTAATATAAGTACAAGAGCGACGGATGCTTTATCCACATTTGACGCGCGATATAGACGCAGCCATACTAGGGCTGCAGAGGCCCTAATATGGCTGCGTTTATCGCGTGACAATATTTTATGGGGATAAAATATCCGTCACTTTTTGACACGTACATGTCGTATATGTACGAGAGTGACGGATGCTTTATCCATATTTTCTCACGCGATAAACGCAACTATACTAGGGCCGCAGAGCACGCAACAAAAAGAGGTAAAATCGCCTATAACCTTTATTTATATTTATCGAATGCCTGAATCTCCAGATTTGTCGCATTATAAAATCGTAGTGTAAAATTGTCATGTAGCCAATTTACTGAATAATATTTCGAATTTTATAAATGTCAGGGGACTATGTCACATAAGTTGACCAGTGAGGCTAGACAAGATGTATAAGGCTAACGTAAACGACTTTCGAAAACTGCTAAATTGTATGGAATTGGAAATGAAGCGTTCGGCGCGACCGTCTGGCAGCTTATAGTCTGTGCCAATTGAAATTGGCAAAGATGTAAACACAACCAAACGAACCAATTTACCACTATTACTAAAGGTTATTCTTTTTTTTTTTAACAATCAATCTAGGAGCGTATAAAATTTGAATTAAGAGTGAAGTGTCCATTACTGGTGCCTGTCAGCTAAAAGGGTCTATCATTGGTGCCGTTACCCTAGTAGGATTTCGGTTAACCGGAGGCAATCTAGTTTATATTTAGAAGTAGGATTGAAGGGCGATAATTTGCAATAGGCAAATGAAAATAAGGCACAAGGTCTAATCCGTTTAGTCTAATATCTAAAGCTGAGCATTCACGGCCGCGACGTTTGTATCGGCGACAGATGGAGTGTATACAATTGGATGGGCGTAATACTTTGACCACATACACGGGCGCGCCACGCCACGCCTCAACGGTGTGACATCACCGAGCAGACTGATTAGAAAATGGCAGTCAGAGAACGCATTTACGACGACGCCATTTGACTTGGCGCTGAGGCGTGGCGTGTTCCAATGTTGAATTTCGACATTAACGATAGTTCAGATTGCGCGTTGGCGCGTCGCGCTGGCTCTCCGTCCATTTTGAAATCCAATCGCGCCAAGAACTTTTAAACGCTACAGTTTTGACGGATCGATCGATTTTGGCGCGGCACTGCTCTGTTCGGCTTGTTGGAGCGGTCGTGAATGCCCAGCTTAAGCGAGCGTGCGATCAGAATAGCGGATGCTGTTATATATTTCTATGTTATTATCTATCGAAATAATTAATTGCCTAATTGTGCAAAATGTGGTTACAGAATTATCAACAAGTTTTTAGAGTTGTAGGTAATTCTGTAGTTCTGCCAACTCCACTCTGGGATTACAAACGTGAAGGTATGTGGTCTGTACTGATTGAAATTGGCACAGATGTAAACACAACCAAACGAACCAATTTACCATTATTACTCGATAATCACGTGCTTTTAAAGATCAGGTGAGTCTTAGCAATGATTTATACACTTGATCTTTACTTTCACATTAAGTTTAGGATTAAATAACTATGAATTATACGTTATTTTAAATAAAAACACGCTTAATGAATATTTGAGGCTATGTGTCAAACAGTACTAATTTGCTTACATCTTTGGCAATTTCAATTGACACAGACTATAGTGTAGGTATATTAGGTACCAAATTAAGTTTAATAATGGCTTATCTTTACACAGTATAAGCAAAGTCACTTTCCGCATCTGTTCGTCTGTATACAATACAATACAAGACGCTTCTTTGAACACCACATACACCAATAAAAGAATATACAAAAAAGATTACATAGTTAGTCCCCAGGCGGTGTGTTTATCCGCTAACTCTTCCCAAACCACGCATTAAGGTACTGTTACACATGCTCTAGAAAAGCATGCTATGAGTTTGCTGAATATGAAGCAAGCTTATGAACTGTTTGCATTTGCTAGCAATAAGCTATGCTAGTTTTTATTATACTCCTGAATAAGCATGCTTAAAGCAAACACTACAATACACATGCTATTTTATAGCGTGCTCTCTGCCAGTCCAAACAAAAACACGGAAAATCAAACAGCCATCCGCATGCAGCTGAGTAAAATTATCCTCTTCTCTCTCTTTCTCTCAGCTAGAAAGAGAAAAAAAAAGGAATAGCAAGTCAAACGCGCGCGCACCTTTCAAACAAGATCGATACTACGAGTAGCATGCTCATTAAGCAAACGCGTTTGCACTTGCTATTACCTTTCCCTTCCACCCCCTCCTGCCTGAGGTAGCACGCTCAAAGATAGCAAGGCGTGCTATTATAGTAATAATAATAAATAATAAACATCAGAGGACAGGTGTCACACCAATTGACCTAGTCCCAAACTAAGCTTTAGGCTTGTATTTATGAGTACTAGACAACGATATAAATACTTAAATAAAGGAATACATACTTAAATACGTAGAAGACATTCATGACTCAGGAACAAATATTCGCGCTCATCACACAAATATCTGCCCTTACCGGGATTTGAACCCAGGACCGCTAGCTTCGTAGGCAGGGTCACTACCAACTACGTCGTCTGCTATTAGCCAGCATGCCACTAAAAAGCATGCTTAATAGGTAGCATTTGCTCAATAGTAGCATGCTTTCGTGCTGTGCTAGTAATGAGCATGTGTAACAGTAGCTTTAGATTTTATAATTGTACAGTTTTTACCATCAGTTAGCTAATTTTTCACGGAAGATTTGTACGTATAATAAATTCTGGTTTTTGTACTAGATTTACAGAAAACTCACACAAAATAAATTGAAGTAAGGTCGGATCACTTGTTTAACATAATTAAATGGTAAGTAGGTACCAATTATCCGTAAAGCTGCTACAATTATGTTTTTTTTTAAAACAACTCGATAATTTTGGCGGTCACCCATCCTGTTTTCGTCCGCTCTTGTTGCTTAACTTTGCTGGTAGGACATTATTTAACCAGTCTCGTAATCGTAATTACTGTAGCTTATGTATTAATTACAATTAATATAGCGTTAATATGTGATGGTACGAAACCCTAAGTGCACTTGACCGATATTTTACTTTCGCGATCGTGTGGTTTTTAATAATATTTTAAACCTTCGAATATTATAAATGCGAAAGTCACTTTGTTTATTACGTTTTTCAACATAAACGATTTCAAAAAAGCTTGGCGTCGAGATAGCTTGAACCTGAATAGGACATAGTGTTCTTTTTATCCCGGAAAATTGCATAGTTTCTAAGGGAATAGCGATAAACGACTTATACGCGAACAGGGTAGTGATTCTCTCAAAAGCAAAGGTGAGCGAATGCAGAAGTGATGTCCAATCGGCGAGTTTAAGTAGTCCCGTCAGAGCAGAACACATTTTAGCGCGTGCATTCTCAATTAGGCAGCCTTATACGTTCGAGAAGACGTGCTGCCAAATTGAATACACGCACTAAAATGTGTTTTGTTTGCTTTGACGGGACTACTTAAATTCGCCGCTTGGACATTCACTCCTGCGTTCGCTCACCTTTGCTTTTGAAAGAATCACTACCCAGATTCAAGTATCTTTAAATACATTTGCGAGCGAATGCAGGAGTGAAGTCCAAGCGGCGAGTTTAAGTAGTCCCGTCAGAGCAAGCAAAACACATTTTAGCGCGTGCATTCTCAATTAGGCAGCCTTATACGTTCGAGAAGCCATGCTGCCAAATTGAATACACGCACTACAATGTGTTTTGTTCGCTTTGACGGGACTACTTAAACTCGCCGCTTTGACATTCACTCCTGCGTTCGCTCACCTTTGCTTTTGAATGAATCACTACCCCGATTCAAGAATCTTTAAAAACATTTCTTGTTCCCCTGCCGGGCCGGCGCCATCTCCGTTCCGGTTCCGATGCGGTGCCGTGTTGTTTATTGGAACAACTATTAAATATCACGACTGACCTACCGACATACCGACCGACCGACCAACCGACCAACCGACCGACGGACCGACCGACCGACCGACCGAATCCTCTCTTTGCATTGGAGGTTAAATGTCGCATGCATTATCGACTCTTCATTGTGACAGATGCATCTTATCGATTTAAAAAACGGCCAAGTGCGAGTCGGTGTCACGCACGAAGGGTTCCGTACCATTATTTATACAACATTAGCAAAAAACGGCAAAAAAATCTCGTTGGTTGTATGGGGGCCCCCTTAAATATTATTTTTATTTTGTTTTTAGTATTTGAAGGGTCCGCGGAAAGAACATGTCTAGTCACTTTTTTTTCAAAATGAGTTTTGAATCTCAAAATGTAGAGGACGAAATGAAGCATTAGCTACCACTCTGTTTCGTCATATTTCTTGTATTTTTTCACTCTTAAAAAAACCTCTACACGAAAATTACGTACAAAATGTCATGGTTCCTAACTTTCAAATCGCGATATCTCAAAAAGTTACTAATGTGACTAGACATGTTCTTTCCGTGGACCCTTCATTTGTTGTAATACGGGCAACAGAAATACATCTTCTGTGAAAACTTCAACTATCTAGCTATCACGGTTCATAAGATACAGCCTGGTGACAGACAGACAGACGGACAGCGGAGTCTTAGTAATAGGGTCCCGTTTTTACCCTTTGGGTACGGAACCCTAAAAACAGAATTCAACTTTAAAGCAGACCACATATTTAGCCGACTGTAGGCTAGCCTTGTGCCTTAAACAGAGAAATGTCCGAATTTTCGCGTATTTGTGTTTCGAAGTAACCCAACAGGTTTAAGTCTTAACTGAAGGTTTAACAAGCAGTTTAAGATGTTCACCTTCTAGGGATATAGGCACTTGTCCCACTGCCAGCGAGGATACAATTGGCTATCGCTTTTCTCGCTCAAGAAACGGACAAAAGATATACATACATACCGTGTCAATAAAAGAGACGCATATATTAAATAGTTGATCGCTCTTCCCGCTCATTGTCGGCGATAGGACAAGTGCCATAACGAGATAGGTACAGGGTTACTATAAACCCCAAAATAGAATGACGATCCCATCTTTCAGAGCTGATATCTCTTAAATGATTAAACTACCTTTTAAAAAAAAATGCGTGCGAGTCCATCGAACACACAAAGACAGACACATAGATACACAGATGGGTCCATATTGGCTCATATAATGAGTCCATATTGGTCTTTAGATTTTTTATACAAATAACGATTTGTGTCTTTATTCATCATATCTTCGAAAAATTATGCTCATACTTTTTTGTTAATACTTTTTTAAGTCATAATTATTGCAACCGCATTTTTTTAAGAAACTGTTACTATTTAAGGATTATTATAAATCTAACCTAATTTTATCTACACGTAAGATATTTAAGAAATTCTGAAAAGTGTACGGTTTCATGAATATAGGCGTTATAAGTTCAGATGAGTATGAAGAGTGATTATTATGATGTAAAATGGTATGAGATTTTTTTTCGGAGTTCCAATAATCGGAGATGCAATTTTATATGAACTTTGGCGCACCCTACACAGATACACAGATGCATGGGAACACGGATATACTGATACACGGACACACACACATATACAGACAAACAGATACACAGACGCATAGAAACAGAGATACACTGGCACGCAGACACAGATACACGACACACAAATACACACATAAAGTCTGTTCCTATTCGGCATCTATTCGGACTGCCAATGACAATAACAAGTATACCTGATTGTAATTGTCTTTAGATAGAGGATGAAATAGCGAAGAGAATAATGTTAACTCTAATTAGTTTATTAAAAAGGTTAAATATATATCCATCGTCATCATCGTATTATTATGCTGGGTGCGACAGAGACGAAAACCTAGCTCATCAATCAAATCTATCAAAACTTCTTCTATATTTTCATGACAAATATATTTCGAAAAAATGAAATGTATGTGTCAAGCGCCAGTCAGTGTCATTGTCTTTTACCAAAGGCACTTTTCATCAAAAAACACAATGTTAAATAGAGATTACTACCTCAAAATAAACATGAAGACAATGATTAAGTGTATAAAAAAATAATATGACTATGCCCAACCTTCAAAAGTACGCGAATATGGAGTTATAATGGTAAATTGATTTGTATACAAGAGTGACGGAACGAATAGGAACAGACTTTACGAAGAAAAAGAAACACACAGACACACAGATACTCAGATACACAGATATACATATACAGAGACACACATAACCACAAATACACAACTACTTTAAACTTATAACACCAATCATTTCTCATTTGGGAGTTAAAATACTTTTTCTAGAACTTGAATTAAATTAATTCAATGATGTCACGCTGGCTGGGTCACAGAACAGGTTAATAGCGTAATTACAAAGTCTTTCTGTAGAATTGTTTTTTTTTTCACTTGTCTGTAACTAATAAATAACGGGACGCAGATTATGTAATTACTAGAGGACGCCCGCGACTTCGTACGCGTAGAATTAGTTTCCCGCTACTCCCCCCATTTCTTCCCGTTGGGGGTCGATTTTCGGAAAATCCTTTCTTAGTGCTCACTTACATCATGAAAGGAACCCCTGTACCAAATTTCAAGTTTCTAGGTACAGTAGTTTCGGCTGTGCGTTGATATATAAGTCAGTCAGGTTTGCCTTTAATCTATAGAAAAGGATTTTCCGAAAACCGACCCCTAACGGGAAGAAATGGGGGGAGTAGCGGGAAACTAATTCTACGCGTACGAAGTCGCGGGCGTCCTTTAGTACAATACATAGGATAATAAAGGTAAGGATTTACATAGTAAAACAGAGTGACAAGGCAAGCGCACGCGTCGTATGGTACTGTGTGTGTGTGTGTGTGTGCGTGTTATAAAACTTTGAAAACAGTTGTTTGGACATAACTAAAAAGGGCATAAGTCATCCGTACAAGGATTAGAAAAGCATTTTTATAAATATCAAGTTTATTCTGAATGTCATAAATGCTCATGAATGCATTAGCAAGTTTTTTGTGTTTAAACTGTAATATCGTTTAAAAGTAAGTGACGCCATATTTTGTCCATATCTCTAGGTACTAAGTAGGTACATGAGTTTTTTTTTTATCAGTATTGACACACATTCTTTTAGATAAGCCACCATATGGGTGATTTGTAACCAAATGTGAATGAATCATTGTTCGGAGTGATAACGTAAAAAAACAATGAGTTTTTATAAATATTAAAATAAATAAAAATCCGGTCAAGTGCGAGTCGGACTCGCGAACCGAGGGTTCCGTACCGCCGCACAGTAGGTATCATTCAGGTTAGTATCATTATAATTCGATTTCGAATCAAAACAGCGCAAGCCAGTTGGTCATTTAGCATTTAATTTTGTTGTGTCTCTTTAGGGTTTGTACTGTAAACATACCCAATTTGAGGCAATTTGATGTTTTTCGATACAACAAAAATAAAAGAAAGTTGAAAATGAAAACGTCTCCCATTTGTAATTTCTGCTTTTTAATTTTTTCGTGAAATCGTCATAATAACATATATTCTGAAAAATAAACCGCTATCTAGTAAGATTCAAAAGATACATCTCTTTAATTAAGGTTAGTATAGACGGACAGACAGCGTAGACATTTTAATAGGGTACAGACCTACGGAACCCTAAAAACAATAAACCGACTCCAAATTATGGTCCAGCTGGAAATCAGCGCTGTGATTATAAGTCATCTTGCTGAGCTGGTCGCCTTTTAAGTGCTTGCATGTTCTATTTGTTGATGTTATCTTTAAGTATTATTATAATAAGTTTATTGTCTTTCTTCTTTCTTAATCACCCAAATCTGGTATTTAATTGCTCGTGAATTTTTTATAAAAGCTGTTTTTAATTCACGTATAAGTGGTCGTAGTTGACTTGCAAGAAATAATTAAATCATTTTTTATAATTGGAATGAGCTGAAATTTTTAATTTATATGTAAACTCTAACAATGTAATATTATGGTGACTCAGAGCTGATCTGATGATGGAGTCGGGTGGCAACATGGTTTCCGCTGTACTTAACATAGGTTCACCAAATTTAGATTGGTTATATTGGTGATAAGCAACCGAAGATGGTGCAAAAAAGACAGTCGGTAATCAAAAGCTAGTCTCAAAACACTAAATGAAAAGTAAGCTTTAAAAACCCGACTGCATTTTTTATATTCGATATATACCTACCGGGGGCCTATCTACTCGCATATTTTTTTTACGCATAAAAATCAATTATCATAACACCCTTTTAGGCTGACATTGCAAAATTTAATAAACGTCTATTGTGTAGATTAGGTTAGGTTAGTTTTTAATAATAATTAAAATAAAACCCATTCCATTAAAAAACCGTTTTATGACAATCAATTTTTAAGCGTAATGATTAATATGCGTAAAAATATGTAGGTATGCGAGAAGACCCCTACCCATACCTACCTATGTTAATAATCGTCATTTTGCTATTGTTATTATTTCAATTTTAACAGTTTAGTATTCTGTGTGACCCGGGATGGTGAAAGGATTCTAACGATACCACAGACATCTAAATCGGCTCAGGCGTTTAGAAGTTATGGAGGAATAAAGAATCGTAGATACATACATACATGAACCCTGAAAACATTACACTCCTTTTTTGGGCAGTCGTGTAAAAAGAGGTTATTTGTGCTTTGTCTTAGTAGCCAAAGGAAACATCAAGGGCAACATTGAAAGGTTTCACGTATAACATTGGTGTTAATTTATGAAAGCAAAACTAAAGGTTCAAATCATTATACTAAAGCAACGTTGAATTGCGAATTGCATGCGATTATAAGCGTAGACAACACGCACGTAGACTAACGGCCAAACCCTATATTCAATCCGCGGATAGATAAGGCTGACTTCGGGTTAAAATTTGACATTTGCCCATACAAATTGTGTCAAATTTTAATCCGAAGTAAGCCTATCTATCCGCGGTTTGAATATAGATTTTGGCCATAAGTAATCAATAATTTTCGAATGCTGATTGTCAGAATGGGAGCGTATTTTTGACATAACTTTATTGTTCATAAACATTTTGTTTTCATAAAATTGTTATTCATACTTTTTATTATCACTGGAATCGTAAACATTTCAGAAGTTCTTAAATATTCAACGTGTAGATAAGGCTAGGTTAGGTTAGGTTTGATTTATAAAAATGCTGAAAAAGTAACAGTTACTGAAAAATACGTTATGAATTCCGATGATTATGACTTAAAACACTTTATGATTAAAAAATATTATGAGAGTCAATGTGTCAGAATAAATACAGTGAGAATTAATGATTAAAATGTAGTTCACGGAAATATGCGATGGCCGTGTACATAGTGGTATATTAGTGCTTTTGACTGTACCAATTATATGTATACTTACACTAGAGGATGCCCGCGACTTCGTACGCGTAGAATTAGTTTCCCGCTACTTCCCCCATTTCTTCTCGTTGGGGGTCGATTTTCGGAAAATCCTTTCTTAGTGTTCACTTACATCATGAAAGGAACCTCTATACCAAATTTCAAGTTTCTAGGTACAGTAGTTTCGGCTGTGCGTTGATATATAAGTCAGTCAGGTTTGCCTTTTATATATATAGAAGATAGATGTACTATTTCACGGAGACCGGTCTCTTTGGAATAGCTTCCTTTTCTCACAGTTCACATTATTAAAATTAGTTACTAGTTTGCCTTGAGCAGAGACGTCACGATGTAATGCCTCTATGCTAGTTATTTTGGTATCCTCACTGGAAAAAATAATTGGTCAATTCTAATAAGATTGTGATTGTTGTGCATAAGCGTCTCTATTCCATACGAGCCTGACAAGATGTTAGATACATCAACTAAGATGTTAGTTGAATCACTAAAGAAATTGCTATTGTTACTATCAGCTTTGGTTGATTTAACTAATATCTTAACTATTGTATAAATTTTTTGTCAACTAAGAGAAAATCTTTCTTTGTTGGCTCACATTTTTTTGAGTGCTGACTTTTTACCAAATCATCATTTGGCAAACAATGACATTTTATAAACTTTCATTTCGCAAAAATGAAATTGTGCTTAAACCATTACTACATGGCTACATGGGCTTGTTAAATAAGTTGGATTAAGTTAGACTTTTGACCACAAAAAATATAAATGATTTGGTGGGATACATCTTTGCGAAATGAAAGCTTGTAAAATGACATTGTTTGCCAAATGATGGTTTGGTAAAACATTAGTCTTACCGGTAGCAATCCGGACCTGCACAAGCATCCTGCGCATATTATTCTGTCCCGGCTGAGGTGACACCATGCGTGCGGTCGACGACCTCAAATCGCACGTATGCTGCTGCTGCCAGGCGACCAATCGCTCGGCAACCAGCACAGCTTCCTACTGAGGTGAAGCAGAACCGCAGTAAACCCGTTCGCGGGGTGCTGCCCCCGACGTGTCCCAAGCAGGACAAAGATGGTTTCACCAGGGTGGAGAGGAAGAAGAAGTCTGTCCCGAAGAACCTGTGCGGCACCGGACCGAACCACTTGCTGTGTCCTGCTACGCCCACGACGCAGTTGTACGTGTCCCGATTACATTACTCTACGGAGGCGAAGGATCTCGTAGAGTATGTACGAGTTAAGACCAGAGTTACCCTTAGGGTCGAGTGGTTGGAGCCCCGCCACAAGGTTAATTTTAAATCATTTGTGGTGAGAGTACCGACCAAAGATCTGTCGACCTTTTTAAAGGAAGAATTCTGGCCGAGGGGTGTCATCTTTCGGCGTTTTCGTGGCCGCCGGCTAGTGGATACCGCGAAAGTGTATTAGTATAGTAGTGGTGATAATTTTATGTTATATATTGTTATGTATGTTAGTCTGTAAGGTATTTGTAAATATGGGCCTTGTAGCCTGAAATAAAGTTATTCTATTCTATTCTATTCTATTAAAATTATACTTTAAAACCGTATCGCCCTCGACTACTCCTCCACCAAATTATATAAAGATCGGATCAACGATACTCAAGTTATACTGGAACGAACATGCAAACATACGAATGTCCACTGTGAAATTACTAGCATACAGGCATTTCCATCTCCTCGGTTGGCAACAAATTTTTCGTGTTATAATTGCAGTCTTAAGATCATAGTCTTGAGAATTCAAATGTCTATATAGGTCTCAGATCCTTCTTACCATCAAGTTGCCTGTGTGCTCGCTTGCCTTGTCTCACTATGCCATTAAAAAAAATGTTTATGAAAATTGACGCTAAGGAACGACTTATGGCCAAACCCTATATTCAAACCGCGGACAGATAGGCTTACTTCGGATTAAAAATTTGACACATTTTGTATGGGCATATGTCAAATTTTAACCCAGAGTAAGCCGTATCTATCCGCGGTTTGAATATAGGGTTCGGCCGTTAATCATTTTAAGCTGAGTGCGGCAGATAGTCTACATCATCCGGTCAGTTATATGTAATAAGGACATATTTAGTTTGATGATTAAATATGTTAAAAAAACAATAACATCTAGTCCGTGTGTTCGAACTTGACCGATTCAGTTCAGTGTCGTGAAACCAGTTTATAGTTTATATAATATACAAGAAGGCCACTTTAAATTTACAACTATATAGATGTGAGACCTTGCGTTAGCAGAATTGTTTTTAAGTTTAGTTTTTTCCTCCGAAATATGTCGCAGTAGAACCGAGTTTTCTGACTATAGGGCAGTGTAGGGCTGTAGGGTAATACTGCCGTCCTACCAAAGATGGCGACTTACTACAATGTAGAGTAGAATAGAATATAATAGAATATAATACAAATATTTTTTACAACGCATACACACATGATGTAGAAGTCGAACCATTGTATACTTTATTGGTAACCACATTAAAATTAAAATGCTTAGCTATTACAATGCAGTTAGTCGCCTACTTTGGTACTTACAAAATACGGGTTTTCAAGAACTTTTGAATTTGCTCTGAGGCCAAAAGGGACAGAGATATATAATTCTTAAAGCTATAACTCTACCACTGGATGGAACCTGGCAGGTTTCATGTGCACATTGGGTTTTGATACTCATAGGCATCATATTTATTTACTTTTACGAAATTTTACGCCATAATGTGGATTGAGAGCGCACGATACGCAATGGATTTTCATCATTTCCTAACAACTGCCATTAATCGTGATTTGCTTGCATCATGTTGATTATCTAGAGCAGTGGTTCTCAATCTGTGGTCTACGAACCACAGGTAGTCAGGATTGTGAAGCTAAACATTTCCATACAAAATGCGATAACGTCTAGCTCTTCCCTTAAACCTAGTCCAATCTTAACGATTTTTTAATATTTTGTAGACTAGGTCTGTAGGTACCTTTTTAAAAACAGAAACTTACAAACCTTGTTTTTCATAACAACTAGAGCTTATTCAGATATCTTGGGAATCGGACTTGATTTAGGGGGAGAGGGGGTGAGTTTTTTTTTATTAAATTGGTACTAATGGATCTTTTTTGACACCAACGTGATTAAAACGTCGGTCCACAGTCCTCCTAAAGCTGCGCATTCACCACCACTCCAACAAGCCGAATAGAGCAGCGCCGCGCCAAAATCGATCCGTGAATGTCAAAACTGTAGCGTTTACAAGTACATGGCGCTGTCCGTTGGATTTTCAAATGGACCGAAAGCCAGCGCGACGCACCATTGCGCAATCCGAATGGAACTATCGTGAATGTCTAATTTCAACGTTGGAACACGCCACGCCACCGCGCCAAGCCAAAGGCGTCGTCGTGACTGCGTTCTCTGGCTGCCATTTTCTAAACAGTCTGCTCCGTGATGTCGCACCGTTGAGATCGTAAAGAAGAGGAAATAAATAGCGTGGCGCGCCCGTGAATTTGGTCAAAATATTACGGCCATCCAGTTGTATACTCTCCATCTGTCGCCGAGACAAACGGGATTTGATTCGAAAAAGTAAGCCTAGGGCGGCCCCTAACATGTATTAAAATAACTACATCTAATGCAATTTATGATCACAATGCTGTCGAGATACGCTATTTTGGAATATAGTCTTGTATGTTACGTAATTTAAATGGGAATTTCTAAATATATATTTTCAGTTGTCTAGCTGACCACGGTGAGCTCAAATTCAGCTAAGCTGTGCTTATGCCCTTTTCAGTATCACAACCATACTTTTCATTAGAATAGGAAGAAAAATGTCTAAATGTAATGAAATAAAGTACTTTGATTTAATTTGTTGCACTGCTCTTGCAAGGTTTATTTTGAAGCTACCTACTGTATTTCAAGACCTTATGTACAAAATAAATCAATAAAGGAATAAAAACTCGTTTAAACTGATAATAATTGTTGTCACTTTTGAAATCTTATGGAAACCACACGATAGCCACAACTATGAAGTGTGTGAATTGTGTGATAGTTGGGAGCAAGCTAGGATACCTCTAGAAACAAGGCCACACAGGGTGCTGCTAAAAAAATCATATGCTTGTTTAGTTTCAGCATAATACAACATATGAAACACCCTATATGTATGAACTAGAAATAACTTGACCTTATACTTCATGTCTAGCTACAGTAACGGAATAGTTTAGACCGGTTTAAGAACAAGAACCAAACTTGAACTTACAGAACAGGATTGTTCTATTGCCAGATGCTTTATAGACTACTAAGGCATTATTTTAATTAATTTTTTAAAATAAATGTTGAGCTTTATTAATTTGTTTGATGCCCGCCATAACTGTACAAAATTAACATTATGAAATCCTCCAACAAGAGGCGACACAAACATACTCGACAAAGGTCTCTTTTCATGATAAAGGTCTGACCAATGGTTCAAGTGCCTGTTGGGGACAGAAAATATTTGAATTAGATCCCCCTGTAGGTATATTAACCATTTTAATCAATTTCACATTCTCATAATATCGCAATTGCTTAAATAATAATGAAAAAAATACCTGCTTAACTCTTTAATGTTTTAGGAAGTGCATAAACGATTGCGTATTAAAAGAAGGACAAGGCTGTTGTCGAAATTGTAATTATTCTAAAATTAATTCGACCTTAAAATTCTTTTAGATCTAATAATTATGTCTACCTGACAAAAAAAAATCGCTGTTAATTAATTAGATACCTAATGTAATTTAGTAACAATATTTTGCACAATCTTAAAATTTAATTTAATTACTGGCTTTTTGGATCCGATTGTTCTTATTTCCTTTTAACAAGGTTGGCTGCGATACTGGCACAAAAAGTTTTCTAAAGTATTAATGTTTTTGTTGTACAATAATTTAAAAAAATAAGTTAGATGGCAGTTGGTCTGCTTTAATAACCTGATCTGCCAAGTCTGGAATCATGGTCAAGGTGTACGACTTAATAAATATCGGAGACTAAAAAGATACTGCCTCGCGTTAACTCTGTATTTTGTTACACCCTGTATCTATTGAAAAAAGATAGAAAATTATAAATTGGTTATAGGTGAGCATTTGAAATTAAATCAGATTTCCAGAAAAAAAATGAAACTGACCAAAAAAGAAGCTGGTAAAACTTTGACGAATGTTTCTATATTTCTGTCTGTGTGCCAGTAGTTTCTTAGCTTCCAAACAAATGGTCTGTTTTCAATGTGCGTTCCACTCGTTTATAACGTTATAAAAATACCGTTATCTTAACGCTGCATATTAGTGCTTTTTTATAGAAAACATGTCTACTATAGAATAACGATATAATAACGATAATGAAAACTCCATGGCTCCGAGTTTGAAGAGCGCTATTTGAAGATCTGCTTAAAACCAGGTTGGATGCAAATCGGACGGGCCGTTCAATAATTTAATTACCAAATCTGAAAGTAGGATTCACAGCAGCAAATACGTAAGAGGTTCTTTTTAGGGTTCCATACCTCAAAAGTAAAAAACGAAACCCTTATAGGATCACTTTGTTGTCCGTTTGTCCATCTGTCCGTCTGTCAAAATCCTTTATCTCGGATACGCGTTGAGGTATCGAGTTGAAATTTAAACCATATACTCAAGTCTACAGTCCCTTGAAGCTGTGAAAAAATCACACTTCTAAGTTAAGATAAAAAAAAAGATACGGCCGTTTATGCCACCAAAAACGTATATTTCGAAACTCAACGGAATCAAAATTTATAGGGTATTTTCCGTTGACCTAGAACTATAAAATTTGGCAAGTAATACCGTCTCATACTAGAAATATAGGAAAAAATCTGAAAACACAACCTTTTTAATTAAATCATAAAAAAATCGGCGGTGCAAATTTTGAATTGAGTTAACCGTGTCATGTGTCAGGTGGGCGAGTCCGACTCGCCTTGTCCGGTTTTTTTTAAGGTAATAATTGATACCTTTCTTTCCAGCTGTCCCAAACAAGCGTGACTTTACATGGGCCACGAGTATAGACGTACACCATGGAGGTAGGAGTCAACAGGACACTTGGCCGCGCGCATCTGTCTCACCTGCCGCAGCGGCCGCCGATTAACCTGAGCTTCCAGGACCTTACCTACACTGTGCAGACTGGGCGAAGTAAGTCATTTTTCACTTCTCATGCTCTTAAAATGTTACTTTAGTCTCTGCACATCGGGACTAAAGCTCCTTATTAATCTCTCGGGATTAAAGTAATTTTTTTTTCTGAATGGAGGATTATCGTTATTTTCAGTGATTGCGTATAGAAAATTATTAGGGCGTGTAAATAACCTCATGATAACTGTGCAAAATTTAAAAAAAATGATTTAAATACGAGAAACACGATTAATGATTACGAATATGAATCTATTTAATTATATTAAGGATAAACTCATCACATATAAAATAGTTTTCAAATTTTAATCTGTTGGCTAAATATGCAAGCAGTTAAAGCGTCACTTGTAATAAACTTAGTTATAATAAATATTGTAATTTTGTATAGATCGTCGTTTTTTTCCTCGCATTCAAAATGAAAAGTAGAGTTTTTAACGCGGGACTAAACAACCATAATATAACCTCCCTCGCTCAGCTTGCGTGGCTAAACATCTCGCATGGTATGGCTTGTTTTAGTCCCTTGTTGAACAATCTCCTACTTTAATTATAAAATAAAAAAATATCGGGGACATTCTCATACAAATTGACCGAGTCTCAAACTAAGTTCTAGGCGTACTTAATGCTTATATAAAGAAATAAATAATTATACCTATACATAGAAAACATCAATGACTCAGAGACAAATACTCGCGGTCATCACACAAATATTTACTCGTACCGGGAATCGAACCCGAGACCGCTAGCTTCGTAGGCAGGGTCCATTCATTAGGCCAACGCGTCGTCTAAAAACAAGTTTTTTTTATGGTTCTTTGTTTATTTAGACGGATTTTACACATTTATTAATATTTTATAGTCTGTTTTAAATTAAGTTTCACGATATCAGTGTCAACATCACACAATAATTGCTTGTGCGTCATTTAAAACAAAAGTACATCATCATTTACCATCATGTGAGATAGACTGACGTCTACCGACATAGCTGTTTTTTTTTAAATTACTTGTTTTGAATTCTGTGCAATATATACTATTATTATTATTATTATTTTGAATCATGTAAGCAGGTATTTACGCCACTAGTCTAAAAGGGTTTACTGTCGCCCATAAACATAATCAAAGGCCTAATAAAAAAGGACTATTGGGTTAATATTAAAGGACTTATGCGGCGATCTCGAATAAAAATTAAAACACCCTCTTTATGAAACCTCTTGACTAACCTACTGTACAGGGTGGTCTTGGAGTCTCAAATTGTTGCAATTTAATGAGTAAAGAATTTTATGTAAATTATTAATAATGTTTTTTTTTGTTGGTAGCCTCTGAGTAAAACTGACAAAATTAGACGTAACCAATTGACAGAGGTCCGTAAAAATTAAAGGATGAACAGTGATACTAAATAATCCTAATTTACACAGATCCTAAAATAAAATAATAATAATGAGAATTCTTGTCTAGACGAATTCATTTAAATCATAATCGGCACACACATAGTCCATGTCCTGAATTAGGTTATGGGATTATATTTGTCCTGAAAAAAAAACTTTCCGGGATAAATCGATAGACGTAAACCCTAATATACAGCCTCCTGAGTCCCCAGTTTTTCACTTAAGAACGTAATACCAAACAAAATGGGCACCCTATAGTTAATTCGACAAGATTGCAATTACAATGTGACTTAAATAGGTCTTACAATGTGTGATGCAATTGCAATGTCAACTTAAGTCTTAAAACACATTCCATATTGTAACAGAACTCCTTTTTTTATCAAATATTAGGGTCAACGGTCAAGATGACGACGGTTTGGTTGCACTGTGATAATCAATTTAGGTTATCATCATTATTGTAGCTGCATGCAACTACTGTCCTAATTTTTTATGAACACAATCCGGGAAGCTAAAATAAGTGTAAATTAATTAAAAGTAATAAACCATACGTGCGTTCCGTAAGGCACTGGTATTATTATATTCTGAATTCAATGTTATGTTTATTTTTTATTTTTTGAATGCACGCGTCATTGTACCTCAGTTTAGAGTTTCGTTAATAGATTCTAGCTAAAGTAAATTGTAATTAGCAATATAATGGTCAACTACTTTTTGGTTGGTGCTCAAATTCGATAAGTGATAAGTACTTATTTATAGAAAATACAAGTCAGTCTTTCTAAGTATGTGACTATTTATGTATGTATGGCTTTTTTTTCTTAGCGTAAACTGAACTGCATAGCTAGGTCATAATAACCCCCTATTTTTTTCTTATCCTCGTCTGACCCACGTGAAATTTTGTTAGTTCGAAAAAGAATCTTGTGTGGGTCAACTAAAGTCAAAAGTCACTGACAAATGTCCTCCTTACGAGGTCAAGGCAACGATAAGGCATACGAGCACAGAGGTCAACAAAGGATAAGATGATGGTAGTGATCTGGATGGACCCTGCACTTATTTTTTGTAGGACTTGTTTCGTTTTAGCCCTTTTTAGGGTTCCGTACCTCAAAAGGGAAAAACGGAACCCTTATAAGATCATTTTGTTGTCCGTCTGTCCGTCTATCCGTCTGTCCGTCTGTCCGTCTGTCCGTCTGTCCGTCTGTCCGTCTGTCCGTCTGTCCGTCTGTCAAGACCCTTTATCTCGGGAACGCGAGGAGGTATCGATTTGAAATTTAAACCATATACTCAAATCTACAGTCACTTGAAGCTCTGAAAAAATCAACATTCTACATTTACGTAAGAAAAAGGAACGGCCGTTTATGTCGCAAAAAACGTGTATTTCGACATTCTCGAGGGAATCAAAATGTATAGGGTATTTCCCATTGACCTAGAACTATGAAATTTGGCAAATAACACCGTCTTTTACTACAAATATAGGGAAACATCTGAAATCTGTACATTTTTAGTCAAATTACAAAAATAAACAGGGTCTTTATGCAAGGAACAGCGGCGGTGCAAATTTTGAATTGAGTTGAGTTGACCGTGTCATGTGCGGAACCCTCGGTGGGCGAGTCCGACTCGCCTTGTCCGGTTTTTTCTTTTAAATACATACATACAATCACGCATATTTCCCGTGACCATGGCTGAGACCACTTCTTTCCACTTGCTACGATCCAGATAAACTTCCCTACAAGTGCTCCGTCTCTTCAAACACGTGCATCAGTTTACGGTACTCCTGAGTCTCCTGACCTGGCCCTTTCTTAATATGTCCCCGATCTGTTCGTGCAACTTTCGCATTGGCCACTCTCTTGTTTCTTTGAAATTGTAAATATAGGCGTCATTTTTTTTATGTCAAGTGAATAAGAGCTAACATAACGTCAAATATATGATTAATATGTTGGAGAAAGAAGGGTAAATCAAAATTCAAATTTTAAATTCAAATTCAAAATATTTATTCAGTAAATAAGCCACATGAGGGCTCTTTTACACGTCGGTAACATTCATGAAATCAAACCAAAGCTGTTTCGAAAAACTGACTGGGGTTAGCCTGGTTGGTGACTCTGCCCGAATCTAGTGGAGCCGGATTCAATTCCCGGTAAGGGCACATTATCAGCGTGATAAGCGCAAGTTATTTTAATCAAAAAACGAAAATTCACTCAGGGACGAGACCCGATTTTGGCATTTTGTCAACCGTCCGCATCTGTCGCGAAGCCCGATTCGGACATCGTTGGTCTGCAAAACAAACGTACACCTAACTCTTTTACACTCATTAAGGTGTATTGCCAGTGAAATAGGATAGATAACTAGCTTAGCCTTGAGCTGTCATCACTCAAAAAACCCGCGAAATTACCAAGTGCAATTGTAAGCGTTGCAACGCGTGACAAGGTCCGATAACCGACGTAAGAAACTCAGCAAGATATATTTATTTCAAAAAAAGTTTGTATGAACGGCGTGTACCTACTAGACTTAAACCCTTCTTCACTAGGACCCCAGAATTTAAACCCGCCATATTTCAAAAAGTCACTATAGCGACTAGATATGTTATTTTCATTATTGTATCAGGCATGTAAGTATGTAAATCAAATCAAATCAAATCAAAATATTTTTATTGCATGACTGTAGATATCAAGTATAATATTATACAGATGTCAAATACATTTGTGTGTGCATCACTACAATCTACAATAAATTATGGTGTACAATAATTGACTAAGTCAATGAACAATAGGTACCTAGTTGTAAAAAAAAAAACAAGCTTATAGTTAATTAAGCAACATTTAGTAATATTAATTTGTATTTCTCTATATAAGTAAGTAGGATGTGTTTTTATGCACAGACTCGGTAGCTTTTTGTTTTTTTGACTGGTGAAATGATTGATTGACTTTGACAACTTTAAAAAAAGGATGACTATGTATGCTTTTATTGAGCTGTCAGATAGAATTATACAATTTATAGTTATTTAAAATATTTTTGGGAAATATAGAGATCTCATGAAATATAGCAAAGTCATACCTCTTTTTAAATCTGGCGAGATGAGTGATTTAACGAACTTCCGTCCCATTTCCATACTACCAGTTCTAAGTAAAGTCTTTGAGAAATTAATGCTGAATGATATGTTAGGTCACTTTAATAGAAATAAACTACTTAGCAATAACCAGTTCGGCTTTACCAGAGGTCGATCAACAATTGATGCGGCATCTGTACTCGTTAAATATATATATAACAGTTGGGAGACATCTTGCGATGCAGTAGGAATATTTTGTGATCTTTCTAAAGCATTTGATTGCGTAGATCATGCGACCCTTATTTTAAAATTAGAACATTATGGATTGTCCAATAAAGCTTTAAATCTTATGTCTTCTTATCTAAGTGATAGAACTCAAACAGTTGTTGTAAACAAAACGCAATCTGTTGGAGCTACAGTAAAAATAGGAGTGCCTCAAGGCTCTATTTTAGGTCCTTTTTTATTTTTGGTTTATATAAATGACTTACCACCAACAGTAGACAAACTTTGTGACATTGTACTTTTTGCTGATGATACTTCACTTATTTTCAAGGTAGATAGAAAATCCGTAGACTACAGTAGGATAAACGCCACACTAGATAAAGTACTTAATTGGTTTACTAGCAATAATTTGCTACTAAATGCTAAGAAAACTAAATGTGTTAGGTTCGCTTTGCCTAATGTTAAATCGGTAGATTCAAGTATTATTCTAAATGACGAGTGTCTGCAAATGGTAGATAAGGCAGTTTTCCTAGGCATAACAATAGATCAAAATTTGCAATGGAGTCCCCATTTAGCTGTACTGGCAGGTAAACTAAGTTCGGCTGCTTACGCCGTTAGAAAAATTAGACAACTAACTAATGTTGAGACAGCTCGCTTAGTTTATTATACTTATTTCCATAGTGTTATGTCGTACGGTATTCTGGTTTGGGGTAAGGCAGCTGACATACAAACTATATTTGTGATACAAAAAAGGGCCATTCGTTCTATTTACAACTTAAATTCCCGTGACTCCTTAAGAGAACTTTTTAAAGAAATTAATATCTTAACTGTAGCGTGTCAATTTATTTATGAGAATATTATTTATGTTATTAAGAATTTAGATTTGTTCACCAAAAATTCTGATATACATAATCGAAATACTAGAAATAAAAATAAAATCGCTATTCGAAAATTCCGTGTCCGTAAAGTACATAAATCATTTGTTGGTCAATGCATTCATTTCTATAATAAATTACCTGACGTAGTTTTAAAGTTACCCTTTTCAGCACTTAAAAATTATTTGAAAAAGTCGTTAATGTCTAAAGCGTATTATAGGGTCGAGGATTATCTAGCAGACAAAAATGCATGGCCTAAACTCAAAACTTAGTAAGCTGCTTACGATCTTAATTGTTAAAATATGCATGTTCTTATGTTCAATAAAAATCTTTAAAATCTTTAAAAATCTTTATAATCTTTAAATCTTTAGTCAATAATAATTTGTTCAAATGTAAAACCTTTATCTTGTCTAGGGGACACTGTTGATGTAGGAAAACATGTCGAAACTTTTATGTGGTCGTCTTGTTGTTTTTTTTTTGTTTTCTGCCTTTTTCTCCCTCTATATCTCTCCTAATATTTTTGTCATGTTTTCCTGCTGAACTACGCATGATATTTGATATTATATTTAAATTAATATTTATAGCTTTATATAGTACTAGACTAAGTTGTATCATTGTAATAAGAAATATGGTTTAAAAAAATGGCTGACTGCTGAGTTTCTTGCGGCGTTTCTTCTCGGCAGTGGTCTCCTCTTGGGAAGCGCTGGTAGACTCCTGACGTGTAAAAGTGCCCGTGCGGCCTACTTACTAAATAAATTTCTTTTATCTTCTTTTATCTTTTATACCTAAAGACGCCACTGTCACTACGTTCATGTAGAAATATTCAAGTTTAATTTTAAATATTCGGTCTTCATACATTTCTTAACGAAATCATACTGTTTCAGAATTAAAAAAAAGAGGATGTCTCTTTTTTTAGTTGGCTTCCCAAATGGTGCCATCGGGATTATCGGGACTAAGTTTTTGCCGTCCGTCTGTTCATTGTTCCAATATTGAGGCTATCTTTTAAACCTTATATAGATAACAATTCGTTATCTACATAATAAGTGTACCTTTATAATGGTGGATATACAAACTAAACGGAAGGTTACACACACACAATTATTTGAACGCTAATAAATTATAAATTGACGCAATTTTCTATGAATAATAATGATAGAGAATATTCATAACTTTTTTCTCAGCTTCAATAAAAGCTGACTCATCAACGAACAGTTGAGAAAAATCATGTTCTGAATAGCTATAAAAATAACCAAGATATAAGCCAGCAAAACTTTGTTCCTATCTCTTTCTAGCCTACCTTATGACGTCACAGTGCATTTAGGAAATCTCTGTCTAATCGCTGTCTAATTAGCAGTTTAAAATGTTTGTATCATCCGTATTTCTTGGCCCGGTTTTAATTTTAATTTCACTTTTGCTGATCTCTTTTACGGTATTTTCATATATTTTTGAGAAATGCGATTTAAAAAATCCATACATATGCCCTCGGGCACTGTCCAATATCTTCCGGCATAAAAATTTCTTTTAATTTGGTACTTATTTGGCTATTCGTTGTCATTATTTTTTTCTCTATCGCTCAAAGGTCAACTGGAAGAGATACCTTAAAGGGATAAGTTCGCCTTCGTACATCCCTGTTATATTTTGGTATATTTTATAATTGTTATCTCTTTTGTGTGTACAACGAAGTGTTAACATACATACATACAAAAATGATCCTGTGTTCTGTTCAAGCTATCTCCATACCAAATTTCATTAAAATCGGTTCAGCGGTTTAGATTTGAAAGCGTAACAAACACACAGAGTTACTTTCGCGTTCATAATATTAGTATGCATAAATATTAGTGGTGGAGTAATTCTGGCTGAATGTCTTGTGTCATATTTCGGTGGTTTCGCGTTTTGCGGCCAGTGAGATACTACGAAAGTTCGCAAACCACAGCCCCAGATAATGTGACGGTTAAAATAATATATTATCTAGTAATTTATTTGTTAGGTAATTTAAACGCAAACAAGAGGCTCAATTCTACTTAGCTTTGGTATATACATAAAACTATTTATAAGGGTGTTACTCAGCAATATTGTAAATTTTATTTTTTACAAAAAAAAAACATAAATGTACATTTTGATTTAATCGTCATCAAATGCAACACCTGTGCCTATCAGCCATTTACAATGTCAGCATGAATAGATTGATCCTAGTGAGTGGCAGTTTATACAGATACTAGCGACCCGCCCTCGCTTCGCTTCGGTATATATGAGTTTTCTGTAACACCCGTAGGTAAACAGATACATAAAAACCTTCCTCTTGAATCACTCTATCTATTAAAAAACCGGCCAGGTACGAGTCGAACTTGCGCACGAAGGGTTCCGTACCATTATCGAGCAAAAAAACGGCAAAAAAACACGTTTGTGGGTATGGGACTTAAATATTTATTTTATTCTGTTTTTATTATTTGTTGTTATAGCGGCAACAGAAATACATCTTTTGTGAAAATTTCAACTGTCTAGCTATCACGGTTCATGAGATACAGCCTGGTGACAGAAAGACAGACGGACAGCGGAGTCTTAGTAATAGGGTCCCGTTTTTACCCTTTGGGTACGGAACCCTAAAAACCTCATCAAATCCGTTGCGCGGTTTTAAAGATCTAAGCATACATAGGGACAGACAAACAGCGGAAAGCGACTTTATTTTATACTATGTAGTGATAAAAACCTTCCTCTTAAATCACTCTATCTATTAAAAAAAACGCATCAAAATCCGTTGCGTAGTTTTAAAGATCTAAGCATACATAGGGACAGACGGACAGCGGGAAGCGACTTTGTTTTATACGATGTAGTGATAGTTATTATGTTCAAAAACAAACATACTTAAAAAGCTTGAAACAACCATGTTGTGCTACACATACATACATACATACCGTCACGCCTGTAAACCCAGAGTGGGGTAGGCAGAGCTACAGGATTACCTTCAACTTTAAAAACTTGTTGATAATTCAGAAACCACATATTGCACAAATAGGCTAAGACGTTAACTAGTGTATTAGTGACAGGTTGCAAGCCCATCGCCTAACAATACTACAAGCCTTTATTCCCTTAGTCGCCTCTTACGACATCCACGGGAAGACATGGAGTGGCACTATTCTAACCCGGCAACCACACGGGACACTGTCGTACTAATTATCACATTTCGTCATTTCGTTCCATTTTCTCTCGCAATAACTATACAGGGTGTTACAAAAATACCCGTAAAGCCGAAAGGGGGTTAAATGGTGCCTTATAACAAGTCCATTTAAAATATTTGAGAACCGTACTATCACCGTATGACTTACCGGCAAAAAAAAAAACCCTATTTCAGTAAAATTAAAGAGTAAACTACGCAGAATGTTTATATTGTACATTTTTACCTAATTCGTGAAACGATCAAGAGACATACTAACAAAATGTACAGAATTCGATTAGATAGATATTACAAGTCGAGTTTTGGAGTCGTAATATTCTGAGTTAGAAAACATCGTCATTTTGGAAAAAAACACGAAACAATTGTAGAGTATCGATAAGAAGATTTGAAATTGACAACATAACATTTTTTCCGTCTTGACGTTTTTTGAAGCCAGTACTTAAGCATAATGACATCATAGTATTGAACCTTTGTGGATGAAAACCAGAAACACCATTAAAGTTGACAATTATTAAATTGGTAGGTTGGCCTCTCTGTTAAATAATCTTTGCTAACTCAGGTTCCCTGACATGACAGCTTACTAGGGTTGACAATATTTTTGGCTTTTATAATTTATTCGATTTTTTACGGGGTATTTTGTAACACGTTGTATATGTATAATCTCGTTAGCGAGCTGTCTAAGCTCCCTAGGTGTTGCCAGAGCCGGTACGCTATTGGTAAATCGCAGGAAAGCAATCACGTGCCAACTAGTGATGTGGCTAAATTGAGGAAACTTAACGATAAATATCGTAAGCATAAAAGATCGACCAAAAGAAGTTTAAAATAAGCTAAAGCAACGTTTACGCAGTGACGCTTCTACTGGGTATTGATTCTCTCAAAAGCAAAGGTGAGCGAATGCAGGAGTGAAGTCCAAGCGGCGAGTTTAAGTAGTCCCGTCAGAGCGAGCAAAACACATATTAGCGCGTGCTTTCTCAATTAGGCAGCCTTATACGTTCGAGAAGCCATGCTGCCAAATTGAATACACGCGCTGAAATGTGTTTTGTTCGCTTTGCCAGGACTTCTTAAACTTGCCGCTTGGACATCACTCCTGCGTTCGCTCACCTTTGCTTATGAAAGAATCACTACCCTGCATCCCATTTTCAAGACCCGAGCGACCAGTGGCGCCCTCATTACTGTTATTTGTGTTTTCTAATAAACTAAACAAGTGTATTGTCTTGAAATTGAATAATGTTTTTTTGTTGTACAAATGAATACACAATTTATAGGGTATATGACATAATTCACTGTGTGCGTGTAAGTAGGCGTGCTATCTGTATTTAATTCTATAATAGTACTGATTTCCCTAAAAGTGTTTTTTTTATTAAATTACATATTTTTTTAATAAATGACATCATTCGTTCATTCGTAAAACATTTAATGAACATATTTAAACTAACAGTACTTAATAAAATATTGAGTAGAATAAATCAAAACCTAACTGTTTAAGTAATACACGAGATAGCTATTATATTCACAAATTGCTTGGAAAATGGATTTAAGTGGCGTAATCCTTATACAGCGATGCAGCAGAGCGTGGTATAGGTTGAGACTTGCCCCAGATACCGGTAATTAGTCAATATATCATAATTGTTAGAGCAATCTGTGTCAATGTTAGTACCCTTGGAAGTGAACTGCAACCTTACAATTTGCATAATTGCATTGCATACTTGAATTCAGGGAAAACTTGATTTTTTATAACATTGACTTTGTGAGATTGAGAACTTTAATAATAGTTAAGTACATTTTAGAGGTTATTAGCGAAGTTAAACAAAAGTTTGTTCGAAGGTGAATTCGCCTTATAGTGCCACAATTATTAAGATTAACCATTATTTTTGCAATGTTTTAAACCGTTCCAAAAAAATGTGTTTTGTTGAGTATAATCTCTGGGACTACAGTACAGATAAAAAAACATTAAAATGAAACAACAATTTATTCCTGACTAAAAGCTAGCTAGGTACCAGGTAGCTAGTTTATTGTAATTCGACACTATCTACGAATACTACGCTAACTCGATTACTACGCTAGCTAAGTACCAGGTAGCTAGTTTATTGTAATTTGGCAGTTAAATTGGTATCGATAGTGAATGCATTCTCCCATCACTATTCCTCACAGCGCACGTGCCTCGGCCTGGATAGTGAAAGACGCTCACGCGAGAGTTCCGTGCTATACCCCACTGCACTTGATGCACTCCACTATGCACCTGAATTATTAACTTTCTTGATATATCGGTTTATCCCGGTAAGAGCAGATATTTGTGTGATGAGCGCGAATGTTTCTGGGGATCTAGTGAAAAAGAGCGTAAGTAGACTTAACTCATAATAAAAAACGGTATACACATAAACTGAGTACTGACTTAAACCCTTTTTCACTTGATCTTCAGGAGACTTACACCCTTTTTCACTAGAACCCCAGATTTGTTCCCGAGTCATGGATGTTTTCTACGTATTTAACTATACTTAAATACTTATACTCTATGTAAGTTAGCTTAGTTCAGGACTAGGTCAATTTGTGTGAGATTGCCCCGATATTTATTAAAAGATTGTGAGGAAATCCGCCGTTAAATGTTAAAATTAAAATCATTCTACAACAGAGTTTATTATTAAAATAACATAATTATGTCATTAGCAAAGTTTACACTCTTAAAGCAATAGTTTAAGGATAAATATAATGATAAATAAGTGTAAATAATTCTCGGTACCGAGGTACTTAGATGTTACTTTGTTATAAATGGCTAATAATTGCTAGAAATGACTTCTATTATTAAAGTAAATAAATATTTCTTCACTTCATCATCATTAACCTGCCACTTAAGTAAAGAGAAGTTATAAGTACACTTAATAATTAACACGTGTATCTGTTTATCTGTCTGTGACAGCGTCGCTCCCAAACTGATAGTCTGCTTTCGACGCATTTTTGTTAATAGAAAGCTAGTTTTACTGGCATGATTTTAAGCTAGATTTAATCAAAATCGGTCAAGCCGTTTAAGAGTTATAAACTCTGAAAGTAGGGTCGAAAATATTTTTGAAGGTTTATTATATTTACAAGTTGTTACAGTTAAAATTCGACTAATTAGAAAAAATAAAGCTTTGGCGTTTGGTGGCCTAGTTGCTTTAGTTGTTGATTCTAAGACGCTCTTATTATCACACAAAATTAAACCCACCCTTAAATTGGCAAAAAAAAAGTCGTGACTTCAATATCAAATCAGCATTAAAAAATTAGCAACCAAAAAACAAAATAGTGTACATTATGGTATGTTCACTATGGTTAACATTGTCAAATCAAGGGTAACAAAGAATTTTCGAATAGGCATAGTGCCCACCCCAGACTGGGACCCAATTCTCGTGATTTCGAGATGATTTTTCATGCGAGATATGTCGAAAAAATTTATGCAGTTGACAGTTGATCTCGCATGAAAAATCATCTCGAAGTCACGAGAATTGGGTCCCTGTTTTGGTGCCCACCCCAGGATGATCATTGATCAGTTGTAAATAGGAAGCCGAATGAAGTCTGGCCTAAAAGCGACCTTTACACGTAAAGTTCGGACCGCGGGAAACGCCACGCGCCGTTCCAATCTTCGTTCCAAACCGTACATGTAAATGCAACTGTAATAGTAAAATAGTAAAAAAAATACGGTTCGGAACGAAGTTTGGAACGGCGCGTGGCGTTTCTCGCGGTTCGAACTTTACGTGTAAAGGCCGCTAATGTATCTCAACTAGGCGGCGGGTGCCAGGCCCCCCCTGACAAAATGTGGATACAGCATCCGTCACTTTCGTACTTATGTGTCAGAAAGTAACGGATGTTTTATCCACGTTTTGTCGCGCGATAAACACAACCATACTAGGTCCGCTGGAAAATATCTCTAGATACGCCAATGGAAGTTCGAACCAAGAACAACGGAAAAAACTTATAATTTTAATGGAGATCTAATGAATGTCACCTGAAACTAGTATTTATAATTATAATAACGATTTGACCTTCGTTTTTATTGCTTTAACTACACTTAAACACATAACGTGTTAAGTTTACACGAGTTACGTATAATACGTCAATTGGTGACGTAGTTAGCCCAGTTTGTAGTGACCCTACCTACGATGCTAGTGGTCCTGGGTTCGATCCCGGAAAAAACAAATATTAGTGTGGTGAGTGCGACTATTTGTCCGAAATATTGGAAGTCTATGCATCGTTATTAACCGACTTCAAAAAAGGAGGAGGTTATACGTTTCCACTGTGTTTTTTTTTTACGTATGTTCACCGATTTCTTCGTCAATAACGGACTGATTTTAAAAATTCCTTTTTAGTTTGATAGAGGTGGTCCCATTGTCACCAAATCTGTATCTGATGAGGGGTGGAGGGGAGGGAACTCCTCAAATATTATAGGTATACATATAGCAATTTCAGTATTGGTAGTATCAAGTCCAGCATTTGCATTCAGAAAGTATCATTTGATGAAGTGGAACTGATGATGAAGACCACAGATGGCCAACGGAACTTCTCAACGTTACCTATTTCAAGGGTGGCGATAAGATATCTCGATTAAGATAGATGAGCGACTATAACGAAGAACATTTAATTGTTTAAATATGAGTATGACTTTCCCGCGGAGTTACTTGCGGTGAACTTGAAATGTCTTAAAGTTTCATATCAACAACTGCTTTGTTTGCTCGGACGGGACTTCTTAAACTCGCCGCTGCGATTTTGCTCGTTCGTCCGACCGACCGCCGTTTTCGAGAGAATCCCACCACAGCAGTGGACTAGTACCTATAGGTTGATGATGATGATGATCATACACCGGATTGACGGGGGCAAAAATGTACCAGTGCTAGTGATTCATTAAATGTCGACTAAGTTTATCGACATCGATAAAAATAAATTTTTAATCATCGTTATCATAAGTAATGGCCTAGTTTGAATACTTTTTAATTATGTGCAAACCTCTTTTATTTATACTTATCGCAAATATAAACAACCGGTATCTGACATTGACTCTAGACTCAAGTCACTTTTGAACACCATTGAAATTAAATTGAATAACAAATTCATTCAGTACAACAATATTCTTTAGCACACCGACAAATTGATAACCTTTTTGTTTGTTTAGTCGGTTACAAATGCCTCGAAAGAAAAAATATCGTTTATCTTCATGGAATGCTGATCATTCACATATAGAAGATAAAGGTACGACTTACTTTTGCAACACAATGTAAGATCCATATGTCACGAAAAAAGTTGTCGATAAACTTAGTCGATATTTAATGAATCAGTAGCACTGGTACATTTTTGCCCCCGTCAATCCGGTGTATGATGAATGATAATGATCGTTGTCTAGTACTAACCCCCAATAGTATAGTTAGACACTAGCTTTATTTATGTGTGATTGTTCTCCACTTATATTTACTCGTATTTACCTCTCAGAAATTACTAGAAACAGTTTCTAACAATGCACTATTATCTAAAATAATGTAAATATTTACTAAAAACAAATCAAGTTTTGAAGCAATGTAACTTGAACGCGGAAACTGGGTAATAAGATAATAGAGTGTGTCAAAGTGTATTTACACAAAGGCAATTCAATTCAGCCAGCTGCGAGTCGGACTCGCACACCGAGGGTTCCGTAGAAACTTTTAGGTATGTAAATAGTTCTTTAATTACGAGAATCTAGTTTTTAGGGTTCCGTACCAAAATGGTACAAAAGGAACCCTTATGGTGAGACTTCGTTGTCTGTCTGTCTGTCTGTCTGTATGTCACAGCAAGTTTTCTCAGCAACTACAAATGCTATCAACTTGAAATTTGGCATTGAAGTTTATTAATCAAAAATTCTGAAAAAAATCCTGACGTATAGATAATTACTTATATTTTCTGGGAAAAATAAAATAAAGTGTTCATTATTTACAATTTTTGAGAAATAACAAAAAAACTAAGAAAATCTGTATTAAAATTTAGGCTAGTCAAAATCGACCTTATTGCCTGGAAAATAAAGCTTATAACAAAATGAGTATTTTCTTTTGCGGTTACCAAGCATATTATCTTCAATACGGAACCCTCGGTGCGCGAGTCCGACTCGCACTTGACCGGTTTTTTTTTAATTAAAGCACACCTTAGCACACGTCTGTCGATAACTTTCGCCGAATGCACCTTGTCTAGGACCATTGAACATAGAATTACAAATCGATTTCATTCTACGACATTTATAATGACAGGTTCAGACATGCTCAATTATTTTATTGTCCGAGTGTACAGTCACCAGCAATAATATATTATCCAACATTGGGCGCAAAAATATCTGACACGTCTTTATTACTAGAGGTATAGACCGTGTCAGATATTTTTGCGCCCAATGTTGCATAATATCCTTTTCACAACACTGCTTGGAAATAAGGCCATAGATGGTCTTGTTTGGGGTCACAAAACGTCACTTATAAGGACACACCAAGAATGTTTTTGTCGGCATGTTTGCTGATTGGTCGAGAACATTGTTGTCCAACAATCAATTTTCGTGTCATCCTTCATCATCATCCTTAATATGAAAAATTGAAATCGACCAATCAGAACACACCATTTTGTGTCGTAAAATATTAGGTGTATTTTTGCTAAAAGATACACAGACTAAAAACTATATCACTGCTTTTTTTTTAATGTGATTAAACTTGGCCCATAATCTCGAACCACTAGAGATGAAATTACATTGGAGATAATATGGCGAAACAAATACAATTTTATATGGAGTTGACATCTTCATCTCGAATGTTAGTTTATTAATCTCGAGTGCCACGAGAAAAGGGGTCCAGATTAAAAAAAAGTTATCTATGGTAAAATTGGCGGTGATACAGCTTCTATACTACCTTTGAAAAACCGACGCCAATTGACTAACACTATTGAAAGTGAATTGAAAGTTTTGAATATGAATTTTTATTGTATTTCCTCTCAGTAGTTGTGAAAAGCACTATAATGTCTGCCTCGGTAGAAAGTGCGATTTATGGACTCGTACACTAGAGGGCCTCAAATACGTTTCGGCCTTCTATATGACTCGTTCAAAAATCGCGTACTTTCTATCCTCTGCAACAATGTACTATACTTCTGGTGACTGTACATGTTTTTGTGATAGATGGTTACTAAGAATTATATAAGGAGCTAGATTAGCAAGGATATGACGTAAATGGAAAATTCTTGTTATTTCTTTTACATTTGACGTCACCGAGACCATAGAGATAAATATAGATGGACAAGAGGACGCCCGCGACTTCGTATGCGTAGAATTAGTTTCCCGCTACTCCCCCCATTTCTTCCCGTTGGGGGTCGATTTTCGGAAAATCCTTTCTTAGTGCTCACTTACATCATGAAAGGAACCCCTGTACCAAATCTCAAGTTTCTAGGTACAGTAGTTTCGGCTGTGCGTTGATATATAAGTCAGTCAGGTTTGCTTTATATATACATATCCCGTTTTTACCCTTTGGGTAAGGAACCCTAAAAAAAGGTTTATCCAAATTTAAAACTAACGAAAGTTATGTAATGCAGTAGAGGGACGAATTTCCCGCTGCAGTGCGGAATGCATCGGTGCAGTGTGCATTACGAACGCCGGTTGTGGCGCAAGGAACTCACTTTCTGTAATGTTATTCTAACTCAGCAAAGGTGAATTCGATCGGATTAGGTTAACATGAACCTGGCTCGCGTTATCCTTGTAAGGCCCAATGTCCTAAATTAAGGACTAGTGACTTTTGACTTTAGTTGATCGACACAAGATTCTTTTTCGAACTAACGAATTTTGACGTGGGTCTTATGCGGCTATACTACTTACTGCCGCACTCAGAGACGTTATATTTAATTTAATGCTTGATTAAAGGTGCTGCTGTCACTTTCTTTACTATAGCAATAGAAAAAGACAACACGTCACTAAACAAGATTTAATTGACGTCTCTGTAATGATTCTTACTCAGCAAAGGTGTATTCAAACTAGGTTAACAAGACCCCTGGCTCGCGTTATCCTTGTAAGGCCCAATGTCCTAAATTAAGGACTAGTGACTTTCGACTTAAGTTGACCGACACAAGATTCTTTTTCACTCGCAATCACGATCGTTTTCATTTTTAAAATCGAAGGTTTGTCTGCATACAAAATGAAAACAATTGCTCCACTTTTAAGCCGGTTGCGATTGCGAGTGCGTTAGACAATAAACCCTCAGAATAAACAAGCTTTCTTTTCAAATCGCATCCAAATCGCTCCATCCCTGCATTTGAGAGCTACAATGTCACAGATACACAGACAATGACATATAGATACACAGATACACAGATATACCGTTTAATATAAAAACCGGCCAAGTGCGAGTCGGACAGTTCCGTACCATTAACTACGAGTATACAACATTAGACACTATACCAGTTTCCGTTATTAATATCGAGCAAAAAACGTCAAAAAAAACACGTTTGTTGTCGAGTCCCACTTAAATAATTTTTTTTTCTGGTTCAAGTATTTTTTGTTTTAGCGGCAACAGCAATACATCATCTGCGAAAATTTAAACTGTCAAGCTAACAATCACGGTTCCTAAGATACAGCTTGGTGACAGACAGACAGACGGACAGTGGAGTCTTAGTAATAGGATCCCGGTTTTACCCTTTAGGTACGGAACCCTAAAAAGGGCTCCTGTCAGCATCGTGCTGACTAGGCCGTGACCCTGATTGTCAGACGGGCACTATCAGGGGAATAAATAATTACCTACTCGTATTAAATAGTTACATAATACCCCCTATTGTGATGACGACCCCTAGTTTAAAAGCTGATATAATCTTTAAAGGTCCATCCGATTCTCATGACATCGAATTAGACATTCATTTTTTCGAATTTCACTTCATCAATTGTATCATTTCATCGAATTTCATTTCATCGAACGGTATTTTGTTCTGGAACCATGATGCTTTCAGGATTTATCATTAACTAGAGGACGCCCGCGACTTCGTACGCGTAGAATTCGTTTCCCGCTACTCCCCCCATTTCTTCCCGTTGGGGGTCGATTTTCGGAAAATCATTTCTTAGTGCTCACTAACATCATGAAAGGAATCCCTGTACCAAATTTCAAGTTTCTAGGTACAGTAGTTTCGGCTGTGCGTTGATATACAGGGTGTTCGGCAGAAGGTTGGACAAACTTCAGGGACTAACTCTGTAGGTCATACTAAATGTATTTCTTCTTCTTCTTCTTCTTCATACTCTTCAACTTTTATTATGGGACCAACATCCAAATCGCGAAAAAAAAACAGCTGTTCCATACATTTCGGCTGTTTAGCTCTCAAAGTTTGTATGGAACAGCAGTTTTTTTTCGCGATTTGTATGTTGATCCCATAATAAAAGTTGATGAGTATGACCTACAGAGTTAGTACCCTGAAGTTTGTCCAACCTTCTGCCGAACACCTTGTACCTATAAGTCAGTCAGGTTTGCCTTTTATATATATATATAGATTAAGTACCAATTTCACCAAACGATGTTCAATTTAATCAATGTTAATCGACTGTTAGTTCATACATTTTGACAGCTGTTAAAGCTCTAATCGTCTGTTAAGTGGTTAACATCGTTTGGTGAAATTGGTACTAACTGCCATACTCAGAGACATCAATTAAATTAAATGCTTGTCACTTTCTTTGCTATAGCAATAGAATAACACAACACGTCTCTAAACAAGCATTAAATTTAATTGACGTCTCTGAGTACGGCAGTAAGTAGGTTAGGTTAGGTTGGACTTGTGATTACCCAAAAAAAAAATGCAGCGAGAAATGCCTTTCGATGAAATTAAAATTGGCCTGTATAGAATACACCTCTACATTTCTAGCCAAGGACGTTTCACCATAACCGATACTTCTCGTAACGGTCACTGAACTCTAAACCCCATTTTAGAGGCGGTAGAGCAGGAAATGCGATGTCGTGCAAGAAAATGCACTTTTGAGATTGAAATCTTAAGATACAGTCACGAGATTTAATTTGGTACCCACCTTAAGTCCAAAGTCAATCTGACATTCTACAACAACAAGGTTGAGTTTCCTAAAAGTTACAAATGACTTGACATCTCTAATGACATTGGCGACTTCAAGCATATTTTTCTTGAAATGGGTCCCAAATTAACGCTCGTGACCGTACCTAGCAATTGCAGAACAATAGTTCTCAGATCCAACTTCCCAATCAGCGCCTCTATTCAACACGGTAAAAACAATATCGTTTTTGTCCTGTTATCGTATGGTCAACGTTTTGATAGCTCTTATTTTCTTGACAGTAATGGCGTTTGACGTCATAACAATACCATAACAGGTCAACTACGATATCAGTTTTACCGTCGGGAATAGAGGCGCAGGGCTATCTATTCTAGGCGGTAAAAAAAAAACATATCGTCTTTGACCGCTTATTGTAATGTTTCTAACTAGGCCGCCATTACTGTCAAGTAAATAAGAGCTATCAAAACGTTGACAATACGATAACAGATAAAAAACGATATGGTTTTTACTGCCTAAAAAAGAGGCCAAGAAAAAACTTCAATCTAGCCTTAGCCAATGTTGCTGCCGGTGGTAGAAGCTTACGCTACCATTTTATCCTTTACCCTGGCGAAATGGTTTTACAGAGTAGAACAGAGCCCAAGTGATGTAGTAATAGTAACTTACAATACAGCTTTATAACGCACGTAATAAACTCGTTACTAAAACCTGTAATGATATAGGAAAGCGATTATTAAACAGTTCATTATAGTATACAGTTTAAAAGTGATTTTATTTATTAAGATCACTTTAATTAGCAATGGGTGACTTCCTCTGATCGACGAAGGTAATGAACATAATTATGGTTTTCCTTCCTTGTTTTGTACAGTCGAGTTCATAAAATATGTGTACACTTTAGTACCTTGTCTATTTAATGACATGTATACATTGCCAAAGAGATTAAAGTGACAAGTTACAAAAGTGTACACATATTTTTGAACTGGGCTGTACCTACTCAAGATTTTAATTTTATTGGACCTAAACATAGGATTACTAAAATAAAATAAAACCTCCAATAGAAAACTAACTTGACATTTTAGTGGCAGTCGTATTTTGTTGTTCAATTTTTTTTTAAATACATATTATACAACTAAATATTCTGTGAATATTTCAAGCGTCTACCTGTTGCCGTTATTAATATTGAGCAAAATACGGCAAAAAAATCACGTTTGTTGTATGGGAGCCCCCCTTAAATATTTATTTTATTCTGTTTTTAGTATTTGTTGTTATAGCGGCAACAGAAATACATCTTTTGTGAAAATTTCAACTGTCTAGCTATCACGGTTCATGAGATACAGCCTGCGGCCCGTTTCACGAAGTTACAAGTTACAAATTACAAGCGGAATTCTCTTTCTAGCAAAAGGAGTTAGAAAGAGACTTCCGCTTGTAATTTGTAACTTGTAGCTTTGTGAAACGGGCCTCTGGTGACAGACGGACAGCGGAGTCTTATAGGGTCCCGTTTTTACCCTTTGGGTATGGAACCCTAAAAAACACATGAGAAGTATGTCACAATCATCTCTAGTCCCAAACATAACAATTTGACATTTCATTTTAAATTTCGAACGCTCGAATCTCAAAAATCGACCCACAGACCGTTATAGGTAAACGTCAAATAGTGCTACATAAAAGCTATTTGTGAATCTTGCGCATTGTTTGCTGGCATTTATGTTAATGTTATACGTGAGGCGACGGAATAGGGCCCTGGGCGTGTTTTCTTGTGAAGTGAAGTGCGTTCCTAGAATTGTAATTATACAATGACACTTAGTTGCAGATTTGTTGAGTTTGCATGGTGCATTTATTTCCATTTACTACACTGAAGAGCAATGAAACGGGTCACTTTCTATGGGAATTATATACAAGGTGACCCGTTCTCATTGCTCTTGACTATAGAATCGTGCCACAAACTTCTTTTTTTTATCGAGTACCTAATTGACTAAAATTTTTTTTAATGGTGTTCTGAAATAAAAAATGCTAAGGTAAAGAGGTTTATCTCAAAACCAAAACGAATTTATTATATAAAGAAAATACAATACAAATTAAAAATTACGAATTAAAACTAAAACTATGGCAAATTAAAACGAAAAATATAACTAAGCTAACAACGCTAGCAAGCTATACAAAGAAATTAAAACTTAATAAAAGCTAAAAAAAAAAACAAAATAGTTTTTATTTTATTTTGTTCATTATTTTACAGAATAAAGTTTATTTATTTCATTAAAACCTTCTAACTTTGTTGTTGATGATACACACAACGATAACAATAATGATAGCAATAAGAGTTTGTTTAAAAACAATGTGAATGCCAAGTGATGTCACCCTCTTATTCGCGTGTTAAATGTTGTTAGGGTTCCGTACTGAATACTAAAAAAAAACTTATTTTGTTGTGATACAATGAAGATAAAATCATGTTTCAAGGCAAACTTATCCCTTTGAGGGATCTCTTCCAGCTAACCCAATAAAATACCCCGTTCATAATCTACTGTTTATCTACTACTAGTGTCATCAAGCCGCAGCGAGACACTATACCTAATAGATTTCTAACTAATATTTCATAAAAAAAAAAGTTTTAAAAAGATAAAACCAGATTCAAAAACGCAAAAAATCACTTCTTTTAAAATGGTATGATGTCGGCTCTTGGTTAAAAATATTGTGAGTCGCCGATTTAGTTGTATTGACCTACCATTTTAAAAGAAGTTATTTTTTCCGTTTTTGAATGTGGTTTTTTTGTATTTTAAAACGTTATTTCATTTTGTACTTTTGTGATCATAAATAATATGTTATGTAGTCCCACTTACTTAAGACATTTGGATCTCACCGCAAGCAACGCCGCTGCGGGAAAGTCATAGTCATATTTACACAATTAAAATGTTCTTCGTTGAGTAACTATACTCAATTATCTCAATCGAGATATCTTATCGCCACCCTTGAAATAGGTACCGTTGAGGAGTTCCAGTGGCCATCTGTTGTCTTCATCATCAGTTCTACTTCACCAAATGATACTTTCTGAATGCAAATGCTGGACTGGTTACTAAAAATACTAAAATCGCTATAATATGTAGGGTGATCGAAGCAGTAATGGACAAGGCACCAATAATGGACACTTGATTCTTATTTTACAGGAGATAGCGGTTATTCATTTGTATTGCAACAATCAATTTAGGACCGTATGAAATTTGAATTAAGAGTGAAGTGTCTATTACTGGTGCCCGTCACCCTATGCTTATAATATTTGAGGAGTTCCCTCAATTCCTCACGGATCCCCTCATTAGAGTCAGATTTGGTGACAATGGGACCACCTCAATATTCTACCAAACAAAAAAGTTTTTTTAAAACCGGTCCACAATTGATGGAGAAATCGGTGAACATACATTAAAAAAAACACATCTCCTTTTTTGAAGTCGGTTAATAAGTCGGAAGTCCCGGTACGTGAATTTGACTACCACTTGGCCGGTTTATATTTTTAACTGAAGTTGATTGATCATAGTTAGAATAAAGCGTAAACAGCGAATGGTTTAATGAATGTAGTTGACCCGTGACACCATTGTGTTTATGTTAATCGTTTGATGCTAATAAATGCAGGAAAAACGTAGAAAAATACTGTCAATTAGGTTTTCCTACTGTTTTTCTGAACTTGAATTGACTGGGACTCAATAGCCGGAAAAATATTACTTTTGACATGTTTTAACGTCGTTTTTAATTCAGCCGCCATTACTGGTAAATAAGAGCTACAATAACTGTCGAAAGCAATATAGTTTAACCAAGTGGAATCGAGCGCCTTTATTTTAGTAGGAATAAATGGGAAAAACAATGTAAGTACTTCATTAATATTATTTATAATGAACTAGAGGACGCCCGCGACTTCGTACGCGTAGAATTAGTTTCCCGCTACTCCCCCCATTTCTTGCCGTCGGGGGCCGATTTTCGAAAATCCTTTCTTAGTGCTCACTTACATCATGAAAGGAACCCCTGTACCAAATTTCTAGGTTCTAGGTACAGTAGTTTCGGCTGTGTATAATAAGTCAGTCAGGTTTGCCTTTTATGTATACTTATATATAGACTAGAGGACGCCCGCGACTTCGTACGCGTAGAATTAGTTTCCCGCTACTCCCCCCATTTCTTCCTGCTGGGGGTCGATTTTCGGAAAATCCTTTCTTAGTGCTCACTTACATCATGAAAGGAACCACTACTTACAGTAGTTTCGGCTGTGCGTTGATATATAAGTCAGTCAAGTTTGCCTTTTATACATATAGATGGCATGTTTATCGTTTTCTATTACTCATACTACAAGCCTAGAGTTTAGTTTGAGACTAGGTCAATTACCCCTCGATATTTACTATTGTTATTTATAGTTTCCTTCTAAATCAGCTCTTAAATTCCATTTTCGTCTTTCGTCCGCCTTTTTTTGATTCATATCCACTGTGCAGTATAAGATTACTAAGATTTCGCAACTATGTAAATTGCGCCTAAGTATCATCGTTTCGTTGCGGAAACTCAGCCATTGTTTTGCCTATTAATCAATCAACTACGTAGTTAAGTTAACTGTTTACGGTTTGGTTAACCGGTAGATACTATTAGCATTTACAATTTGCGTAAACGCACTGAGGAGGCGGTTGCGGTGCGTTCCTGTACGGTCGAAGTCAAAGATATGTTTATATTTTTTCACCTTATTCCATTGTAATAGGGAGCAAAAAAGTAAACATATCTTTGACGTCGACTGTACAAACAACGCCTATGCAACGCTTTTGGTTTGTCACGCTATTTAGTATGGGAACGCGACAACGCCTCCGCTCTCAGAAATGTGTTTTGTATGCTTTGACGGAACTACTTAAACTCACCGGATTATATTATGAACATGAACTGCGTCGTGTTGAATTGAGCGGGGGTGTTATTCTCTGCGTTGAGTGATACGGAGAGAATCACACACCTGTGCGTTTGGGTGGTCTATTTAGAGGGAGATTTTATCCAAAACAATAAATGAGGGGTTTCGTTAATTTTTTTGGTATTATTTCAGCCCCGATACCCTGAGGGGCTAGATGAGGTGCATTACGCTAGCTAGCGTTTCTATTCGTTACGTTTTTAAACCAATCGCGTCACTTGTAGATGACGTGATACGAAAAGTCACGTGATCTACCAGTGACGCGATTGGTTTACAAACGAAACGAATAGAAACGCTGGTTAGCGTAATGCATCTTGTCTAGCCCCTCTGAGTCCTGAAGGTGCTTAACGATATCCCAAACAATTTTTGATTTATGAAATAATTTGAGTGGCCATACCGTACACCGTGTCGTTGCCGGGTTAGAATAGTGCCACTCCATGTCTTCCCGTGGATGTCGTAAGAGGCGACTAAGGGAATAAAGGCTCGTAGTACTGTTAGGCGATGGGCAACCTGTCACTAATACACTGGTAAACATCTTAGCCTATTTGTGCAAAGTGCGGTTACTGAATTATCAACAAGTTTTTAAAGTCGTAGGTAATTCTGTAGCTATGCATACCTGACTCTGGGATTACAGGCGTGAAGGCATGTATGTATGTATGTTTGTATGTACAAGTGGCCATGGAATCGTTTCATCTTACGTCAATCCTATACATTTTCGATTACGATTACATGAAAATAAATAACTACTAGGGGCCCGTTTCTCGAAAACTATTAGTCTAATAATATTAGTGTTTTGTCTCATTTTTTAGTCTTATTTACGAGACAAAACACTAATATTATTAGACTAATACGCTTTGAGAAACGGACCCCAGGAGACTTTCAATTAGTCCCAAACTAAGCTCTAGGCTTGTACTTTGAGTACTAGACAACGATAAACAGTTATATAGAGAAATACATAATTAAATACATGGAAAACATCCAAGACTCAGAAATAAATACTCGCGCTCATCACACAAATATCTGCCCTTACCGGAATTCGAACCCAGGGCCGCTAGCTTCGAAGGCAGGGATACTATCAACTAAGCTAACGTGTGTCGTGTCGTGTCATGTCGTAAGTGTCCTTATTCTGGATTGACATAATATAGGAAAAAAAAAACCCGGAAAATTTAATAGTTCCTTAGGGAAAAGCAATAAACAAGTTCTATGCGGATGAAGTCTAACTGCCGCTCTCAGAGACGTCAATTTAATTTAATGCTTGATTAAAGTTGTTGACACTTTCTTTGCTACAGCAATAGAATAAGACAACACGTCGCTAAACAAGCATTAATTTTAATTGACGTCTCTGAGTGCGGCAGTAAATCTTACTTTAAGGTAAATGAACAAAAAAGCGGACAATCTAGTTTTTAAAGGTCTTAATTCTTGACCACCTGTCATATTAACTTAAACTATGGATAATTAAATGAAAATCAACAATGTAATGTGTTAATTACTTACCCAAAGAAGTGTCTATCCTATTCTGCCCCGCTAAGACAAATGGTGATATCTCAGACAACATTGCCGTAGCAAATGCAACCTTATTACTAACTAAAAGGGTTGAATCTGCTTTGACTATTGAATTTGAGATAACACTTTTTCTGACGGCAGTATTTCACGCGTCAGGTACTTCGATGATGTTATGTTACACCAGTTCACAGTTACGTTGCATATAACGGTAAGTTTATACACAGCGTGGTTATTATTTAATAGTTTAACGCATAACGTTTAACACATAACGCATAACTTTAACGTTAGCGATTTTCGATGCAGAATAAAAGGTATCGATGCATAGCCAAGGTACAAACGCTGGTAACGTTTCTGTTTTCTTATTATATGTGAAGATAAAAATACATAGAACTTTCTTGACAAATTATAAAATTACTACAGGGATCAAACTTAAATGGTTCGCCAAATTATTATAAGCTATTACGGAATAACCACCGGCCCTTGGCCTCTTTAAGCGACATTATATGTTACCTGATACTGTTGCTAACTACGTGCTTTGTCAAAGCATGGAAAATGGCATTTTTCATGGTCTGATCGTGCCTAGAATTGCTATAACTGCAACAGCGTTGGGAAACGTTTTGCCCATGAGTATTTTCCGACCAAGGGAAAAAGAAAATGTAGATGCGATGGAGAGGGCTATGCTCGGAGTATCTCTGCGTGATGGGTGCGCCAAAGTTCATATAAAATTGCAATTCCGATTATTGGAACTCTGAATTTTTTTCTCATACCATTTTACGTCATAATGGTCACTCTTCATACTCTTCATAATATTTTTTAATACTAATGATCGGAACTCATACTCGTCTGAACTTATAACGCCAATATTCATGGAACCGTACACTTTTCAGAATTTCTTAAATATCTTACGTGTGGATAAAATTAGGTTAGGTTAGGTTAGATTTATAACAATCCTCAAAAAGTAACAGTTTCTTAAAAAAATGCATTATGAGTTGTGATAATTATGACTTAAAAAAGTATGAACAAAAAAGTATGAGCAAAATCTTTCGAAGAAATGATGAGTATAGACACAAATCGTTATTTGTATAAAAAATCTAAAGACCAATTTTGCTTCTCGAATGCTTCTCGAATGGCGACCACGTGTCGGAAGACGCAGCGTGGGTAGACCCACGAGATGGTCCGACGGCCTCGTGAAGGTGGCGGGAACCCGGAGGCTGCAGGTAGCACATGACCGGTGTTTGTGGCGATCCTTGGGGAAGCCTATGTCCTGCAGTGGACGTCGTTTGGCTGAAATGATGGTGATGATGATTCGTGTTGTAATTAAGGTTCTACGACATCGCGAAATACATGTGTGTGTGTGTGTGTGTGTGTGTGTGTGTGTGTGTGTGTGTGTGTGTGTGTGTGTGTGTGTGTGTGTGTGTGTATGTGTGTGTGTGTGTGTGTGTAGGTACGTGTGTGTGTGTGTACATAGTTTGGTCCCTCCCGCTCACGAGTGGGCGCTGAAGATATCAGGAGGGCCGGTAAGGCCCTCAGAAAAAAATAGGGGGGAGCTAGACAGGGGAGCGCTGGCAGGCCGTATTGATAAAATATAATAAAATGGAGTACGGACAGAAAAATCTATATAAATTTAACAAAAGTTGAATACATATACATATACATATAATTTTTGATTTTGCAATGTTTTTGTGAGCATTCAGCCAAAACAGTTTGGCAACTTAAACACTATTTGGTTTTGATGAGTGAGTCGTCAGCCAGTACAAAATATGACATTTTTGAATGACTTTTATTGACTCATTATAGATTTTTTTCTGCTTTTATCTGGTTAAATAAATGTTTTTCGGAGAAACTATTTATACCCAACTGACGCAATTTTGCAATACGCGTTGAAGTTGTGGGGAGTTATTGCTATTCAAATGATACAGGCGTTTGTATTTATTTAAAACCTAATATAGATAGTTCTTATCAAGGTTTAATGGAAAATTAATTGGGATTTTTAAGATTCAGTAGTTCTGGGCTCTAGCTATTAAAAAAAAGATATGTATTTTTACTTTTATTCCTTAAATTTTGATGATGTAAGTAGAGATACTCCCTATCTAAAATGAGAAGTTTAGGAGTTTGCTTATTAACCCCCCCACAAAAAAAAAGGGATGTTATAAGTTACGCGTACTTATGTGTGTGTGTGTGAGTCTGTGTTTGTCAGTGGCACCGTAGCTCCTAAACGAATGGACGGATTTAGACACTCTTTTCTTTTAACGAAAGCTAGTTCAATAAATATGGTTTATAGCTAGGTTTTATGAAAACCAGTTTAGATGTTTAAGATAATTATCAGTTCTAAAACCATTGTTTTAGTGGTTTATACAATACTTAATAGTTAGGTTTTAGTAAAACTTGTTTCTTTACAACGCACCAAAGGTTAACTGGAAGAGATTCCTTAAAGGGATAGGTTCACCTTAGTACATACCTTTTGTGTTTCTGTTTCTTTTTGATTTGTTATTTTCTGTTTGTACAATAAAGAGTTTACATACCATACAAACATACATACAATCCGTTCTATTGCTATTATTATACCCATAATAATACGAAGTACAAATTAGTGCGGTCGTTCAAATAATGATAGCACCTTGACTTCGGTTTACTTGAGTTCTTTCAATAATTACAGCAATTTACGATCTTAGAATTATATTTGACATAGATCGTGACCAATGCGTAACTTATGAGCCACAATCCTTGGATAGACGCAGCTTTTAAAATTACTCTTGATCTCATAAAAAATCCGGTCAAGTACGTATTAAGTTCGAGCAACAAGGGTTCCGCTATAACGTTTCTGTCAAAAATTTCACTTTGAGACGAGCCTAGGCGATTCTGTTTTTTACCAGCGTCAGAAGAAGATTTATGTTTTTCGAGTGTATGTATGTTCCAGCAATATAAAAACTATGACCCTCAATAATTAGATAATTATGTACTTAAACAAAGACATGATAAAAAAAGGGAAACAACGGGCTCCCAATAATTACACGCAATCTGATCCAAGTATATTGTTCACAGGCTCCAAGCTCATTCTTCGCAGCATCAATGGCGAGTTCCGATCAGGACAGCTTACTGCCATCCTCGGACCTTCTGGGGCTGGCAAGAGCACCCTTCTCAACATACTGGCTGGATACAGGTACCATGATATCTCTAGTCGAGTAACCATCATATATCTTGACCCGAAATCGTTGTAAATTCTCTTCAATATTGCAACCATTTTGTAGACCAGGGGACTTGTTGTGAATAAATGAAATTAGAAATTCGAATACACTGGTCTTGTGATCCGAATAATTCATAATTAAATATCCATACATTTAATTATGTATATTTGCTGGTTACTTTTGAGGAGTTACGTTAATTTTTCTTCCATTTTATCATCAAATTCGCCAACTACTCTATTGGAACTTCCAAAAGAAATTTTATAAAAACCCCTTTACACGTGGAGTCGACATTCGACTGTATTTATATCTCTAATTAATCAACATTCATAAAAGCATTTACCCCCAGGGTCATAGGCTCCAGTGGGCAGATATACACAAATGGAGAACCACGCAACTTGCGGCAGTTCCGGAAACTATCCCGGTACATCATGCAGGAAGACTTGCTGCAGCCGCTGATCACCGTACAGGAGGCCATGGTTATTGCAGCAGACTTGAAACTTGGGACAGACTTGAGCAGGCAGAAGAAAGGCGTTGTTGTAAGTATAACTGTGAAAATTAAAAACCCTAGACATAATTCCGATCCTTGCCTTTAGAGCTGATAATACTTGAATAGTCCAAGCGATTTTGCCAAAGTTGATAACCTCGATGAAATTTGTGTAAAACTAAAATAATTAAGCCTAGGTGCTGGATATGGCATTTTGAGTCCAGTTTACCTTTTATATAACATCCATCCACCAAGTGGCAATGCTGTTCTCAACTGTGTAACCGTGTAACTCTTACTGTATAACGCTTCCCTATAGAAAATGGACGAAGATACCTCCTCTCTCATGCATAAAGTAATACTCTCCTGCGCTTACCTTACTCCGAAGACCTATCTAGATTATCAAGACTATCAAACGCTCAGTTTGGCAGATGCTCTTCCAACTGACAGCGTGCTTTCAGTTCAATCTATTTCTGTTTCGCCGTAAAACCATCCCACTTAGAGCAGAGACCCTTATAAGTTCTGAACTCCTAAAGTGTCTGAACACCCTCATCTCAATCATTACCAATTAAGACCATCTTGCCTAAATAGTTTCCTTCTCTGATGCTTGACTCCCTTGGGCTTTGAGGCTTTGTATTGGCTGGTCTAAGCTGGTTCTTCCCTTGTCCACCTATCCAACGCCCTGTCCATTTACCACTATGAGCTTGTGACCCATTTACTTTATGGTGCGTTCATGTAACATGAATGCCAGAGAAGTAAGTGGCAATAAATAGAGCTAAGTGTCCAATCTCCACGTCTCCAGGTGGAAGAGATAATCCAACTCCTGCGCCTGGGCAAGGCGCGCGACACGGTATCGGAGCGGCTGTCGGGCGGGGAGCGCAAGCGGCTCGCCATTGCACTTGAGATGCTCAACAACCCACCAGTGGTCTTCTTGGACGAACCTACCACGTAAGAACTTATTATTGACTCTTGAAAATAACGTAGTTAAGGCATGAGAATTGACGTGAGGCAAAAATCTGGAGATTATGTTAGGTAAGTTGTCTTTTGGTACCACCAGTGGCCTGTTTTATAAAGCTACAAATTACAATTTACAGGTTACAAGTCTCCATTTGACACAACCTCGACCAATGACGACCAGCCATTTGAGCAGTGTTGCCAGTTTAGACCTTTAAAATTGTAACTTGGAGCTTTATAAACGTGCCCCAGAAGTCAACTTACCTAAAAGCTTGGGGGATGTTCCAAGGAACTACCTACCTGTCTAAATAAATAAGAAGGCAAACTAGCATACAGGCTAAGTACTTTGGACTTTAAAGCCATAGACACTAACGATCTTAAAGTTGCAAATGTATTTGGTTACCCTTAAGACCAAGAATGCGTTAGACGCAGTTAGCTTATTTCGTAGTGTCCTCGCCTACGAAGCTAGCGGTCCCGGGTTCTATTCCCGGTCAGAGCAAAACATTGAGGCATGAGTGCGAGTATCTGTTTCTGAATCTTGGATGTTTTAAATGTATATACGTATTTATATATCTATATAAGTTGGTTTATCGTTGCCTAGTATCCAACGTACAAGCCTAGAGCTTACGTACCTAGTATATTTAATAATTTTATAATTATTCATTAATTTATTTAAACATTTCTTTATTTAATATTGATCAGTTTGACATGCACGTCGTGTCTCATTTATTAATTTATTTAATTGAAACTTCTTTTGTTTTAAGACGCTGATGTCATTCAAATATTTGTATGGCATCATGATACTAAAATAAAATGTAGGTAATTATTTATTCTGTCAATAAAATAACTTTTATTTACTTACGTCATAGCAACAATGAGAAGGAGGTACATAATTATTGTAGTCTTGCGTTTAGATGTAAAAATAGAAAAGATGCATTTTTTATCAAGTCACCCATATTACGACAGATTTATCTCATTTTAATTACTGTAGTGACTGAAGTAATTATTCCGGAAAAGTAACTCACGTGTTGTATCACGGGGCTGGAAATACTACACAACAAGAAATAAATATGACAATTAAATAGATACAATCCCTTGATGTAATAGCGACCACTACTTTCAGACCTAATTACTCTTAGGCACTGGTCCCACCGCCGGCTACACACTATAAGCTAGTAGAACTATAAACTACAAAAGAGTGGGCGAGCGGCGAGAAGCGAGTAAAGTTTTGATAGTTTTGACGCTCGGCTATAAAGCGAGTGTTCGCGGACGAATTAGCTGAGCTAGTTTTATAGTCGATAGCTTTTATCGCTGCGGTCAACTAGTTAACAGCGGTCCCACCGCCAGATATCGGCGGGCTCGGTGAGCAACTAGTAAAATTCTGTACTAGAAACAGTTGACAATCGGCGGGAGGCTAGTAAAAATTCTATGGAATTATAGCTTACTCGCCCGGCGTTGGGAGAGTGTTTCTAGCCCAAGAAACGAACAAAAGATAATCGCTTCCGTGTAAACAAAAGAGAGAGATATATATTTATAGTTCATCGCTCGCTGTTCACACTGCCGGCGAGGATCTTTCCACTAGTTTGTCGAAACAAAAAATATAGATCCCGTGTCAATAAATGAGACCCAAATATGAATTGTTGATCGCTGGCTCTACTCGCTTCCCGCTCATATCATAAATCGTCGGCGGTGGGACAACGGACTATTGGATTTTCATCAAACTTAGCTAAGAACTACCGCGATAAAATTAACGCTATGAAAAACACACATCCCACCTCTGGGCCCATATTATGGTCGCCTTTATCGCGGTCGATAAAGCATCCGTCACTCTCACACTTACATACTGATCAGAAAGTGACATATTCTTTATCCACATCAATAAACACGACCCATAGACATTTGCATTAAGGTTTTAACTAAACATACATAGTTTTTGAAAATCGCTTACGTCAGCATTATTTGAATTTTGCGTATACGTACAGTCGAGTTTATAATTATGTGTACGTTTTAGTACCTTGTCACTTTAATTGCTGTGACAATTCATATATATGGCAGTTTAAACATGACATTAAATAGACAAGGTACTAAGTTGTACTCATATTTATGAACTCGACTGTACACCATTTAATTTCGTTACTTAACTAATTGTAAAAAACCAAACCACGCAAGGCTCTGTAATGGCCCCTCTAGACGTTGGCGGATCATGGGCCAACGTAAGGGACGGAGCAATACGTAAGAGTGAGATGCAAGAATATGTTGCTCACTCTAAGGTGTAAATGCGTCTCTTACGTTGGCCGATGATCCGCGAATGAGTAGAGGGGCCAAATCAGCCAATCAAATCGGATTTATTGAATCTTGACGTATCAGTCCCTATCTTCTATTGGCTGGCGAACTATGGGTATACTACTTGACTATTTGTTTTCATTTAGTTAAGTACCTAAACAAACGGAGTATAGGTCTTTGCTGCTCATACAATGGCGCACATCCACCGGCGACATAATTTTTTGCTAAGTAAAACTCGTCAATGGTTAACTAACATTATTTTTCCAGCGGTCTAGACGACGTGGCATCATCAACGTGTGTCTCACTCCTCAAAAGAGTGGCGCGTGGCGGCCGAACAGTAGTCTGCTCGCTTCACACCCCCTCGGCTCGGCTCTTCGCTGAGTTCGACCATGTGTTCGTCGTGGCTGGAGGAAGATGTGCCTATCAAGGCACGTCTGCCGGCGTCGTTCCTTTCCTTAAGGAGCTGAATCTGATCTGCCCTACGACTTACAATCCTGCTGATTTTGGTAAGTGTAGAGATGTAAAGTTGGCTTTGGTATTTTTGAACATGCACAAATAAAAAGTCTAATTTTTGTATGGTTTGGAAATGGCAAACGAGTGCACAAGCCACGATCTAAGGTCCGTCTACAATGGTAATCTCGAGATTACCATCTTTAAAATTCAAAAGCGTTTCCGACTGTGCGCCTTTATAACTAAGAGAGAAAGACTCTATGCTAGCCAATTTATGGATTGTCTTACTCCCACACCAATGCACATACCGCCAGGCTTGGCAACAGGTGAATGGGAATGATAGTGACTGCAATATGGACCCCGCATCACTACCAACACTTAATACCAATGTCTCACATATCTTCAGGTTTGCTCAAAGTTTTTCTTATATTTCAGTGATAGAAGTATCAAGCGGAGAATACGGACCCCACGTAGACCGGATGGTCTCAGCGGTAGATAACGGCAGGAACCATCGGTGGCGGGACTTCGCCATCGAGGAACCAGGAAACCGGGTCCAGGAGGAACAGGATATCGAACAGCTGAATGCTGGAGGCGTGGAGGAACATAGCTATAAGTACGGGACTACATCGTGTCAACAGTTCAATATACTGTTGAGGAGAATGCTGTTGCAGAGTGTTAGGAATCGGGTAAGACTAATAATGGTCTTCCTAAATTCTTCAGTTCATTTTTAAGGTTCTGGATCCATCTCAATCAAAACATTCTAATTACCGTTCCCATGAAATATTTGAATCTCTATAAATTAAAAGCTTTCTTGTATATTCTGATATCATTTCAACATATTGATTATTTAGCTTTATTAATATTCTTATGTTAGTCAATTAAATGAGAAAAAAATTGCCTCCGGTAATTAGGCGGAGTAATAGGGATATTCAAATATGATTACGCGCTTAGTGTTTAATGTAAAGTCTCGAGCAGAGGTAACAAAAAACAATTAACTTTTGATGCAGCTGTCATTTCATAATAATATGATGTTGATCTTTTGATCTTGCCATGTAATGTTCTTCTTACAAATTACCTTCCAGCGATCTGTTTGTATGATTGATCACATATAATATGAACCTAGCCAAAGGTTAACAGGGTCTTAGACAAACATGTGCATGTGAAGCAATTAATTTAGCATCTAGTAAAAAAGACGTATGTGATATAATGCATTATAATGCATATGTAACTTTATGTCTAACCATAAAGAGTAACATATGCTTCGTTGTAAAATTGCATAATATGTGCTGTTTTTGACGTAAGGGCAGAACTGCAATATTGATTTATGTGCAACGGTCAATATGGAGATGTGCCAATATGTTATGGACAAACATCATCAAGAACAAAGACATAGAGGTGTAGTTGAAAGTAAATAATGTATTAACAGGTTATAGATAATCCTTATGGTAACTAATTAAAGTTACGTTATTGAGAGGAAATCGCTGCATATTATAAAACAAAGTCTCACACCGCATCTGTCACACTCAACGGATTTCCATGCGGAATTCACCATCAGTTAGATATTTTTTCACGGAATGTTTTTATGTATAATAAATTCTGGTTTATGTACGGGTATTACAGAAAATTCACATACACCGAATCGAAGCGAAGGCGGGTCGCTAGTAATATAATATATTTGATGATCATAATATCAATTCTTTAAAGCTGAGACGTATGCAATATAACTGTAACGTGTATTATGAAAAAAAAAAACAAATCTAATTAGTTACCTACTGAAAATGATGTTCACTTGCGTCAGTCACGTCACGAGTGAGCAATCTACACTTAATATTATAAAGAGGAAAATTTGTATTTTTGTAACGAATTAACTCAAAAACTACTGGACCGATTACAAAAACTCTTTGACCATCGGAATGCTACATTATCCCTGAGTAACATAAGCTTTGTTTTATTTTTCTGCGCTGACGTTGTCGCGGGCAACAACTAGTAATTAGATAACATAACGAGTTCCCTGTATTCCTCCTTAAAAAAACTGACTATTTAATTTCTTGTGCCGCTTTCTGTCATTAGTGATCAATGTGGTCATCTCTTGGAAAGGAAAGCATTGGGAGACTCAGACAAATTAAAACAATTTTCAGGCAGTGTATCAGTTATAAAGGTCGCGGAAAACCACTGCATGACTGCAGCAGAGGACCGATCGATGTGGAAAACCTTGGGAAAGACCTTTGTTCAGCAGTGGACGTTTTGCGGCTGATGATTATGATGATGATGTATCAGTTTTATATATGTATAACTCCTCAAGCTCCATCTCTTACACTGACAAGAACTGGACAGGTTATAACAGCGGATTTAATATTTCCTTCCAGGGTTACCTTCAACTCCGAGTGGGGCTCCACCTGTTCCTCGGGTTCCTCATCGGGACCCTCTTCAATCGGATGGGCTACGACGCCTCGAAGACCATCTTCAACTTCGGCTTCTGCTATGCCTGCATCATTGCCATGTTCTACATTCCCATGATGCCTGTGCTTTTGGCTTGTAAGTATATTATTATAAGAAGAACTGTATAACAGGATGTAAGAGCTTGACTAGACAAGATGATTATTGCTAACGTAAACGATTTTCGAAAACTGTGAAATTGTATGAAATTGACACGCGCTCGAACCAACCGTCTGGGAGCTAACGTCAATCCTATTTTAATAATTGTAGGAGACCATACGTATTAGACCATAACCATAACGTTCTCACAATGTATCTTGTCTAGGGACATTGATATTTTTGTGAACGTAAATTGTTTAAAAAGATGATTGGTGGTTGGTTTCCTAAAAAACATAAGCAAAAAAATTGGTCCTGTTTTCTCGAAAAATTAAGCAAGAATGGATGTAGGCGTACTTTTGCAAATAGATACTTAGTTTGATTACGGAAGAGTGATGAAGATCTACTAAAAGATGAAACATTTTAAAGTACATTTGAGTACATCACCAAATCAATTAACTTAGAATTCGATACTTAACATCAATTTTCTTACAATATTTTAAAGTGGTCAGCTAATCAATTTTAAACTGACTCAAACTAAACTCAGCCATGAATTATACCCACCACGGATCCGTGATCGAGTTACCTATACCAATGATACTATTTTATTTTACAGTTCCAACAGAAGTCCAACTAATAAAGCGGGAATACTTCAACCGTTGGTACGGCCTGAAGCCCTACTATGCAGCGCTGGTGGTATCCAGAACTCCAGCAACCATCGGTTTCAGTCTCCTGTACCTCTGCATCACGTATCCTTTGACCTCGCAGCCAATGGAAGCGTCCAGGATACTGATGTTCACCACCATATGTATCACAGTAGCTCTCATCTCAGAGTCTATGGGGACTGTGATATCTTCAACGTTGAATGTTGTTGTAAGTTGAACATAGTAAAGAGAGTCCATTTCAACCGTTTTACGAGCTCTTGTAAGTTGCCAAGTTCCAGGTCTGAAAGGGATATAGCTATAGGGATCGTACATCTCTGTCTGTCACTGCGTGGAACTTTTCAGTTTTGTTAGTTTATAATAAGACCATTGTCATATATGTCAACGAGATAAGCCCAACTTGTTTTTGTTCAGAAATGGTTGCTCTTACTGTCAATAGAAAAAGAACAAATAAATCTTCAAATTATATGATTACATTAGAGAAACAAGATTAGATTAGAATAGAGGATCAAATACAAGCAGAAGCAGGAGTAGCAGGAGTATTGTCAAGTTACAAGCTATGATAATTTCAATAATAGTTATTATTACAGTCATATTATTACGGTAAATAAGAAAGCTAGACTTGAACAGAATGGTAAAATATCATCATCATCATATCAGCCGAAGGACGTCTACTGAAGGACGTAAGCTTTCTCCAAGGTATATTTAATTATGTCCGTTCCCAATATTACACCCACGGATACATTAAGATTACATCGAGTTTGTCACGCACAAGATGTGGCAAATTTTAAGAGTTTAATCTACCCACCGTAGGAACTGACTAATATAGAGCCAGGTCCTCGGTATTAACTCGGTATTGTCAATTAAATAGGAGTTATTATAACATCTAAAAGCAATATTGTTTAACCAAGTAGAATACAGGATAAGTTGGGTTACCGACAATGTCTGTTACATTTTCATCTGACCTTTTTCATACAGAATGCAGTTTTCCTGGGTCCAGCCCTCAGCGTACCCCTGATGCTGTTAGCGGTATACGGTATCGGCTACGGCGACTTGCCGGCTCCTCTTATCTGGAGGATAGCTCGCGCCTGCTCCTTCCTCAGATACGGCATCGAGGGTCTCGTGGCAGCCATATACGGCCCACCAAGAGAAGATCTCGTCTGCCCCGACCATGTGGATTATTGCGAGTTCAAGAATGTAGCGTGAGTAGAAATTAAACGTGAAGCAAGCTATGTAGTCAATTGGAGATGGGCATGAGCACCGATATTTCTAACTTGACCTAATTGCGAGTAACCATGCGTGAAACGTGAATATAACGATTATTTCTTTAATTTTTTTTTTAAATTGGTACTCATAAACCTTTTTTAAACCTAATGTAACCTTTAGCCTCACTGTTCTTTAAGGGCCAATTTGAAACAGTATAAAAGGTAACCTCAAACATGCCTCAGACACATCTTTTTTTCCTGAGTTGACAGCTGTCATTCCGGGCCTTTAACAATGGCGAGACTATAATTAATACCGTCTTTTACATAAGGGCACACGGGGCCCGTGGCTAGGGCCCCCATCCTCAGGGGCCCCCGAAGGAGCAACAATTTCTCTCACGAGATCATAGTAGAAAAATGTTAGTATAATTCGCTAGGCTAATAGGTTGAATGAAAGAAGAGTTACCAAAGACGACGCCCTAGACGCACATACAGTGATTAGATTCAAGATGTACTGAATAAGGGCCAAATCAAAAGCACCCGAAACCAATGTTAATGAAAAGTTTGATGAATGTAGAGGAAGCGAAAATTGTATGTTTACCGGTGAACCTGGCGTTCCATAGTCTCTGCCTACCCCATTGGTTGGGAGACAGGCGTAAAGGTATGTATGTATGTACTTACCGTTCCACTTCTTTCCAGGTATTTCGTGAAGCTAATGGGTATGGCGGATGTATCGTTCTGGGTGGATTGGGGCGCGCTGGTGCTCATGCTCGTTGGCATGCACCTGGCTGGCTACTACCTTCTTCGGCAGAGGTTGGCGCCAAACTATGCCTTCAGAGCGATCAAGGTTATAGGCAGGTTTATCAAGTCGAAAATGAGCATTTCGCCGTATTGAGTGTGGTGATTTGTGCAAATACCGGACAGACCTGAGAACCGGTAAATTACCGACGATTTTGATGACGATGACGACTGACGTGACGATTTTGGGTAAAAATTGGATCATGTTGCCATTTTCACTCCTACGAGTGCTCTCATTTTTTTCTAGTAGTACTCGGCTGTCTATCGCTGTTATACTGTATTCAGCATCTGTCATTAGTTTCATTTCTTAAGGGCAAAATAGACTAGCATTAAAAACTGTAGAAGTTGATTGCTGTTTTACTTTATCTTTAGTTCTAGAGCAAGAAGCACAATTTTGCTGTCTATTTCTAACTTGAAAGTTAGAATAAGATAGCAATAAACTTCTGCAATTTTTATTGCCAGTCTAAACCTCGCTTTAAGCCAGAGCAAAGTAATTTAGACAGCCGAGTACTGTTAGTTAATGCTATGGATTTACTGTACTAAATGAAATGAAGGCTATTAGGCCTTAACGAGTTTTGTATTTTGAAACAAGCTATTTGTGTGAATACTGTAAACACTTGAACTGTAGTTACCTAGTTACTACCCAACTTACCTAAGTTTTGTGTAACCTAGTTAGTTTACTTATTAATTTATATTTAAGAATTGTTACTGATTGTGATCATAGATATATTTTAAGACTTACCTAAGTTATGCCTTAATATTATTTTTATTTTGAATGATTAAGCTTAGCCAAATAACACATAAGTAGACAACCAAGTACAGTAAAACCACAGTATAGTACTCGGCTGTCTATCGCTGTCACACACTCTGGCATCTGTCTGTATACTTGTTATGCTAGAGTGTGAGAAATGGATAGACATCCGAGTACTATTAATACTCTGGTTGTAATGTAAATCGTATAAAATACTTTTTATTTTTATTAAAAAATTGTAAGAAAATAAGCTTTCCGTATTTGAATATAAGGGTGATTTTTCTTCAATGTTTAATAGAACAAGCGTTCTTGTAATTTAGAGTTGCAAATGCTTAAGCAATTTGTCTGTATTTTTTCAACCACTGAGCCTTGACGCAAATAGAGGGTGTTTTAAAGTTAACATGAACCGACTTTTTATTTGAGGTTTTTAATATTGAAAGCTATTTCAACTGAGTTGTTTTTACTCAGCTTTAAAGAAAATCGGTTTTTCCGCTTAAGAGATATCAGATCTGAAAACGGAGGATTGTTATTTTAGGATTTTTTATATGTTTAGCAGTAATATTATGTGTGCCAAAAAATATGTCAGTCACACTTATTGAATATGATCAATTGAAACTGTACACATTCTAGTTTGTGCAAATATTTGCGTTACGAGTCTTGAATGTTTTCTTTATAATTTAGTATTTTTTCTCTCATTTTGTATAGGTAATTATGTTTATCGCTGTCTAGAACATAGTACAAGTCTAAAGCTTAGTTTGAGACTACTCAGTTTTGTATAACCATATTTATTAAATATGTATGTAAAGACTAGAAACTCGAAGTTGTTTTTTTGACAAGCCAGTGATGTGTGTTATAATATTTGTCATATTTATAATTGGATTTAAGGTTATGTAGGTTTAGACTTAGGTATTTTTTACATGAAAAAAAACACTGAATTCGTCATACGTTTTTTATTTACCCAAATAAAAAAACTCTCACTAAAATAAAATCACACTTTGAATAAATCTCGTCAATTAAAATAATTTTAACAAAGTTTGACTAGGGCATGTTTGCCGCTTTTTTAACATTTCATAAAATACTTAAATAAAAAAAAACATTTTTGTTGGATGTCCTACTTTGTGCTTTAGGTGCCTTTATACCTCACATGCTCTAACATCTCGTTTATACTTATTCCATATAAATATCATTTAAGTATAACTAACTTTAAAAAGATGAAGTCAGTGAAAAAGTTGGAGGAAATTTTATGTAAGTACCTATTACATATAATGTTATTCACTTTCGTTCCTGAATATACTCGTAAGACCCAGTATTGCAATGAGGATAAGGTTTATTTTCCTATTTTCATAAACTGGAAATGGCATTATCGAACAAACGTAATTGAACTTTATTGCCACGATGGTAGATTCAAAGTCGCACTCACAAAAATCTCCTGGTTTTTAGCCTTACGAGGATATACAGTCAAGGACTTTAATTGTTATGCCACTGTGGTACACACAGCAACACACCTAACTAACCATTGGAGGCAGAGCAGAGAGAAAATATCAATGCTTGACAGGGATGTAGATATTTTTTTCATATTAAATATATTTACATCCCTTTCAAGCATTGACACTTATTCTCAGCTCCGTCTTTAATGGTCAGTTAAGTGTGTGGGCGACTGTACCTTGTCGCATAACGTTAATCATTAATTTTGGTGTAATTTTTTTCATGTAGTTTGACACTGTCATTTTGAAAGGGTTCCATAGTGGCATATCAATTTAAAGTACTAATTTTATTTAAATTTTACACCGTACAAAAGGTTTCGATTAATTAAGGGCATTACAGATTAACAGTCCGTCGGGGGATATTGGCCTGTTAAGTTTAGTTCACCGCAATAAAACTGCACCAAGCGTCCAGTGGAGGGCCATTTGTGTTTTCTTATTAACCAAAGGATAGTCTTGAAATTGTAGAGTGGTTTATTTTTGTACAAATAATTACACCATTCAGTAATAATTAACCTATGGTATGGAGGAGAAACTTAACGGAAATAAATTGTCACCTTTTCCCGTTTAGTTTAATACAGGAAAGTTATTAATATTTGTCTTAAATGCAACAAAAAACCACTCTTCGAATTCAATCTTACACAATACTTAAGTTTATTAGAAAACAAAATAATAGTAATGAGGGCGCCACTGGAAAGTCAGTGCAGTTTTAACTAGCGTTGAAAAATTCCGGAAAAAAACCCGTTTTTTTTCCCAAACTACTCGTTTTTATCAGATTTTTATAGAAAAAAACACTGAAATTTTCTGCTCTTTTTTTCAATCTATATTTGGTCTTATTTGCACCTATAGATGGGCGACATCGACGAAATGGAGGCAGAAGTAATTGAAATAGGTGGCGAGAGTGACAGTGATTAACTATGAATAAATTGTCATTATTCATTTGTTATTTTCCTAAAAAACTGAAAAAAAATAAAAAACTCTCGTTTTTTCTGGAATTTCCAACGCTAGTCTTAACTCATTCACTGCCAAGGGGCGTGGCCTAGGAACAACGCATGAACGCATATATGCGTCGGTGGCAGTGAATGCGTTAAAACACAGACTAATAGTTTTCAAAGGTGTCGTTTATTTCTTTACAAATTTCAGACTGTCAGGCGTTTTGAGTATTCAGTCTTGGGACTGCAAAGACATGTTTCTATCTACTTTGTCACCTTATTGCATTATAACAAGGTCCAAAGTTGAATACAACTCTTTGTAGTCGACTGTACATTTATACACATAATACCTTTACAAATACATTTTACAAACAAATTTTGAGATACTTGCATACGAGAAATACTGACTTTTTTCAGTTGTTAAAACTAATGTTGAGACATTTCTATTTATCTATTACTAGTTTTACAAAAATAAACAGGAATAAAATTTAAAACAAATTAATCAAGTAATTAAGTATAAGAAAAAAACACAAAAAAGTTAACTTTTTTTTATAAAAAATCCGTGCCTATTCACGTGTCTTTTATAAGTACAACCACCGTGAAAAGTGATTGAGTTTTTATTCATTTATATTTATACTAACTATCATTACATTACAATACGTTCCCCTTTATCACATTATAATATTTAATGCACATATGTATTTAAGTGGCAAGGTGTAGAAGTGAGAGTTAAAAGCGGTGTAAAAATATCTACAATCGGCAGTGAAATTACAGTAAGTTTTTATTTACTTTTTATTTAACCTTTTAACACTTAACAGCCAATACCAAATGGTAACTAATCCCTATTGTTTTGTAACTCTCTTTTAAATATCAGCTAAAAATATTCACTGGGAAATAAGTTATCATACTTTTATTTTTGATGGGTTAACAGCTCATCGAGAAACACGGTTATTGTAGTAAGTATGTTGGTGTCTAGACATGATCTTTTTAAAATCTAAACCAATTGACTTTAATGCTAAATAATCGTTTTTTAAACCTTTTTACCACTATTTTTTGCACAGCTCATTTTGCCGTAGTGTTACAATTTTAATTATTACAATTGCAACTTTGTTTGTGGCCACACCGGACACGTGGGAAAAAATGATTTTAGTTGTTTAAAGGTTAAAAATGGAAAATAAAATTGATTAAGACATGCTTAAAGGTACTGACAGACGTGCTCATTACTAGCACGAAAGCATGCTTTTATTGAGCAAGTGCTCATTAGTAGCACGTGTGTCATACCCTGCAATGGCACAAAAGCATGCTTTTATTGAGCACTTGCTCAATAAAAGCATGCTTTCGTGCTAGTAATAAGCACGTCTGTCAGTACCTTTAATCCAACATGTTCAAACATTTAAGGTCTTGCTCTTAAGTTAGTGTAAAGAGATCTAGCTTGAGAATTAGATTCTTCTTGAGGTTCAACATATTGAATTTTATACTTAATTCCTGCAGGTAAAATTAAGCAATTATATTCTAATGAATCAGAGAAAAATCAGAATTATTATTTTTTAACAAATGACCTGATATTTGAATGAAAACGATCACAGTGGTTTAAAGGCTGCAGACAACGCTACTTATGTTATTTTTATATTATAAGTACATATTTTAATATGTACAGCGAATGACTTGAGAACAATAGATCTATGTTTGTACACCTAAACTGAAACTGCATTGCTTTAAAAAATAAACTAATTGCTAAATGTTAAAAGTTTAATTGATTGAGTTTAATAGTTTTAAATTTAAAAGAAGCAGGGGTAAATAAATATGTTATTTAAAAAATTGATGAGTGAAAATGTACTTACCAAAACTAAATAAATATAATCAAAAGGTTCTATCGATAATCAATACCATTAGACAATAACTTACAAAATAATTCTTACAATTAGAGAGTATTAAGAGTAGAAATATTTCAAATATTGCTCAATGGACTTGTTTTTGTGATTATCCCTCCTTTAGTTTCTAAATCGCTAAAACATGTTTAGGCCACGTTAGTTAAAAAATAATTCTAAATGTAATGAAGGTACTTTCCTTGTCAGTATTTACCAAATTCTGGTCTTACATCTCTTATTTGGCATACCGAATGAAAGATATGCAACGAAAGTATTTGACAAGTTGCAGCCAAGTGAAGTACCACCATTACACGAACACGATTTTTTTTTCATCTTAATTTATACTTTATAGCTCTACGTGATAAAGCTTAACATCTATAATAATGATGTTAATTATACAAAATACTATATTAATATACACATTCCACTTTCCCGGCACTTACATTTATTACATATTTACAATTTTCTGGTAACTGCTATTTAGAGTACATACTCAGTTGCACTCAAATTGTCAGATAACTTCATAAAACAATTATCAAGTCTTATTCGTTATAATATTCATCATTACGTCAATAAGTAACGTCTTAACTAATTCCGTACCTACACAATTTGTCAAATACATTAAAAATCATACTTTACACATTTTTTTCCGTCTGTACAAATAACGCGTAAACCTAAAAATTTATAATAATCAACCAACCCAATCAAATAAAGAGGGATTTTTGGAATGTTAAAAAATATTCTAAAATAGACTTAGGTAAAAAATACATAAATTACCCAAAAGGCATAAATGCAGAATGGTCAAATCAATTCCTACTGCTTAAAAGATATTTCAGCGACGCATATAAAATAATGAAAAAAAAACAGAAAAAATGTGATCAGACATTCAAACTTAAAAAATAAATGTTTAAAAAATCATTTTTTAAATATATTATAATATTTTATACTTAATTGATATTAGTATTTAATATCTGAAACACCGAGTCCTGGACACCTCACTCTCATCAAATCTCTAATAAAATACTCGATTAAACTAAAAATATTAAAATCAGTTAATTTTCGAGATGTTTTAAGGCTAAAAAAATCATATTTATATAAATATTTTCCTATTTATGGGTAGCGATTTAAAAACTCTAATAAAAAAAGGTATTTTTTTAGTAAGTAATTTACAATAAAATACAGTGATAGTACCTACAAAAAACCCTCATTATATAATAGTAGTGTAATCATAAGAGATAGGCTTTCAAAATAAAAATAAAAAATATTTAAATCTATGAGATGCCATTAATACTTGACATTTATTCGATAATAAATTTATGAGTCTTTTATAGTAGTAGAACTTTAAGTAAAATCAGAGTATTACATTAAAAGTACTTGGCTGTCTATCGCTTTCAAGTCCTCTCTGGCATAACAAATCTACCGACATATGCCAGGGTCCGTATTAATGGTCGCCTTTATCGCGGTGGATAAAGCATCCATCACTCTCGCACTTACATAAAGTAACAGATGTTTTGTCCACGTTTATCCACATCGATAAACACCACCAATAATACGACAACAGAGATCGGACAGCGATAGACAGCCAAGTACTATTAATATATTAATACTCTGGTTGTACTGTAAATCTCTTCGAAGTTCAAAGTTACACTCTATCTCCCGATATTGTCACGACTGATGAGGGAAAGGAATAGGTGACCATCCTGTATATTTAAACACTAACGGCCGCATTCAAAGTCAGTTAATGACGGTTAAGTCTTTCCTACCTAAAGTGACGGTTTTTTAACACGTGTTTGAAAAAGGAAGGTTGAAAATTTCTCTGAATACGGCGATTAATGTATGACTTATTGGGTCTATTTCGTTTGGGCGAAATGTTTTTGGTCGAATACATCATTTTCCAAATTTTTTAATACGTAAAAAGGTGTTTCCCGGTCGCGGGTGATTTCTTTTTAATGTAGTTACAAGTCTATATAGATGTAACAAGAGTTTTCGGTATTCCGGATATAAAAGAAAAATACATCATGTAGCTTTTTGGGAAATGATCCACTTGCCAATATTTTTTTTCGACCAAACAGCGCATGCTCCAGTGACTTATATAATTAGTTAATGATAAAGAGTTGTGTAACCCGTATCATGAATAGGTATTAGGGCACAGGGCAGTGTGTGATGGTATTTAGGAGTACCCACAGGTAATTTCCGGAACTTTTTCTAGTCGGTACCGGTTCTGGCGTAGAAATCCTGGTGCTCTACTTTGAAATCTGTAATTCGAACTTCGTCTATTGCTATCCCTTTCGCTTTCGACGCGTAACTAATTTGCGAGAAAGTGACGGGGCGATCCGAAGTTCAAATTACGGATTTCTAGAGCCCCTGGTTTTACGCTTCTTCCAGTCTAAGGGCGGCCACAGACGATCAGTCGAACTGACAGGCCGAGAGAGACGCGGCTATTTGATAGAATGAGAAAGTTATATACGTCTCTCATTCTAACAAATAATTGCGTCCCTCTTGGCCTGTCAGTCCGACTGATCGTCTGTGGCAGCCCTTAAGAAATTGATTTTAAACAAAATTAACAAATTTTTGTCTTAATCTTTTTCGTTAGTGATGTTTTATTTTCTTATTCAATTAGCGTGATAAAGGATGTTTATTTAAAAGTATGTTACACAAATTCATAGCAGTACGTAATTAAAAATGTAATTTCAAAATAAATTATCATCACAATAATTTTTTTTCATGAAACGCAATAAAATACCGATGTGCTGGAAATTCTCGGTTCCAGGTCCGTACCGGAATAGTCAGTCTCGGTACCTCAAGAATTAAAAAGTCATGACAAAAACAAAATTGTACATATCTCAGATATTGTGTTGTTTAAAACATGTTTTTGAGCCACTGTACACCACCCTCTCATAAACAGTTGCCGTATATTCTGTCTAACAGAATAAATAATTCAATTACCTATTTTGACAGTATTTTTTAAGTAATGAGAAAATGTCCACATTGCTATTGACAAACTGGCAACATGTGAGCATTTTGAGTTGTCAAGTTGTTCTGTCGAATTATGGAACTTTAAACATGTTCCGAACAAAGAGACGGCTGTAAATAAATTTATTTAACATTACTAGCCTGCTGTGATCGTTTACTACTTGGAATTTTATAGGTATTACAGTACCAAACCTAACTATTTAATTTCCTGGGGGGTTATTATGACATAGCTACGCAGTTCATTTTACGGCGAGCGTAAAGGACAAAGCAATAGCAGTTATATAGCTCTGTCCTTTTCCCTCATGGTAAACTGAACTGCATAGCTATCTCATAATAACCCCCCTGGACTAAGTACTGGCTTTAAATAGAAGTTTTATAAAACCTTTTCACGACAAGATATTCTTTACTAAGATTCCTTATTATCCTCAGTTCATCCATCCTTGGCTCTCTATTCCACTGAATTTTAACTCATCTTGTTATCAAATCCATATTGCTTTTTACGGCCGTTATGTTAAGTTTATGAAAGCTATCGCAATGTTAGCAATACGGTAGCGAAATGGTTTAAAACTGAGTAAAATAGGCCTAATAAGCAGTATCTCAAGTTCAATAACCAAAGCATTTTTAATTTTCTTACGATAGTAATAAGGTTCATATTGCTACAGGACTTTTATCTGAGATACTATCCATTGGTTTAGGAGGGCAGTATAAAGGTCGTATTTCCAGGGAAATATACATATTTCCAAGATTTACACATTTAAAACTTAAAAACTTGGGAGGGAGTTTCCTCCATACATTTGTCTAGATGGATAACTGGTCCATTCGAGTCCAGGCAAGCGTCTTCTACTGTTTTGTGGGAAATATGATCGCCCCTTATTATCCAATTTTGTGCTGGGTTGGATGGGCTACATAAAGCCAATACCACCTTTAATTCATCGTTTTTCTTAATAGACAGGCACATATTGTGATGACGTAGTAGGCCGTATTCGTAAATCCAATCTTGGTTGCCCCCTGTATCGTGACAGGGATACATTCCTGAAAGAAAGAGCATTGGGTAATCAGCAGACGTCGGAATTTCTTAACACTTTTGGGCTGTCGTAGTGACTTCTTATTTATCGACTTTCAATATCGATATACCAATTGTTAGCAATTTATCGTGTATTCGTGTCATGCGGGTAACCAATAATATGAAAAAATAATTAGGACAATCTATATATTTATGACCAGGGATCGGAAATTCGGATCGATATTTACCTAAACTTTCGCGGCGGCGTTGTTGTTCAGTCGTATGGAGGTGGACTCAATCATATTACTCATAAATAAAACACCCGGGATTTCTAAATAAATAAATTACGCCAGCATAAGTTAACAATTAAGTATTTATATTAACTATTTGAAGTTATTTTCCACGTATAGATTTAACAAATTTACCTATAACTCATTTGCCTAGCGAATTTATAGGAGCAAAACGGAACGTTTTATCCTTTAGGTATGTAAAACAATTATTATTGACGTTTTGTAGAATCCCGGAATCCCGGAACTTACATTATTAAAATTATATTTCTAAGAAGCCGACGCCATGTTCGCCTATCTTTTTCCGGGATTTTGCCAACTTTAGGTAAATATCGATCCAAATTTCCGATCCCTGTTTATGACAAAACTAAAAAAACACTAAACTTGTTAGCGCCAGCAAGTATTTTGAACATTGCTAGGTACATTCCTTTTCTGTAAATATTGTATTTGAATTTCTGTGTTTTGTACAATAAATAAGAGTTTACATTCATACATAAGTACATACATACATACATACATGAACGTTTTTTTTTCAACGTATTTTTAATTTTCTTGTATCTTGTATGTATGTAATTTAGTATGATTATAGTACAGTCGAGTTCATAAATATTTGTACACTTTAATACCTTGTCCATTTAATGCCTTATATTAACTGCCGAACATGAATTGTCACAGCGATTAAAGTGACAAGGTACTAAAGTGTACACATATTAATGAACTCGACTGTACAAACCCTGAAGAAAAACACATACGTGCTTTGTGTAACAAGAGTTACTAGTATTAACTACCCTTAACCCTTATTAACTTATAAATAAGGTCTTTTTTTGCATGAGCCTTCAAGTGGATTCGGAGCTTGCATAACACGGTAAGACTAAAGCGAGATATGGAGTCGACATTAATATTATAACTCGCATCATACTCATACGACTCTTGATTATACTCAATCATTTATGTCATTCAACAGTGTATTTACATAATTAACAAAGACTATCTGGTGAAAGACATTATTCCAATACCTACATACTTAATGGATACTGATGCTTAGATACCTTCATATGGTTATAAATTAATAAAAATAAGTATCAGAGAACAAACTCTTACAAATCGAACTATTAAGGTCTAGGTTTGTACCAGGAGTACTAGACAACGTTATTAATAGTATGGTAGCATTACTTTTGTAGGAAAAGTAACAATTTAATATGCCGGATTAATAAAGTGTTTCATACAATAAAACACTTTAAGGATGAATCATCTTTTCTTTGTAGCTCGTTGCCATGGTGACGTCTCCTGGGTCACACTTAAAAATTATGATTTCAAAGGATATAAGTCCACTAAAAATCAGTTTTATATTGGCAATTACAAACACATTATTTTATGGCCTTTCTCCTGAGTGTGCTAGAAGTATATATTATAAAATTTATCTAAAAAACTCTATTGCTGTTGTTTCCTGGCTTACGGGACAGAATAGCAACAACAAAAAAAGTTGATCCACTCTTTAACGATAACTTTTTTAAATTTATATTTATTAATTAATAAATAATAATTTTATAATCGTAGAATGCAATAAAAAATTGAGCATGAGTATGAAGCGAGTTATAATTTTAATGTTGACTCCATATTTCGCTTTAGTCTTACCGTGGCTTACTAGGAACCCTATTTTATGAATTAAACCTGCTTACCTACACTACCATCTAGGAGATGCCCCATGGTGTCGAGGCATTTGGAGCCCTGCCGGATGGGATGGTGGTCCAAATTAAACGGTGGAACGGGGAGCTCAGGGTATACATTCTCTAGGTACCACCGGAATGGCTTGCAATTCAAATTCTTACGAAGCGCCACTCGTTCTGAAATGCTGAAGATAAAATTGATTAGGTTGTGAAGGGACATTATGAGGAAACCCGAAACCATAAGATACAGTTAAACTGTCTTAGAAAACATTAGGTCTGTAAGGATCATTTCATTGCAAGGAAAGAAAACAATGGAACAGCAGAAGTTGTTAAATTTACTAATAATGTTTTTTCATAAAAAAATAAATATTTTTTCAAATTTGACCGACTTTTGCTATTCCAATTTTTTTCTTTCCATGCAATGAAATAATCCTTTGAAACCGTACATTTTTCAGGATTTATGTAGGTAAATCTTCCGTGTTAGGTTAGGTCAGGTTTGAACACGGAATAGAAAAAACAGTGGAATTAAACAACACGCCACCATGGAAAATGTTTTTGGTGCGGCTATCGTTGTACACTCCACAATAAGGCATGCTTCAGGATTTATTTCCTATTTTAGAAATATCGAAATATAATAATAAGCGATCGCGGCAAAAATATGGTAGGTTATGCGGAACTCCGCATAACTATGCCACACGTTACACACCCACTTGACACTTCTACTGTTTTTTCTGTTCTGTGGGTTTGAAAATTATAAAATTCCTAAAAAAGTAACAATCACAACGTATTTTTCTAAAAAACACGTTATGACTTGCGATAATTATGACATGACTTAAAATAATTATGCAGGCAGAGTCCGAGTCTGACTCGCAATTAATCGATTTTTTAAGATCTCAACTCACTCTCCGTAATCGACTTGCGTTGCCATCGGCTGGGACTTGTAATACAGCTGCGTGTAGTTATCCATCCAGACCTCTGCGGCGCGGCGGGTGTTCCTCGCAAACACGGCCCCGGACCCGCCCGGGAACGTGTACGGATGCCTTTTCCGGAACACGTGGCCTACCCGGGAACACGGGACTATTTCCAAGGAACCGCCGCACTGCCATACTCTGGAAGCAATGGGGAAATAGTATGAATGGGGGTAAGCTAGGTACAAAAAAGGTCACATCATTTCATCGCATTTCATTGCATCAAACGCTATAGATGAACCTATTATGTTTTTAGGATGTTTGAAACAGTAGTTACGTAGGTTAGGTTATAATTGTGAATACCAAAAAAAACCTAGATAGAAATGCCTTTAAACCGAGACTTAACCGGAAACAAAAACCATTTGGGTTTTATAAAGAATCGCTCTACCTTAACCGAATAATATGAAAACTAAATTAAACCGGTTTTTAACCGGAATAAACTGGAATATTAAAACCGGTTTTAAGCCCTGTCTGAGCTCTTTTGCCCTCTCCTTACCATAAAAGGAAGTCAACGCAGTTCCACTGTACAAATAAACTATACTATCCGCAAAACTATCTGGCCGGTCAGGTCATAAATCATCGGAATTATGCTATCTCTCTCACACCTACACGGCTTATGGAGCGGGCCGAGCAGCAATAGGGGAACGGTAGCCGACGTTTATTGCCCTACCGGCCAGATGGTTTTGCGGATAGTATAGGTATTACTCAAGTTACCTGAAGGATATCTCCAAGTTCTCCCCTCCCCACACGTCCATCCTCATGTCATATTTGCCCAGCTTGATGAAGTACTTGCGGTCAATGCTGAACAATCCGCCTGCGATCATTGGCGTCCGGATCACTTGCGTGGGATCACTGAGGCGGGAGTTGCGCTCCGCGTGCGACAGGTATTCCCACTGTGGAAAGAATATCAGAGGGGCTAGACAAGGTGCATTACGCTAGCTAGCGTTTCTATTCGTTACGTTTTTAAACCAATCGCGTCACTTGTAGATGACGTGATACGAAAAGTCACGTGATCTACCAGTGACGCGATTGGTTTACAAACGAAACGAATAGAAACGCTGGTTAGCGTAATGCATCTTGTGTAGCCCCTCAGTATAGTTCCCGTCAAGTTAAAAAGGCCGCTGGCGATGTACCAGGGCCTGTATTCTAGGCGCTAAGAACCATATCGTCTTTGATCTGTTATCGCATTGTCAACGTTTTGATAGCTCTTATTTCCTTGACAGTAATGGCGTCTGACGTCAAAACAATACCGTAACAGGTCAAATACGATATGGTTTTTACCGCCGGGAATAGAGGCCCTGAACAGGCGCGCATTTATAGACGAAATTGGTGGTATGAAGGGGCACGGGGGAATACTCCGCCGGTATGCTCATGCGCGCACGTTATTAGTTGGCGACTGTACCCATGCGCAAACACAACCCCTTCACTTTAATTTTCCCTAATGAAAGTAGTTTATAGTCGGTGATCGAATTCGAGATCAAAATCTGACAGTTCTCATCTTTATTATTTAGTTATTTTAACATTATTTCATAACAACATGAATGAGAACTCGTGTAACCAGTATTAGGGTAAGTTTTATTGATAAAAATACCTACACTTAAACCAAAGTGCAGTGATCACAGCGAATGTGCGCCCGTTGAGGTTAGGATTTTTGATCTCGAATTCGATCACCGACTGTTTGTATTAATCCAGGGTATGCTAATATCTTAATGTCAAATTTCGTCCAAATCTGAGCTGTAGGTCAAGCAGTATATATATGTCGACATAATTACAGGCAATATATTTAAGAGTTTTTCTTAAGTGTAGAATTAATACCCAATTTTGACCGAAGACGTAAAGTGTACCTTAAAGACCAGTGTCCAGTCGAAACCGCCTCGAAGGTCAGCTGAAGCTCCAATGTACTGGAAGGTGTCCATGCTGATGACGTCGATGACAGGACACACCACTCGCGTTGGATCCTGGAAAGATTAATAAGTGCAATCAGTAAGTATAGGTTCACTTGGTATGTTTTCAATTTCAATTTCAATTGACTTCTGTTTGACCGTAAGGCCAGCCAGTTTGAAGCAGACCCTTACATGAAATCAAAAATCAAAATCAAAATATTTATTCAGTAAATTGGCCACATACGGGCTCTTTTACACGTCGGAAATATAGTGTGAGTCTACTAGAGCTTCGGACAAGACTATCATTGCGGAGAAGAAGCGCCGCTAGAAACTCCAGCAGTTCATTTTTTCAAACAAAATACAATAATACTTAAAACTAAGTTAAATTACAAGGTAATAAAGTAACAAATATTAATTATTAGAACTAGCACAAATAAAAACATTACAAATGTAAGGTCAAATAAACTAAAATAATGACTAGGAGAACAACACGACGAGGTCTCTAAGTCAAAAGCCATAACTGGAATAATTAACTGAACAAGTCCTTGCAGACGTGAACAGACCATGTTCTGAACTCCTGGTAATAGGATGACGAAAAACCCTCATCTGAATGATAGTCAAATTAGAACAGCTTGCCTAACTGGATTCCTTTAAGGAGACTTGACTATACGCAACACAACACTGCGGGGTTACTAGTGACGACGCGCTGGCAAAGTTGGTAGTGACTCTGCCTACGAAGCTAGTGGTCCTGGGTTCAAATCCCAGTAGGGGCAGATATTTGTGTGATGAGCGCGAGTATTTGTTTCTAAGTCTTGGATGTTTTCAATGTATTTTAGTATTTATTTCTCTATATCAGTATTTATAATTGGTGTCCAGTACCCATAGTACAAGGCTAGTGCTTAGTTTTGGACTAGGTCAATTGGTGTGACATTTGTCCCCTGATATTTGTCCCCACCTGATATGACATGGCTATGCAGTTCATTTTACGGCGAGCGTTAAGGATAGAGCTATAGCAGTTATATAGCTTGGTCTTTTTCTCTCAGCGTAAACTGAATTGCATAGCTATGTCATAATAACCCTGCAGCGATCATAATTGACGAGTTTTTTAAAGAATCGACAAGGCCAACGAGCGCACAGGCCATCTGTTGGTAAGTGGGATCTGCGACCCCCATTTGCATTCTTCAAGGCTACAATCCAAAGACCACCATAGCGTTGCCAACCTGAGGACTAGGATGAACTGCCTCTATGCTAGTATTTTCACAGGTTGTCTTATCCCTACACGGTTAAAGGATAAAAGAAGTTATTTTGGATATTGTCAGCGTCGTTTTCACCTCACTCCCCAAAAAGAGGCTAATGTTTTTCGCGTGAATGTATGTATTGTGATTCCTCTGCCTATTCTTTGTATGAGTGGGAAGAGTACGATAGATATATTTCCCACTCTTCGCACTCATATAAGGTCGAGTACTGGTCTCTGGCTGACTACTGGTGCCTTTACCCTAGGCTAAATGCGTTGAGGGATTTTAGTGTGCGGAGTGTTGGATTTGTGCTTACTCAAGGAGTGTTATCTAATTATTATAAAAGAAGAAACTGACTGACTGACATATCAACGCACAGCCCAAACCTAGAGATTCCACATTTGGCACGTAGGTTCCTTATGAGGTCTAGAGGAGCACTAAGAAAGTATTTTCCGAATATTGACCCCCAACGGGAAGAAATAGGGGAGTAGCAGGAACCTAATTCTAGTCCTCTAGTAGGCTATATTAGAACCTCCTTAGTCCTAAAGCTGCAGAAGGACCGGGATTTGTGTCTGTGTAATTTTGTATCTGTGTGTCTGTGTATTTGAGTTTGTCCGTGGCATTGTAGCTCCTAAATGGATTAACCGACTCAGACGCGTTTTTTTTTAATAGTATGCCGGTTTATTTTGGTTGATTTTTAGCTAAGTTTGATGGAAATCGGTACGGCCATTTTATAGATATTCTCCCTCTAAAAGTAAGGTTGCAATTATTACGGGAATTTTTACTTTCCTATTTAATAGCTAAACTCTATGACTGTGCAAAGATAAAATATTCGTTTATTTTAAGTGTCCCACTAAAAGAAGTCTCCCAACCACATCAGCAAAGGATCGTAAACGAATCCCAATATAAAAAGGCCTTGGGAACGCCTTGTTCTATCCTGCCGCAATGAGCCGGGACCGCCGGGATGTCTTTAACGAGCGGCTTGACCTGAGGTCAACCATGTTGGCTGGGGTATTCTTTATCGCATACAAATTCAACGGAGACCCATGCTAGTTCGACACCTGAAGCTAAATTTGACATAGATAATAGTAGTTTATGTGACTGTACATAATGAAGGGCATTAAACACGAGTGTGGGTTTATGAAACGAGCCGAAGGCGAGTTTCATAATAACATCACAAGTGTTTTAATGCCTAATTATGTACAGTTACATACACTTTATCTACCCACATATCATAAGCCTCCATGATACATTCAGGAGCCGCATAAAACAAAACAAATTTTAACCGGTAATGGCGGTAATGAAAAGATTGACAAGTTTTGTGGCAGCTACTTCATGTTACATTGCCATGGTATCTAGCTTTCTTCGTATGAAAGTGATTGCCAATACTCGCTTGATCTTCAAAAGTACGTGATTATTAATTTTGAGTAGGAACGCAAAAATAGGCTTTTATTTCTTTGTTACTTAAGTATGATAGCGTACGTAACTTATCCAGTTTTTCTTAGCTTTTTGTGGAACAGGTTGCAAATGAATTCGACATCGACTTGTTCTTTTGCGATAAAGAATAGCACCCAGAGGACTACGAATCTCCATTTAGATGCAGTGCGATAAAGTAACCTATTAATGAGAATGGCCGAATAAAAAGATATTCAAGTCTATCCGATTTCGATTCAGAATTTATCCATGAAATCAACGTTGTCTGATTCTGCGTTTCTGTTTTGTTTTTAATAATTGGGTATTTTAAGAGTACTATATTTTTACTCGTTTATACTTATATCTCGATTTCATAATGTGAAATAATGTAATAAAACAAAATAATGACCACCAAAAAATTATAACTAAAATTCGGCGAAGTAAAACATTCTATGAAACGAGTTTCGGTAATTCAAGGGTAAACCAAAATGATAATAATATTGTAAAATAAATTATATTAAAAGCATTTAATTCCGAATAAAAAAAATAAATCTTTATCAGTTATTTGAATCGGTGAACGCATTTCTGCATGTGTTTTAAAATAATAATATTCGTCAGATGAATTTTAGTTATCCAATTCTTTTAGATGGCAATAAAAAGAACAAATTGTAACTTTGATTGGCAGAATTAATATCTGGCAATTTGAAAAATCGACTTTTAATTTTGTACAACATAGAGATGCGTTTTTCGGATCTAAGAACATTTAAAAATATATTTTGTAATTAGTATTTTGGCCAACTCTGTGTAGAAAAATAGTACGAGTTTGTTATTTAAACATTGCGACACATCATGTCATGACACATGAATAATTTATTACAAAGTTAATTAACTTAATTATTATCTTAATAATTACGACAGATTTAATCAATACTAAATTACTAGCCAATATATCTATTTTTACTTCATCGATTTCTGCTGAAATCATTATGTTTTCAGGATATCTTAAACGGTAATCCCGTAGGTTAGGTCAGACTTGTGACTACTAAAAAAAACAAATACTGCGATATGTTTAATGGTGTTCCGATAAAATAAGTATAGATTATAGATACATACTTAAACTTTGCGTCAAATCATGTCATCACACATCAATCATTTATTACAAAATTAATTAACTCAGTCATTATTTTAATAACATGTTAGACATAATCAACACTAATTTACTAGCCAATGCATCTACAATTTGTTTTTGACGACCGGCACACGTTTTTGAGTCGCACGACTTGGATAAACCTTGGCCGAATTCACTTGAAAGTTTCTAGATTTTATTAATTGATAGCATGAGAATTAAAGGTTTTGTTTAGTTAACCAATTTTAGTCCTAGGCCATAGACTTTGCCTGGTCTTTTCGGGTTTAAAAAATTAAATCCCCTTACTCGCAGTCGCTGTTTTTTTTTATAATTGCCAAATCTGTCCTGGGGTCCTAGTTGGCTGCGTCTATATCGCGTGTCAAATGTGGATAAAGCATCCGTCACTGTCGTACTTATTGACGTATCAGAAGGTGACGGATGCCTTATCCACACTTTGTCACGCGATAAACAGCCATATTAGGCCTCTTGTTGTTAGAATAACTGCAACATGACTGATTATAGAAACACTAGAGGACGCCCGCGACTTCGTACGCGTAGAATTAATTTCCCGCTTGAAATTTGGTACAGTAGTTTCGGCTGTGCGTTGATATATTAGTCAGTCAGGTTTGCCTTTTATATAGATTCATAATGATTACTAGCGACCCGCCCTCGCTTCGCTTTGGTTTGTGTGAGTTTTCTGTTATACCCATACATAATGCAGATTTTTTTATACATAAACACCTTCCGTGAAAAAATATCTAACTGATGGTGAAAACCGCATGAAAATACGTTCAGTACCTAGTTTTTGAAATTATAGCGAACATACAAACAGACGTGGCGGGGAACTTTGTATTATAATGTATGTATGTTTGTATGTATGTGAACTGTTTATTGCACAAAAATATAAATATTAAAAAAATATTATTCACCTAATGTACACAGGCGAACTAAACCTAAATGGGATATCTTCCAGCTAACCTTGAACTAGATAATATTTAGTACGAGGGGTGATCAATAAGTTTTTAGAATCGGTATGAACCATCCTCATAATGATATTATTTTAATGTGGACTATACCAAGGCACTAATAAACGTTAAATTAGAGAAGAAAATAATTTACATAATAATGTAAAATGTGTAATGAATACATTTGTTTTTCTGTGATAGCTAAACAACAAACATCTGTTGTATAATACAATTTTACTTTTTTATTTTTCAACAAGTTATGTTTGCAGTGGACTTTTTTATTTCCAGCTCGGTCACCAAAATTTAGTGTGGCTTTTTCAGCCTTTTCCGGGATTATTGAGGCCTACAAATAAATACTGTGATTTTAGCTTTTAGCAATTATCAAATAACTTAGAAGAATTATATAACATTATTCTGCCATATAATTATGGAAAAAAAATATCAAATAAACTGATGAAAAAAAATAACGAATTTTCGGCAGGAATTATGCTTCAGAGATATCTAATTCACAAGGGTGCTGCTCTCGGACCTAAGTTCAGAAATGATAACCGCTCCCCCTGTTATTTAGCCCTAACTTTTGACTACTACCTCTCATTAACCAATGTTTAAAAATAACTACATAAAAATCACAAGCTGGTGATGACTTAGTGAAGGTACAAAATATGACCTCTAAAAGAAAATATATTTTTCAAGGGGTAAAATAAAACATTTAAATGACGTTAATAAATGTTTGCAAATATAGAAAGTGTGTATATTCCAATTAAAATATAATGATTTACATATCTCCTATTTTTTATACCGATTCTAAAAACTTATTGATCAACCCTCGTATTATTCATTTTTACCCAGTAGAAACATGGAAGAAACATGTATTAGTACAGTCACCAGCAATAATATATTATCAAACATTGGGCGCAAAAATATCTGACTCGCTCTTATACTTGTAATAAAGACGTGCCAGATATTTTAGCGCCCAATGTTGGATATTATATTATTGCTGATGACTGTACTCATATTACACATTTCACATCAACATGCATAATTTACTACGCTAGTTCGTCCCTGGGCCGATTTCGCAAGGGATTTACCCATAAACATTATATACTCGTATTTATGATAATATGACCCTTGTAGAAAGGTTTCGATACTAAGCGTGTCAATGAGAGATATATAGACTTTGAAAATGATATACTGCTAATGAATAATGTTATATTGAGAAACAAATCGCCCGTAAACTTAACAAGCAATAGAAACTATATAAAAGGTGAGCTGAAAAAAATAAATGCATACACATAATATATAGGTTTGTCTTAAATAAATACTTTTTTAAAATTCCTTTTTAAATGAGAAAATAAATAGGTAACAAATTCCTGCTAATGGCTAAAGAGTTTAAACGCTATAATGGTCTTTTTTACGTAACGACTAGAAATTTGTCTTAAAAAAATTAAACACGGTTACAATAAAATAACGTCCTTCCAAAGCCGGCGTTCGGGGAGTAAACACTGATAGGTAATAAAAAAAAATCTATTTTTTTCGATTCGCGCGTGTTTTGTACCAGAGTCTTGGAGTTTTTCTATGTATTAAAGTATTTATTACTCTATACAAGACTATTTATCGTTGTCTAGTTCCCATTACTACAAGACTTGACCCTAGTTTGGGACTTGGTCAATTTTTGTGAGATTATCCCCTGATATTTATTTATATTTTTACAAAAAAATATGATTAGTTTTTGTTAGTAATTATTAAACTACCGATTCACTTACTTAACAATAGATTTTGTAATCCATTTGATGAATCTCATCTACACAAATTAATCACAAATTTAATGCCTGTTGACTTACTTACTACCTACATAACATAACATTTATTTTTTTGCTGTAATTGTATACGGCATTCAATACACAGTAATTGCATTGTATTGTATTGTAATTAAGTATAATGAATTCTATATCTAAACTATTTTATCTCATAACAACACGTAACAATGCAGGGCAAGCTTTCAAAACTTAACTCAGTGCTTAAGCCAAGGTCATTTGTATTCATAAGATACGAATGTCACGGCCTAAACCGGAACACGATGACATTGTATCTTGAAAACGTTCCATGCAAGAAAATAGCAAGTTGTATGTATAAAGTTACGCCCACGGAATAGAAAAAACAGCGGAAGTGGCATGAGCTTCGCTTAGTATCAGACCTATTGTCGCCAATACTCAAACTATCATAAAAACAACACGCCACCATCGAAAATGTTTGGTGCGGCTATCGTTTTTACATTCGAAAATAGCACAATAAGGCATGTTTTTGGTTTTATTTCCTATTTTAGAAATATCAAAATATCGAAATAAGCGATTGCGGCAAAAGTATGGTAGGTTGCGCGGAACTCCGCATAACTATGCCACACTTTACACGCCCACTTGACACTTCTACTGTTTTTCTGTTCTGTGGTTTAGACCCAGTGACTCACCTGACGTGTAAAGGTGCGACCTCACCAATGCTTAATAAACGGTGACGGTACGGAATCGCAGTAACGCATCGTATGCGTACCATTTTTGACGCACGCTCCCCACATTTTGGAATGTAAAAACGATAGCCGCACCAAACATTTTCCATGGTGGCGTGTTGTTTTTATGATAGTTTGAGTATTGGCGACAACAGGGGCCCTAATATGGCTGCGTTTATCGCGTGATAAAGTTTGTATAAGGCATCCGTCACCTTCTGACACGTCAATAAGAAAGAGAGTGACGGATGCTTTATCCATATTTGACACGCGATATAGATGCATCCATACTAGGCCCGCTGGTCTGATACGAAGCGAAGCTCATGCCACATGCCACTTCCAATGTTTTTTTTCTATTCTGTGGTCTAAACGTACTGCTCCGATGTATATCAGGGCATCTATTCAACACGGTAAAAACAATATCGATATCGTTTTTACCGTCGGGAATAGAGGCGCTGATCAGTTAAACAATTGACTTACGACAAAGATATACTGGTTGATCGGTCTACGCATACATAATAAGCTGTTACGACGTGTCTTAATTTTGGCCGATTGTTGCAGTGTCAGCGAAGTATTTAAAAGAATAACATACTGCTTAGTATGAATGGAGCATCTTCAGTTTATAAGTCAAAGGAAATTCAAGTCTCGTTAGTTGTGAATAAGAACGTAAATGGCGATAGGAGTTGCATATCATACGAGATAATTCTTAGGAAATTACGAAATGATGACATGGAACAAAGCCATATAGTTTTAAGTTAAGGTCTTAATTCCAATAGTGTTGCATAGTGTGATATTTAAGTATTGGAAGTGTTTAATCTTTAATGATCATCTAAGCCGTGTAACTTATTTCTTAACAGAAAAGTGTTGTTGGATTCAAACTCAACGCTAAATCGTTATAATAGAGGGAAGTGAGCTTGTCTATGAAGCAGTCCCAGGTTTGATTTCTGGTAAGGGCAAGTTGTGTGTTGGAACTTTGAAACATGAATATGGCTGGTGTGGTTACGTACAGTCAAGTTCATAAATAAGTGTACACTTTAGTACCTTGTCTATTTAACGTCATGTTTAAACTGCCATAATTATGAATTGTCACCGCTATTAAAGTGACAAGGTACTACTAAAAAGAGCGTCGGTGGCCTAGTGGCTTAGGGGGTCGACTCGTGATCGTAAGGTACCGAGTTCGAACCCCCGCGGTCACCATGTACCAATGAGTTTTTCTAACTTAAGTGCATTACCCGACGCTCTTACGGTGAAGGAAAAACATCGTGAGGAAACCTGCACATTGGAACAGCTGAGTGTGTAAGAGGGTAATTGTACAAAAGATCCTAAAGGGTCGAAGTGTATCCGAAAGGACCCATCTGTAAGATAAGATAAGACAAGGTACTAAAGTCTACACAATATTTATGAACTCAACTGTACAAGAAAACGCTTTTAATGACTATTTGCGATGTTGACGCAGCTTTAACGTATTTTGAGCTTCGGTGTGGTCGCTTCTTAAAATAGCTTCCTATTAACAACGACAATTTCCATAACTAGTTTCTATTTTCGATCTGTGATCCAACAAATCCTAGGTGACGCACCAAAAGGCAAATAAAACAAGAAACCGCCTTCAAAAACGTAAAAAAAGAACTTCTTTTCAAACGGCAATAAGTCAGTCCAACTGAAGTCGGTGTTTGGTTAAAAATATTGTGGGACGCGAAAAAATATTTTTTTTTCAACATTTTATTTTACCATGTATAACTATGCCAAACTACAGCTTTGTAGTACTTACTAAGACTCTCTGAGTTAAGCCGCGGACAGTCGGACAGATGGACAGACCAAAATGGCGAAACTAGTGTGACGGAACCAGTAATGGACAAGGACCAATGATGGACACTTGATTCTTATTTTACAGAAGATATTTAACGGTTATTCATTTGTTTTGCAACAATCAATTTAGCACCGTATGAAATTTGAATTAAGAGTGAAGTGTCCATTACTGGTGCCTGACAGCTAAAAGTATCCATTATTGGTGCCGTCACCCTTTAAGGGTTCATTGTTGACAACGGAACCCAAAAAACGACATGCAGGAACATATTTTTTAAACTAATTAAAAAACGTGCAGCTTGAAAAACATTAAAAACCTCACGACATCCGTAAAAATCTGATTGCGACGATAAAGGAATGAATGACATGTAATCGGTGCAATAAAAAATGCAACCACACCGCCATTAAAACGCCACATCTTTTCCTTTATCATTTATTCCAATCACAGAAAAAACAGTAGAAGTGTCAAGTGGGCGTGTAACGTGTGGCATGGTTATGCGGAGTTCCGCGCAACCTACCATACTTTTGCCGCGATCGCTTATTTCGATATTTCGATATTTCTAAAATAGGAAATAAGTCCAGAAGCATGCCTTGTTGTGCTATTTTGGAATGTAAAAACGATAGCCGCACCAAAAACATTTTGCATGGTGGCGTGTTGTTTTTATAATAGTTTGAGTATTGGCGACAACAGAGGGCTTAATGTGTAACGCACTCGCAATCACGATCGTTTTCATTTTGAAAATCGAAGGCTTGTCTGCATACAAAATGAAAACAATTGCTCCACTTTGAAGCCGGTTGCGATTGCGAGTGCGTTAGACAATAAGCCTTTTGGTCTGATACTAAGTGAAGCTCATGCCACTTCCACTGTTTTTTCTATTCCGTGATTCCAATTGCCGTAATCCTTTTACGCGGCAAAGGCGATTCGGTCTAGCGAACTGGGTTAACTTAAACTCTTTTTGTACTGGGATTACGGCAATGAAGAGAACACTACATAATTCTGAAGTATCGTAATATATATCGAACTAATTGATCTTTCATATTTCAAGTTTTAAGAGGCCTTATACGAAATTTTGCCGATTTCGCTGATTTACGTGATTTTACAGACGTGATTTAGAGAGTTGAAATACTGTATTTCTTTAAGTTTTAATGCACAACACGAAAGATAATTTCTAATTTTAACGAATGTATGAGCAACTTTTTTGTTTTTATTATTTTATTTTGATTAATCAACCTGACACCGGCGTCTGTTATGTGAATTTTGCTGGAAGAGGTTTAGAATGTCACATATTTATTCATGAATCGTTTTGACGTCTTAACGGTATGAAAAATTTACAACGTATTGCTGTGAAAGTCGTCTAAAAAATGTATGAATTACTTTTTACCACTTTCATATAAATTTTTCGACGAAAAAAGTAATAAACTTGGTAATTTTTTATAGAAAACGGTCAAAAATATTTTTGATGTCGGCTACTCAGAACTCTCGTTCCTAAAATTAAAACAACATAAATAAACTTTAGTTCAAAATCAGTCACCCCCTAAATCAAGGCATGACAGATATTTTTTGAGCGAAATATTGGGAACGTTATTATTGTTGGTGATTGTACAATGTACTTGTTATTCGAATGTTATTTAGATCTTACACCTCGAGTTGCCTAAGACTCGATGGAAGACGAGACATTGTGTAAGACGAACAAACACCCTTCACTACAGTTGCTAGGTCCAACTTAGACAGGTCAGATGATGTCATTCTATATAATCTGACTTATTTTATAAAACATATCTTTGAAACAATGCTTTTTCACATCAGCACCTCAAAAAGGCAAGTTGTATAGAATGTTTTGACGGCTACGCGATTTTAGCCGCGCTTCACAACTCTCATTACGTAGAATCTTTCGACACCGTACGACATAGTTCACATAGTTCGGTTAAAGAAGCTAAAATAAATGTATCAAATCGTGTAGTTTGAGTTACCTTCTGTTTTTTGTGGTAGCGGTGACCCCCATGTATGACTTCACTTCATAATTATAAAACAAAGTCCCTCGCCACGTCTGTCTGTGTATTTTCGCGATGATCTCAAAAACAACTGAACGGATTTTCATGCGGTTTTCACCATAAGTTAGATAATTTTTCACGAAAGGTTTTTATGTAAGTTCCTATAATTACTTTATGTAGTTACAAGGTTTATGTAGTTACAAGGTGTTCTTCACCAAAACTCACATAAACTCACATAAGCTAGTAACATACTAAGAGTTCCCAGCCTAAGGCCGAGTGTTTTCGGCAAGAGAGGGGGTAGAAGGTAGGTATTTTTTTTGTGAATATCTCAAATACTGAGTTTCCTAGATAACAAATAAATTAAAATTAAACAATAATGCTAAAATGTTTTACAAAATGGTACAGACAAGGACTTTAATTGTTATGCCACTATGGAACCCTGTCGCATAACAATAATCATAAATTTTGGCGTAGTTTCTTTCATGTGGTTTGACGCTGTCATTATGACAGGGTTCCGTAGTGGCACAACAATTAAAGTCCTTGACTGTACATTAATCAACAGGTTAATATCGGTTGACGGACGGACGGTATATCTATTAGTATGGACACAGCCTGAACTTTATTACGGTAATAACTCAGTCCCTCTCGCTCTGGGATTAGGCCATGTTTGCTCGCGCTGATCTATGCGCAAGACTTTCGAACTAAATCTCTTGTGAAACCTCGGACCGAACTTATTCTATACCATGCCATGATTCACATGGTAGTGATTTACGAAGCTAGTGGTCCCGAGTTCGATTAGAAAAAATCCTGTTTTTATTGAAAACTAGAGGATGCCCGCAACTTCGTACGCGTAGAATTAGTTTCCCGCTACTCCCCTCATTTCTTCCCGTTGGGGGCCGATTTTCGGAAAATCCTTTCTCAGTGCTCATTTACATCATGAAGGGAACCCCTGTACCAAATTTCAAGTTTCTAGCTGTAGTAGTTTCGGCTGTACGTTGATATATAAGTCAGTCAGGTTTGCCTTTTATATATATATATATATATATATATAGATAATAGACCAAATACGGCTAAGTGTGCGATCTGATATTTTATTTGTGAAAGGCCAAATTGTAAACCACATTTAATGCAAATAAAGATTACTTACTTACTTACTTACCATTTTAAGAAACAAATTTTGTCTTTTTTGTATTGCATTGACTCTTTTAGCCTTTGCTGTAAATATTTTACGACGTTGATGTGCTTTGTTTGGTTTTAAAATATTAAACAACAAAATCATGAATAATTTTGGTCTAAGTTAATTCCTGCTTAGGGCAAAGTATTTGTTCCAGAGTCTATGACGTGTTCTATTTATTTCTTTGTTATGAGTATAATTTGTCTATACACACAGTCTAGGAACTAGTATATTTTTTGTATGACCCCTAATAATACATAATTTTTTTAGACATTTAAAACGTAGCAATTGTAAGAAAGCAAAGTTCAATTATGCTGGCTGGCTGTCCTAACCAGAAAAGTCTGATCTCCGATATCAAATAGCATCCATGAATCTAAAAGTCAATGTATAATGGTACATCTACATGATATCATCGTTAAAGAATACGACCACTACTATCTCGTTAAACCACGATGTAAAGAAACGAGCGGAGTGTCTAAAATTTAAGTCAATATTTTGCATTGACTTTTTAACCCCTATTAAAAGAGGGGTGTTATAAATTTAACCTGTGTATTTGAATGTTTCTGTGTATCTGTGTGTCTGTCTATGGCATCGTAGCTCCCAAATGAATGAAACGATTTAGACGCGGTACTGTATACACATATAAACACATATACTTTGTCGGGGGGTAAAAAACCAAAGCCATGCTAAACTGATACAACAGCTCTTCACGTAAATTTTATCTGTTGACGAAACATACATACAATCACGCCTCTTTCCCGTAGGGGGAGGCAGAGAACTTCCTTCCACTTGCTACGATCCAGACAAACTCCCCTCGCTTCCTCCACACTCATGTCTCTTCATACACGTGCGTAGATTACTCCAGAGTCTCCTGACCTGGCCCTTTCCTAATACGTCCTCGATCTGATCGTGGATCGTTCGCCTTGCCGAAATATACTTAAAAATCTCTATTTCTTTCTATCCTCCGTGATACTTGGCTATGGCCACTAGTTCCGGCAAATCGCAGCAAAAACATTTGATTGATGAGCTCTGGGCTAATGCTAGCGAAACTTACTCGCACAAAAACTAGCTTTATTATGTAGTAAGTTAATCACGACCAAGAAAATAAAAGTATCTTCAAGAGGATCTTCAAGTATTTTTGGCAATGTTCTACGTTAATTTGGGAACACGAGTACGTTTTGAAAATTTTGTAGGTAAATTATTATATATATATTTTTTTAAGTTAGGTACTTATCTGAGATAAGATCCTCGAAATAAAACGTTACTTTAGTTTTCGAGGATTCTGATGTTATCTGATGTCATGTCCTGATTGTTCGGTTGGGTGGAGATTAGCCTTGGTTTGAGGGTTCCGCACCTCAAATAATTTTTACGTTAGTATTTTTATGTAGCTCATTATTGGGGATGCATAATAGTCAATGTGTTTGTATAATCTAGGTTCGAGAAATTGGGTTACTTGCCCGAATTTAATTGTCACATTTATTTTAGTACGGTAAATTTTTTCAACTACTTGTTCTGATTTTCGTTTTTGACATTTGTTTTGAAATGAAAGCGATATAAATAAGTTTGTACAATTATTATAATAACAATGAAAATTTGACCCTTAAAATTTAGAACAAATAAATAACTGGGATGACAGGTGTTTGCTAATTAAAAAGAACAATTTGTTTCACTCGTCATAGTCTAAAACCTAGACTAAGCATGGGCTATATCTAGACTGTACTAGTCCGTGTGACTTCTCAGTCAGACAAACAATACATGACGAAAACAATTGAACAGTTCTGAAAAATGTTTGTCACAGAACCCTCATTAAGTGACCGACTCACAAACAACCAGTTCTTTCTCACAACATGTAACCTAAGATCTCTTTCATGGATCTGGGGACAATCAGGGACTTTCCGTAAAGCGACACTTAGGCCGCGTTCATACCAAACGTAGTGTCAGCCACCGCATGTTACGCAGTTTACTAGTTTTCCTTTGATATTCAACTTTTCGTTCACACCAAACTGACATTACGCTGCTCACTGCTGCTATACTGTGTAACAGCAGGCGGCTGACAATACGTTTGGTGTGAACGCGACCTTAGGATCACGTCGTTGATAGTGCAATACCGCGTAAGTAACAAGTTCAATACGTTACAAAATTCACGTTACTGACTTACTTGCTAAGGTTTATTTTGCACCTTATGAATGTGTTACCATAGCTGATTATGGCTAAACTAGATAGTATGTTTAGGTAATGTTACGACGGGCTTGAATTACCGACAATTGTTTCCCAGAATGTTTTTTTCTGCTGAAGTCATGTGGTTTTCTAGAAATTCTGCAAAATTATTAAGTAGGTTAAGGTAGGTTAGATTGAGCGACGATCTGCGCAAGGTGGCTGGCAAGAGCTGGATGAGAGTGCCCACGAATCGTGCTCGTTGGCGTGCAATGGGAGAGGCCTACGTCCAGCAGTGAACTAATATAGGCTGATGATGATGATGAAGTTTGGATAGGCTTAAGGTGCTTTTCCACCGGCGACTTGAGACGAGAATTCAAATTTGTGTTAAAACGACCATTACCACGGAATATGCGTGAGGAGGAAGTTGAAAAATTTCAATACTAATTTCGATTGACCTACGACGCGTTTGCCTAGTTGGTAGCTAGCGGTCCTGAGCTCAAATCCCGATAATGGCAGATATAATATTTTGTGTCTGCCTAAAAGATGAAATTAAAGTTCTTAAAATAAATACGTGGATAAATCTAGTATAAATTCATCTATTTAAGTATATTTATCGTTCTACTTATAGTAAAAGCCTAGAAGCTTTATTTGGAACTATGTTATTTTATATAAGACGTCCCCTGATATTTATTTTATTTAATATCTCACCGAATTCTTGACGTGGCCTTACAAGATGGAGGGACGTTAATTTCCCCTGAGTCCTTATGGTTGTTTCCCAACTAGTTATATGAATCTTGTCATAGTTTTCAAAACATAATAAATAAACATCAGGGACCTTAAGGGCCTGTTTCACAATAGTCAAGTAAAGCATATCTGACACATAAATGTAGCCCTCTGCTAGCTACCTTTAGCTACCTCTTTGGCAGACGGATAAAAATGCATGTTGACATGAATCAATTATATTCATTCGTTGGGTAACCGCATTCGGTAGTAATAACACATTTTATAGACTGCCATTATGGTGAAATTAAATAAACAGCTCTCCATTCCACACACATTGATTCTGATCGAGCGTCGGCTTTCAAATCTAGCACATTAGGTTTAAATTGGTCGTTAGAAATCAGTTTATAAGCCTTATTTACACGAGGTTAGTAGCTGTCACTTGTATTTTGTACTTGGTACTTGTAGCAGAGGAAAGTAATTAAGCGTTTGTATTTGACAAAGGCAAGTTAAAAGAATAAGTTATTGATGCAAGTATTAAATAGACGAAAACCCTCTATAATAATTAATTACTATAAAACTGTCCAACCTATTTTCGTCATTTTTGTTGTTTAAGAACCATCCATACGCAGATAGGTATACATAGAGATAAACAAATTAAACTTATTGGGCTGTTTGCGTTCGTAGTTAAAAATGACAAGCATCCCATTTAAACTTCGTCAGTAAAATCTAACTAAGCACTTATTATTTCATAAGATATTTAAACAACTCTAGAGACTAGGAGCTGAAGATCACTTTATGATAGTACCTTTAGATTAAAACTCAAGTTCACCACCTTCCAACTTCGTCAAAAAACACCTAAGATGCGAGATACTACACAAAATAGTGAATAATTTTCTAATGTGTCTTAAAATATTTGCATAGATATTTTTTACTTGTTACGAAAAACAGTTTTTATTTAATATTGTCACTTTATTTTATAACTTAACGCACATATTTCTTCATTCCATTTAATACGTTTCACCATCGAATAAAACAGAACGACAATCACGTAGTTTAGTGCTAAGCGCAAGTACTAAGCCCGTGTAAACCGCACTATAGAGGTAGGCCATTTAAGTCTAGATTACGCGGTTTTGGTCATCACGTACGTTGCGTACGCGCTGGCATTAGAGTTGCATCACCTGACAGTAATTGGTATCGTTTTGTGTTTGTAGTATAATGGGTGAACTATGGCGATCGCGCCGCCATTTTGGTTAATTGCAAAATGGCGAAATATTTGCGAAATGTTAGTTCCGTGTAAATTGAGATCGGTGTTTTTATATTACTAATCGTACTAAATATTACAAATGCGAAAGTTTGGATGTTTGTTACACAATCACGCCAGAACGGCTAAACGGATCTGGATGAAAATTTGGTACAGAGATAGATCGTAGTCTGGAATGGCACATAAGCTACTCTTTATACCCGAAATTTGGACAGTTATCGAGGGAATAGCGACGAACGACTTCTACGCGGACGTAGTCGCGCGCAAAAGCTAGTATTATAAATGCGGAAGTTAGTGTGTTAGTTTGTTACTCCTTCATGCTGCAATGGCTGGACGGATTTGGATGAAATTTGGAATGGAGATAGCTTATACAGTGGATGAAATTACGTGGTTGATGAAACCTAGCAACATAATAAATCAAAACTCTTCTATAGGTTACATTTATGAATTATGTAATGTAAGTACATTTAAGGTTCTGCCCGCGACACCGTCCGCGTAAAAGTAATTTATAGCAATTATTTTCCTTTCGGAAGTTTAACGTGCTATTCCACACTATAATCCATCCTTGTGCCAAATTTCTTCCAAATCCGTTCAGCCGTTCTATTGTGATTGAGTAACAAACATTCAAACTTTTGCATATTATAATAATACTAGCTTCTGCCCGCGACTTCGTCGGCATAGGTTTCGGTTTTCATTTTCAGTAGTCTATGGGTTAATCCAGTGTAAAAGCTAACTCCATTACAAATTTTATCTAAATCCGTCCAGCTGTTGCAGTGTGAACGAGTAACAAACTAATACACACACAAACTTTCGCATTTATAATATTAGTAGGATTAGTAAAATACGACTAAAATGTTTATATCTAAAACATTGTTGTGGCCTGTTTCACAATACAAGTAAATTTATGTGCCAGTTAAAGTTAGCTCTCTCCTTTTTGTTTAAGTGTAAGAAAAGGAAAGGGCTAATTTTATGTGTCAGATATGCTTTACTTGACGTTTGTGAAACAGGCCCTTAGGCTCGTACAGAATTGAGACGGAATTAACAATTGGTTGGAATTAATAATAATTCAGAACAACCTCGTAAGTAGTAACACATTTTTTTTTCACTGAAATCAACAGCGGAAGTGTTAAAAGCACTTCAATTCTTGTAACGACAGGTGATTGAAGCCTCACGACCTCACTTAACCTGACCTCATGATACCCGTTAATAAAGACAACATTGACCACCCACTTATACGACTTTAAAGGCTTAATGGAGTTATATAACAAGGTGTAATGAAAACACTCGTATAAAATGCTTATAAAGGAATTAATATGTGTTTTTAGGGTTCCGTACCTCAAAAGGAAAAAAACGGAACCCTATAGGATCACTTTGTTGTCCGTCTGTCCGTCTATCCGTGTGTCAAGACCCTATATCTCGGGAACGCGTGGAGGTATCGAGTTCAAATTTAAACCATATACTCAAATCTACAGTCCCTCGAAGCTGTGAAAAAATCGATTTTCTACATTTACGTAAAAGAAAGATACGGCCGTTTATGTCGCAAAAAACTTGTATTTCGACACTCTCGAGGGAATCAAAATGTATAGGGTATTTCCCATTGACCTAGAACTATGAAATTTGGCAAGTAACACCGTCTTTTACTACAAGTATAGGAAAAAATCTGAAATGTGTAATTTGAAATCACAAAAAAAACAGGATATTTATGCAAGGAACGGCGGCGGTGCAAATTTTGAATTGAGTTGACCGTGTCATGTGCGGAACCCTCGGTGGGCGAGTCCGACTCGCCTTGTCCGGTTTTTTTAACTATTAAAAAAAGATGTGTGTGTCTGTCTATGTGAGTGGAGTGGAGTATTTTTTAGAAAGAATTTGATAAAAATCAGTTGGGATGTTTCCAGATATAATTATGGTCTAAGATCCGAATAGGAGACGAGCTTCACCCAGCTGTTTATTCGATAAAAAGTATTTTATATCAAATTTAATATAGGTAGTAAGTAATATTTTGGCGAATAGGTTGGCTGAAAAATTTCAGTGCAGTACAGCCATGTACACTGAAATGTCACCAGTCATTGTCAGGATGGTGAAATTGGGGGCATCTTCTTCTCAGAGGACGAAACAAAACGGCAATGCGAGTTTTTATCATTTCGCTCGTAGATTAAATAAATCGAAACTTCCGAGGAAAAATATTGAAGGTATTCTAGAATTCTTTGTTAAAACAACAAGAAGTATAAGTAGATAAGTATAAAAAATGTCGTCAGTATTGGGAAATGAACAATTTTCTAAATGTTAATTAATAACTACTCTAAATTACTGTAGCAAATCGACAATGATCAGATTAGATGGATGAACTTTCTGATATCCCGGTTCATAAATTGAGGTGACATAGTTGAACATAGCATGACGTCAGACGTCTAAAATCACGTCGGTTCATATCCTGAACGTTGGAATTGGAATTCAACCGGAACAAGAGAATTTATTTATTTATTTATTTATTTAGGAGATAACACAGAAACATACATAGAGTGTAACATAATTTGTAAATTGGTTCTATAAATACAGATGCTTCCCTGAATGTATCTCACTATGAACACAAGAGATACTAAGTTAAAATTACAGCATGCAATGTACTTAATTAAGACTTAATGATTAAAAAAAAAAAAAAAAAAGACATTAAACAACAGAAACACATTGAACTATTAATGCTTGTGTAAATTTACAACAGAAGCTTTAAACTGGGCGCGGGATTGTGAAAATAGGTCTATGTCATTAAGAAATCTATTGTGATAGCCACACAGCCTATATATGGGTGCACGTTTCCCGGCGTTAGTCTTAGTTTTGGGAAGACTGAAAAGATGTTTAGACCTCGTTGATCTAAGAGGAGCACGGAGATGAATTCTTGACAGGAGTTCTGGGCAATCGACGTCACCCACACAAATATTACGCAACATGATAGCATCGGCAATGAATCGTCTATCGCGGAGGGAAAGCATACCATATTTGGCCAAAAGCTGGTCATAGGAACATCGCCGAGATCGCATTCTGAAATTAAGACGGCGCAGAAACCTTTTCTGAACCATCTCCAACCTGTCACGGTAAACATCATAAAAAGGGTTCCACGCCACTGAGACATACTCGAGATTAGACCTTACCAAGGATTGGTATAAGTAAATTAAGCTCTTTTTCTGTTTAAATGGTTTGGTAATGCGCATTGTAAAACCCAACATTTGGTACGCTTTCCTAACAATATGGTCAATATGAGTATCCAATGTAAGTTTTTTGTCGAGGATTAGTCCCAGATCGCGTATACTTGTGACTGTTTCAAGTGGATGATTGTTTAAACTAAATGAATTACGCAGTTCGTTATGCTTTCGTGAAAATACAATATGCTTACATTTGTTGTACGCTAAGGATAATTTATTCTTTTCGCAATATCTGTTCAGTCTATTTAAATCGGCCTGAATGAGTAGGGCATCTTCATTTGATCGAACTTTTCTGAAGATTTTCAAATCGTCGGCGTACAACAGAAAGTTACAGTTCGTGAAACATGATGAGATGTCGTTGATAAACAAGGTAAATAGAAGTGGACCCACTATCGAACCTTGCGGCACTCCAGACGTTACCACAGTAGGCGCCGACATGTGCCCATTAACTACAACAGACTGAGTGCGGTTTTGTAGGTACGAGGCAAACCATCTGAGGAGATTACCCTTTATTCCATTGTATGACAACTTCCTTAGGAGTATTAAGTGATCAACTTTGTCAAAAGCCTTCTGGAAATCGGTGTAAATTGTGTCTACTTGTTCCTTCTCATCCAAGGCCCGAAATATAGAGTCTGTAAATATGGTGAGATTTGTAGCAGTGGATTTACCCTTGACGAATCCATGTTGCTCTTGCAGTATATGATTTTTAAGCATTTCTGAGACCCGACCATGCACCAGTTTTTCAAAGACTTTGGGGATACAAGACAGAATGGAGATTGGTCGGTAATTTTGCACAATATCTTTAGCGCCCGATTTGTGGATAGGAGTTATGTGGGCTGCTTTCCATTGTTCCGGAAATATACCACTACGTAGGCAGTTATTAAACATTAGTTGAAGGGGTAGTGCTAGAGCACTGCACGCCCGTTTTATAAATATTGGACTTAAACCATCTGGACCTGGACCTTTGTTCTCATCCGTTTGCTTCAAGACCGAGAGGACTTCAAACTTTGTGAAGGACAAGCTGCACATAGGACCGACTGAGTAATCAGAATCAAGCTGCTCATGTACATGTATATCATAGGCACCCGAAGAAACGGGTTCATAAACTGATTGAAAGTAATCTGCAAACATACCGCAAATTCCCTCAGGACAGTTAGAGGTTACGTTGTCGAATTTCATAACTTCGGGGAAGCCCGAGTTCGACTGCCTAAGATTTGATGAGTATTTCCAGAATTGTTTAATATTAGTGAGCAATGAATTTTCTATGTTTTCTATATAATTATGATAACATTTTTGTAATAGAAGCTTGACTCGAGAGCGCAGCAAGGCAAATTCTTGGTAATCTCGGGACGATCCATAAGTTTTCCATCTCGACCTTATTTTGTGCTTACGTCGCAATGTGCTTATTAAACTTTTAGAAAACCAAACGGGAAAGTGTGAAGTTTTTGGTTTTGACATAGGGACATGGGTTTTTATAATTGTGTTTATGTGCGTATAGAATTTTAGGATGCAGGCCTCAGGATCCAAGCTGTCAAACTCTGATGTCCAATCGATTGAGTTGATGTCTGAAATAATTTTATTATAGTCAGCTTTATAATAATTATGCCTACGTCTGTTTGTGAAACGCATTGCCCTGGGCTCGGACATGTCACATAAAATATCCAAAGATGGGTGATGTGGAACAGTGTCCAGTAATGGATCAACAGATAATGTCAACTCACATCTTTGGACGCTGCTAAAAACCAGGTCCAATGCTCTACCATTTTCGTTGAAAACATTGTTAAATTGCTTAAGATTTGCAAATGCCATTGTGTACGCGAGTATTTTAGCTACTTCGTTTTCAGTGTCTACCGGTGAATTAGGTACAGTATTATTAATAAATGACCACTTAACGTTAGGCAAGTTATAGTCGCCCATTAAAAGCACCGAACCCGGACACAAGTTTAAGTATGCGTTTTGAACACGGGAAAAGTAAGATTCATAAATGTTATTCCGCGAGGAAGGCGGTATATAGCATGCGCACATGAGTAAACTATATTTCCCAGGGAACAATAGGAATACCTCCTCAAGATCGTCTGCCTCAAGCTCAAACCGCCTAGTGGCGGTGATGCCCTTTTTCACAGCAACAAGAACACCCCCCCCGGTTTTTTTATGCGTCGCTTGGAAATTACGATCACGCCGGAAGATTACATAATCGTCGGATAAGATTTCGGCATCCAGTATGGACTCATTAAGCCAGGTTTCCACCAGAACAATTACGTCAAAGGTGCATGTTAACACATTTAAGCGCAGCTTATCTAACTTAGATTTTAGGCCACCACAATTTTGATAGTAAACGGAGAGTCTATTATTATACATTTTTGATAATATTGGAGAGTAGAGTCTTAATATATTGAACTGTGTAGCGCCCAGCCATTGAGTTTAAGTAATGTATGCAGATTTCATAAATCAAGGATCCAGCTGCTGTGACAAGATAACACTTACATAGTCATATTTTTAACAGATCACTATCATTGCGAATATGGAGGACACACGCATCATCGGCCTTCCGCAGCAGAATATTGGCATTTTTCACCCACACGTACTTGTAACCCTTGTCTTTAGCTTGTTTTCGGGCTTTGCCAAATAAGATCTTATTCTTTAACGTGAGATGTTCGTTGACGTAGAAGAGTCTGGTGTCAGCTACAGTGGCGGAGTTAGTTCGGGAGAAGAGGTCGGCGGTGGTCAGGTTCCGGCGAGAACGGGCCGCGGCAATGACTTCGTCGCGCAGGTGTCTAGTTGTAAGTTGAATCACTATATTTTTCGGACGATCACTAGGGATACCGTGAGCTATGCGATGAACTGCCCTTATTTTATCAGCAGATAGCTCAACTCCGAGCAGCCGTCCTATATCACTAGCCATCTGCACAAGGTTTTCTCCTTTTTTTTCCGGAATGTTTTGGATTTCTACATTGCAGATGCGTGCGGATTGGTCCATGCCATCAAATTTTTCCTGAAGGTCTTCTAGGTCCTTACGAAGATGCTCGTTTTCGGCCTTCAACGAGGTGTCGTTATGAGAAAATGGCATTGTTTCCAATTTCTGTTCCATCTTCAATAGGTTTTCCTCACAGGTGTTTATTCGTTTGTTTAGATTTTGTACGTCTGCCTTAAGAGTGTTTGTGACATCCTGGATGGCCTGATGAATGTCATTGCGCCATTGCTCGCACAAGGTTTTAAATTTTGAGTCCAAGTAGGCGGTCACCGCTTCAGTGTCGATGTTCAAGATTGATGCGCCAGCTTCCATTGTTTGCTTAGGCGAACTAACGGCACTAGAGCTTAATTGCTTTTTCCCCTTGCACACGAGACATTTCCATTTTAATCTGTTCATAGGCAGAATTTTCTTAAAGTCTCCTTCGGTTAACTCTGCGCATAAGTAATGCAAATTTAGAAGACATGCTGTACACTTGATGGAGTCCTTGTCCGCAAGACTTTTTTTGCACCTACCACAGTCCATTTTGCAACACGCACTTAGGGGCGCTCTCACAAAGTAATATTTCTTAAATGTTTTCTGCACTCTAACCTCTGTGAGGCTACGCTTCTTATGAACGGTCTGCGCGTAGATAATCTATGAGGCAGCTATCGCGTTATGACGCGGCAGGTAGCCGGCGACTATTCGCGTGCGTCACGCGGGTCGCGCCACGCTAAACTAGCCGCTAAGTCTTACGCGTAACCGTGGAGATCGCGTACGCTTGTGCTGCGGAGATTACTAACTACCCGTGCTAACCGTTGCGGGTATGACGATGTAGTTCAATCAGTTTTGTTTATTTTAACCACTTTTTACGCGTTAAACTGTTGTTTTAGATACTTATAAATAAACTCACTGCCACTCGAACTGTGTCACACTATAATTTCACTAGTATAAAAGGTAAATAAGCCAGTTATTGATTTATTTTCTGGGAGCAAAAGATAAACGTTGCTCACTACCAGATTGATCAAAGAATATGTGATCAAAGAAGAGAAATCGAAATCGTAACTACATTGCTTACAAACAAGCCTTAAAATGGAAATCGTTTTCCATAAATGAGTGCAAACACGCTTGGAATGCCTAAAAGACTCTTACAAGAGTAAGTATAATATAAGGCTCCTTGGCATGGGCATTCTAAGACGTCATAATAACGTTTACAAAAAACAGGGGACCTTTAATAGTAGATTATACACCGAGGGGATAAAGTACTGTTTTGTCACGGGCGCGATATTGAATCCTGAGCAAATGAGGGACTACAGATTTAAAACGGAGTCCTGAGTGCAGCGAGGGATTTAATATCGCGCCCGTGACAAAACAGTGCTTTATCCCAAAGGAGAATACTCTACTTTCTCACCTTTTGCGAGACTATAAGAAGCAAGGCTACTTACTAGAAACAACGTTTTATTAAAACTTGAAGTACCTTATTAAAAAAAACGTACACGACAAATGTCAATTAGGATTTACATTATAGACCCGTATCATTATAGCTTAGGCTCGGCATTAGAAAAACTCATTTTCTACCCGAGTGGCGCTCGGTTCCCGACGTCTGAAGTTAATGTGACAATTACTAGAATTACGTAATTTTTTATTTATTTTTTATTCAAAGATCGTTGGCTTTAAATTAAAAGTTTATTACCGTAGCACATTAATTGAACATTGTTTTCCCTGCTAAGTCTTGTAAAAGGTCAGGTAAAAATCAGGTGCAAAACTGTGATAAGAATAATATTGTAATAGGGTGACGGCACCAATGACGGACACTTTTAGCTAACAGGCAGGAGACGTGTAGGGATTGACCAATCATATTAGTTGAAATCCACATCTCGTCTCCACTCCGCTTCAATGGAATCAGTCAAGCGGAGATGAGCGGAGCGGAGAGGAGACGTAACTGCATTACTACATTGTAATGACTTAGTTCCGCTCGTCTCCGCCCATTTAGCTCTTGTCACGGCTCTGCTCCACTCAGCTCCGCTCGTCTCCGCCTCAGTGGAACCGCAGCCTAACCCTTAACCAGGCTAAGGGAACACAAACTTCTACGTTAGTAAGGTTAGGTTAGGTTAGGTTAGTTAGGTAGTAAGGTACTCTGTGACATGTGATCTGTCAGCTTGGTTAAGGGTTAAAACCAGAGCGAATATCAACCTTGCCTCTTAGATACTCAGGTCTGTATAGCACTGGCAAGCATGACTGAAATATCCGTTGATTGAAAATATTAAACCGTCTAAATAAATTCAAATATCAGTAACAAAAGTATATTTAAAAAATATCAAAAAAATATACCTATCGCTACCAGTCTATCCCCACTAGTAGGGATAGAGCCCCGCCAATTGTTTGGACCAAATCTATCGCTTTCCGAATGCAGTATATTTAATATAATCCTTCGGCATTTCAATGTCCTTCATCAAACCTCTTTTTCTCAGGCTATCCTTGGCTTCTTCCATTCTTTTTTCAAGGGTAGACTCGGTAGGTCCGGTAGATTCTGTTTCTGACGCAGCAGCCCCCTTCGTACGTTCATCCTTCAAAACCATATAGACAGCAGTTCCAGACAAATCTAAAGCATGAGTACCTCCTGAGACGGCATTCAAATTCTTCTTTATTTCATTGTTTGGAATAGCTTTCATCGTGTTTTTGGCGATGTGGTGAAACGCAGAACAGCCTGCTGGAAAGCGCAGAGGCATTGAAGTCTGGAAATGCTTTATCCAAATACTCCTCATTTGCAGGGATAAAGGATTTTTGATGAAGGATTGTTTGAGAGTCCGTTGAAGGTTAGGTTTTAACTTCTTCACTGCATTTTTTACGAATGAAGTTCTTAAAAGTGACTTCAGGGAATCGGTTATCACTATCATAGATTTGCAAATGGTCCTGGATTGCAAAATCATTGCCGATAATTTGAGATCCTCTGAATACTTTAGAATAATTTGGTTTAATTTTGAGATGAAACATGAATTTATAGGTATCAAACAAGAACTCGTAATAGAATTGACAGCTAAAATTAGTACAGAAATGTCATCACGTTTGAATTTTGAAATTCTTTTTTATTTATCCGGTGAAACTTGTACTTTTGTACTAGCGTTTATCCTCTTTTGTAACAAGAAATCACATACTAGGCTAAAAAAATTGATTATTTTAAGTAATAAATAGTTAAGAACTGACCCGTGTGGTTGCCGGTTTAAGTTACGCCCACACCAATGCTTAAAAAACGGTGACGGTACGGAATCGCAGTGACGCGTCGTATCCGTACCGTTTTTGACGCATGCCCTCCACACCGCTGCTTAACGGTGCGTATATTACGGTGTGTCAAAAACGGCGCCATGTTGTTACTATGACCCCGTCTTTTGTTTACGCAACGACACCGTTTTTTAAGCAGCGGTGTAGGGAGCGTGCGTCAAAAACGGTGCTGATACGACGCGTCACTGCGATTCCGTACCGTCGCCGTATTTTAAGCAGCGGTGTGGTCGCAGCTTTATAATAGTGCCACTCCATGTCTTCCCGTGGATGTCGTAAGAGGCGACTAAGGAAATAAAGGCGATGGCGATGGACTTGCAACCATCAATACACTCACTAATACACTCACTGGTAAACATCTTAGCCTAATGTGCAAAATGTGGTTACAGAATGTATCAACAAGTTTTTAGAGTTGTTGGTAATTCTGTAGCTCTGCCTACCGCACTCTGGGAATGAAGGCATGAGTGTAGGTATTTATGAGTATGTGTAGAATTAACTATTCAGCGAGTTAGTTCAGCCAGGGTCAAATAGGCACTACGCCGCAGGCAAATGTGCTGAAGAAATAATTATATGATTGTTTTTAGGGTTCCGTACCAAAATGGTAAAAAAGGAACCCTTATGGTGAGACTTCGTTGTCTATCTGTCTGTCTGTCTGGCTGTATGTCACAGCCCCCACTCCCAAACTTTGATGCGCGTTATATTTGTCAATTTTGAATAAATGCAAAAAATACGTGTTCAATTTTTGATATTCTTACTGACGGACTAATTAATTATAATTTTAGCCAGAACACACCTCTATTGGGTGGAATAAAGGTTTGAAATCAAGTGTCTAAAGAAATTCAAATGCCATTTAAAAAAGTATATTAAAAAAAAACAGGTCAATCCATTACAATTTTTCCAATCAAATCTAATATTCTCTAAACACCATATGTTTAATACTAAAATTGTTCTTCGGATATTCAATATCCTTCATCACACCTCTCTTTCTCAGGCTCTGCTTGGCATCTTCCAATCTTTCCTCGGAGGTAGGGGGATTAGGTTGGGGGACTGCGGGTGTTTTTTTCGACGACTTTCTTAGACCCCCAACAGCCTTTGGTATACGAGCCATTGAAGCCTGGAAATTCTTGATCCAGGCATTTCTCATCTCCAGGAAAGGATTTTTGATGAAGGGCATGACAGTCCTCTGAAGGTTGGTCTTCATGAGCAACTTCACGGAGTCGATTACCAAAGTATTGCGAATGGTCAACGGTTGAAAAGCCATTACCGATGGCTTGGAATCTGCTGGATATTTGGAATAAATTGGTTTATTTTATAATTTAACACGATTCAAATTTAAATTTTTACGATTAACTGACGATATTTGACAGTTAAAATAAAGAGACTGTCATGACGTTTGAAATTTAAAATTCTTCTTCCATTATATGGCTTTAGCCATATGAGAAAGAAAAAGTATTATTTACAAATGTTTGTCCTCTTTAGTAACAAATAACCAAGGGTTAGATATTGCATCTAATCGTTACCTTATATAGAAAGTAAAGTTTATTCATGACATTTCTAACAATAAACAAACAGGCTCTTAATAATAACTGCGAAAGATTCAAAAAGTGTATGAAGTTTTTTTTACGGCTGGAAAAAAGAAACTAGCACACAGGCCACCCTCTCTCTCCCTCCCTCCTAATCGAAATTTCTTTTACCGCCTATTTCACAATGGACCAGTAAAACATATTTGACAGATTAATAAAATTTAGCCCTTTCTCTTTCTTACACTTGAAAACAGACAAGGAGAGAGCCAAATTTAAAAGGCAGATAAATTTACTCGTCAATTGTGAAAAAGGCCCTTAGTGTTGTACTTATTTGTCTATTCGTTGTTATTGATTATTTCTCAATCGCTCAAAGGTTAACTGCAAGAGATCCCTTAAAGGGATAAGTTCGCCTTTGTACATCCCAGTTATATTCTTGTCTATTTTATAATCGTTATCTCTTGTGTTTGTACGATATAGTGTTTACATACATACATACATACATACATACACATACAATATACATACTGCAAATGCCTTGCCAACCCTGAGGACTGACATTGGAATGTTATATATGTAATTTCAACGTTTGTCTTATCCCCAATCGAAACACGACAATGCGAAAACTGTTGCTCGGCGGTAGTTTAAAGGTTAAAATGGTGGTAGTGATCCGGACGGATCCTGCACAAGGTCCTACCACCCCTAAAATTTGTTATCTATAAAAATACGGAACCCTAAAAATGAATCCCGGTTTCCATTGTTCACGCCATAACTCGAGAAGGACTCGACCGACTTAAATAATTTTTTTTTTGCTTTTGTCGTAATTATCAGGACAAGCTTTGTATGCGAAAAATACTTCCGGCCGGCGCCGGGCACGGGCAGCTAGTCTTGTATATAAAGTGGCCTAACTGTGGTATTTGAGGTTAAACCGTATTGCCTCATAGTTCCACGATGGCTTAGCAAATTATTGGTAGATCGGTCCATAATATTAGTGGCTAACGTCAGTAATATTGACAGAAATGATTGATGACAGCTACCTGCAATGAGTTAATAATAAATCATGAGATTTATCGGTTTGTGGTAGGTTATATGGTAATGTGTAATCTTTGACAGGTTATGTCATATTATTGTGATCTTTATTAGCCTATAGTATACAAAAGCTAGTCTTTGATCTGATACTGTGTAAGTTTCCATTGTCAATGTCAGGCTATTAAAGCAAGCTCTTGTTGACAATTTGTCATGATGTCATTAAAATGACAAGTTGTTTTAAAGAAGTTTTAAAGTTTTGGTACTGGTTTACTCTCTGATTGTTAAGTTAAGATTGAACCGTCTTAAACCCCCCCCCCCCCCCCAATAATAATAATAAATACGTTAGCTCCATCTCCTTCTCTCGATTAAGTCTCATTTTTTATATAATGCTAGGTTAAGGTTTATAATAAATTAATAACTGTATATTATCAAAAGCAATATTTAAAAAACGACTGTCTTGCGGCGTTTCTTCTCAGCAGTGGTTTCTTGCAAAACGCGCTGGTAGATTTTTGACGTGTATAAGTGCCCGTGCGGCCTACTTACTGAATAAACATCTTTTATCTTTTTTTATGAAAAAGTCGGAGAGAAATGTAGACTAAAAGAAGATGTAGTGACTAAGATTGAAAAGGGCATGCTTCGATGGTTCGGTCATTTGGAAAGGATGGATGAAAGAAGATTGACAAAAGAGATTGGTGAAAGTGAGTGGAAGGGTCGGAAGGGGCCGCCCTAGGCGTACTTTTTCGAATCAAATCGGAGAAATATTGGAAAAGGGCCGAAATTTAAGTACCCGATACCGACGTGCGTGCATGACTCGATGTATGAATGTTGCAGAAGCGAAAGAGATTTGTCAAGATCGTAGCAGGTGGAAAGAAGTGGTTTCTGCGTAACCCTCTGGGAAACAGGCGTGATTTAATGTATGTATGTATGTATCTTTTTTATCTTTAATGACAGTGGCAGGGATGGAGGTAACGTGGCTTCAAACTTCCATTTTTAAAGTAGGGCCTCAGCTACATGATATTCCACGTACCTCTTTAACTCGTTGCAAGAGTGGCTCCAGCCAGTTGATGTTGCACTCCACGTGAGAGTCGAGGAACGTCAGCACCGGTGCAGCAGCAGCGTCAGCCCCGCGGACGCGTGAGCGCATCAAACCCTCGCGTCTGGAGTTTCTGAGCACATGCACTTTGCGGATTGCGCGAAGTGCTGCACCGTCTTCCGCTGGAGTGAAAAAGTGGATATTAGAACGTTTACAACTTGGTATTTTTTTTTTATATGTAGTATGTATGTAAATACTTAATAGCACATAAAAAAAAACAAGAAATATTTGCTTCATTGCAGTAAATTTTCATAGGCGAGCTTATGCCATATGGGATGGGATCTCTTCCAGTTAAGTAAGAACAACAAAACAAGAACAAGAAGGAGAACATTTTACTAGATTTGCTGCATTATGCATTGCACTTATGACCAAAAAACGAAACTACATACATACACGCACGTTTTCATTTTCAGATTGGGGTAGGCAGAGTTAGAGAATTACCAACAACTCTAAAAACTTGTTGTTAATTCTGTAACACGAAACTGTTCACCAACAAAATACAAAGTTCGATGACGGTTTGAATTCAATTGCATAATAGTAAATGCCTAAAATTAGGTCGAGGCATGTCTAGAGCTAGATAGTTCAGGATTGCAATCTTGCGCAGCTCGATCTGAACTTTAAAAGAGACTTAAATACTCCAGTCCACTTTAGAGTATGTGACTTTATTGTAATTAGAGGAAGGTCCAATTTGCTTAACTGGACCCTTATGTATTTGTGTCTTTTTACAGATGAAGGGCAGCGATTGTCATGCATGTGTGTGTGGTCGTGATCGTGGTCGTGATGGACAATGCATGCGCATTGATAGAAGCAAATAAGTACAGTCGATGTCAGTTGTCTAATCGTCTCTATGCCACTGAGAATAAGGTCTCTTAGTAGTTGAGTTAAAGAGTTGTCAGAAGGTGCAAGGTATTTACCACGGGTAGGTACACTAGGAATACAAAGAGTTAAAATTCCAAATTGATCGAAATCCTGCATTTTTATAATTATAAAGGTTTTTTCTCTTAGTTATTATAAATAAGATCTTTTTTTTTAATACTTAATGTGCCGACTTACATATTTGCTGATGGTTTAATAGACCTTTCACTTGTTTTTTTTTTAAATTAATTTTAGTGAGTGTATTTATTTTATAACCCTGTGATGTTACCTTACTTTCAAGTAATGATTGGAATTTACTGTGTAAAAAATGACCTAGAGTTTCTTGCGGCATTTCTTCTGGACTTCACGCTGGAGGATCGAGATCGCCAATATTTGGAGTGTGAAATAATTGGTTTATTTCACCCGAGTTAAACACTTTACTTATCATGTCGACTATAAGGAAACTTGATAATAAAATTTATAAAATTAAGACTCAGTATTGACAGAAGTTTCAGTAGGTACATGATAAATGGCACACAGACGAATTGAATTGAAGAAAGTTAGTAAGTTTTTTTAATATACCTATTTACTACAGAGAGGCTGTTTACGTTTCTTCTACTGCATAGGTCCATAATAGACAAAGTTATTTTTTCAAATTACTTGTCTTCCCTAGGGTTGAAATGCGTCACTTTCAGCCCGCTTCTAAGATAAACAATGATCTACTTTCAGAGCATGAGACGTAAAAAGTATTTTATACTCACGGTTGTCACTAAAGTCGTCGACCAGTATGATTTCCTTGATGAGATGTTCCGGACTCCGATTCAGGACGCTGTAACACAATCATTGAATTAGAATGTTTGTGTCTGTTCAATTGATAGAAACATTCCATTGACTGTTGGCCTAGTAAAGCGGTCTCTAATAGATAAAACAGCAAAGCTTTCGCCTTTTGTTTATTGGCTTTATTGCTGTTCCTTTCGGATCTGTGAAATTTATCGATTTTCGGTAGTTATTAGTAATTAGCAGTGATCGGATCTAGGATGCAATTTCCCGGGGTTTAAATCCGTTATTTTAACATGGATATGAATATGACTTACAATCCCGCGAGTCTTTATATTACCTACCTTTATAAAAAGGTAAATAACTTTTAATTTGAAGTAGTTAACACTATAAAATTACATTTTTTTACCAGGGTATTTTTATACAGGTAAAAGTAATAATTATTATGACTATTTTGTTAACCTTTTCATCAGGGCTCGAACTTTTAGTCACATCCATGTTTTGATCTAGGTCCAAACTAAGCTCTAGGCTTGTACAGTCGAGTTAGTGGTCAGTTAATTGTGATGCTGTTTGTAAAGAAAATCTACTAGTCACCATTGCCCTCTCCCCGCACCTCATGCATTCCCCGTCTCTCAAAAGGGAATATTTATGACTTTTTTCACAGCTTCAATAAAAGCTGATTCATGTAACAAACAGTTAAGAAAAATAGCTATAAAAATCACCAAGATACTATAAGCCAACAAAGATTTGTTCGTATCTCTTTCCATGTTAAAACAGAATTTAGCATGGAGTTTATATGGCCGACCAGTTACATGACGTCATAATGCATTTCGGATATCTCTGTTTAATTGCTGTCTAATTAGCAGATTAAAATGCTTGTATTGGCCGATTTTAATTTTAATTTTACTTTTGGTGATCTGTTTTACGATAATTTTATATAGGTATTTATTGCTGAGAAATTCGATTTAAAACTCCATGCATCCTTATTATGTTGTACATCTATACCAACTAGGCTAACTGTGTCGTCAATAAGATTTATGTTTACCTGACAATTGTGCGCAGGAGTGTGGAGCGGGCTTCGTTGTGGAATGTGATGATGATACTCGTCTGGGGAAGATCTTGATCGTACTTTTTAAGCCGGCACCTGGGAATAAGGAAAAATATTGTTTGAAAAAAATTACAAGCAATTTTAGTGACTGTACTTTTGTTTTATTAGTTGCTTTTTAAGATTAATTGAGTACATACAGCGGAGATCCTGTTGCACTTTCTGACTCCTTCATCAGATAAGCTCTGAAGCACCATAATACTGTATTGTCATTGCCTAGTAATTATTACGTTCTTTTTTAATGTCTATAATCGAATTTTTACTCCCCTTGACATTATTTTTGTACCTTATCGCCTTAACGCCTTTGATAAATTAGCATAATAGTTTCAAACATGGCGTTAAAATCTTAAAATGTCAAAGCACTTAAATTTGCAGCAATTTTCGATTTTCGACGTTACAGATGAAAAAAGAAACACGTTTTGAAAAAACATATACTAATGCCAATTAAATTAAAATACTCAAGGCACTATTAAATCTCGCGAACTTGAGTAAATTTGAAATAATCCGAAAAAGTTGATGTTACATTACAATTACAAATGATACACATCGTTATTACATTATTAAGGTGTTGTTATTTTCTTGTAACACGTAATTAACATCGTTAACACAAATCTAATCCTACTTTTTTAAACCATAAATATCATCATCATCATCATCATCATCATCATCAGCCTATATTAGTCCACTGCTGGACATAGGCCTCTCCCATTGCACGCCAATGAGCACGATTCGTGGGCACTCTCATCCAGCTCTTGCCAGCCACCTTGCGAAGATCGTCGCTCCACCTAGTCTGAGGGCGTCCTACTACGTTTGCCGATTCGCGGTCTCCACTCAAGAATACGATAACTCCAGCGATTATCGGTTCTGCGGTAGCATAAATATACCCATCTTTATTTAATAACAGCAATTCTATGTAAATTTTTTCGTGTGTTGCTACAAACGTTTATATACGTGAGTTGCTACACTTTTACTTCATTAACATTGTCGAAATATTGAGATGAACTTTGGCTTAGACCTTGGACTTCTTTCACTTAAAATGGTTACAAATACTTTAGTTTAAAAAATCATTAACGGCAAAAATAATTATGTTGAGGTAAAAACGATGACTTCTTGTGGTACCTAATGGCTTTTAAAAACATGTAAACTATAGTTAAGTAAAGAAACATGGCCTTGAAAGTGATCGTTAAGACAAACATTTACTGCAATCTTGGAGTAATAGGTATTTAGGAAACCGCCTACAGGGCCAGGTGATAGCTTTTCGTGATACATTGCATCGTTGCAATAGCTCCCGGCTCAATAATATTAAAACCACTCGTCAATGAATTGCTACAAGCAAATGAAACCGAGCCTTTACTCTACCGGGTAAAATACGCCAAGCACCAGTGTTCGCATTACTGTGTTCCGATGTGTACAACCGGTGAAATTACTAGCAATAAGGCATTCCATCTAAAGCCGGGTCTCCACGGCCTGTTGTTTCACAGATCTGATCGCGCCGTTACAGGCCAACAGAGGGGCTAGACAAGGTGCATTACGCTAGCTAGCGTTTCTATTCGTTACGTTTTTAAACCAATCGCGTCACTTGTAGATGACGTGATACGAAAAGTCACGTGATCTACCAGTGACGCGATTGGTTTACAAACGAAACGAATAGAAACGCTGGTTAGCGTAATGCATCTTGTCTAGCCCCTCTGATCGCGCCGTTACAGGCCGACAGATCGTGGGAATGGTCGCATCTGATGAGGCCTGTGGTCGCCTGTCGTCGCCCGTTCGATCCGTCGTGAGTCGGTAAGTTAAAAGTCGCGGTAAAAATATACCATTCTACTTGTGAAAGAACTTTCAAAATTGGTCCCGTAGTTGGATGGCAAACAGTGGATTTAGGATCCATGGAGCCGTTGTTTCCTGATTATTATAATACATACCAACTTGATTTTGACCTTCAGTGTTGTCATATTTCAAAATTCAATCCTTCATTGCTAAACGAGTTTAATTTAATTTTGGTACGGAGGATATCTCCGCTGTGAAAGTGTAATACACAAACTGATATTAGTAGGTAAGGATAAACTGAACTAAAAATGTATTTAGTTTATTTAGAAATATGACGAAACTATAGGCCAAAATCAAATTGATATAATAAATAAATAATAAATAAATATTAGGGGACAATGTCACACCAATTGACCTAGTCGCAAACTAAGCTCTAGGCTTGTACTATGGGTACTAGACAACGATATAAATACTTATATAGAGAAATACATACTTGAATACATAGAAAACATCCATGACTCAGGAACAAATATTCGCGCTCATCACACAAATATCTGCCCTTACCGGGATTTGAACCCAGGACCGCTAGCTTCGTAGGCAGCGTCACTACCAACTAGGCCAACGCGTCGTCGCATATGTTTAATAATAATTAGGAAATAGCGACTACATCGATTCTAGAACCACGTTTTGCCACCAAAATCCTAACCCTATTCACGACTAACAAAAATACAAATCTTTTCTTTTAATTATACCTACCTATTATTTTATCAAAAGACCTTTCAACAAACTTATCATTTTCATTTCATCGGCATTTCTCAACGCATGAGTTTTTTCGTCACAAGTCTACCTTATATCCTGAAAACATCTTGGATTCAGCAGATATTCGATGAAATAACACAATCAATGAAGTGAAAGTCGATGCAATGCTGATTTACCCTTAATTATATAAGTGTAGATTGCATATTGCATGTTGCAGATAAACCACTAGGATCTATAATGGTTGCCGCCCCATCGATACAGCCACAGAACAGAAAAAACAATAGAAGTGTCAAGTGGGCGTGTAACGTGTGGTACGGTTATGCGGAGTTCCGCATGACCTACCACACTTTTGCCGCGATCGCTTATTTCGATATTTCAATATTTCTTTATTTTTAAAATAGAAAATAAATCCAGAAGCATGCCTTATTGTGCTTTTTTGGAATGTAAAAACGATAGCCGTACTTAAAACATTTTCCATGGTGGCGTGTTGTTTTTATGATAGTTTGAGTATTGGCGACAACAGGTACGTACTAAGTACGTAGGTACTAAGCGAAGCTCATGCCACTTCCACTGTTTTTTCTATTCCGTGGATACAGCGGTCAGAGGTCAGATACCTTGTAATCTGCGGTCGTGGTTAGATGCCTAGCCTAGCCTAGTCTAACATACGCACTCAGACTAGGAAGCTTGGCAGCGGTTCAAGTACTAGCGCATTTGCATAGACTTGTTTGTGGGAGACCTAGGTTTTGCTTGTGAGTTGTGACTCTGCGTAGAAGTCGTTCATTACTTTTGCTTAGCAAGTTATAGCTCCTGATCTTTCTGCATCAAATCTCGCCGATCGGTGGAAGAGTTAAACCGTGAAGAAGAAAGAAATAAACATGTTTTTTTTTTTAGTTACTTTTGGAACGACATTATTTATTACTAATACATCTCATTCATTATATTATACAAGCAATTGGGATAGACCAAAAAAATAACTGAATAGGTAATTTTAAGAGCCCATTTTCGTTAATTTTCAATTCGACCAAAATTTTGTCCAAATATCCGAAATATATAAATATTTCAAAAACTTAATAATCTAACTTCCTTTTGATAGTTACCTATTTTTTTTTTAAATCAATTCTGTTGTTCCAAATATTACCCCCAAATTCAAACAAAAGAAGAAACAAAATTTTACCTCTTTATATTAGTAAAAATATACGAGTATTATGCCCTTTTATTGTGTCCCATTAATCAAAGAAGCCTTGGATTTTTTAGATATTTAATTCTTTGTCTATTGCAACCTTTGAATAATACGTTAACAATTATACTATCCTGACATTGAAATCCTTTATTTGGCTGTTAAAGTATAACGAAAATTCAGCTAACAAAGAAGCAAATAATAAGGTTGGAAATCCCCGGAAGTTGAGCTATAGCAACGTCGCATCGTTACGATTTGTAAGCGCAATGTGTAACCATATCGCAACTCTTGGGCACCTGCCAAGCTTTCCAGGAAAAATAGCCTACAACGCGATGGGTGCCAAGTCATCGAATACAATGCCTTATTTGTTTGAAAACGAAATTGCAAATTCGAATAGTTGTGCAAAAATTATGTTGTAGATATTGTGTTTTTAGCTACATTTTAAACGTATAATTAGGCATATTAAAATTAAAGTGGATCCAAATCTGGCTTGAGATGTTCACAAATTATTTTGCAAAAAGTGTTCCACACTTCTGTCACAACACGAAAGTTATAAGCGCAGCGGGCGTACTACGGTAGTGTTTATACCGATGTGGATAAACGTGTATAAAACATCTGTCACTTCCTGACCAGTATGTAAGTGCGAGAGTGACAGATGCTTTATCCACTGCAATAAAGGCGACCATAATATGGCCCCAGGTTTGGCCTAAAGCTACCATTCCAGGCAATGAAACTAACAGAGACGTGTTACTGCTTTAGTGCTGTCAATGGCGACCTTTTCTTTCATTTGACCAAAAGTACATTTGACAAACGTATAATTTTACCTACAAACTATAATTTCGCAAAATTGGATGTGTATTTAAGTCATTACGTCATAGATATTACATTTACATGGGCTTATTAAATAAATTAGGTAAGGTCTAACCTTACTACCTAACTATTGACAACAAAAATCTGTAAAATAATGCGGCGGGAAGTCCATTCTTGCAAAATGAACGTTCATAGAATGATAATACTTTGCTAAATGATCATTTGATAAAACATTAGCAAACTGTGACAATTTTACAGCCTGGAACATGACTGGTTTTTGTTTAGTCTCTGATCTCTCATTACCATCAGAAATGCTGGTAACCAATTTTAGTTTATTATTATTTTTACAAGAAACAAAGTTCACCAGCAACTCAAGAATTGGTACTTACATGGCATTCCTAGTATCTGGAACAGCCCTATTACTTGGCAGAGCATCAGACGCAGCTTGGTTGAACCGGTTCCTCACGTAAGGGTCTGAGTCCCTCGCTCCGGTTCCACCCTTCACGTATCCCCCTTCATCGAAGTACCGCCCGGTGCTGGTGTAAGGTTCATCAGGTGATGGACTGCTTTCAGTTTCTTCTATATTCGTTTGCTTTATCAGTCTGAGGGCTACGTTTTCTTCCTGTAACAATGGGATAAGAAACTTTAGAATTGTTATTGTATAGAGGATGATGATGATGATGATGATGATGATGATGATGATGATGATGATGATGATGATGATGATGATGATGATGATGATGATGATGATGATGATGGTGATGATGATGATGTGTATTTGTGTTTGTCTGTGGCAACATAGCGTCCGAACGGCATGGGCGATTCAGGCGCGGTGTTTTTTTAATGACAGATAATTTAGGTAATCGCGATGGTTTATAGCTTGATTACATGAAAAACGGTTCGGCTGTTTCAGAGATACTAAGCCTGAAAGAAGGGATAACCATTACAGGCGGGGGGGTTATTTATTTAAAAGATATCCTACTATATCCTACAAATATTATAAATGCGAAATTTTATGTGTTTGTTTGTTACTCCTTCACGCTGCAACGGCCGGACGGATTTGGATGGAATTTAAAATGGAGATAGCTATTATACCCTGAATGAACACATAGGCTACTTTCGGAAAAAAATAATTGCTCAAGGGAATAACAATAAACGAAATCTACGCGAACGAAGTAGCATACTTAGTACCAATTTCACCAAACTATGTTAAATTTAATCAATGTTAATCGACTGTTAGTTCATATTTTGACAGCTGTTAATGCTCTAATCGTCTGTTAAGTGGTTAATATCGTTTGATGAAATTGGTACTTAGTACCGATTTCACCATACGATGTTAAATTTAATCAATGTTAATCGACTGTTAGTTGATACATTTTGACAGCTGTTAACACTCTAATGGCCTGTTAAATGGTTAACATCGTTTGTGTGTTTGGTAGTTAAGCTATTATATTAACAACTATCGCTTAATCGTTCCTACAACAAATACATGCCGAGACTTTGTAGCGAAAACTTCATCGAAGATAAAGCCGTTCCTAACTTATTCATTTCACGTTTTGCTGGGAATGTGCGTGAGCTCAGCAGTTCCCTTCCTTGAATTTATGAACCACTCCGGTGCTGTATAATTAAGTAGCTTTATGCTATGAGGCCGTGCTGAATTTTTAAAATTGACGAAGGCTTTGGTAACATTGTATATACCTTTTCTGCCAACATTAATTGATATATAGTATACGAGTAAGAAACAATAGATGTAAACAAATGTTACAAATTATTAACGGTGAACATTCTTTTATTTTTAAGTTTTTACATGTATTTAAGTATTTTTTTTTATAAAGTATGTAGTGTAGTAATGTATGTAGTAGTCTAGTACTTATAGTAAAAACATTAATAATTTGACGACAAGGAATATTGCTATTGACCTGCGGGCCAAGTATGGTTGCGATTATCGCGTGACAAAATGTGGATAAAGCATCCGTCACTCTCGTACATATATACATGTCAGAAAGTGACGGAGGTTCTATCCACATTTTTTCACACGATAAACCCAGCCACATTAGGCCCCCTGTTATCGTATTGGCAACGTTTTGATAGCTCTTATTTACTTGACAGTAGTTGTAGAGTTGTAAACAATACTTATAACACGTCAAAAGCAATATTGTTTACGAATATAGAATAGAGGCCCTGAGTGACATGGTTCGTGCAACGTTCATCTGACTCTACATTTAAACATGACATTTAACATATTGCAGAATTCAAATTCATACAAAATCCTACTTGTAACGACTTTATCAACGATCTATCAAATGCCATTTAAATTCATAGCGTATCTGATTCATCTGGCATCGTTCAACCTTGACACACTACTATACATCGTAATAGCATACTCATTTCAAAAACCGTAAGTCACCCAAACACAAATAAGAAAACTAAACTTTATTTTGATGACGTTGAAGTGGTTTCTCCAACTTCACGCCTTAAAACTTACGTTAATAATAAACTATACATATGTAAATGTATTATTGATCGAGAGGTAAATCTGTATGTCATCACAGATCTCGTAACGCATTGTGTAATACGGATTATGGACACATTTTCTTTTATAACAACGGAATCATGACTTGGCATATTTATATCAATTTTAATGGATGTACATAATAACGTTTTATTTCTCACTATGTTAGTAATAGAGGAAGCTATAAATGTATTATTAAACCATGTTTGACAAACTTAATAGAGCAATTTAACTTTTTTTTCTACTCAAGTACTGTAAACCGTTAATTTTGATATCGTTAACAGTTTTAAACTTTACCTTAACCGAAGCGTGAAAACAGACGTATAATGAGCGTTTCCATGGGAATAAAAGTATTAAAGCATTGTTATTACCATGGCGCATGAATAATGTCAGTGATGGTATAAAGTGATGAACTGACATCTCAATTTTTATATTTTACTTGTCAAAAACTCTTAATACAACAGTTTTCATTTGTAACAATACAAAAAAAAGTCCTAGTCTCTTTTCCGGCATCACATTACTTATTCTGTTGTATATAACACTGTCTCATGTTTTTATTCTGTTACCCATTAGGTCGCTATTATATGTTACTATGCTTAATTTTATGAGGGCAAATGATTTTTTGTCCATTTTGTAATTTTATCGTTTGTGCTCTAGTAAGTAAATTTCAAACATAGGTCACGTTTTCGAATCGCCTTTACAATTCGAAAACAACAATAATTAATCATTTTGTCTTCAGCTTTATCAGGGGCTCTTTTCTGCTCGGTAAAACCATATCGCTTTTGAAATTTTATCGCACTGTCAACGTTACAAGTTCAGATAGGTCTTATTTAGTTAACAGTACCTAATGGCAGCCGAGTTAAAAACAATACCATCAACACGTATTATATTATAGTCGTGTTTATCGATGTGGATAAACGTGGATAAAGCATCTGTCACTTTCTGACCAGTATGTAAGTGCGAGAGTGACGGATGCTTTATCCACCGCGACAAAGGCGACCATAATACGGGCTCTGGTTTTAAACCCATTTTTTAGGCTACTTACTGTTTAAAATGTTTTAAGGTTAATATTTTACAGACCGTAAAATGCTTGCTTTTCTAAGTCGTTTCGCGGTTATTTAACGAATTAGTGTTATTGGTTATGGTGTGTTACTCTCAAATTTATATGATGGCGGTACTTAGAGTAACAAGTACCATCTTCTGTAGGTGAATCGTCTAACGGTATGGAAACGCAATGCAAGAAACAGGGTCTCCTAAACGTTGTGCTTATTTAGTAAATAAGTATAATAATCTTAGTAAAATTATTTCAAAAATTATGGCAGCCTTTTTCTATTTTTTTAAGCCTAGAGAATCAAAACATTTTTTATGGAATACTAGCGATTCGCCCTCGCCTCGCTTCGCTTAATTTTTCTGTAATACCCGTAAATAATCTAGAATGAATTGTACATAAAAACCTTCCTCTTGAATCACTCTGTTTATTAATGAAAACGGCATTAAAATCCGTTGCGTGGTTTAAAAGATATAAGGTAACATACAGAGGGACAGACGGCGGGAAGCGACTTTGTTTTATACTATGTAAATGTAAAGATTTCGTTTTGATCGTTGCTTGTTTTGTTATGAATGTTAAAGAGATTACAACGAATTACTCACGTAAATAATGTCGAAAATGTTTTGATTTCTTTAATGTGTCCGAGTCTCAGGGAAGGGGTGCGCCAAAGTTCATATAAAATTGCAACTCCGATTATTGGAACTCTGAAAATTTTTCTCATAACATTTTACATCATAACGATCACTCCTTACAATGTTCAAAAAAAATTTTTATACTCATGATCGGAACTCATAATCATCTGAACTTATAACGCCAATATTCATGGAACCGTACACTTTCCAGAATTTCTTAAATATCTTACGTGTAGATAAAATTAGGTTAGGTTAGGTTAGATTTATAACAATCCTCAAAAAGTAACAGTTTCTTAAAAAAATTCATTATGAGTTGCGATAAGTATGAGAATTTTTTTTCGAAGAAATGAAGTATGAGGAAAATTTTTCGAAGAAATGATGAGTATAGACACAAATCGTTATATGTATAAAAAATCTAAAGACCAATTTTATATGAGCCAATATGGACCCCTCAGGGAAGTGTTGTGTGTAAATTCTTTAATGTAATGTTTATCCTGGTCTTATAGTGTACTCATATTAAAAACCTTGAGGTCCATTGATATTTTTTCATTCATCTTACTTTGCCAAAATAATGATTTGTCACATTAAAAACGTCAAGTTAAGTAAATAAAAGCAAAATAAAACCACGTAAAACATAGTTAATTTACTCTTCTGTCAAATCGAAACGTAAAAGCCCATTCTGCTTAATTTATACGTCCATGTTACCTTACATGGACGTATAAATGCATGTGAGGCGACACGCTTAAATCGCGACGCTGTATTTTTTTTTACTCCCTTAGGGCCGATTCGACCAAACTGGAATAAGACTAAATCTGAGATTAGTCCATACAAATTCGGCGTTTAATCTAGTTATAAGACCTACCTATTCCAGTTAGCTCGAATCCGCCCTAAATCAAGTCCGATTGTCACGATTTTTTTAATTTCTTGAAAAAAAAAGCGTACAGTACAGACTTAGTCTTTCATAATAGCTTAAATATACTTATTCGAAAATTATGACAATGGAACTAGGTTTAAATGGAAAAAAATGTTACCGCAGTTTGTATAAAAAATTTCAGCCTCTCAACCCTCTTAATTCATACGTCCATGTTACCTTAAGTGGATCTTTAACAAGTCGAGATTTAAAGTTAAAGCCGATTTAATTTATAACACGTTTAAAGTGTGAAAGTGTAATTAAATTTAACTGCGTAATTGTTGGCTGTGCATTCTTTATGGTTCAGTACCGATTCAATTTTGTATGAAGATCTGGGAGGCTGGTACTGAATGTTTTAGAGTTAGGGCGTTGAATTTATTACCGTAGCCTCTGGCGCATGATTATTTGTTATGTAGGTTTTTTATACGGAAAATATGAATAGCTCGATCGAACTAGCTTAACTTGATCCATCCACTCGTAAGGATTTTGGGGCGATTCGTGCCTACGACATTGGCCCGGTATATTTTTGTACAAACCATCGGAACCGCGGGCAAAATCTATCAGTGGCGATTCCGCATGAAACTCATTTTGCAGCAAATTTCGTGGCTTAGGTATTAATTTAGGTGCATCCAAACTACCGCATCGTGACAACACTATCAGAATACGTTTAGTAGTATTTTGCATAATGCCATAAGGTCGTAACCAACAAATAAACAGATAATACACATATTCTTAAAACTATTTTGAGTTAAGATCATAATACTCGTAGTTATATAAATAAATCCTAAGTAGGTATACTAATTATACAGAAGGACACAGTTGCATCAACTTTTAAAAATTTATTAGCTGTTTATAGCGGGTAAAAAGTACCCAATGTCCTTCCTCGGAGATTATGCTATCTGCATACCAAATTTCATCAAAATCGGTTCAACGGTTTAGAAATAAGAAACAGGTATATATATATATAAAAGTTACTTTCGAATTTAATTAAAATATTAATTTGGATGTGTATCCAATATTCCTATAATAATACTGTTTATTGTATGTATGTGTGTAAACACTGTATACAGAGATCAACAATGTCAGTTCGATTCGAACTCGTGTTTAATACGTACGGGAATAACACCATAACATCCCATTATGGCAACGTTTATTGATAGTAACTCACGATACGTTTCTTTTATTCTCTTAATACACTTACCATATTTTTCTTCAATCTGATAAATTGCCAAATAAACTTGTACATTTAAAGGTCAATGCAATAATCATTATTTTAATACTTATCGATTGGTACAGTCAGTCAGAAATCTTAAAATCCGAGCATTCTCATCACAATTAAATACCTGCGAGTTGATTTGTGTGTACAAATAAATCGAGGAGCAATTGCACATAAATTGACGTAGTGCTGAACTAAGAACATTCTAGTAAGTACTATGGGTACTAATGAGGCAATGCGAAACACAGGTGCTTATACAATATATTGGAACACTGAATTTAAATTAAATTAAATTTATGGTTTTAATTTTTAATTTGTATTGTATTATCTTTATATCATTATATTTGTTAGCTTTATATTTAAAAGGTAAAGTAAAGTTGTTTGTAAAGGTAAGTTTGTACGAACATACATTTTAATTGTTTTTTTCAGCAGCCCCGATTAATATTCTTACAAGCGTTAAGAGAACCTCTTCATAAACTCACACAGATAAATATACATAATTAAATGCATTTAATAATATCGGAGCCGAGATATTAAAGACAAAAACCGCGGCGCCGGTTTCCAGAGGACACTTACTTAAAAACTAACCTACACTACCCAGAAAACGGGTAACAGTAGTTACGACAATTTGATACAGAAAATTCATAACATAAATACAAATACAAACTTAAAAACCTCAACACAAACTAAGTGACGATTAGTGTGGCAACAGCAGAACAACACAATCGTTTCCTGTTGGATCGTTGCAAATGACGGCCAATTTAATTCCAAGGTACAGATTACGAAGCGTTCAGTCTAGTTGACCTATCGGCCTCGACACTCATCCTGCTAGATTCCTCTCACCAGCATATCCTAACAGTTTTCTAATTACCCGTACCTGACCAAGCTTTCTACGCATATCGGTTCCTGACAACAACCTGTATTGGAGTGAAAGCAAATCTTTAAAGACATGGGCTGATCTGGTTTTGGCTTCCGTTTAAGTGGTTTTGTAACGTACAATGGTTGTGGTTTGAATTTTAATGAATGTATGGCCTTGCATGACCACGTTGGATTCCGTAACGTTACGTCATACATCATTTATGCGTATAGTAGTGGCGGGAACTCTTTTTACCAGACTGCATCAGAAGAGTTATGTTTGCCGAGTGTGTATGGATGTACGTATGTATTTTTTGGCACGCACTGCAGCCTAAACGGTTTGATGATTTTTAATATTACCTATATTATGAGGTGTCGTTACATTCATTTTGGTAGTGGGAGTGGCATAGGCTATAAGATTTTAATAAAAAAAAATATCAAAAAAATACGTCCGATTTTCGAAGCTCGCGAAGGTTTTGCTTAACATCGTGTGTTGTTGGTTTGTTAAGATTTTTTTTAATTCTAGGCAAGAAGTCGAGTGATGGTTTGTTTACATTAGGTAAGGTATTTCGTCTTTGTATTTTGTATACGAATAAACGTTTTTTTTTTCATTTAGTTAGGTAGGTAGCTACTTTGAAAATAAAATAAAATCACGTGAATAGCCAAGACAATCTGTTTTGCTATGCTTCTATTGGCTCAGGATCACGTGGTCAGGTAAATGAATCTAAAACTTTCCCAAAGACAGGAACTTGTGGTCAGCAATGAAACAATAGCTTAGACGCCAGTAATTCTCATACTCAACTTAATACTCACTAATGACTACGAGAAGTTCCCATTCTGCGGCTAGCGGCATATAATAAATGCAATCCACAAATCGCTTGACAATTACAATTACCGTCAGCATGCATTTACGGATGCATGGCAGTGTAATGATAGTGTTGTTGAGGAAGTACACTGGCGTGCCGTTGAAAGTGCAAGTGTATGGGAAACAGTACAAGCGCAAGCGCAGGCGTGAAGCGTGTCCGCTACGGTTGTTAGATGTGATATGAATGAGACAGTTCTAAATTTGTGAACTTATGTTAGCTTCTTAGGAGGTTTCTTGAAGAGATCTTGTGTGTGATGACAGGTAATGTTAGGTGTTTTTTTGTGTGTTGTGTTAATGTTGGAAGGTTTATTTAATAATTATTATGCATACTAATCGAACATTCCTTTGGTATGGATTGGATGGGCAGCTATTATTTTCATGTTTTGTACTTGATTTGTTTGAGTCTTGAATGTTGTCTATACTTGTAAAAATTGTTTGTATACTGGCGTCCTAGTGAAAAAGGGTACAAGTCGATTTAACTCGTAATGAAAAAGGGTATAAGTATACATTAACCGAGTATACTCGACTTAAACCCTTTTTCACTTGATTTTCAGAAGACTTGTACCCTCTTTTGTCTAATAGGTACCCAAAGTATAATAATTAATAAGCCTTAAGTGTTTTAGGTGACTAAGTCAGTTTATGTAAGATTACCTACACATACCTACTAGCTTTTGCTTGGTTTTTTTTTTGGCTAGGAGAAGACAACGAGGACAAAGGTCAGGATACCTACCTTATATATATGTAAGTCAGGATACCTTAAAAGGTAGTAAGATCATTTGTAGCGATACATTAGAGAGGCAGTTACGTAATAATTAATATCCTTGGACTACAAAATAACGGAATCGCGATCAGCGGGCCTACTATGGTTGCGTTTATAGCGTGACAAAATGTAGATAAAGCATTCGTCACTTTCGTACTTATAACACGTGTCTGATGTTTGATCTACATTTTGGCACGCGATAAACGCAGCCATATTAGGCCCCCGTCGCCTTTATAGCGGTGGATAAAGGATCCGTCACTCTCGCACTAACACAGTGGTCGGAAAGTTAAACATGATGAACTTTAGGATACATAAACAAACCGAGTAAGCTATTTAGTAATCAACATAATATTGACAAGAGGTCGTTGACCGGTTTTCCTCGCAGGACAAAAGTAACCATTGTGTAATGAGATATATATTTCGTGAACAAGCTTATTTCAAGTGTTATGATAAAAAATATTAAATAGATTATTAAAATTATGACCAAGTCAGTAAAAACAATACTAAAACAGATTTTTTCTTATGTTTACTTATAACGCTTTAGTACTGTACATTCTGGAAAATGGACGTTCATTAATTTAGTCTTACTATCGGTACTATTAATTAGTCGATAATGTTTTACAAGATAATTATACTTCAAATCGCCCTAATTGTTCTTTTAAAGCTTCTATTTAATTTCGCCTAGTATCTGTCTTTGTTTCAAATCATGCGATTGAGTTTTAATACAGTTCCTGTTATTGGAATGGGCTTATATTTCGAATACATAGGTATGTGTACCTTAGCTGAGGGGCTATTATCTAACGCACTCGCAATCGTAACCAGCCTCAAAGTGGAGCAATTGTTTTCATTTTGTATGCAGACAAGCCTTCGATTTTCAGAATGAAAACGATCGTGATTGCGACTCCGTTAGACAATAAGCACTCTGGACTTTATTCCATTGAAAAAAGGTAAAAAAAGTGGATAAATTGTCTAAGTAGTCGACTATACACTTGGTGATAATGCAATATTATGGTAGGTATCTTCTTAAGAGCTCCAAATCAGTCTATCCGTTTGGGTTATTTGATGCCACAAACACAAATACACTCGTTAAACTTAAAGCGAAGTTGAAGATTACAAACATGTTTACAAAATAAATCTACAATAACCTCACAAGAATGTTACACACTTTTATCCAACCCCTTTGTTCCATGTTCTCATGACGACAGATACAAAACAACCGCTTATCACAACAAAGCAATGTTACAGTGTAATCCGACCTAAACCAACCCGATTGTCCACAACCGGATATCGTAAAGCCAAGGACTATCTGACCGCTTTCACTCACACTTACGAGTTACGACATTCGAATCGGATTTAATCACACTTTAACAATGGAATAGTGCTTTATTTTGAGGATGAGGCAGTTTAGAGAGATAAAACGCGATATAATGTTGATGGCTTTGAGAGCTGCGGGCCTAGTATGGTTACGTTTATCGTGTGACAAAATGTGGATAAAGCATCCATCACTCTCGTACTTATATACGTGTCAAAAAGTGACGGATGTTTTATACATTGTCACGCGATAAACGCAGCCATATTAGGCCCTCTGAATGTATTAAATGGCCCAACCGATTTTCATGAAACTTAGCTCAGAACCATCCTGATTAAACTAGCTTTTTTTTAAATAAAAACTGCATCGAAATCGGTTCATTTACTTGGGAGTTATGATCCCACATACAGACATAAAGATACACAGACACATAGATAGATATACATAGATACATACGATAAACTTGTACTTAACAACCGAACAGTAAAGTTATCGTGAATATAATAGAATAGAAAAACGTTTATTCGACTAACATATCATCGCAAGGGTACATAGTGGAAAATACACAATGACATAATAAAACTAGTATGTACTTATCTCTTAACAAGCTACAGTACATAGCTTTAATTATAGTGATACGTTCATATTCCATTTTAGTGAACGCATCCATGCGAGTTTAAATATACCCCTCGCAAAGAAAACAGGTACTACTTACGATGTTTTCAAATAGTTTAAAAATACTATAACTAAATATGATTTTATTCTACAAAATAAAGAAAGTATTATTAATAAAGAATGATGACTTTATAAAAACAGTGTTAGACACATTCACGACGGCAAAATATTTAACTGTAATTAACCATAGTTACATCGGGCTGATTCGACCCGATGCCGAAGGGAACGTGTTAAATACTATATAAAGTTTTATTTAGTTACATGTTTAACTATTTGAAAAATCGAAAGTGCCCATTTTTTTAGCAAGGGGGTTTATATCCCTAGATGGTCTCAGTTCAAAATGTCTCATCAAAATTCCTTCTCATAACCAACAGACCCTTGTCACTTTGCGGGTGTCACAATAAGAAACCTGGTTTATTGTATGGATTAATGTGACTGCCCGATGCCACTGTGATAGCCATTTTATAACCATGTTATTACGAACAGCTGTCAAAATAAAGTGTTTTCATTTAGTGAATGCGTTTCCTTTTGTGGTTTTTTTTTGGCATTATCTGGCAATTTGGCAATGTTGTTTCGGTGTGGGGATAAGAAAACCTGTGAAATTACTAGCATACCTAAAGACATTTCATCTTAGGACCGCCGCCGTATTAATAAATTCATCTTGACATCCCATCTCAAGATACGTTAAAATAGTTAAAATAAACATCAAGTCATACAAAATTGTATCTTTCTAATCTATCTAATACCTTTAAACGAGATCTTAATGTCGGAAACAGCTACCAACGATTTTCATGAAATTTAGTATGCAGGGGATTTCGGGGGCGATAAATCGATCAAGCTAGAAAACTTATAAAAAAAACCATCCAAGTACTGGATCTTGAGATGAGCATCTCAACCATGATCAATATCTTGTGATGGGCGTCTCAGTCAAGATTTGTTTTTAAATTCGGATCTTAGTCCTCAGGGTTGCCAACGCAATTAGTCTCAAGATTGTAGTCTTACAGTGCGATAGCTCTCACTCGCTCTCATATGCGAGCGCACACACGCGATATTAAGAGCGAGTGAGAGAGAAACACAAACCCGAAGCACCTTGTAAGTGCTCACAGCTTTCAGGAGTTCAAAACGTTTTTATTCGAAATCGTATCACTTCGAACGCAATCCAATCAGGAATGAACTTCACAAAATGGCGGCCCTAATGTTGACAACTTCTGTACTGACAGCTTTCCTGTACCACGAATCACGCAACGACAGCGGTCATCGACCAATTGAAGATATTATTGCGTACGAGAAATAAGGACAGATATAATAATCGCTCGCAATCGCAATATAACTCAGTAACGGTCAGTCTGTTTACATTATTTATCTCGTCTCATTGGCCAAGGACTTTAATTGTTATCCCACTATGGAATCCTGTCATAATGACAGCGTCAAACCACAGAAAAGAAATTACACCAAAATTAATTGATTAACGTTATGCGACAGGGTTCCATAGTGGCATAACAATTAAAGACTGTACTTTACAGTAGAGCCATCACATATTATTCTGCAAGTAACTGATACCTAGCCTCACTATTGGTCTAAGATCCGAATAGGAGACGATTAGCACCGGGCTGCTTATTCGACAAAAGTATTTTATATCAAATTAGATACGCTAAAGAATATGTGGCGAATAGGTTGGCTGAAAAATTTCAGTCCAGTAAGTATATAATTAATTAAAAAAATAAAAATTAACTTTGGCTTACAAAATTGCAAATGCTTGTTTAATTGACAAATTACATACTAATCGAAAGTATGAAGCCTATAGAATATGCAAACGTTAGGTTTGGTGCAAATTATTAGTACCGACCGACTTACCTGTTTATACCTGCCTATCCAATAGTTTGACGGGAAAAAAATAGTCAACCTAACGTTTGCAAGTTCTATAGGCTTCATACTTTCGATTGGTATGTAATTAGTCTATTAAACAAGCAATAACATTTTTTTAAGCCAAAGTTAATTTTTAATTTTTTAATTAATTATATACTGGACTGATTTTCTTCAGCCAACCTATTCGCCACATATTATTTAGCGTATCAAATTTGATATAAAATATTTTTTATCGAATAAGCAGGCCGGTGCTAATCGTCTCCTATTCGTATCTCCTACTATATTAACTCGCACCCTCTCGAGAAAAGTTTTAAGTAATATATTTGCTCTCGAGATATTTTTAAGTGCTCGGCGCTACATAATTTAGTTCGTAGAGCAACGCGAAGTTTCAGTTCTAAATTGATAAGTGCACTCAGATAAAATGTCAACAAGATGTACGATACATAACTTCCGTAGTCTAGATTTCTGTTTCTAGAAAGTTTCTTCTTTTGATCGAGTAAGTAAAGTTAACGTTTCGTCATCGAGAAAAATTGTTTGGCGATTGAAATATTGTTCTCATGTCGATGTTTACTAGCGAAATTTCCTGGGACTATGAGTATTCTAGTAAATAAAGTTAGGCTATTTTATTTTATTTCTATTTATGATTATGGAAGCGTGAGTTTGTTTTAGGGGTTTGAACTACTGATAAAGTAGGTATGCTGACTTTTTACCAAATAATTTAGCAAACAATTTCATTTTACAAACTTTCATTTTGCAAAAATGTAATTGTGCTTAAACCATTACATAATTATAACATAGACTAGATGGGCTTGTTAAACAAGTTAGGTTAGGTTAGACTTTTGACCGCAAAAAATATAAAATTATGTGGTGGGAAATACATCTTTGCGAAATGAAAGTTTGTAAAATGACATTGTTTGCCAAATTATGACTTTTTGGTAAATTTATTCAGGCAGTGAAAAGGACAAAGTTATACCAGGTGTGTAGCTTTGTCCTTTTCGCTGTTTGTTTTTGTTACTAGGGCCACAGACTGTCGAATGTAGTCTCAGCACTAACTAAACCGGTCATAAATGTGACTGTAATATCACGAACCGAAGCGAATGTCACACTTGACTGCTATATCGCTATAACTACAATGGCCTTGCTGAGCCTAGTACGGGGTTATTCTGTATCGAGACAATAGGTGTCGACTTGCGTTTTTAATGCATCGACTTGTGCCCCTTGAATTTATAAATAAATAGTGACGGTCTTAAAAAAATGTGGCTAAATGAATGAATTTTAATTTTACTATTTGCTGTTTTATAATACCACTCGTTTTTAGGTAAGTTTGTTAGTTGGTGTAAGTAATTATATTGTATCAATATTATTATTGTATTTATATATTAGTTTATTTATATAGTTTATATATATTTAATGTTATGTAATTGCGTTGTATGTATAAAGTAAAAGTATTTTTAATGCTTAAACTTGTTTTTTGCTATCCTCGTGCGTTTTCCTCACCCAGTCATTACAAGGTTAGCTGGAAGAGATCCCTTAAAGGGATAAGTTCGCCTTTGTACATATTTCATATTCTTATAAGTGTTTATTTGTTATACGATTTCTTTTTGTGCAATAAAGAGTTTACTTACTTACTAACTTACTTTAGATACCTGTAGAAAGTGATATTCACCAAAGATATATTGTGTTTTATTTAATTACTAGCGTTTGTCCGCGACTTTATCCGCGTAGAATAAGTATCCAATTACTTGTTTCAAATGGTCTACGAAATTCGTCAATGTTATTATCCCATCTCCAACAGTTAGATATCAAACGTTTATGCTAAAAACGAGCAAAGAAGAAGCGACTTGCTCTCTCTCTCTCTCTCTCTCTCTCTCTCTCTCTTCAACCTATCGCCACCAAATGCTGAGTGTACGTCTTTTCTAATGCACGCCACATCTTTTGATCTTAAGCTTCCCTCATCCAGTCTCTCCCCATCTTAACGAATTCGTCAGTATATCTCATTGGTATCTCAGCGATTCAATAAGACGTTTAAATTAAATAAAAATGTAGTGTTAGGTAGAGAATAGCTCCGCCGTTTGACCTAATCCCCACGGTTACCTCTGCGCCACTTACTCGTATTTATTTGCACTAGAGTTCTAGAACACTCCGCAAGATACCTATATACAGGAAGGGTTAAGTCATTTTCGGAACTAAACGCCTTCTATTCTACTCGCTAAAACCCATATTGCTTTTGATAAGTTACGGTACACTCACCAGCAATAATATATTATCCTACATTGGGAGCAAAAGTATCTGACACGTCTTTATTACTAGAGGTAGTACCTGGATGAGCTTGTGGTATTTTTTTTTGGTTAGTTTTCTAAAAACGAAACCTAGCTAGATCGATTTATCGCCCCCGAAACTCCCTGCATACTAAATTTCATGAAAATCGTTGGAGCTGTTTCCGAGATTCAGATTATATATACAATAGCTCGTTAAACTAAACTAAACTAAACTAAATTAAAGGCTGTGTAGTGCTGTTAGGCGATGGGTTTGCAACCTGTCACTAATACACTGGATAACATCTTAGCCTGGTTGTGCAAAATGTGGTCACAGAATTATCAACAAGTTTTTAGAGTTGTTGGTGAGTCTGTGGCTTTGCCTACCCCACTCTGGGAATGAAGGCGTGATTCTATGTTATGTTATGTAGCTCGTTTAAAGGAATTAGATAGTTAAGAGCGTGTCACATATTTTTGCGCCCAATGTAGGATAATATATTATTGCTGGTGACTATACTATTTTTAATTCGGCTGCTGTTACTGGCAAGTAAGTAAGTAAATAAATATCAGGGGACATCTCAGACAAATTGAACTATTTTCAAACTAAGCTCTAGGATTGTACTATGGGAACTAAACAACAACAAACATACTCATATAGAGAAATACATACTTTAATACATAGAAAACATCCAAGACTCAGGAAAAAATACTCCCGCTTATCACACAAATATCTGCCCTAACCGGGATTTTAACCCGAGACCGCTAGCTTCGTAGGCAGGGTCACTAAGATCTAAGGGTAAATAAGAGCTAACATAACGTTGACCATACTACAACATGTCTAAAGCAATATCGTTTCAACGAGTAGAATATACCCCAGTTTGCAGTTCACCTTTCCATTCCCTGACAAATGTACTTACTAAGTTTTCAAACAAATCTAAGTTCAGAGTTAGCTCACAAAGTTGAACCTAGGAAGTTACAGACGAAACGAATACAGCGTGCGAAGTCACGATTATTTGCGCAACTCCGGAGTTACGAGTGTGCCAAGTTAATCACATTAGTTCAGCGTTGACATTAAGGAGATTAAAACCATATCCTTGTTTCGAGTCTACAAAATTCGTCACGTTATTTGCATTTCAAGCTGGAACGTTTTAAACAGAAATATTTATTTGCTTTGGCCCACATTCCCACCATGTCAGGGAAATTCCTGGCCCAAGATTCTGAGACGGTAAAAAACCGTATCGTCTTTGGTCTGTTATCGTATTGTCAACGTTTTGATAGCTCTTATTTATATACTTGACAGTAATAGTGGCCGAATTAAAAACAATACCATAACAGAGGGCACTGCCAAGATGCACTACGCTAACTATCGTTTCTATTCGTTTCGTGTTTAAACCAATCGCGTCACTGGTAGATGACCTGATACGAAAAGACGAATAGAAACGCTAGTTAGCGTAGTGCATCTTGGCAAGGCCTTCAGGTCAAAGAATTATGGTTTTATCGCATAGAATAGGTAGAGGCCCCGATGTCTGATAACTTATTCGAGGGCAATGGATAGTACTCGGATACAAATGTTTCTTATTTGATTTAGAATTCGAGGAAAATTCCCTTATTCCTAATAGGGATAAGTTCGCCCTGCCAGTTGTTTGTTTTTTTAATGTTTGTATTCTGTTTATTTCTTGATAAATTAAGGAGCATACAATTACATACATACATTATAACTTTTAAACTCAGTAGATACTTAAACTAAATAAGTAACACATTTTTAGATTCTGCCACAGCTCCCTTTCAAATTGAAAATGTCGCTAAAGTCGGTCCTTCGAATAACTCGACCTTTTTGTGTTATAACGTGCAAACGTAACGCAATTAGAGTGGCGGACCACATATCTGGCCGAGTATATATGTAAGTATATCTACAGCCGTAGACGTTGTGAAAGAAAACTAGTAACGCAATGCAAATATATCGTGACGTCGGTAACTCGAGTCTTGAGTAAAATAAATGGTGCGATCCCGAGAGATGCTTACTCTATTTATAGAAAAGGCTGCTATGGAGTGATATACACGTCAAATATATCTAGAGATAGCGTTGATAAAGATACATGTGAAATATATCTCAATATCGAAAATAAAGTAAAATCTATTTCGATGTTTCTGAATGTACAATCAGCAAAAAAAAACCCTGCCACTATAGAACTATTTAGGTAATCAAATTGTATGAATTGACAAACAAAATGTCACTGTGACACATAGGCTCTATTCCGCATAGCAAAACAAAATTGCTTCAAAAAGGTTATCGTAAATAAAAGCTGTGATAACGTTGACAATACGACGCGACGTGTTCAAAGAAATCTGGCTTTACCGAATGGAATAGAGACCCAGTTCTATAGTGGAATAGGGTTTCATGTTGCCGATTGTGCTAAGAAGAAATGGTCGTATGATATTTATGAACAAACAAAATAGTAGTAATTTGTAAATATCACAAATATTTACGTCTTTAATACGACCGATATACTTAAACGAGAAAGACCTATTTTTCACTACGTTTTTACTTGTATTGCAATGTGTATTATATATAAGATAATAAGATTAGAACTATAATAATGATTAAATGCGATAGCACTTAGGGACAAGACAATTAAATAAATAATATACCTATGGGTATATTTAACTTCTTAATAGGTATAACCCTAGCCTAGGTTTAAACAAAAAGGAACTATTTTTTATTTTAAAAAGGAGCTACAAATTGATATGAACTGCACGGAGATAAAGTCAATCAGAAACTTGAGTATGTCGTTCCTTATAATGTATATGATATTCCTGAGGGAAACCGGGCTATTTATAGAAAAGGTTATCATGGGTTTAGTAAAGGTTATAGTTGGGTTGAAGTTCTGATAAAATCTTACAAAGTGTAAAATGAAGTCGCTATTTTCCTACTTTGCTACATAAATTTACTTTAATACCTCATCCAGTACCTTTAAACAAACTACTATTATATTGACTTATACGTTTAACTTACTAAAACCATTTGTTTGAATCCGGGCATGTATAGGCGATAAATAAGGTCTTCGTATATAAATTATTGAAATTCTAACGTTTTTTTAGAATTTATAATTGTAATACAAAAAATATCATTTTAGTTATTCATGATTCAATAACATCCTGTATTATTTGTTTACAATTGTAACATTTGTCATCTGGTTGTCAGGTCAAGGCCAAGTTCAACATTTTCAATGTCAGTTAAAGTAAGGCTATGTGCACACTTCCGATTAAATACGACGTAGATTAGACCAAATGTGGCCGTTATTTGAAATAAGCGACGATGGTTGTTTCAAGTGAACGCTACGCATCAAAGCTGGATTTTGCCGGGCACGTCGCTTGATTATGTTCGAAGCTTGTACAATCCGCAGCCTCATTTCTTCCTCCGTTCTCGACACTTTTTTTAAATACTAACTGTTTCACCCAGCCCCAGAAGAAATAGTCTAGAGGTGTGGGGTTCAGCTAACGTACCATATCATACAACTCCCCGCTTTTCTAGTGCTGAAGCCAAGATTTTCTGTAAAATGGTTGTAGATCCTTTTTTCCGTTCTGACGTCAATACGAGGACGAGGCCCACCACTACTACTACTACTATCCGGTACTGAGCGGAACCGCTCTTTCATTGTCACGCAGTCTGGTAATCGCCCTTATAATTGACAATAAAGTGACACCAGTGAAATTTGAATGACATAAATCTGTCACGACGTAAACATTACACATAGGGTGATACTTTTAGGGTTAACCGACTTTGAAAAAGGTAAGTGTTTATAATTTTTAAACAATGATAAAATTAAAAATATTCGACCCGTACTAGCAAAACATGTGTTAAAACACTTAACTCGACTTGGCTATCAACTGGTTTAAAGAGATGGTTTTAGTTAGTTTACATACTGTATGTCGGGTAATTCAAATTGCTCTCGTTAACTAATGCCTAGGTCCAATTTGCATACAAATATGACTCAAAGTGGCACTCTTAACGCTGAATGTTTTATCGGACTTTAACACAAATTACGGACTAAATGGACGCATGCGCTCGCCACTGACAGTTCCCTGAATCTTTATTGCATAGTATAAAACAAAGCCGCTTCCCGCCGTCTATCCCTTTCTATGTACGCTTAGATTACAAATCACGCCACGGATTTTATTGCGGTTCATCATTAGATAGAGTGATCCAAGAGGAAGGTTTTTGTGTATAATACATTCTGGATTATGATCGGGTGTTACCGAAAACTCACTTAAATTGGTGAAGCGGAAGCGGATCGCTAGGTAGTATTCTAAGGCCCGATTTAGAACAAGCGAACGAACAAGAATTCTTTGCATTATCTCTTACGTTTTCTTTGTAAAAATAAAGACAAAACATGTTCTAGGGCATTCGCTCGTTTGTTCTAAACCCACTTTTATAAAACAGGTAACTCAAATTGCTCTCGTTAACTAGTGCCTAGGTTAAATTTGCATACAATAAGACTAAAAGTGGCACTCTTGACACCGAATGTATTATCGGACTTTAGAACACAAATTACGTACTAAATGGGCGAATGTGGTCCCACTGATACTCTGAATAGGCAATTAATTAAAGGGTACCTATCCAGAGGATTTTCATTCCTAAATCTACTTAGAAATAGTATTTTCTGTCGCTAGAACAGTTTGTACAACCAGAAATAAGGGCCAATTTAAATGGAGACATTTGTAATTAATAATATATTTATCACCTAATTTATACTAATATTATCAAGAGAGTGTGAATTTTGTGAGTTGTACATCTAATCTCCGGAACCGTGGAACACATTCGAAAATTTCTTTCACCATTTGAAAGGTACACTGGGGGGTACTAGTGAAAAAGGATAATAAGTCGCCTGAAGATCAAGTGAAAAAGGGTTTAAGTCTATTATACTCCGTTTATGTATATGCCCTTTTTTATTACGAGTTAAGTCGAGTTATACCCTTTTTCACTAGGACCCCAGCATTATTCCCGTAGGATATTCTTTACTTGTTTAAACCGAAGCGAAGTTAGGCCGGGATGTAAGTAAAATATAAAATTGTTAGGTCATCCGTAAAATTAAGGTCTCATCATTCTGTCTCAATGAATTTATAGACTTCTGTGTCATAAATTCATGCTAACATAATGATAAAATTTTCTATCAATAGATAAAAAATATGCGCGTAGGTAATTTATTGCCTACTAACTACGGAAGGCTGGAGAGAGACATTACAACATTGTATCGAAGTAAAGCTGCAGTTCCGTTGCTAGTACTGTACTAGTACGTATAGCCACACTAGTTTCTCTACGAATGGTTTGGATTTTATAAACGAGTTTGGAAAGTTGCCGGGCATATTCCAGTCACGATCCGTAATGATCAAGCTCAGTGAAAACTTAACTTTAGCATTTTGTAACAAAGTCTATTTCAGAGTAGATTCGGGAGCTATTAGATTCCTAAAGCAACCAAGGAAGGGTTGAGATAGGAGTACAATGCGCTATGAATTTAATACAGCCAGTGCCCAGATTCTGAAACTTTATACAAATTGGAGCCGATGTTGAGCCATGGGCGCTGAGCATGATAAGGCTGCTGCTAGGGTCATCGCCCAAGAAATACCTGACATTTGTAAGGATAAATGCTTGTTAGTCGAAGTTTACCTTACAAGCAAGGTTTTGTAGCTAGTCTTAAAGCTAATGCAAAATTATATAAGTATCTTGATTTGGTATAAGCCAGGTTATTGCAGTAGCGGACCGATACTAAGTGAACTTCAAGAGAAGAGCATACTATCTTAAAAGGCTGGTAAAGCATCTGGTGAAGATTTCTTTCCTGGTGTTGAAGATCATGGACGGCGGTAACCACTTCATCCTCCACCTCATCGTGTGACTCTAACTCGTTTGATACTTCATTTTTTTTTTTTTGACGACTGTTGGTAGTGACTATGTCTACGAAGCTAGCGGTCCTGTTTGATTCCCGATATGGACAAATATTTGTGCGATGAGCGCGAGTATTGTTCCTGAGTCTTGGCTTGTATTTAACTATGTATTTCTTAATACCTATAAGTATGTTGATCGTTTTCTTGTATGTACCCATAGTACAAACCTAGAGCTTAAATAGTTTGGGACTAGGTCAATTTGTGTGAGATTGTCCCCTAATGTTTATAATTAGTTAATGTAATTGTAGACCACATTAATTCATTAATTTAATCAGTTTTGTGTTACAATAGCGTTCTTTTTTGCTTTTTCCTAGTAAGTGATGTTATTTGTTCGTACTATTAGCATTACGTATCTAATCAGATCTTATTAGTATATAACATTTACATTGCTTTTTGGTACTAATATAGCATTCTGGCGAGGCAGATAGCCTAGTTCCTGCCTGTGATCCTGCCTACGAAGCTAGCGGTCGGCGGATCGTTTTTTTTATGTATACAATTATGTATTTTGCTATTAATATATGTTAATTGTTGTCTCATATCCATAGTACAAACTTAGAGATTATTTTGGGACTATGTCAATTTGTATAAGATTGTATCCTAACACAGGTACTTTTTAATTTTACAAAGTATGTTTTTAAATAGTTTAAGAAGATACGCATCCAATTAAAGAATCATAAATTAGCTCTAGTTATCCACCGTCCAATAGAAAGGCAGAACACTCTGTAGTGTAATGTCTGTAATGGCTTTAAGTAGGTGCGCTTGCGTCTATCCGAGAGCTTTTACTTTTGTTCACAGCGTTACGTCACTGCACTTGCGTGAAATAATTAACATCTGGTTCAAAGTTTATCACTTTCTTTATTTATGCAATTTAATTAATTCAATTAGGCGAAATAATGAAAGTTAATTCTCAACAGTGTGTTATGGTAAGAAATTTGCGACACCATCGCTTTTTACCCGACTATGGAAAAGATATCCACATTGAACGTAACCATGGTAACCAAATAACAAATTTATGGATATCATTAATTTTTAGTAAATGTAATTTTAAACACATAATTAGTTTATTTGGTTTTTAATATACGTAATTTTAATTGGTATAAAATATTTTTAACGGTTTATTAAACAAATTAGACTAATATATGGAATAACCGTAACCATGGTAATAACAATGCTATAATTATTATTATAGAATTGTTATTACCATGGCAACGCTCATTATAGAATTGTTTTCCCGCTTCGGTTACGCTATAGGTGGTATTCTGATACCGTTAACGATATCAATATTAGCGTTTTATAGTACGCGAGTAGAAAAAGGAAGATTTCGTATGCTCTAGCTTTTACGGGACATCCTTTAAGCTGATTTTGTATTAATGTTGAGTCATGTTAAATATTAGTCAACGCTTGTCATAATAAATAAAATAATATTTTTACCTTTTAGATGAATCATATCGGAATATATTTCACGTTGCTGTTATTCAATTACTTAGGAAATATAATTCAAACATCCGTGAACAGTAAAATATCTCATGCTGATAAAGTTGTTACTCGGATGAAAATAATAACATAATACGTATCGAATTTTTACGATTGTGTTTTGTTCTCACATTTTTATCACAATCAAATTCAATGCCTTCACCCTTTGTATAAATTCTTGACACACAATGGCGTCTTGGAGGATTAATTAGTTAATTACTCTGACATAATGAATGCCAGTTTGTTAGATTTGCTTCCAATATTGACGCTAAATCGAGCCAATGGCATTGGATGTTGTTAACTGCCTCGAAATATCTCAATTAAAAGTTATGTTACGACTTTTTCAAACTTTCCCGACATTCGTTTAAGATCTATTTATAGGTAGCTGTTATATTGAACGAGTCAAATTAAATTTGATTATTTAATATCGAATCATTTGTGTTTATCAGGGGATCTATCTTACGCTATACCATACATATTGCTTTTGAATGTATCGTTTTATTTATAACTAAGAGCTGTCACAACGTTGACAATATACAATAACATTGTCTAAAGTATGTTTTTACAGACTAGAATATTATAGAACCCCAGTTCTGGTCTTCTTTGTTTTTTTGGTATAACTTTTAAGTGGATAATTATTTTATTAAGTGCGTTTACTTTAATTTTACCAAAAAATAAGCCAAATATTATATTATTTCGGCGTTGACTTAACGATATCGCAATTTATTTAGGCAATAGCTCTTATGAATTTGGCACCAAAAATCTGCCGAGTCCTTAAAACGGAATAATAATATGGTTTCGTAAATAATATGCTTCAAGTAATAGAGCCCTCCCTGTATTTACTTTGTTTTATTAGGGTCTGTTTCACAATCGTCAAGTAAAGCATAATCTGACACATAAATTTAGCCCTTTCCTTTTCTTACACTTGAGCATAGACAAGGAGAGAGCTAACTTTAACTGGCTCATAAATTTACTTGACGATTGTGAAACAGGCCCTTAGTGAAATAAGTACCTATATGTAGATGTTTCAGGAGATTACTACTTAATTTAACTACTTGAAAAAAAATGTCTTTTAATAATTATAGTTGTCGATCAAATATTCATCATTAAACAGCGAAATGAGTCATGATTATGAATACCCAGGGTCAATAGTAATTATGTGATGTCATGACCACACAAGATAACTGTCGTATTACCATAGTATAAAAAGAAAAGTAGGTCATCTCCGGCGTTTTAGTAATTTCTGTTACCTATAATTACCGGTACGGCGCACTGTGGAACGAAAATGGCATCTCCATAGAAATAGGGACTTAATTTTCTAAGTGCCTATTTTTTTAATTGAAATCGAATCTACTCCTCATAATTATGTAAAAAATTTGAATAGGGGTCAATTTGCCTAGAAAACTGCCGAGTAATAGTTTTGTTACTTGGGTTTGGGTAAATTTGTAAATGGTGCACTTTCTGAGATATTCCGTTTTTCCATACAAGTACAATCCATACAAAATTTTCCTAAAAAATATTACTCGGCGGCCAAATGGGTCAATTTGGCTAGGAAACCCATATTGATTTTTTGCATAATTATGAGGAGTAGATTCGATTTCAATTTAAAAAATAGGCACTTTAAAAATTAAGTCCCTATTACTATGGAGAGGCCATTTTCGTTCGACAGTGCGGCGTTAGAGTTGTCTATTATGTGATGACATTTTTGCGTCCGATACACACAAAAGAGGCTTGACCCGACTGAAACCGGCTCGGTCCGGCCTGTTGAGTTTGCGTGTGGTGGCTCGCGGCGCGTACGGTCGATACACGCACACATCCAAGCCGCGCGATATATCTTTTGTTTGATAAAAAAGTGTAAAATAAAATAAATGTTTTAAAAAACAAAAAACCGCCTTCAAAAACGCAAAAAATAACTTCTACTTCTAGGTACTTAGTAGTAGGTACCTATCCTATTAGGTTAGTCTAACTGAAGTCGGCTTTTTGTTGAAAATATTGTGGTCGCCGACTTCAGTTAGACTAACCTAATAGGATAGGTACCTACTACTAAGTACCTAGAAGTAGAAGTTATTTTTTGCGTTTTTGAAGGCGGTTTTTTGTTTTTTAAAACATTTATTTTATTTTACACTTTTTAGTGATCATATTATGCTTATGTAGTCCCACTTCTTAGTTGATATATGAAACTTTAAGACATTTCAAGCTCGCCGCAAGCAACGCCGCGGGAAAATCATAGTCATTTTAAAACAATTAAATGTGCTTCGTTGTAGTCACTCAACTATCTTAATCGAGATATCTTATCGCCACCCTTGAAATCGGTACCGTTGAGGAGTTCCGTTGGCCATCTATGGTCTTCATCATCAGTTCCGCTTCACCAAGTGACACTTTCTAAATGCAAATGCTACACTTGTTACTAAAAATACTAAAATCGCTATATGTTTGCATACAATATTTGAGGAGTTCCCTTGATTTCTCCAAGATCCCATCATCAGATCGTGACGTGCTGACAATGGGACCAACTAGAAAGTATACCCATTCGAACACCGAAAAAAAATTTCAAATCGGTCCAGTAGTCTTCGAGTAATCGGGGAACATACATAAAAAAAAAATATATATTCCGACGAATTGAGAACCTCCTCCTTTTTTTTGAAGTCGGTTAAAAAGGATGAATTTCTGTTTTATTTATACAATAGGGGTGCGCCAAAGTTGAACTAAATTTTTAATGTCGATTATCGCAATATCGAAAATTTTGTACCTAAAAATTTACATCCTAATAATCACTACTCATAACTACTCTGTTCCTAATGTTCTGAATGACTAATGATTCAACTTTATAATGTCCGTTGCAATAAACATCTATCATACTACTATTTGTTTTCCTATATTTTCTCAACATAACCTTCTTTTACACTATTATTCATCATCATATCTTTTTTATGTAGATTCGTTTTTATTCATAAAATTTAATATTATTATTGAATTAAAATTATATAATTAGCATGTAATGTTAAAGAAAAATATGTAAGGTTAGGTTAGACTGCAATCCCTTAAATAATAAGGGTGATTTCACTTAATTGTATAGGTAGTACAGTCAGCTGCAGAGATAACTATACCACAAGTTTCCTAGCAAAGGGGGGTCACATTTCTTTGCAGCTGACTGTACCTAATGAACGAAATACCTAACCGATAGGCATGATAGGTTAGGTTAGGTTAGAGTTGTGTCAAGGCGCGAAGCGCCAGAACTATGCGGAATAGGAGCTCCGCACAGCGGAGCTCCGTCGACTTGTTCGTACACTTCTTTTCAAATTACTTTACGGCACTACTTATTATTATTATGAGTAATAATATTATAAAAAAAAACTTTATGATAAAGAATGTCATGAAAAAAAAAAGTAGGAGTTTAGATAAAGTTTCAACAGTGATGTTATTAACTAAAATTTTCGGAAAACTGAGTGTTATGGACTACGTTAATAGTAAAAAAAAATGTAGCAACGAAAACTTTAGCAAACAAAACTTTAGGAACAATGATCATTAGCAGTACAAATCGTTAGGAAAATCAATTTCGGGTAATGAACTTTAGCAAACCCAATATGGACCCATACAATAGTAATATTATTCTTAACAATTGGCGAGCTTGTTAATGTTGTTACACTGGTTGACCCATCAGCACGTAAACAATACCTGTTCGGACGTGTCAACCTTATCAATAAATAAATAACACGAAATAATGGCTACTCCTTCTTTCAAAACTGAGTACTTGTGATTTAAAAAAACCGCGTAAGTATCCGTCCATCTTTTTTAGGGTTCCGTATCCAAAGGGTAAAAACCCCATTACTAAGACTCCGCTGTCCGTCTGTCTGTCACCAGGCTGTATCTCATGAACCATACCGTAGCCGCACCAAAAACATTTTCCATTGTGGCGTGTTGTTTTTATGATAGTTTGAGTATTGGCGACAACAGGTCTAATACTAAGCGAAGCTCATGCCACTTCCACTGTTTTTTCTATTCCGTGGACTATACTTACGCTTATAATCCGACTGGTTATAATATCGCTTAGATTAATCCAAACCCCGTTATCTAACCATTCATTCATGAAATTACATTCATCATTCCACTTTCACTATCAATGTCCGGACTTCTACGTTTTTATTACACCTCCGCTGCCCGCTTAAACAAATAAGCAGTATCCCAAATTCAATTACCAAAGCAATTTGAATTATCTTTCATTTGTAATAAGGTTGATATTGCTATAGGAGTTTTATCTGAGATAGTCCCTTTCGGCATAGGAAGGCAGTACGTGCTCTGAATTATTAATTGTTTATGATTAATTGCTTTAATTGTATTAACAAGGAACCATTGTTTCATCTTAGCTCGTTGAGGTTATAATGTATAAGATATTGTTTGCAGGGTCAGAGAAATTATGATTTCCTTAGCGACCTTACCTTCTGATGGAAAACTAGAAATGTTCGAAGTTTTAGAATTGGTGTGTCTGTATATGCCATTGTAGCTGCCGAACTAATAAACCAATTTGTACGCGGGTTTTTTTAATAGAAAGCTAGATTAACTAGGCTGGTTTTTAGCTACGTTTGACGAAAATCGGTTTTGCCATTTAAGACTTATCAGCTCTGAAAGTAGGAGTCATAATTATCTCGGGGTTTTATTCTATTTATTACTAGGTGCCCGCCAGCGGCTTCGCCCCGCTGCAAATTTCCGACCTTCCCGTTGGATTTTCAGTTTTTTTTTCTTACGTTTAAACTTTATCCTGACAAAAACGAACATAACAAAAAATAAATTAGCCAAATCGTTTCAGCCGTTCTCGAGTTTTGCGCTTAGCTTAACACATTTACCCCCTTACTAATAAACGTTGAGTAACGGTTGTATAGCTATACAATGTTTTGTCCTTAACTGTCAAATCCAAATGTCACAATGACAGATAAAGACAAAACATTGTCTAGCTATACCATCGTTAGTCAACGTTTATTAGTAAGAGGGTTAGTGATTCATTTTTATTATATAGACAGGTAAGATAATTAATAAATAGTAACCAATAAATTGCAAAAAGTATATTTTGAAAATTACCATTATTAAATACCTGAATATTAACCGTTAAAGTATGAAGCACTACACATTGTGCATATTCTGACCTTACGGACAAAGGTCGAGGTTAAATTTAAGTTTCCGTTAAAGGACAAGGTTTTGATGTGATCCGTAATATTTATTTTATAATTGTACGCAGGTTTTTTATCGGTTATTTAATTAGCAAGGATTTAATAGTGTTCTTAAAAAAAAACTCTAATGCACTTTAAACTATCGTGATTCTGTTCCCCATTTTGATGCAAAACGGAGTCGCGGGCACGGCTAGTATGAATTAAATTACTTCTATATATATCATTACTATAGTAGAATTAAGATACTGCAAAACTTCGTAACTAACAAATTTATGATACAGCAAAATAAACCTTAGGTACTGTCTTATAAAAAAAAGGTGCATTTTGCTCCTTATTAAAAAATATTACTTACGCGGTTTTGCAGTTTCACCGACGATATAAAGGAAAATACAAACTTACATACATAGAAAATAGCCAAGAATGAGAAAGAAATCCTCGCACTCATCATACGAATATTAACGCTAATTGGGAATCGAACCGGGACGGCTTCGCAGTTAGGGTTACCAACCCAACTAGACTAACCGCTTCGTCATGTTAATTTTACGGTGTTTTAAAGCGAAAGTAAAAATGGACGCATCCGAGCTAGGACTGGTCCAACGTTCTCTCAAGGTCGTGGGTTCGAATACGGCTCGTACAGTTAACACAAGGAAGTAATCAATTTTGTACCTAGTCACTTTGACGTAAGGTTTAAACTGCCGAACTTTGTTCGAATACACGATAGTTTTACTTAACTACCCAAAAAGGAGTGTTATGTTTTATTAAGGACTCAGTGTGAGTGGAGAACCCCCGCGGTCACCATGTACCAATGAGTTTTTCTAACTTAAGTGCATTACCCGACGCTCTTACGGTAAAGGAAAAACATCCTGAGGAAACCTGCACATTCGAGCAGCTGAGTGTGTAACAGGGTAATTGCACAAAAGATCCTAAAGGGTCGAAGTGTATCCGAAAGGGGCCCATCTGTAGGATAAGATAAGATAAGATTCCATATGCGGTGCCGCGGTATCCTTAATGCACCTTTAGGTTGTATAACAGCAGTAACAAGAACACCTTTATCACCAGTCGTATACTCCTCTTCGGTTTAGAAGCTCCATGAAACCGCTGGTGATGTGAAACGAGATTCTCAAAGATAAGTGGTGAAACGTCTATTGTCCGCAGTACAATGGAGTTGCCTCACCGGACTAATTTACCTCACTGGTGTTATTCTGTATCAAGAGATCGAGTTCGAAGTCGATTCGTCAAGGTTATGGGTCATTATGTCACTTGATAAGGTGACACTTTATAATGTGACACTACAAAGCTAGTGAGTTTTAAACCCTGACAAAGGGGTTTTTTTTAAGTTTATTGTGTGTTTAACTGTGTATTTGGTCATTTGAAAGGATGGATTGAGGAATGGAAGGAGATATACAGAGCGAAAGTGAGTGGAAGGGTCGGAAGGCGCCCTAGGCGTACTTTTTCGAATCAAATCGGAGAAATACTGGAAAAGGACCGAATCTTAAAGTGCCCGAAACCAACTCGTGACTCGATGTATGAATGTGGAAGAAGCGAAAGAGATCGGTCAGGATCGTAGCAGGTGGAAAAAAGTGCTCTCTGCCTACCCCTCTGGGAGACAGGCGTCATTTAATGTATGTATGTATCTGTGTATTTAAGTTTCTGTCTGTAGCGTCGTAGCTTTCAAACAGATGAACTTATATGGTTGCGTTTTTTTTAAAGAAGGTTATTTCATTAACCCCCATAAAAAAGAGGGGTTTAATAAGTTTAGGTCTGGCTAACTGTGTATTTGTGTGTCTGTTTGTAGCATTGTAGCTTCCAAGCAGATGGACCAATTTAAATACGGTTTTTTAAAAAAAATCTAGGTACTTCAATCGGGATAGCTCTTAGTTAGGTTTCATTAAAAACGGTTGAGCCGTTTAAGAGATATCGGCTCTCAAAGGAGAGATAGCCAATATATCAGGGTTTTTTATTTAAATATCTAGTTTTTTTTATTTGACTGGTCAAGGGTAGTAATAAATTTGACCTATTGGTATGTACGTTCTTTTGTTCTCTCGTACTGTGCCTCGTAGAAGTTGAATGGACGGGCCAATTTCGAAAATTTAGTATTTAAGCAAATAATATGAAGATACTGATTGAAGACGAGTTAATTTATATAAAAAAGGCATATTTTTAATTTTTTTAATTACTTTTAACCGCCTTTGCTACTGTTTTAACGTTTAAAGGACCACTAGATATAGTAAAATATAACGCCAAAAAAAAACTGCCTAAAATAGTAACTGATTACCAAAAACTAACCTAACCTAACCTAATTTGGTGATCGTTTACAAAATTTGGGCCTCATTATATTTGTTGCCCTTTTTTATGACAATGATTGCCGATTGTCTTATCCCACACGAACACGACGATGCGAACAAAGTGACTAACTTTTACATTGAAAAACATTCGATAATCCTTATTTTTGCGATACGCGGGTACAACTAACACGCCACTTAGGTAATACTTAAAACAACAACCCGTGTTGTGACTCAAATAAACCATAAGGCCGATACACGGCAAAAAAATCATATAACCGTGCGAGCCTTTGAATACAGCTATAAAGGAAACCGTTTCCTGTTCTAGAGTTTTATAAAGCTATTGTTGGATAATGTTACGTGATAAATATAAGTCCATTTGCGGCTATACGGCAAGGTTATATAAGAGGTTTAGATAGCTCAGCCTTAATGCTCTGCTCTAGTATTTGGAGAGTCATTTGGGTAATTGGGTTTTGCAAGATGGTTACACAGCTAAGTGATTTAAGCATAATATTGGCGTATTTTAGAGAGCTTGAAATGTTAGCACATTGGAGTATATCTGGTGTTATTATGTTTTATCTTTAAGAAACAAAGTGTAGATTATACGGTTCTCTGTTTGAATATTTTGTTATTGATTTTTGATTTTGATTTTGATTTTGTACGGAAACGTGTCAATGTTGTGTAATGATTTGCATCAAAACGGATGTACTAATTTTTATTATGCATAACACAAATTGCATAATTTTGGTCTCTTATTACATCAGCGATATAATCATTATTATGCATAACAACGAAATGCATAATTTCTTAAATAATTTCTTTGAATGTCTTTATAATTAAACAAGAAATTAACGATATTTGTAAACAAATTATAATATTCATAGTTTAAAAAGTGATTTCTAACGTTTTTGATTTCTCTGTGGTCACAGTTCTAACCTAACCTAGCAAGAAGAAATGGACTTAAAATGCATAACAACAAGAACATTATCGTTATGATAAATGAGTATTATGTTATTTGATCGTATGCCTAATAAAATTATACAATTTCTTTTTATGCTAAACGTTCATTATGCTTTTTGTAGGTAGTTAAATGAAATTACGTACATAAGCTATTTCAAATAACTATGTTTAAAATTTATTAAAGCTTCAGGTTTTGATGGATGTTTGACTGGAGTTTTTAATTGCTCGCGTGCAATTATTGCAAATAGTTAACATGCTAAATGGTTTAGTTACGCAATAAGAGCATCGTTGGCATGCTGAGCGATTTTAACATTCTTGCTGCCTTAGATGTAATGATGCTAGATATGGTATAAGAGAAACGGATGTGATAATAGATTGAGCATGGAAGATATAGTTACACTTTGACCTTGCGTTGTTCTTGTAATTCGATAGTTGAGAAAAATCTTCTCATCATTTTTTTTAATGGTAGGAATAAGCGAAAGAATAAGACAATTGCAAATCCGCAATTCTAACTGCCGCACTCAGAGACGTCAATTAAATTTAATGCTTGATTAAAGTTGCTACCGTCACTTTCTTTGCTATAGCAAAAGAATAAGACAAATTTAATGGACGTCTCTGAGTGCGGCAGTTAGACTGCAAACGCTTTGCTAACCTTGGGAATTAAAGGCTCCAAGGACGCAGAAAGAAAGAAAAAGAAAGATAAAGTTGTATACATACGTCTCTCATTCTAACAGGTAGCTCAATCGGACTGTTTGTATGTTGATATAACGATAATATTTGAGTATCCGATTTTCATACAATTTGGAAGAAGAGTAGCCACTGTAGCCAGAGCAAATACTGCAATTTTAAGTTCTAACTGCATGAAGGGTTGGGACGAAAGAGGGACAGACATAGTGAATAATCCTTTCCCATCGCGAAAACTCGGAACACACGACTACTTCCGAATGATGCCCACTTGTCTATGAATTATTGTATCATTAAGTGATGTGTCTGTATTAAATAAATAGAGTACTTTAGTTATTAGTGTCAAATGTCAAACCACGAGTTTGAAGTATATCAGACTAAGATGTTTAAACCAACACTAGGTGTAGACAAGAACAAATATAAATAAATGTTGAAAATAATTTTACAGGCTTGTCGATCTAAACGTTTCCCAAGACTTAATGCTTTCCGCATGACTTTTAAAAAGAACTGAAAACAAATTTAAATATTAACTAGGAAAAAATTATTCTGGTTATTACAACTCTATATCGATTATTAATCTCGCGTTGCGACCTTCCCCACGTTTTTCTTGATAGGTACTGGGTAGTGATTCTTTCAAAAGCAAAGGTGAGCGAACGCAGGAGTGAATGTCCAAGCGGCGAGTTTAAGTAGTCCCCTCAAAGAGAACAAAACACATTTCAGCGGCGTGTATTAAATTTGGCAGCATGGCTTCTGGAACGTATAAGGCTGCCTAATTGAGAATGCACGCGCTAAAATGTGTTTTGCTCGCTCTGACGGGACTACTTAAACTCGCCGCTTGGACATTCACTCCTGCATTCGCTCACCTTTGCTTTTGAGAGAATCACTACCCCGAGTCAGACTGAAGTAGTACGACAAATACGAACATTTCCGAGAAAATACGAGGGAAAGGATTTTTCACTACATCTGTACTTGTCTTATCCACTAGTTTAACTCTAATTACTAACATTTAGCAAAACAAGTTAATGTAACTTCCAGGATCTCTATTTCCGTTTTGCTCAGATGTAAGTTAGAATTACACGCCGGTAACATAACCAAGTAAATGATAATTCAACCCGTTTGGGCGAAAGTTGTGGCATAACCTCGTAATGGCAAAAAAGTGCGCGTGATAGAGCAGATTTAATTTCTCATGGATAAGCGATAAAAAATGAGAGTTTTCAAATAGTCATACTGTATTTTTATTATGTAATAAATTAATTTATTTGACCTTTTAATGTATTTGTATTGACCAATACATTTACATTTTATACTTATAAAATGTTACTATTCAAACATATTGGGTCGTATTAATATTTTTGTTCCTAATGTAAAGTAACGAATATTAATCTTTATTTTTCACAGGTAGTAATTACGTTTTATTATAAAATAATAAAAATGACAAAAATAAGTAGGTACCTATACGAAACAAGACCAACTTTTTCCTAATAAGGCAAAACAAACCAACTAAAATTAAGGTGATAATTAAATGTGTAGTCTGTTTAGAGATTGATGGTTGTTAGGTTCAAGTATTTATTTTAATTAGTTCTCATAATTGTAATTATTATATTTAGTAGACTTGGATTTTGAGTTACAGGCGAATAAAATGTTATACGTACTAAAAATCATCTAGCACCAAATAACTTTAAATATAAAATTCGATCACACTTGTAAACAACAAGAGATAGGTTTTGTGTTTGTAGTAACAGCTTCGGAACTACACAGAGCATGACGGATATGCTTTTGCCCGGGTATTTTTAACAAAATGGGATTACATCATGTTAATCGTGTTATCTTATAAACCTTTTACTGAAGCTACTATAAAATCAAATGAAACGTAACGCATTGCACAATTGCTTTACACTCGAAAGTCGGACGTTAGATGGGCGATATGGCCAATTAAATGATATTTGCACTTCGGTTTTATTTCTTTAGAGATCTTTAAAGACATTCCCACGCAACTTCCTTGTTTATATAACATTGTTTCCTTTCAGTTGGTTAGTCTGTTTTGTGCAAGTCTTATAAGTTCATTTTGGACCAGATTCTGTTGGAGTATTGGAATTCATATAATACCCAATAACAATGTATAATGGGGTCAAACTGCCGCACTCAGAGACGTCAATTAAATTTAATGCTTTTTTAGTGACGTGTTGTCTTATTTTATTGTTGTAGCAAAGAAAGTGACAGCAGCAACTTTAATCAAGCATTAAATTAAATTAACGTCTCTGAGTGCGTCAGTAAGAGCATATTTTTTTCATGGATTTAAGAGGTAGGAACTTAAATAAATTGAATATCAAAACCTTATAATTATAAATAAATGAGTAACTTGTCGAAAAAAATATTTTACGAAGCATATTGTTCGAAATGGTTTTAGATTGACCAGAATTTGTTTTATTTGGTTTTAGTCAAAAAACTCATTTTGCGATTCCATTATAAGACCAGCTCTATTATGGCATCATATTATTTCACTGTCACGAAGTTTACATAAGTAAGCAAAATTTTAGCTTAACAAGATGACATTAAGTGCTAGAAAAATATTATTTTTACCAGGGTGACAGTCAAACGAACAAAGCAAGGTACATTAACAACTTGTAAAAATAATAATTAGACTGTATGGCATGCTAATACGTAACCTATTTTTTTGCTAGAAAGTGTGGCATGCCATGTCCTTGCCTTTCTCTGTTTAGAGCACTTATCGTTGACGTTACAAGATTACTTTCTATATATATCACTTCTCATGCGGTTTCTTTACTTGAAACAGCTTTCTTTAGCGTTTTTATCGGTTTACCTATAGTTATATTTTCTTTCCTCTTTATTTTAACACTAGAGGATGCCCGCTTCGTACGCGTAGAATTAGTTTCCCGCTACTCCACCCAATTCTTCCCGTTGGGGGTCGATTTTCGGAAAATCCTTTCTTAGTGCTCACTTACATCATAAAAGGAACCCCTGTACTAAATTTCAAGTTTCTAGGTACAGTAGTTTCGGCTGTGCGTTGATATTATATAAGTCAGTCAGGTTCGCCTTTTATATATATACATATTTAAAGTGTCATCTTACCTTTTAACTACCAGTATATCAGAGTCAAAATTAATACGATATGGTCTAAGGTCCGAATAGGAGACGACCTTCACCCAGCTGTTTATTCTATACGGTAAGTAATATAATGGCTAAAAGGTTGACTGAAAAATTTCAGTCCAGTACAGTACATAATAAAAAAAAAATGAACTTTAAAAAAAAATGCTATTGCTTGTTTAATTGACCAAATACATACTAGTCGTTCTGATCAATTTGTGTGATGATGTCCCCTGTTTGTTTTATAAGACATTCAAAGCTTAAGTTACCAAAAATTCTCTAAAATCTGTCTACAGTAATAAATTATTATAATTTAAATAAAACTGAATCACTTTCGAATAAAAATCCATCCATCAAGTTACATAATGATTTTAATCTACTTACTTCGAAAACTACCGGAAGAGCCCGAAGTTAAACAAAAGTAAATCTTATTGTCTAGGTAATTAGACACATTCTCATTTCTTTTTCAAGAAGATTTATTATTACATGGTATTAGAGTCTCTTAATTAAAACCGGTTTGGAAAATGTTCAATTTTAGTCATTTGACATTCATAGTGCCAGGTGTTTATGATGACATTGTCAAATTTTACTTCAAGGCTTCTCCTTACATTATATTTACTAATTTACGTCTTAAAAGAAATATAGATTTTTAACCCATTATTTGCTAGCGGTCCCTTTTTGCTGTGTCGTGGTTAGAATTTATGCTTAAAAGTCAAAATAAAATGAACTAATCAAACAATGCCCCCTCTTAATAGTTAAGGCCATAATTTCCGAATAAGTAAATATTTTTTCATATTCATTATTCTTAGTTAAGAATCACCATCTCCAATCTAGTCTAATCTCCAATTACCATCTTATCCTTTAACTACCGCCAAAAAACAGTGTTCGCTTTGTTGTGTTCCGGTGTGATGATAAGACACCCGGTGAAATTACTGCCAGAGAGGCATTCCAGCGATAAAATGCGTAGTCCTCAGGGTTGGCAACGCATTTCGAGTCTTAGGATTAGTCTTGAGATTGTAGTCTTGACAATTTAAATGGTCATGGATCAATCGCACTAACCATCAGGTAACGTGTATTATAAAGACGGACAGACACAGACAGACAAACATAGCCTTTAATCTTATTACATCACTAGAGGACGCCCGCGACTTCGTACGCGTAGAATTAGTTTCCCGCTACTCCCCCCCCATTTCTTCCCGTTAGGATTTTCGGAAAATCCTTTCTTAGTGCTCACTTACATCATGAAAGGAACCCCTGTACCAAATTTCAAGTTTCTAGGTACAGTAGTTTCGGCTGTGCGTTGATATGTCAGTCAGTCAGTTTAGCCTTTTATATATATAGATTATAATTAAAGCGATACAATTTCGTCGGTCTTAGGAAGGATTCGAACCTACATCTCCTCTGGCAATCCATACCCTCCGAGTATGAAAAAGTAAGCGATCACTAATTTCGTGGATCTTAAGTAGGGTCTTGGTGGCATAATTGGTAATGCGCCTGCATTGTCCCGGATTGCCAGAAGAGATGTAGGTTCGAATGCTGCCTAAGACCGACGAAATTTTATCGCTTTAATATAATTTGAATTACTTACAGAGGTTTCTGTTAAAATTAAAAAATAAATGTTAATACATCATTGATTTATATCAAGGGTGTAAAAAAAGCTTTTATTCCTTAAACATCTAAATACGGAACCAAATTTCTTAATATTCTAAACAATAAGTATTTCACCAACATCAATGTCACACGATCGAATGCCATTCTGCAAGAAAACAATAGCTGAGTTTTTGTTGTCTTTGGCTGCCCCCTTTCCCATACCTTTGCGATATTTTCACTGGCAATATTGCGTTCATTGCCGTCGCCTTTCACACTACAAAGAAATGCCTAGAGCATACTTAGGGAGCACTTGGCTAAGTACCTACAGGTTTTTTTTTGGAAGGCAAACCAATTCATATGCCTTGGCCTCAGTCGCCAATACTCAAACTATCATAAAAACAACACACCACCATGGAAAATGTTTTTGGTGTGGCTATCGTTTTTACATTCCAAATAGCACAATAAGGCTGCTTCTGGATTTATTTACTTTTTTAGAATTATCGAAATATCGAAATGAGCGATCGCGGCAAAAGTATGTTAGGTTGCGAGGAACTCCGCATAACCATGCCACATGTTACACGCCCACTTGACACTTCTACAGTTTTTTCTATTCTGTGGTAAAAACGATCGTGATCGTGAAGGCTTATTGTCTAACGCACTCGCAATCACGATCGTTTTCATTTTGAAAATCTAACTACACCCAAAATCTTACTCTACGAAAGCTGGTCTACTATATTCATCATAACTGCGTGGTAGTAAAAACGCACTTTCGTAGAAGTCGGCAACATTAAGCCACAGGTCACTGTACATTAAAATGGTCCGAGTACTTATCATATCTATTCCAAGATTCATGACACGATCTCGAGTCAGATTTATTTAGAAATTAAACAAGGTGGCTCTGAATAACTGACAGCAAGCGAAAGTAAATGGTCATGGTTGAGATAAAAATCATTAAACATAAAACATTATGCTAAGCAGAAAAAAACATACGAGGTCACTTAGATTTAAAATCGTTAGCGTTAAATAAACTTTTAAAATGGCCATTAGAACACGTCAATTCGTACTAAGTTACAAAAAACGGACATACATATTTGTGTTTTTGATAAACTGACAGTTACGGGTTCTATTTTACTCGATAAAACATAAACATAGCCTCCTGAGTCCCCAGGTTTTCGCTTAAGGACATAATACTAAACATAAAAGGTTTATTTTTGTATAGTTTTGTCCAACGGGGCTGCCATGATCAAGATTGATCAAAGCCCTCTACCTTAAAGATTGTAAATAAATAAAAAAAAACATAAAAGGCACCCTATAGGAAAGCCGACAAGGTTGCATTTACAATGTTATTAAAATAGATATAGGGTCTAACGAGGCAGCCCCTGAGCGAAAAGAAAATTATTAAATTACACGAGTGTAATACTTAGGGCCTGTTTCACAATCGTCAAGTAAAGCATATCTGACACATAAATTTAGCCCTTTCCCTTTCTTACAATTGAACATAGACGAGGAGATAGGGCTAACTTTAACTGACACATAAATTTACTTGTCGATTGTGAAACAGGCCCTTAAGTAACTATTAGTAAATAACACTTGCACTTGTACTTGACACTTGACGTTATGCCATGGTTGCAGTTATATTTTCGGCTATTTGCCGCTTTTTACGAGCTTTTATTTAAGTTGGAATGTGTGTATGTATGTATGTAAGGGTCAAATCTTGCAAATTAAATTTGACCCACTTTTCGTTAACGGAATGGGCTGAAATTTAAACCCGATGACAATGCAATATTAGGGTATCTAAGAGCTGATCTGATGATGGAATCGGAAGGTGGGAAGAATCGACAGGATCTCCGCTATAATACTTGACGTAGACCAACCGTGTTGGGACTCATTAGTTCCGTCTTGTTAAGCAGATAAAGATTTTGCAAAAAAAAAGTATAGTCGGCTAAAAAAGCTTGTTAAAAAAAGGAAATTTTTGACAGAAACTTATGACGTTTACATACTAGTTGAGATACGCAAACGCGATCGTGACCTCTTTGATGTATGTAATAAGATAGATAAGTACTCTAGAGATACGGAACCTCTAGTGTATATTTACATTTATAAAAACTATTGATTTACGGACAGGGCAAATATGTGTGTGGTTAGCGTGAGTGTTTATTCGTTTTTGGTTGTTTTAATTGTATATTTTCCCCCTTACTAATAAACGTTGAGTACCGGTGGTATAGCTATACAATGTTTTGTCCTTATCTGTCAAATCCAAATGTCACAAATGACAGATAAGGACAAAACATTTGTTTATTAGTAAGGGGGCTATAATGTATAATTTAATTATCTACCCTAATATTATAAAGAGGAAATATTTGTTTGTTTGCATTTAATAGGCTCCGAAACTACTGGACTGATTTGAAATATTCTTTCACCATTAGAATCCTTCATTATCCCTGATGAACATAGGCTATGTTTTATTTTTCTGCGCGGACGGAGTCGCGGGCAACAGATAGGGTATTTATAAGTACGTTTATCGTTGTCTATGAGTAAAACCCACTACCAGACTAGATAGAGCTACGTTTGGGACTAGGTAATGTGTAAGATTGTCCTCCAATATTTATTATTTACTACTAGCGGCCCACCAGCGGCTTCGCGCCGCTGCAAATTTCTTAATTTCCCGTGGATTTTTCAATTATCTTCTTTCATACAAACCTTGTCCTGACAATGACGAACACAACAAAAAAAAAACAGCCAAATCGGTTCAGCCATTCTCAAGTTCGAACTCGCTTGCACGTCTGCCTCCTTATTTAACCGACTTCAAAAAATACGAGTAAGTTCTCAATTCGACTGTATTTTTATACTAACGACAAGAATAGTTAATAGGTTCGTCTAAACTTTGTACTAAGCTAATCAACTAACTTAAAAAGACTAAGGCCGTGTAAATCTCACATTTAGCAATATCATGCATTGTTAGACTAACGTATTTTGCACGGTTCATGCATAATCGCTAATTAATTAACTATGCCACGGTAACATTTTTGACGTGTGAAATTAGATAAAGCCAGTTTTTAAGGATTTGTAAGCTTATCTACTAAGATTGATGGCTGTGTTTTTTTTAATTATAAGGCTCATTAAGTTTTTAATATCGGAATTATGCTTTGTTGTTTGTGGGGTTTTGAAATTCTAACTTCTATCTATCTATTTAAATAAAAATGAATCGCCGAAACTTCAAAACTACGGCACCAAATTGGATAATTATTTTGTTGTTTTGGTCGTCACTGTCAGTACAAGATTTATATTATGAAAAAAATGGAAAGATACACCGGGAAAGTTGTAAATATATAAAAAATAATCGATTATTGTATGTGCGTATGTTCCCAATGAACTCAAAAACGACTGGACCAATTTTGATGAAAATTTCAGGCAATCTTCAGATTAGCCTAATGTAAATATCTCCTATAGCCTTCTACATACTTATTATATACTTTAACAGCTTTGAACTATTGTGTTACTGCCAAACAGCTAAAGCCAATACGCTAAACTAGAGTAGCGTCTACATGTTAAGTTTACGATTGCTCAGAGTAACTATAATAAATTCTAAATCTAGCTTTAATACGTTCCTAGAATGTATTGCACAGGTCTTAAAATAATTGGTTTTCATTGCACTTGAAATAATTATTGAAGATCTTTACTAAACTGGTGTATAATGGGTATAAAATCATTAAAATATTGAATTTCGCTTTTCATCGATATCATTCCATCGAATTTATACTGAAATTGTCATATTTTCAGGATATTTTAAACATTAATTCCGCAGGTTAGGTAAGATTAAACTTGTCATTACCAAAAAAATATATTTCACGCGGCGATAAATGCCTTTTGATTAAATAAAAATTCTGCGTAATGATATGTTTTGTGCAAAGGTGCTTGGATAAAATAACTTTTACAATATAATGTGTTTGAACAACAAATTGAAGTGAGATTATAATCAATGGCTTAAATATCTTTAATTCATTCTTCTATACTATAATGTTACACTTTAAGGAAGAAAACCACGTTGTTCCTAAAACAGTCCTAACTATTTTTTTAAATGATTATCAGGTAATAGGTATGTTAAATACAATGTGTTGTCCAATGGAGACCCCGCACTGGACGGTGCAGTGTTGGGAGACCGCAAGCTAGATGGTCGGACGATATCAAGAAGACGGTAGGGCCGACCTGGACTAGAACCGCCGCATCTAGATCTACATGGAAATCCATGAAAGAGGCATATGTCTAGCAGTGGACAGATATATGCTGAAGAAGAAGGAGAGAGAAGAGGTATGTTAAAGGATAAATAATGGTGGTAGCGATCTGGTCCTACCACCACAAAAACTCCAGTAAATAAGAGCTATTAAACTCTGACAATGATTACGACATGGTGGTAAACATAATGGAATAGAGGCCTAACCGTCGCATAATTACCAACGCAACAAAGTGTGAAATCATAGTTCACAGGGGGTAAATCATGGCTTCCATCGAGCCGCATTTTCCACACTTTCGATATCGCTTTCCAGCTCGACTGAATCGATTTGTTAATTGCTAACAAGAAAGTGAGATTCGATTCACTTGGCATATAAAGGTGTTTGTTTATTAGCTGAAAGAGGCTTTAATTGGTTTATATTGTTACTTTTTATCCGTTGTGTGAGTTGTACCTTCTGTGGTGAAGATGTTTATTGTGATTGAAGTTTATTTACCTGAAACAAAAAAGATACATGAAATAAACAATTGGAACGCACTTACAGATAAAGGATTACAAAGTAAAAAAAAGGTTTTTTTTTATGATGACCTCATTTTGTCAAGTAGTTCAAGGGTTATGAGAGAACTGATAAATGAGACTAAGATTGCTTATAGCTTGAACTTTTCCATATTTTATTTTAAATGACTTCAAATGTTTACTTGTGTATAAAAAAAAACAAAAAACATAAGCTAATAGAAGAATAGAAGTGAGGCACTGATATGTCAAAGTTTGAAAGAACTGTTTTTTATTATTATTTATGGCGGTCTACCACGATTCAACAGTGATTTCGCCCGTGAGTGAGGGAAAGAAAAGAAATCAGAAATAAAAGCTAAGACATATGTTCCGGCCATCTTCCTTCACCGATGGTTAAGAATTGTTTCGATTGGCTACTTAAGTCACTTTGGTTCAGCTTGTTTTCATTTTTTTAACTACTTACTTAGAGAAATAAGGCACATGCGAAGCACTAAAGAGTAAAGAGAAAATTAAATTTTGTGCTGGCCATCAAGATCACCTGACTTGATCGCCTATGTATGATTTTAATAACACTTTAAATTCCTTGGTGAAACTTTTCCAAACCAAAATATATGTGTTGAGTATTTTTCTTTAGTCCCAATTTTTTTATTGCTTTTTTTTAATAAACAATAAGACGAAAACAGCAGCGGATGCGACTTTGTCAAAATTTGATTGGCCTTATTCTAACATTGCTTTACCCCCATTGTCATTGTATCGTTTTAAACTCGGCCGCTTTTTCATACATACTGACAAACAAACAAACATATTCGTCGCTAAAATCATAACCCCCTTTTTGCATCGCTTACAAAAAAGATTAATATCAGTTGTAACATTAAGTAAAACGTTGTAATGTATAATCAATTAAAAACCAATTATTCTTGAAATCGCCTTTTAACTAAAACAAGCAATTTACATAACTCGATTCGGAAGTGTCACAGTCTGGGGTTCCGTCCGACGAATAATTGATTCAAAGCTTGTTCGTTACGTAACTCAGTTTCTTTTTGTTTGTCGCGCTCTGTTTAGCGTAACAGCGTATCTGTAACACTTTTTATGAATAGCATCTTTATACGGTTTATTGAACTGTTTGCAAAACAATGTTTTTACTTAAACTGATGTAGGCTAAGATGCCCATCTCATTTGTAAATAACTGGACTTAGGAAACTGTCATTTTTGATATTGTTTTTAGACGAATATCTCAGATTAGAACATTATATTCCTGTTTGTAGTAACTTTACCCAGAGCGCCTTTTATTAATCAATAAACGTCTCATCGTCATGAGAAGCGATGCGTTGCGGCTCTATTCCACTCGTGAAATCTACATTGATTTTGACATATTAGCATATTGTCAACATTACGATAGCTCTTATTTAGTTGACAGTAATGGCAGCCAAGTTAAAAACAACAAGATAACAATGTCAAAAGCAAATTTAGTTTTGTCGAGCAGGATAGAGTTTCTGTAGCCTGTCTCAATATACCTGTATCATAATTAAATCCCAACCACATACTCAGCTCTGAGAGTAATTAATTTATTTCCTTCTATCGGGTGTGGGTGTTTGCATATTAAATATGCAAATTATGTTTGCGAGACGTATATAGCACAAAACGTTATGAGATGGAAAGAAAAATAGACGAGATTTACAAGTAGAGCAAAATAATATTTAAGTATTTTATCCTGCAAATGCTAGAATTTCTGGTGTTGAAGATGGTGGAAAGATTGAAGTGAAATCTTGATATAAATAGATAAAAATATACCTACGACATATAATTACAACTAGAAAATTCAGAAGACTCCGAAATGATCAAAATTCGTAAAAAATACAGATAATTCCAAACTGATCCAAATTCTAAAATATCATAATTCCGAATGCAATGCCTTGATAACTAGATGACTTTACTTTTTAATATCGCTTATAAATCAAACCTGACTACTTAATCTACGTATAGCAATTCAATTATGCATTAATACTTAAATAGGTTCGCACAACATGGATTTCAGAAAAAAATAAAATTCGTTTTTTTTTTAGAATTTTAAGGTGTTCCCTTACCCTTAGAACTGACATCTTTTAAACGTTAATAACCAATTTTCATCAAAATTAGCAAAGACCACTGGTAGTTAAACTAGCTTACTCTAGAAAATAAATCAAGATCGCTTAAAGTTACGCCCACACCGGTGCTTAAAATACGGTGACGGTACGGAATCGCAGTGACGCGTCGTATCAGCACCGTTTTTGACTGCTCCACATACCAATGCTTAAAAAACGGTGTCGTTGCTTAAACAAACGACGGGGTCATAGTAACAACATGGCGCCGTTTTTGACGTACCGTAATATACGCACCGTTAAGCATTGGTGTGGAGGGCATGCGTCAAAAACGGTACGGATACGACGCGTCACTGCGATTCCGTACCGTCACCGTTTTTTAAGCATTGGTGTGTGGAGCTTGCGTCAAAAACGGTGCTGATACGACGCGTCACTGCGATTCCGTACCGTCATCGTATTTTAAGCACCGGTGTGGTCGCAGACAGATATATTAAATATGCGTAAACGTTAAACGTTAAACTAACTCTGTCTGTCTGTCTGTTTTTTAAGCTATCACGGCTAAACCGCTGATATTTAGATTGAGTCCCGGAAAGGAATAAGGATACTTTTGATTTCGGAAAACTAAATAATCCCCAAGGGAATAGCGATAAATGACATCTATGCGGACGGAGTCGCGGCTGGCAGCTAGTCTATGTAGCGTTACTTCTTTAGAAAAAACTCGTATCTGATATTTTGAGATGTATGATCTTGAACTTAATTGTCTTCATGTTTAAGTTTAAAATCGTACGTCGTGAAATGTGAGATACGAGGTTTTTTCAAAGCAATAACGATACATAAAAATGAATCCGTTTCCCTTGGTCACGCCATAACTAGTTAGATAAAGGCTCGACCGATTTGAATACCTATTGTTTTGTATTATATTTATGTATGTAGGTATTAATGTATGAAAAAAAATACACCCGGACGGCGCCGGGCACGAACAGCTAGTAATTCAAGAAAAAAACTTATCAACGTGTATTCTATTTGCATGTTTTTATCATTATTATTCATTATGGATGCTTTTATACGTGCATTTACTGCTAATATCGACAACAATGACCCTTCAATTCATTAATATTTGTAATGAATACCATACATGACTATTTATTGCCTTTGTTCTACAACTACATTCTGCCCGCGATTTCGTCTGCGTTTACTTAACTATCCAAGTGGAACAGTTTTTTTTTAAATATAAGGTAGCCTATGGGTTAATTCAGGGTATAGGCTATCTCTAGCCTTGAAGCCTAGCCTAGCCTAGACTTTGAAGTTTCATCCAAATCCATCCAGCCATTTCAAAGTGAAGTAATACTAACACAAACTTTTGCATTTGTAATAGAAGTGGGTATACCTATTGATTGACGTTAAAGCATAAAGTCTGCCATTTGTACTTACTTTTTGTATTGTGCAATAAAGTTAAAATAAATAAATAAATAATAAAACACCAAAGACTCAGTAATAAAGTATTCGCTCATCACAAAAAAAAATTCCCATACTGGGAATTGTACCCGGCATCGCCAATTAAGTAGGAAGGGTCACTTACAACTAGGTTAATCGTCTAATGACATTTAGAAACTAAACAAACTCCTATTTTTCAAGACCTTTAAATTTGATAGTCATTCCATGTAACCACCGAAACCGGAACTTAATACGTAAGTGAATCAAATCTTGTAACTAATTCTTGAACCGATTTAACCTAAACAAATCTAGTTAGAAATGTAGACATAATGTTCGATGATGTTACTACTCAGAAGTTTAGATTGCCGGAAGGTAATTTCCGGCTTAGGCAAGAGTTAGTTTCCATGCAGGTAGTTTCGAACCTGACTACGAACAAATAACAGTTCCGACGTCGTCATGTCATTACTACAAACGCGAAAAACTATCTCGAAAATCCAGTATGAAGTAACTTTTAAGGGGTACACTACATAATTCCGAAGAGTCATAATTCCGAATTGATCAAAATTCCGAATTTTCATAATTCCGAACGCAATTTTTTTATAGAATTCATACCTTTTTGCTATCGCTTATAAATTAAACCTAACCTAACCTACGTGTGACAATTAAATTGTGCATTTAATCTAAAATAGCTCCAGCGTAACATAGCTTTCGGAAAAATGAAAATTCGGACAAATGAATATTCGGAAAAAAGTAATTCGGAATTTAAAGGTGTTCCCAACTTTTAAGTGTACTTAGTCGTGATAGTTTTCCTTTTAAACTCGTTATAATGTGCTTTTATTTAAGACATTTTCTAGATTAGTATTTGTAGTTTAAAGTGGGGGTGGGGGGTTCGAATTGACTTATGATATAAAGAGGGGCAAATACACGCAAGGGCTACCTTAGTAAGTAGGATCTAAGACCCACAGAAATTTTGTATCTCAAGATTGCAATCCCAAGACTGCAAATGCGTTGCCAATCCAGAGGACTTACATGGACAGCACAAAGTAGTTTCAAAAATAACATTGCTAATTTTTTCGTTTATATATAAAATCCTAATTTTATAGAGCTCTTTATATCATTAGTCTGAGATATCGTTTATCATCATAATACTATTCCCGTCTAAATAATTTACTTTCATATAACATTAACCTTACCTAGCCTCTGGCAGTTTCGGAAAAACTAAAAAATCCCACTCGGCTAAAACTTATTTATGACAAATAATACTTAGGATATGCGATACATTAGGAAAAATAATAAGCACCCAAACCATACCATAGTCAAATTAATCTTTTTAACCCAAGACGAGACTGTTTTTTACTACAATTATTAATATAATTATGTTAAAGATCAAGTTTATCAGGTTCCGTATTTATATCTGAGAGGCCAGAGATCAGCTATGACTCATTGTCTGGTTATATTATTAACTGTGCGAAGCGAAAAGAAAGATGATGAGTTTGACAGTTTGTATAAAAATCTTGTCCTTTTAAATATAATAATAATAATAATAAATATTAGGGGACAATCTCACACAAATTGACCTAGTCCCATATTAAGCACAAACAATAAATATACTTATATCGAAAAATAACTAGATAGATCACATAAAATAGTATGTTTGTACAGCGTTCCGTGAGCCTCTGCCGGTACTGGCTGAAAATTAGCGCTGTAGGTGTTTCTTTAATCATTTGTATATGTGTGTCTTATCGTTGGTGAATAAATGTATTTCTTCTCCATCTTCTGCTTCTTCATCCAAGACTTAGGAACAAAAAACCCACGCTCATCGCACAAAACCTACCAGCAATCCAACCAACTAGGATAAAATATAACTAACTATGCGGTTAGCCCATATAAATATTGGTGTGATGAACTAATGAGTTAGAGTATTTTCTCCCGAGTCAATATATATATATATATATATATATATATATATATATATTATGTGTATACTATTATTAGTCACGTCATTAATGGGGGAACACGAAATGGCGATGCTGCAATGCAAAAAAGCTGGCTGCGCGGAGGACGACCTTCAATCGCTGCAGCAACACTTTTTCCAATGTTTGGAAAATGCAGCAGTGTTTTTTCTTACACAAAAATTTATGATCTTTCAGGTGAACTTTTTTTGAGGAGATCGATCATACTAATTAGATACTTAAGTACGAGGAGTCGGTTATCATGCTGCTGCCACTGATTAGGCCAATCAGGGGGGCTTGCAGCACTGCATTGTCGTATAGTCCTACCCGTCCCAAGTAAGACTCCCAAGTTTCGTTTATTCCTCGGAACAGGGAATAAACGAAACTTGGGAGTCTTACCGTACTAGAAACTGGTTTTTAATTTTTCTTTAAACATATTACAATTAAATTAACTTTTCTATCACTAGTTTTTAGTTTTAAAAGTGTCAACCTCCATTTTTAATTCAATAGTGAGAAATCTAACTGACTAAACCTTTGTATTGGTTTTTTATAGTCGGTCAACGGCATTTACTGGTAAGCTATTGACAAAAAGTTTACTTAGAATCGTGGCTCGGAGACGTGACTAGCTCTTCAAATTCAGTATTTTACTCTTTTTGAATTCCTGAGATTATTGGGTAAGTTAAGATGCAATGAAAGTAAGAGAATGGGCCACAGATCTGATATAAAAACACATAGATAACGTAAACACCTCAATCTGTATGAAAACCAAACTTGTCACTTTTTGCTACCAACTGGGACTCACCAAGGGAAGATAATTTTCCGTTATTCCGCGCCAAATCGATTCAAAGTCGTCGCTTTTTTGGGCTATTGCAGTTTATTATCACGCATTTTCATTTTCTTTACTTTACGGCCGGCTGCAACAACAGGCGCGCGGAACGTCAGTAGCGACGTACAACCACGACGCTTGGTCGGGGTTTAAGTCCAGATTCGGACACGCGAAGTAGATGCATTTGCGTTATCTATGTGTATCTATGTACATCTGTGGAATGGGCTATGTTTGTGGGTACAATTCCCTCTGCCTAGCTTCTATTATTTACACCATTTAGTCGGGTCTGCTTCTTTATTTAACAACCACATCTCCACATCATGCAAGGCCTGTGCAAGGTCCATCCGGACCGCTACCACCATCTTGACTGTTATGTTCCGATGTGGGAATTAAAAAACCTGGTTTTTCATAGTAACTTAAATTCGTGGGAATCAAATTTTATTTAGGGAGTGAAAAATGGCGATTGTGAAAATTTTCTTGTAGTATTCATGTTGTTATTTTAATATCATGTCACAACAATAATGATTCAGCATAAGTTCTTTATGTAGTATAAAACAAACGAATAACGATGAACGAATAAGGACCAAATCAAAAGCACCCGGAACCGACGTACGTGCATGAAGAGATTGATGAATGTAGAGGAAGCGAAAGTTGTGTTTGGACCGGTGCACCTGGCGTTCATTAGTCTCTGCCTAAACCAATGGGAGACAGGCGTGAAGGTATGTATGTATGAATGTATGTTGAAAACAAAGTCGCTTTCCGCGTCTTTCCGTCTGTAACTGTTAAATCACGCAACGGATTTTGATGCGGTTTTCACCACTAGTTTCAAAATTTTCCACGGTACATGTAATAAATTCTGAAGCGAGGGCAATAGGGTGATGGAACCAGTAATAGACAAGGCACCAAAAATGGACACTTGATTCTTATTTTAAAAGGTAAAGGTTATTCATTTGTTTTGCAATAATCAATTTAGGACCGTATGAAATTTGAATTACGAGCGAAGTGTCCATTACTGGTGCCTGCCAGCTAAAAGTGTCCACATTGGTTCCGTCACCCCAGTAGGTAAAGTATGTAAAATAATAATACATTGCCGCAACAACTTCCTCAATTAAAGTAAACCAACAATCACATGGTTTTTAATGACTTACATTTTCCAGTGCATTTACTAAGTCCATTCCTAATTACGTACTATCACAAGTGTGACGGCAACAGATCTATAAGAAAGAATGAGTACAATAGTAAAACTGCGTCCAGCTTCAAAAGCGAGGGGTGTCGATCAATATTATAGTAGCAGCATTATTTGAGGGGTGCCTATTACATATTCGGTGCTCGTGGTAGTCATTTCTATAGGTTTTTGACACTTATGTGAGCCATGCGCCGTGGAACGTTCTGTGTCCAAAACTCCAGTTATTAAGGGTACTTTATATGAAAATGAAGGACATTGGTAGTGAATATGATGTAGCTTTTTAGAGGGTGTAAGAGTAAATGTAATACAACTAGAAGTAAAATGTATTGAAATCATTCTGTTCTCACAACACAACGCAACTACAGCCAAATTAGTTAAATAATAATGAAATGCATTACACAAGTTTTTATTTTTAATGAAACGTAAATATGAGAGTTATCTATATTATTTAAAAGAAGAAACTGACTGTCTGACTGATCGATCAACGATCGCTCGCTCGCTAAAACTCGGTACTTGAAATTTGGAGGGATTATTCCTTGAATATCCTAGGGATGCACTAAGAAGAGATTTTTGAAAATTCATCTCGTAAGGGGTTAAAAAAGGGAAGTAGCAGTAAACTAATCTAGCGAACAAAGTCGCGGGTATCCTCTAGCTTAATCATGAATATAAAGTAATGATCAAGGGTATAAATTATTAAAAAGGCCTCACTTAATCTTTAAAAGTTAGTCATTATGGATATTTACACCTTTGTTAGTTTTATTTGATACGGACTTCACCTTTTACCTTATGGGAAGGTAAACAAAAGCTGTTAGAAAGATTGTAATGTTTATCCTATTAAGAATATCTCTGTCTGTTTTTGCATTTCAAAGCTATCTAATTTTTTTTTTTCATATTTACAAAAAAGTTTTAACATTCTTATCTCTTATCATGGCGTAACAGTTTTGTCACTAGAAGAGATAACCTTTTTCCATAAACTATGTCAACAAATTAATGCTACTACTATATGCATGTGAAGATAATATTCCGGTTAAGTAATTATACTAGAGGTCATTGACACTGTACGAGTATGACATCTGAGGCCCGTTTCACGAAGCTACAAGTTACAAATTACAAGCGGAACTCTCTTTCTAACTCCTTTCTCTAGAAAGGGAGTTCCGCTTGTAATTTGTAACTTGTAGCTTCGTGAAACAGGCCGCTGGAGGCCTAATATGGCTGCGTAAACGCATAAATCGAGTGACAAAATGTGGATAAAACATCCGTCACTTTTTCACACGTTATAAGTACGAGAGTGAAGGATGCTTTATCCATATTTTGTCACGCGATAAACGCAACCATGCTGGGCCCGTAGGTATTCAAAAGTATCTTTATGTTTAGACAATCTAACCTACAAAAAACGAGCATACTCTTTTCTTAAGGCCGGCAACGCATATGCGAATGCTCTTCTGGCGTTGCAGGTGTCCATGGGTGGCGGTGATCACTTCACATCAAGGGTGGGTTATTCTCTCAAAAACGCGGTCGGACGAATGAAAGAGTGAATGTAGCAGCGGCGAGTTTAAGTAGTCCCGTCAGAGCGAACAAAACAAATTTTAGCGCGTGCATTTTCAATTGTGCAGCATGGCTTCTGTCAATAAGATCGAACGTATAAGGTGACTCGCTAGCACGTTCGTCTACTCTAAGTAGAGCGAGCCCAACTCATATTTGACCAATTTTTGCAGTATAAGTATGTTGTTTTTCTTTAAGGGTTGTACGATAATCATTCTAAATTTGACGCTTGTGTAGTTTACGATACAACAATAATAAAAATTCATTGAAAAATATTTTTCATGCATGGCAACCCCCTTTATTTCTAATGTCGGATTGAATTGAGTAAAATAATATGACATCATCGAGCTGTTGATGATGGAGACGTAGGTAGCCATCAAATACTCAATGGCTGTATGGCAATGGCAATAGCACCTAGATTCGTCGAGTTTGAACTCAATTGCCTCGTCTTTTAATGTTTAACCTTTGCAAAAAGAACATTTTTCTGTGACTTAAAGGTGTTGATAAAACTAGCCAAATAATTTAACTACCTATTAATCTTATAAAAAGACCATTAATTGAACCAAATAGGAAATAGCGTCTAAAACAACTCTGAATCCGGCGCACTCATTTATTTCCTTAATTAATCACGCTGTTAATACCACTAGGATTGCCCAAAGTCCTTAATGGCAGCCCAATTTGTTCTAAATGTCGGGAATCAGGAGAAAATAAACCACAATTCATCAATTAGGTTAGAGTAGAGCTTTTCTATCTTGGGCGTGACGGCAACATTGTATTTTAATATCTTACTAATATTATAAATGAGAAAGTTCGTGTGTGTGTTAGTAGTTTGTTCTTTCACGCTGCAACGGCTGGATGGATTTAGATGAAATCCTGGTTTAACACATAGGCTATTTTTCATTCCGGAAAATTTAAAAGTTCCCAAGTGAATAACGATAATCGAAATCTATGGGGACGAAGTCGCGGGCAAAAGCTAGTAAACGATTGTATTTTGTATAAGGGATTTTTTTTTTAAACCTGTTACTCCCTTATTTGTTCCCGTTGGAAAACGATTTTTGGAGAGTCCTTTTTTAGTACACCCTAAAGCCGGGTACTCACTAGCGCGCCGTAACTGTAACTGTTGCACGTAACACCGTGATGTGTACGCGGCTCGCGAGCCTGGGTAGTGGTTCTCTCATAAGCAAAGGTGAGCGAATGCAAGAGTGAAGTCCAAGCGGCGAGTTTAAGTAGTCCCGTGAGAGCGAGCAAAACACATATTAGCGCGTGCATTCTCAATTAGGCAGCCTTATACGTTCGAGAAGCCATGCTGCCAAATTGAATACACGCGCTGAAATGTGTTTTGTTCGCTTTGACGGGACAACTTAAACTCGCCACTTGCACATCACTCCTGCGTTCGCTCACCTTTGCTTTTGAGAGAATCAATACCCTGTTCTCCACTAGGGGCTTGTTACTGTAACTGATACGGGTATAGTAACAGCTCGCTTGTGAATACCCGGCTCTAGAGTACCTAGAGAATTTTTCCTGTTAAATATCAAGAATCTAGGTTTACTTGTAGCGGTTTAGGCTGTAACATTATGTCAGTCATTCAGTCACGGAAAGAAAGAAGATAAATGAATAATTAGATTTTATAAGGTAGATTTGTTGTATTTCTAGGTATATAATGAGACTTAGATTATAATTATTGAATGAAGGCCAAAACAAAAGTACCCGAAACTGACGTACGGTCACGGACTTTAATTGATGAACCACTATAGAACATTGTCGCATAAAACCAACAATTAATTCCTATGTAATTTCTATCTCGAACTTGACGCTGTCATTATGACAAGGTTATTTGGTGAATCAACATTTAGGTCCTTGATGGTACGTGTATGAAGAGGGTTGATGGCGAAAGTCAAAGTTGTATGTTTAGACCGGTGCACCTCGAATTCCATAGTCTCTGCCTACCATTGGGAGACATGCGTAAAGATATGTATGTATATATGTTAGATTATAAAGCTTATTGTCTGGTTGTTCATTATACAACATTACGGTTTGCTCATAATAAAAATATTATGGGCCATGCCAACTCTACTGATATATAAATAAAATCACACAATTGATATAATGGTTATGACGTATCATGAACAAACAATCTCTCCGACAAAGAGCGAATTCGTGATGGTACGTGTAGGTGAGGAGTTTCAAAAAAATAGCACGCCTTTGACTTTTTCTTCAAATTTGGAAAGAAAAATGCACGTTGGTTGGGATCATCATTTTGAACAAGAAAAAATAGTACCTACTCCCGATATGTCCCCAAAAATATGAATGGAATTTTTCAATTTGTTATCAAAATCCAATACGTTTCTTGGTAACAAAACGGACCATTCCATACATAGTGTCGTGTGGAATAACTTTAGGTAATAAGCAGACCTCGGAGTATACAGGGCAAAAATAAATGACAGCTAGGTATGACCTATATCGATAAACTCAATTATCGATGCTTTTCCCATAAACTAGTGATCGCCCCCAGTATTTTTTGTAAATGTGTATTTTTTTAAATTTTGTTTTGCCCCTTCTACTTCCACAGAAATTAAAAAGTCTTTTAGCCACCTGAAATGGATTCATCAGTCGAGACGGAGAAGTTTAATGGCCGAAAATTTGAAACAAATTCTAATCGTTTATTTTAACAAATAGTAAATGGGATAGTAATTCTGAACTACACAATGAGGAAAAAAATATGATGATGATGAGTGAAGATTCAAAAATCGTTTTAAAATAAAGAATAACCAGAAATATGTTGCTATTTTGTTTCATTTGCATACTTTCAATAAAATTTTATTTTTTTTAAACTTAGAGCAATCACTTGTATATGGGAAAGCATCGATAATTGAGTTTATCGATGTAGGCGATCCCTAGCTGTCATTTAATTTTGCCCCGTATATTTCGAGGTCTGGTAATAAGCGTCTATTTTGTTTTAAGTCACCGTTTTTTTATGTTTAGATGAAGGCAAACGAACTCACAAAACACCTGGTGATAAGTAGGCTCTGAGACCCAAATACAATTATTCTCAAGACTATTATCTCAGGACTGCAATCCTAAGACTGCAAAAACGTTGCCTATCATGAGTATTAAGATGGACGGATCATCATCATCATCATCATGTCAGCCGAAAGACATCCACTGCTGGACATAGGCCTCCTCCAAGGCCTACACTTAGACCGGTCTTGTGCTTTTCGCATCCCGCGTTTCCGCGATTTTTACAAGGTCGTCACTCCATCTTGTTGGAGGCCTACCTACAGCTCGTCTCCCGATTCGCGGACGCCACTCAAGAGCCTTCTGACTCCATCGGCCATCAGTCCTGCGAGCAATGTGCCCCGCCCACTGCCACTTAAGTTTAGCTATTCTTCGGGCTATGAACGGATGGAATACCTCTATTCTTGTATAGGCTTTAAAAATACTCAAAGCCAAGTAATTTCACAGTAATTTAACTCTCAAGTAATTTGCTTATAATTATGGTAATATAAAGTCATTTGTCGCAAATTAGTCTCGGTGATAACGCTAATGTAATGAAATTGCTAATTAACCTTAAAACGATCTAAAAACCATACCATTATGTGGTAGCGCTAATATAATTTCCGTATTTTTTTTGTAATTTTTCTGTCTATTAAACAAGTAATGCTAAATTAAGTCTGATGAATCATTTTAATTATTATAATGTTGTAACAAAAAGTTTTGAAGCATTAAGATTGTACGTAGAGCCTTTAAGGCCTACTTACTTACCACCAGACAAACGTTGCGGATAAACGTCGATAAAATAACTAATAAAATAAATAATAAATATCACGGGACAATGTCACACCGGATTTCTGCCGTTTGGCCAAATAATTTTTCGTCAAATATATCATTTGATCAAACGCTTTTTTTTTCCAAAACTGTAAATATTTCAGGATTTTTATAAAACTAACCTAACCTAACCAATAGTTTGTTTTAATACACTATTAAAATCACTTTTTATATCATTTAATTGTAGTAATGAATAACTGAAAATGTCTGCTAAATAAATAAAGATATTAAAACAAAACTATTGGGTCAAGTACAAAACTAATGAAATTGGTCTCTTAAAACCGTCAGTTTTCGAAAATCGCATACGTAAGAGTTATGCATCTTGTCTAGAGTCTAGACAAGATGCATAATGACGATAAGAGATGGTCTAGACTCTAGAGTTCTAGACCTTTATTCTACATTGGCTTTTTTGTTTTTCTTTACTATCAATTTTGGGCTAAGGAAACTTTTCCCATTCTGCCACGCAAAGTAGGGCATAAAAAGTTGCGTGTGAATTTTCCTTTTCTTTTTTTGTGTTATAATTTATGTTTATGTGTTTATTATGAGAGTGAGAGTAATCTTCCGTGGATTCTCCTGATGGTTCCATTGGAAGACCAGCGCTGACTTTAACGCCAGCATTACGCTGAGTTGGGACCATTTCGTGATTATATTGTTGTTAATAAATGTTATTCTTTCTTTATTTATTCTTCTTTCCAAAACTGATCCGCTTTGAACAGGAATGACAGTCATAATATAATTATTTGAACGAAGCAAGTTTGATAAGAACTTCTAAAAACAGCATCTAATTTAATGTAACATACTGTGTGGTGCCGGGTTTTAGAATGTTGCCACTCCATGTCTTCCCGTGGATGTCGTAAGAGACGACTAAGGGACTAAGGGCTGTGTAGTGCTGTTAGGCGATGGGTTTGCAACCAGTCACTAATACACTGGATAACATCTTAGCCTGGTTGTGCAAAATGTGGTCACAGAATTATCAACAAGTTTTTGGAGTTGTTGGTGAGTCTGTGGCTCTGCCTACCCCACTCTGGGAATGAAGGCGTGAGTTTATGTATGTATGTATGTAATTTAATGTTGCTAAAACAATGGCGAATATCGGTTCTGTGGGACGAAACAACACTTAATTATGTATTTGTCCTCATAAGACAATTATTTGAACAATTAGACCACAGGAAGTCAGTGCACTCTAAGTCCTAGATGGACGTCCGCATAATAAGTGACCCAATAATTCTAGTCACGAATAAGAAAGCGGGCTTAGAACGTCGTGTACTGACCATTTTTAAAACCACCTTGGTCCCAAAATGGAGAATCGTGAGGCCGAAACAAAAGAAGTACTGGATTTGTTTATAGTGACAAATCCGTGGCTACTGAATCTACTTGACTTATGTGAAGTTATGTGGTATGTAGGAAATTTGTAGTGACCTACTGAGTCTTCTAGGATAAGGGGTGCAAATCTGTGTAAGCAAGACGTCAGAATTCTTATTCACTGTCAAAATAGTCAAACTCTTTATTTACATTTTTTTATGTGTAAAAGAAGGCAGACGAGCAAGCGATGCACCTGATTGTAAGTGATCACCGCGACCCGTAAACGCCTACAACACCAAGGAATCTCAGGTTCGCTGGCTGCGCTGCCGGCCTTTGAGAAAAGACAGGGCTCGTTTTTTGAAGGCTCCTAAGTCGTATTGGTTCGGAAACACGTACGATTGCTGTTTATTATCAGGGAAAAATATTGCCGTCATACAGGTTTAGACAAGCAGGTTTCAAAACAAATCAGCCAACTTTAAATCACCACCATTTAACCCTCCTTGATTAGTTATACCACGGAATAGAAAAAACAGTGGAAGTACCGTGGCATTAGCTTTGCTTAGTGTCAGACCAGAGGGTTTATTGTCTAACGCACTGGTGGAGCAATTGTTTTGTTAGACAATAAGCCCTCTGTTATCGCCAATACTCAAACTATCATAAAAACAACACGCCACCCCATGAAAAATGTTTTTGGTGTGGCTATCATTTTTACATTTCAAAATAGCACAATAAGGCATGCTTCTGGATTTATTTCATATTTTAGAAATAACGAAATATTGAAATATCGAATAAGCGATCGCGGCAAAAGTATGGTAGGTTATGCGGAACTCCGCATAACCGTGTAACACGTTACACGCACACTTGACACTTCTATTGTTTTTTCTGTTTGTGAGTTATACGTTGACGTTTTATGACTTTGGTCTGATTGACCTAGAATAATTTTAAAATTTGTATTTATTCCGAATTGATTGGTTTTATAAAACATTTAATTTTGAATTCAGAATTGCGAGTTATTTTTAGGAAAAGGTGAAATTAGTATACTAGCTTTGTTTGTTGAAATAAATTGCCGACCTAAAACATAGCATGTTATGTCCACAGAAAAACGTGAGCGCAACAAAAGAGGCGATTCTATTTGTCACCTCCGCTACTGGTATGTCACCAAATTTGTTATGTATACGTAAATGTGCTAAATACAGTTGCGTTACTATTAGCAAGTCAGTTTCTCTTGTTTATAAACCATCCTCAAAAGTAAAAGGTACATGTTAGTGCTTAGTATATTTTTAAGGGGTGAAAATGTTTTAAGTGATAGTGTTAAAGTACAAGGTGTCAACATATCTGCAGCTACTTTTGTCATTTTTGAAATAAAAATAGTTAATTTTTTATAGAATTTTTCAATCTCAGGACCTTAATCCAAAAACTTGAATGAAATAATTATGTAGATATCTATTGTAGGAAATTAGAAACTATGCTTAGTTGTCATAGAATAACCTTTTCGCGCAAAAAAAATATAATCGCTGCTGTTAGCTACACATTTTAGTTCTTAGTAACTTTAACATCATGTATGAACTTTTGCCCTATTATTCTGTCAAAGGCGCTAAAAGCGACAAGGTACAAAAGCATGCATCTGCTTATAAAGCCTGTTCTTTAAGCATTTTGGTGACTTCAAATGTTATAATTATGAACAAGTCAATGAAGTCAATTTTATTTATATAATTAACTAAAACTTTTGGGTTCTTGTTGGACTCCTCATTATATTAATAGAATACGTGAACACAAAATTCATTTATTATTAAATAAATAATCATTGTTATTATTTTCCTTGTTGTTGTAGCCTTGAAAATGTTTATGGATCACAGATCCCACTTAGGTACTATTAAGGGGCCTGTGTGCTCATTTTCCTTCCCCATCTCGTAAAAAATAATGCTCTATTTAAATATTTAATGCAAAATTAGAAACGTGTTACTATTATTATAAAGTTATCGTTATATTGGCTCGCATGACGAATTTGATGTCACGATAAATCCAAATCTAATTCGTTAATATATGCATGTAATAACATTTTAGTAACAGTGAGCCATTGCGACCATAAATTGAATTTTATTTCATCGAGTGAACAGGAAAATTGATTTTATAAGGACAATACGTCAGTAAACAGTAACAAAATGAAACAGATAATAACTATGAGTTAATAATTATGTTTACTGTATCATTAAACTCCGATTGGGCCACAGGACATGTTAAAAAAAGTAATAAACTGAACATTATCGGGATTGTTCAAATTGTGCGACTGATATACTATTTATTTAAAAAAAAGTTGAGACATATTTTTAAAGACTTACCTATATTGTGTTTATTACTAAGGAAATCCCGTGGCCACCTTTTGACTAAGAAAACTTTTCTTTTATACAGGGTGTAACATTTAAATCGGTTAGCATGGGAAAGTTTGAAACTATAAGACATACGAAGATCTGTTCTTAGGAACCATGTCATCGATTTTAGTGACAAAGAAAACTGCATGAATGCAGTGTATGAATACATTTAAAAAAAAACTTGTACTCAGCTCGGGAATCGAACCCGGACGTTTTTTTCGTTTTAAAACTAACCAACACATCAAGTTAAAAATCTCAAGAAAATGAAAGTCAAAATGGCAAAAGTGCAGATCTCAATTCTAAACCGCAAATGTCAGACTTGTCTGACCACACAACGTCATTGTCGACATACAATCGGCAAGACATTACGTAAGCCATCTCGGTTTAACTTGTCTAAGTCAAGGTTTTTATGTCGACTTTGACACGGAGAAAACATGTTTGTGAATGGAGCGAACTAAAGTTTTTGTTCGCTATTGATTTTAAGTAATGATAATGAAATTATATACAGGGTGTATTTTTAAGTCCTGGCAAAAAATGAGGGGTGTTATAAAGTTATAAGTGCAAGGTGTACACACCTTGCATTTGTGTATGTTTGCTGCATTGTAGGTCCCAAACGGACCTACTTTTTTTTTAAGTTACTTATTTGGGATGGTTCTTAGCTCTAAAAGAACAGATCGCCATTATATTGGGAGGTTTAATCTATTAAATAGTTATAAGTAATTGAAAAGTAAATAAATAATAGACCTAAATTTATTGATACTTTTTGAAATTAAATTATTTTTTTCTACCTTACCTACAAAGCATCAAAACAGTTTTTTTTGGTATGTACCAATAATAAAAATCCACTTAAAATGTATTTTTACAGAAAAATAACGACCATTGTCTTTAATTTTACTTCTGACTCCCGATATTTTAAAATCAAAGTAAACTTACAATTTCATTTTTACCAACATTATTTCACTACAGAAACCGAAATCCGAAACTGGTTTCCCATCGCATCTTGCTAATGCTTGTAATAAAATAACATTCGAAGTTAATGCAAGAACTCAGAAGAGCACTTTACAAAATTTACATGAGGAGGACACGGAATGCGGAATATGAGACTGAGCGTGGGTTCTGTCGAAATGTATTATCTACTTCCAATATCTTTAAAAGGTTTGATAACTTAATAAATGATACTGTATTTATTAACATAAGTAGATACATATTTAATACAGGGTGTCCCAAAAGTACCACGCCACAGTGACACCGGAGGTAGGTCAGCTCAAGAGGAACCTAACCAGCCTAACATGACCTCAGTAAAATATGACTTTATTTTTTTCAAATTGCTAGACCAATTTAATTTTAATTTGCAATTGGCCTAGCAATTTGAAAAAAATAAAGTCATATTTTACTGAGGTCATGTTAGGCTGGTTAGGTTCCTCTTGAGCTGACCTACCTCCGGTGTCACTGTGGCGTGGTACTTTTGGGACACCCTGTATAATACAATTAAAAGTTAAAACTAAACTTATTTAAATTAAAATAAAAACTAAGCTACTCAAATATTAAAGACGTAAATAATAATCACCACTATAAAAAGAACACCCCCTCTAGCAGGTCCGCTCGCGGCATGGTCCCTATGACACTGGCTGCGTTACCTCTCTGGATAGCTAGCCCAATCCTTTGGTAGAGGTAAGCACTAGCTCTAGGATGATGACAGGGCCTTAATAAAGCTTTTCATATTAGCTGACCAAGGTCAAGGTTTGATTGTTTTACTTGTTTCAAATGATATGAAAAACGTAGTAACCTAAAACAGATCTATCAAAAATAACTAGATTCTTCTAGTGATTGTATCTACTCTGTTGCACATTTATCAAACTCGGTGCTGTTTCATTCTCAGGATCCATCATCAGATTTGCTCTTAGATATCATAATATGGCATTATGCGTTTCTAAATTTCAGCCCATTTTCGTTTTAGGTACTGCGCCGAAATGATTTTTAGTAAACATACTGACAAACAATAAACAAGTAACTAAAGTCCGATAGAACTTTGTAACAATAATATGATAAAAAATACTTTATACGATAAGATTACAATAAAGATCTCAGAAATCGGGCAGATGTAGAAAGCCTAGAAAATGTCAGTTGTTGTGGTGATCTCAGAAGCATGTTCAAAAAAGGCTCGTCAGACCGGTTTTAACTAAATTAATCTTGTTACAAAATATGAAATCATCTACTAATCTAGTTAGGAAATATCTTATAAATCTAAAGTCAAAGCGTTAAAAATAGGTACTTCAAGAATAACTAAAAATGGACATCTTCACATTTTAGCAATCTTACAAGTTAGCAATGACTGCCTTTTTCATGGTCCTTAAAAATAATCAAAAGTTTATAATTTTCATATTTTCGCTTTATTTTTTTATCTACAGGACTCTAAAACCGTTTAAAAACAGCAATATACAGCCAGAATACTGACATGAAATAAAGATGGTCCAAAAGTGAAGGTGCACTTACGTAATAGGTACACGCTGTGCGACGGTCAGAAAGGAATGTTGATCAGTTAATGGAATAAAAGCGAATTGAAATCACTGTATCAACTACAAACAATAACGATTATTCCAATATTAACGATATCATTAACAAGGATAATAAAATATTTATTGCTTATAGATGAACCTTTGCAAATGGCTATAATGGGCAAGGTCGCCGGCAAGAAGTCATAACTTTTTTGTTCTATTGGAATAGTGAAAGCAAATGAGCACACAGGCCATCTAATAGTAAATGGGATCTGAGACCCATAGACAATGGCATCGTTAAGACTAGAATCTAAAGACTGCCTCTGTGTTGCCAACCCTGAGGACTAAGATAGAATGCCTCTATGCTAGTTATCTCATCGGTTGTCTTATTATCAATCCGGAACACAGCAATGCGATCACTTATGCTTAATAGAGGTCATCTTTTAACCAATCTACACAAAAACATCCGAGCATTCGCAACATCGGAGAATAGAAAGAGATAGCTAGATCATCAGACAGTGACCGATTCCAGAATCTGATAGTTAACCAGTTGACCTTAACTGGTTGGAGGCAAACTTAAAGAAGATTTAAAAAGTACGAGTATCAACATAGATCTTAATCTTAGTAACGCTGTTTTAATATGAGTAAGGTTACAAGTAAGAAGCATATTAAAAAAAAGTTTTAGCAGCAAGGTATTGAAGAATAAAAGTTTGTGAGCAAACATCAACACCGATTATAAATAAATTAATAAAAATAAGATAATAATGGGAAGATCCTCAAGAGGAAAATAAATTCTTTAGAGAGTGAAGTCTCAAAATAACCTAGAATTGTATTTATAATTCAGACTAAAATGGTGGTTGGAATTGAAATGTCAAACGTGAATGTAAAACTGGTTCCAGTAACACAAGTTGTTTGACATTGACTTTTGATGAATAATGGCTTATTTTTGATGCAATCGTTACTATTTAAATGAATAATGCTTTGTTATAACATGCTGCTAATCAATGGATTAATAACATAATTGCAATTAGCGATTGTAGACATATTAACATTGCTTATATTATTTATTCATTGGATGCAATTAAATAAGTATAAATTAACTTCATTGATGTAGAATATTTATTCATTTCTATAAACTTTGTGCTTTAAAGTAATTTTTCGATGGCAAGAATTACAAACGGAAGTAAAATCATTAAAACATTATTTTGGGCAGAAATTTAATGATATTTTAATGAATTCTATAGCGACAAAGATGATAATTGTCACATTAATAACCGCAATTACTACAGTCACCAGACTACGACAATTTTCACTCGAGTAAAAATACTTTATGATGCGAGTATTCTTGGATTAAAGCCAAAATAAAACACTGATTGAACCAAAGAGTTTGCGAGAGAAACTTGCAAAAAAACAGTCGTTCTTTAAAAAAACGTTGAGTGAATTGCAAATGCTAGCCAACGTACTCGACAAATTACATGTTTTGCATGACAAAGCAGAAATGAGAGAAGTAGAGCAAACGTTAGTAATTGTAGGAGATTGAGTAATCGAGAGTGATTCTTAAGAAGAAAAGTGTGTAAATATACCAACACCAGAGGCCGTATTAGCTCTTGAAACTTACCAAGTTCCAGTTAATGCAAGGGATAGAGCTATAAGAGTCATATATATCTGTCCCTTTCACTGCCTGGTACTGGACAGTTTATAATTATTTTCGTTGGTGATGAACTGATAACAATATGCAACAATGAACTGGTAAAAATAACAATTTAAACGTGGCCTTACATATGAAATTACAGCAGTAACCGGTAAAACCAATGTATGATGTTGACGTATTTATATTCGTAGAAACGTCGGTACCTACGAAATAAGGTAAAATGGAAGGACGATGAAATCACGATTTTAATTTCATAAATGGTTCTAAAGATTTTAATATCTGCGAGACGAATGTGTATAATTGTTTTTTTAAAGTTGTATAAATTATTACAATGATTATTGAAATTGCGGCAAATGTGTGCAAAAACATAAAAAATATATTTATTATTGATGAGGCTTTATTTTATCTATACATAATAAACTATTATTTTTCACTATTCAGGTGGGAGAGTTTGGGTTTTTTAGAAATATTTCTTACAATGCAATGAGAGCTTTTAATATAGCTTGAAAGAAAACTTGTTGCAATGTGTCTCATGCTATTACTAAATAAACAAATAATTAATTTCTTCGCTTGCTTACTCGACGTGCAATCTTTTACTTTTCTCAATATCTCAATGGGTAAAAGAGATTCCTTAAAAGGATAACTTCGCATTTGTACATATTTTACATTTTAATCGTATTGTTTTGGTTTTTCCTACAATAAAGTGTTTACATACATACAATACTAGTCCACTACTGGACACAAGCCTCTCCCATTATACGCACAAGTATAATCTGCGGCCATTCTTATCCGGCCTTTGCCAGCATTGTACACTGCTCTATTACATTGTTGGTCTTTCTGTGCTACATATTTGTATGTTTTATAATTACATTTGCAATTATTTTACATGTAGATAGAACATTTTTAGAAAATATTTCCTGACCCTATGTAATTAAATTTCCTGACCTAATGAAAATGATGCTTGACTGTTGCGACTACCGTAAACCATATTAAATATACCTAGTCTTTAGCACTACGTAATGACTAAATAATTTATGAAGGAAACCAGCAACTTTCATAGCTATCTTACTCGTTAGTTAAGTCATGTATAACATTATTAGCAACCAATATTTTAGCATCTTCAGAAAGTCAGTACACGCTTCATGACCTAAATATGAAAATTTTGCCTGACAGTTCCGACTAGCGTAAACCATATATTAAATATACCTAGTCTTTAGCTCGTAATGACTAAATAATTTATGGAGGAAACCGGCAACTTTCATACCTATTTTACTCGTTAGTTAAGTAACAATAGAGTGATTCACGGATCGTGTGAATGGCGAAATAATTCTATATTAACTGATTGTCAGTTTCACTTGTCTACCTAAGCTAAATTTAAACGTCCTAAATGCTTAACAATATCTATGTTAGGTTCATTTCGTATACCTTGCGGTAATTGACTTTTAGCGTAGCTTGTTCAAGTATGTGCGGAAATAGATCTATCTATCAAAGACTGTTCTTTTTCATGAATGAAAACAGTCTTGTTATTCAGTTTTTCATGTTTTTGTATCATTTTAAATGGTTCTATTTCATGCTTCGAGGTGGGTTGTCGTTGCAGTTATCGCGTCGCATTCGCGTGGGAAGTCTGTGTCATGCGCACTGCATTGCAGTCAGGGGTCAAAACGTTCTAACCTCACAGCTGACTCTTTATAAACAAAACCAAATTCCTCATCTAAATCTACAATTATATCACCATAGATAACCGTCTCATCTTTGTTTTTTTTTTGATTCTTACCTTTGACTGTTGCGAATCAGACTGCATGTAGTAAAAAAGGAAGAACATCCACACAGTTCCAAATAGGAACATAATTTTCACGTTGCGCCTCATTTTGAATTTTTGAATATGGAATGCACTCACTACCGATCGCGTTCGAAATTCGAATTGGTTTGCGAGTCGATTGTTTTGACGCGGCGCGCGGCCGCGCTTTCGGCTGCGGCGTGCAAACTGAGCCTAGCGCGCAAGATAATAACGGGCATGCGCGTATCGGTCCTCGACACCGTATTCTAAAATAGACCTTCGGGCAAGCAAGTCACTGCAATGTTTTTGTTACTTGAAGACTCTACTACACATTGAGGGCCAGCGACACGTCTCGCGAGGTCACATTGCACTGAAACAGTAGTTGGTGGCTGTGAATGAGGTGCGCGTTCAGTGCCAAGAAGTCTGGCAGGTCAATTTTGTATAAAAAGCTAGGAGCCAGAAGTTTTGTACAAAAAGTCAAGACGTCGTTAGTGGTCTAAATGTAAACCAATTTAGTTTATTCGGGAACGTGCTAAAATTAGATGGGAGCAATAGTTTAATTTAGTTATACGTAGCGCATTTAAATGCAGAATAAAATTAACCTTTCTTTCAACACTATTTGAAAGGGAAAGTTGAGTAGGTATTCAAAAACAATAAATTTACATAGTAAGTCATTTACTTATAACTACTACTTATATAGGTAGTTAGGTAGTTAAAACCATCCTTACTACGTAATGTTTTGGAGATAAAAAAAATCAAGTAATGGTTAAACACACTCAAGTACTTCAGACAAAAGAGGATCTTAAATTTTGATCAACCTTACTATTTTACGATTGTTTATCAGTCATAATGTTGTATGTAATGTACTTAACCATGCTCTATATTGACACAAATATGGATAAAAAAAATATTAAAACGGAACGTGACGATGATAAAAACATACATATTATGTAGCTTAACGAGCCACGATTCTTTGGTCAAGTTTCTAAAATACACCATTTAACAAGAGTCCTTGATTCATTAACACTTTCTTATTAAAATTTGCTGCAATTATCTAATTTTAAGTGACCCGAAACAAAAAGATTAGAAAGTTACTTAAACTGAAATAAATCTTGGTGAGAAGACGGTGGGAATATTATAGCATCAAGTTGAAACGAATTTAATTTTTATGCGATTAAACGATTTTCACGTCTTAGCACGTGTATTATTTTCAAATTTAACAACATTATTTCAATGTATATCCGGTAATTGTGCAATGCATGACTGATAAGTTTAAACTTTAATAATTTATTCTCAATACCTTTGCATTAGAGCTTGATTTGCAAATCATTGCTTAGTGCAAATTTTAGTTACTCAAGTGCTAATTAAAAATTTCTGGTTGGTTTTTTATTTGTAAAATTTTGTGGATTTGATGGAGTTGATTAGAGTTTGGAGTTTATGGTCGAATCAGTGACCCTTAAACTAGATACTACATGTCTCTCTCGGCGTTTAATAGCTAAAGTTTCTTCAACTTCAGGTGAAGCTGTAAGCATTCGATTTTAATCAATTCTTCGTTTTATTCTGTGGCGGAGCGGAGGTAATCTATCATTAGGGATATCTATTTCATCTTTATTTTGAATACCGCTGCTCTTAAAGAAACTTCATTCTTAATGAAAGTCCGAAGGTTTCCGGGTCAGATTTTTCAGCCACCCTTATTCTTACAACTTTTACTTTTTCCTATTAAATGTTTACTTTTTATTTGGTTTCGTAAGTCAATGTTTTACCTCAAGCAAAGTAATTAACCTAAATTTCGGGCATAAAATCTAAAATTGACGGCTACTGGTACTGGTAAAAAATCGTTACGTTACGGCCACAGTTGGTTCCTAATTGCAGTGTTGCATGACTTAGCAGTACATAAACATTGTAGTTAGACGTAGATGCTAGCGATTTAGGTTTTGGCACAGTTCTCGCTCTGATTGGATGCTTATCAATTCATACGATTTATTAAAATATGTTGGTACACATTACAAAATTATTCATTAAATTAAATTAATTTTGAGAAGACAGTGTCTTGTAATTTACTTTTAACAGAAGCTATTGGAGGACTAACAATAATCGTCGATGATTAACAGTTCTTTTCATCTTTCGATCTGCCAAATGTAAGTAAACAATGATATGAAGTTTATTTTTACCGTGATTTTGCTATTGTATTGTAAATGGTGGTGGTGTTGGTACGGATAATGTTAAGTTCAATAAATATGCAACCATTTTAGCGCAAAGCAAAAAACTTAAAGAAAATAGTTATCAATGTCAAAAATGTTTAAGAATAAACAAAAATGAGGCATAGTGGTAATCTAATACGTTTGTTGGTCAAATAGCACTACAGCATCTTGTTTCCTCAATATTTAAAAGGGCTTTGTTCCGTGCTCTGAGTAATCGATTTAAAGCTTCCTTAATAATTTTCACTAAGATTAGCCGTACTTTGTTTGTCATTAATATTAGTTCAATCCTTTGTTTTTTCTCAAGTGAGGCCTTTTTCCAGTTTTGGTCGCATTTTGAAAGATATAATGATTATTTATGATGTATTCTCTTTTCTTATCATAAGAGAAGACCTAGCAGTGACCTGGACTTATTATTTAACTGATTAAGTACCTACCTATGCTTCTTTCGTTATCAATTGTTGTTGCTTGTTGTTATTAAATACTTATTCATTTTCTTCATAATAATGTAAAGTCATAAAATATCAGAGGATATTCTCATACAAATTGATCTAGTCCCTAATTAAGCTCTAGATTTGTACTAAACATCCAAGACTCAGAAACAAAATGCTCGCACTCATAAGTATCATTACCTAATATACATTAATTTACTTACAAAAACATCATAAAGTTGTACGATTGTGTAGTATTTAAAGCTCTGTTAACTTATTGGTGAGTTTTAGAGGATAGTTGTTGACATTGACCTGCGACTGTGACTCGTATTTGCTTAGGGAATTCTCACTTCCATATGACCGGGTCCAAGAGCTGACACTCCAAAGAAAAAGTCAATAAAATGTCATTCATAAAGCAACAACGTTATACATGCACGTTAAGGATTACAGGTTTTGTTCACTCAAACGTCAGCCAAGTTTGCTTGTTAATTTGGCTAATTTTATTGCTGGAGAAATCAGCGATTCTAACAAAATTAAGATCGAAATTCACGCTGCAGACATTTACAGTACCTTATTTGATCAAAAAATGCAAATAAAAATCTCATTTTGATTGATAGGCTTGAGAGTCAATACTTTTTTAGAAATAAAATATTAAGTTAAGACACATTCAAGTAGTAACTTTAAATTCTTGTAATAAGACTATTATTTAATCCATGTTAAAAAACAGGTAGGTACGTACTTCAATTAATGATTAAGGTTAATCAAATATTTTCAGAAGCTCCAAAATCTCAGGCAAGCTTTACATACAGTAGAGATTTTTTAAAGAACAGCGCCATCTCGTGATATTAGTCGGAATCAATAATCCCTGCAAAGTTACCACAAGCGACAAGTTCGTTAGATGCGATATAGATGGCGCTTAACAACAACATGGTTTGCCAACTACGAACTCAAAATGTTTTGTTGTCCAGCTAGAAAAATCTTGAATTTAAAAGTATTTTGATTTTTATGCTTTCATAATTTTTCCATTAAAATTTAACGCAATTTATTCAGTTGGCCTGAAATTGATAATTGTATTTTGACACTTGTAACTGGGTCCTTGACAAGTTGCTAGTAAAGGTAGAAGGGATATGGCAATAAGTAAATGTTAAAATACGTCTAAGCTTTTTTTAAATAGACAATAAATACCTAAGTGAAACACCTTTAGACAAGGGTTACACGATCAGTTTGGCGTCAGTTCAGTCCGTGCTCGAAAGGGACGCAGCTATATTAACATAATAGCTGCGTCCCCCTCGATCATGATTGAACTGACGCCAGACTGATGAAATACTGAGCGTGTAACCGATGTCTTAGAGTGAAATCAACATTAGATTGTAGGTACTTTAGGTATGCTTCTCCTTTAAAGAAATAAATTACCCTTTTATTCGTATATATTAACATCAAACAACACAACAAGGGTCGAATTTCAAAGGGTAGTCGATAGAACAAAACACTTCAATCGCACAAGGTACTCATTCACCCTTCCGTTCATTTCAATCTCCCGCCATATTATAGGTACTTAGTGCATAGACTAAACAAACAAAATGAATATTGAGTAGGTATGTCAAACACAGATTTGGTTTCGCAATAAAAAAAAGGTATATTTTTGTCAACAAATAGGTAACGTAATGGAACCAGTAATCGACAAGGACCAATGATCGACACTGATTCTTATTTTACAGAAGATAAGGGTTATTCATTTCATTCATTTGTTTTGTAACAGTCAATTTATGACTGTATAATCTTTGAATTAAGAGTAATTAAGTGTCGATCATTGGTGCATGTGAGCTTGAAGTTTCGAACACTGGTGCCATTACGTTATATTTAGGATGCAAAAGTCAATAAATTAGGTGCTAGTTTTATTATCATATAAAAAAAAACATCAATGGACGATCTCACACAAATTGACATAATCCCAAACTAAGCCCTAGGCTTGTACTATGGGTACTAGACAACGATAAACATACTTATATAGGGAAATAAATACTTAAATACATTGAAAACACCCGAGACTCAGAAACAAATACTCGTGCTCATCACACAAATATTTTCCCCTACTGGTAATCGAACCCGGGACCACTAGCTTCGAAGGCAGGGTCACAACCAACTAGGCTATCGCGTCGTCAACGCCACAACAATTAAGTAGAGGTTTAAAAAAACAATGTTACATACAATTCCCATTCATCTTTTCTGTTCATTCGGTTTCCCACTAATTCTATCTACAGACTATAATTGTCCAATGACCGACATAACCTCGAAAAAATCACTAGGGACGCTGGTAATTTTACACTTAGGTAGGTACTTAACAGGCAGTGATTAAAACCTTTGGGGATTGATTGAAACACAATTAATTACACTCGATACCTGGTAAATTAAGCACATACGTTGAATGCACATATTCACCTTATTTTTTGTCCGTTTTCCGCCATGCTGTCCACTGAACCCACAAAATATTAGGTCCTTACCTATGAAATGGCGTTTTATATGGAGAATTTTATGAAAACGGCGGTTTTCATACATTTAATTTTGCGGATTATTTAGTAACGTCAAATGCAAACCAAACAAAATTCTGTCAGGAATATTGGACACTTCTAAGCTATATATACATATCTTAATTACTTAAAAATAGTTAGCTTCATAAAACTCTGCGCAATTGAAACACTTAAACTCACAGCACATGAAAAGAGTTGAGTTCACACTTTAATTTTAAACACTAAGTAAGAAATTGAACCGTATTATTTGTAACTAAAACCTTTGTAACATACTGGGCAATGCGCCTGTCACCATCAAACAAAACGTTAAAACTTTACAAAAATTTTACATTTAAACGCCTGAGACTATCCGCTTATCGCTTGGAACTGTCTAATTTTTCTGGGATTAAAAGTATTCTGTGTCCGTCTCCTATTTATTTAAGTTATAAACTATCCCTGTCCCTGTGATCGATGTGTGATAGGGAATGAAATTTAAAAATAATTTGGAAGTTAAAATTGAAATAAATTCCGTACGAAATAAAACACGTAAAAATAACACCAATTTCATAGGTATGGACCCAATAAAAGTGAATAATACTTTCAAAATATAATTTAGACGGCAATAAAATTGTTCTGTTGCACGTTTCTCATACTGTTGAGACAATAGTAATTAACTAATCACCGAGTATATTTCAGTACCGTCTGTATATTGTATTAACATCAAACAAAACAGCAAACGTCGATTTTCAAAACAAAACATTTCAATGGCATACCATTCATTCACCCTTCCGTCTATCCCTGTTTCCCGCCACTCTCAGAGTCCGCGCGCGGTCCGACGGGTACGCTCGTCCCGATCATTCACTCACTGCGAACGAACTTTACGAACTGAACGATTCCAATTTCGAATTTTATTCAGCCAGGATTTAATACATTTAATTTATGTTAATGGTTAGTAAGTTTTGTTTATAAGTGGCCAGTGTTTTAGTGCAGTGTTAAGTTTTTTTTTAGGTTTACTTTTGTGTCTGTGGTGCAAAGGATTAATTTGTTGAGGTAGGTTCTGACTTGACTAAAGAAATTGCTTTTATATTATTAGCAGGTTTTTATATTAATATTAATATTAATTGAGATTTTAAACAGCAGAATAAATAAAGTACCTACTTGCCTAAAAATAAATGCAATGACATTTGACCCCTAAATTGACCCCTACACTAAACTTCAATAAAATTTGATTATTAATTTTGAAAAACCAGATTATTTAGTTCTCTTCAAAGGGGCGTAACTCTTCTTGAGGTCAAATTAGATACCTACTATGGTGTGATTTAGAAGTTTTTAGGGAAGTATGCAAAATATCCAAAAAAAATGGCATTAGCTTGCTATTTGGCTTGTGATCATACAAAAACCGACCAAGTGCGAGTGGGGGTCGGTTTTACTTTATTTTAGGGTTCCGTATCCAACGGGCCCATCCGTCTGTCTGTCGACGGGCGGTATCACATAAAAACGTCAAAAAAGGTACTGCCTATCTATCGCGGTTCACGAGATACAACCCACTGACAGATAGACGGACGGACGGATAGCGGAGGCTTAGTATAGGCTCCCTATGGCACCTTTTTCGAGTTCGAAACACTAAATTATCTAAGTATACAAAATTTGTTCTGAAATTATTAGTCAGTAAACAAATATTTAAATGTTTTTCTATAAGTACCTACCTAAATATACTTTTCATTTAATCAAAGAAACTTTTTTTAGCAAATCTCCTAGATACCAGTTCACTAACTCAAAGCTTATAAAAAAACAGCCCCTAAAATCAAATACCCACTTGTTTTAACCATGGTCCGCAATAAAGCCACCCTCGCTGTCGTATGCACTCGCCCTTATGTACAATTAGCAACAAGAATAGCCCTCGTTATGGACCGTAATGCTATACAAACAGGGGTACAACTCTGTTGCTGACTGTGCGTAAGACTGGGTACACATATGGGAATTAGTATTGTATGAGGTAAGGGATAATTTTGATGGTGCATGGGGGTTAGGATAAACGCAATGAGATCGAACGCAAATGGAATATTATGCGGCAAATGAAAGTAAATTTCAGAAGATTTTATTCCGACTATTGTTGTAAATTATTATTAAAATGTGTGAATATTCTCAATTTTTATACCAAAACACCACAGTGCAAAAATGCAGTAGATAAATATCAGCGTCGCTATTGCCAACGCACTTGCAATCGCAATCGGCTTCAAAGTAGAACAATTATTTTCATTTTGTGTGCAGACTCGCCTTCGGATTGTCAATATGAAAACAATTGCGTTTGCGAGTGCGTTAGGCTCAGGACTGAGGAGGAACATGAAATTTAGTCTACTTCCAAAGAGCAGTGTTCGTATTATTGTGTTCCAGTGTGGGGATAAGACAACTAGTGATGTAAATGACAGGAGGCATTCCATATTAGTCCTCAGGGTATTGATTCTCTCAAAAGCAAAGGTGAGCGAATGCAGGAGTGAAGTCCAAGCGGCGAGTTTAAGTAGTCCCGTCAGAGCGAGCAAAACACATATTAGCGCGTGCATTCTCAATTAGGCAGCCTTATACGTTCGAGAAGCCATGCTGCCAAATTGAATACACGCGCTGAAATGTGTTTTGTTCGCTTTGACGGGACAACTTAAACTCGCCGCTTGGACATCACTCCTGCGTTCGCTCACCTTTGCTTTTGAAAGAATCACTACCCAGGGTTGGCAACGTATTTGCGGTCTTAGGATTGCAGTCTCAAGATTGTAGTCTTGAGAATGCAAATGTCTCTGGGTCACAGATCCCGCTTACCATCAGGTGGCCTGTACGCTCGTTTGCCGATTCCATTGCTTACACAAAAACTTAATCCCTTAGGCAGTACCTACCTCAACAGCATTACGCTAGTTAGATAAAAACATATTTAATAGTTCACACTCTTTTAGGTATCGGTTATAAATGTAAAGTCCATTCAAACACTGAACAGAAACTCAAAAAGAAAGTAAATTACCGAAAAACTCTTCAAAAGCTAATTTAAAAAGTAATTATACCTAAAACAAATCTTGTCATTCTAATGTAAACATTTTTATGGCATGAAGAAAACTAACGAGCTAAAGACAAGTGGACTCTGGATCCCATGGACATTTATAATCTTAAGATTACCATCTTACGATGGTAACCTCAGGACTGCAAATACGTTGCCAAACCTGAGAACTCAGATGGAATGGCTATACGTATGCTTGCTAGGTGATAAAAACCATTATTGTCTTTGACCTGTTTATGGTATTGTTTTGACGTCAGGCGCCATTACTGTCAAGTAAATAAGAGCTATCAAAACGTTGACAATACGATAACAGGGCCTCTATTCCCGGCGGTTATAACGATATCGTCTTTGACCTAAGGGCTTATTGTCTAACGCACTCGCAATCACGATTGTTTTCATTTTGAAAATCGAAGGCTTGTCTGCATACAAAATGAAAACAATTGCTCCACTTTGAAGCCGGTTGCGATTGCGAGTGCGTTAGACAATAAGCCTTCTGTTATGGTATTGTTATGACGTCAGACGCCTTCACTGTCAAGTAAATAAGAGCTATCAAAACGTTGACAATACGAGAACAGATCAAAAACAATATTGTTTTTACCGTGTTGAATAAATGCCCAGGTCAAAGACGGTATGGTTTTTACCGCCTAGAAAAAAAGACAATAATATTTTTAGAAGTGCCACTAGAAACTAAATACACGGTATATTTTCATTTCAAATCAATCTGTGAGAAACTGATTGACCATCACAAACAACAAAAACTGTTTATTAAATATAAGGCGTAATTCAAAGAAAATAGGGGACCTACTAACAATATTGTTAGTTTTTAAATCATAAATATCAAATACCTTGAGTGAGACCTATAGTCCGTCCGCGTTAAGAATCCAGTAAATCAGGGTTGTCCGCTGGCCTAACCACGCCCCCTAACCAATCAGGTCGCTCAAAATTAGGTTTATTTTTATCCATTAAACTTAATCTTTTTAAATATCGACGACCGTAATCTAAATTGGCGTAAGGGACAAAAGGGCGAAAATGAGTTATGAATGCAGTTGTATTCAGTTTTTTTTTCTCTTTCGAATGGTATGGGTTACATCTCGATAGCTTGAAAAAACATGCCCCTTACACCCTTAAAAAACGGTTACTCTGACGCAGTTTTTGAAAAAAATCAGACGTATCAACAATAAGGAAATTCGCAATTCACTTCTCTCTCGTAAGGAGCCATTAAATAAGAAAAAGAACGATACACCATTTTACGTTCTCAAAAAGTATCTACAAAAATTCATTTGATTAAATAACAAATAGATGTAACTATCATTTTTTTCAATTACCTACGTCGTAAGGGACCATTCTGTTAGCAAACGTTTCTAAGATACGCAGTTTTGCATTCACATGTGTAAGACAACACAGACCTTACGGCAATCTGTCGTTGTTTCGAATATGATTTCATGGCATATACGTAATTTTTTCACTAGTACAAACACTAAACTACCGGCCCTTACGTTAAAACAAAACTGTCTAATTTGAACGAATCCCATAGATGTTAGCGTTATCTCTTTCATTACATGACAGAGGCAGTGTTTGTTGAATATAGCTGAATAATTCGCAAGCATTTAAAATTGCTTTAGGGTGAAAGAGATACTATGGCCATGTGTATGCTTACGGTCGTCGATATTATTTGTTTGAATTTTTACTCCGCTGCGAATACACATTTACCCTTCAGTTGCACTGATGATTCACTGCATTCTTAACGCGAACGGACTATAGACATGATGAGACTGTTATAGGGGACAAACTTATAGTGCCGATGTTGTCAAAATGATGAAATTTTGCACACCTTTTCATTTAGAAGGTGTTTAAGTATTAACTGGTACAAATAAATAAAGAATAAAGAAAAGATAAAATACAGTAGGCCGCACAGGCACTTTTAAACACGTAAAAAATGGGAACACCTTGAAATTCCGAATTACATTTTTCCGAATTTTCACTTGTCCGAATTTTCATTTTTCCGAAAGCTATGTTATGCTGGACCTATTATAGAATAAATGCATAATTTAATTGTCATACGTAGGTTAGGTTAGGTTTGATGTATAAGAGATAACAAAAAGTTAAGTCTTCTATCAAAAAATTGCGTTCGGAATTATGAAAATTCGGAATTTTGATCAATTCGGAATTATGACTCTTCGGAATTATGTAGTGTACCCGTAAAAAATCTACCAGCGCTTCCCAAGAGGAGACCACTGCTGAGAAGAAACGCCGCAAGAAACTCATTAAAATTATCAGAGTTACAGTTACATAAATACAGCTTAATCGCAATCAAAATACGGATCACATCAGTAAAAATGCCAAATTGAGACAATTTTCTTATGAGAATGTAAATTCAGCGAGTTTGTCCATCTCAATGGTATCGATGAACTTGGAAAGTTTAATAAAGGTTTATGTAGAATCTCTTCTTACATACCCGGACCTTTCAACCTTTACTTTTCGTCTTTCATTTTTGATCACAATATAATGCGAATTCAAGTCATTGGCACCAGAAGTAGATGGTCGCGTCAAGCGTTTAAATATGTCAATTCCACGTTTTGTAAATTTTCGAAAATAGGGCCTGTTTCACAATCGTCAAGTAAAGCATATCTGAGACATAAATTCAGCCCTTTCCCTTTCTTACACTTGAACATAGACAAGGAGAGTGCTAACTTTAACTGCCACATAAATTTACTTGTCGATTGTGAAACAGGCCCTTAAAGATATATATTATTTATCTAGGTTCCTATGGTCCATACTCGGTGATATACTAGGTCGATAAGAAGTCAATACTGACACATTGCATAACCATGAACTTTCTCAATATTGATAATGTTGACAGCAGTAAAACAATGATGTTATTTATTCCAGACACAGGATTCATCGGGGCAAATTTTCTTGACAGGTAGGGACTTCCTATATCGATAAACTGAATCATCGATAGTATTTATATACTAGTGGTCACTCAAAGGTTTGCTTGTAAAAATATGTTTTTATAAAATCAAATTAAATAATAACTAACTCTCTTCTTCTTGTTTCAAAACGATTTTAAAATTTTACTCGTTAAAATTTTGTTCTTCATGAATCCCACCCATCTATTATTGTTAAAGTAAACGACAAGAATTTGTTTCATATTTTCGGGCGTTAAGCGTCTCCGTCATGGCGGATGAATCCATTTCATAAATGACTTTTCAATTTCTGTGGAGGTTATAGGGGCATAACAAAATTTCATAAAGTGATCACCTGTACTTTGTCTATTTTTCGGTTCTAAAATGACTTCTTCACCTTTTTGTAGCATACTTATTTTTTTCATAGTGTTGTACCTTTATAATAACCTATCGATTATTTAAAAAATGCTATGTTAAACAAGAGTTACAAAAACACACAATGTTAGGGGCGATCACTTGTATATAGAACTACTATCGATGATTCAGTTATCGATATAGGAAGTCCCTACCTGTCAAGAAAATTTTCCCCAAAGAATCCTATGTCTGTTTATTACCAATTCCTTCACACACAACGAATAAGTTTAGCATGGTTTTACTGCTGTCAACATTATCAATATTAAGGAACGTCATGATTGTGCAATGTGTCGGATTAACTCCTTATCTGCCTAAAGTATAGCTGATGGTATTTAGTTGATAGAACCCTGACCCAACATAGAACTGTGTCACAGTGACGTTGTGATTCAAATCGTAAGACGTGTCAAACAAATTGTTTTAAAACGTCTCTGTGACACCGGATTCCATTGGGCTGATAGTACTAATCGGTACTATATCATTGACAACAGGAACCTTTTAAAATATGTTCTAACAAAAATCATGCTTATAGAGATTTTATTTGCTAATAGATAAATTGCTTAAACGCCACTTAGTCTTCTCTACCGTTTCTACGTCACCAATTCTAGTGCAACGTAAAGGAGCGGCCACACGAAGCGTAAAATACGGTGACGTTGCGTTAACAAAATAATTTTGACGTACCGTATTAACGCACCGTTAAGCTCTAGTGTGGTGGGTCTCTAACGCGGTTACAAACAAAATGACGTCATTCCGACCACTATTAGTTCAAAGTTGGATTTTATTTTCCTCAGTTTTTTATTTTAGAAAATATCTTATTAATAAAAACTGTTGTCAATTAGGCTAACCATGCGGTCAAAAGGAAGTTTTAAATCTGCCATTATAGCATTGTTTTCGTATGTATGCATATCACATCCAACTTAGGCCAAAGAAAATACGTTTACGGAACTATTTGCCGAATAAATCGAGGCACAGTTGATATGTAAATAAACCCCTGAATTTTTACATCCGAATTTACCCGAACAAAGCCGAATTGGCGTTCGGGGAATAAACATGGCGGAGTTTTTATTCGTTTTGTTGAATGATGAAGCTGCTAGGCCGATCACGTATTATTTGCATTTATACCATTCACAAAATGATTTGTGTTGGCTAGAATATTAAAACTAAATGTAGCTCGAGCACAAACATTTCAAACATACCTACGTCACGTTTGCAAATAATGGCTTTTTTTTTGTGAAAGCGTGTTCTAGACCTATCCAAAGTATGAACTCCTAAAACAGAGTCATACCTACTACTAGACTTTTTTTTAAATTAATGTTGATCCACTACGGTATGCTGCAGTGACTTCGCCAATGTCAAGTGAGTACATTAAATTAATACAGGTCGACACACGCAAAAAGAGCTCCGAACGGCTAGTGGAAGGGACATTATTGTCTACTGACAAACCAATAGCGTGGCAGCAAGGCGGAGCGGTTTACACTCCCCCCGTCGCCCCCACCAATTTGGTCCGTAATTTGCTCACCGCGCAGGTAGGTCGGTCAGGGTTCTTTTTACGTGTGTTGACTTGTTAACAGAATGGGTTAGTAGTAAAATGACTTGGTTGCAAAATTACTAAATCGTAAAATGACCCTATCGCTTGTAGACTACATCTCAAAAAAATCGAGTCGCAAAATTTTGATAACATCAATAGGTAATAACCGTGATTGAATAGATACACACATTGTCCACTTTTTTTTTTTAGAGTAATCGTATTTCTTAGATAAAAAAATTACAACCCACATGCAACATATAATTATTATATTCAAAGGTTGTCAGAAAACCTCGTATTTTGAAGACATTTTCCACTTTCAAATTTATTCGAAACACAATATCTTCTTTTGTCACTACACCAAGATAAATATTACTTCTTTGTTCAGTTAACCTGAACATTACATTCTATTACCAAAATCTAAGCTTATAGACAATAAATAATTCTGTATCGCGATAGTATAATCCTAAATACAACTTAAAACATCTAGAAATAAAGCAGCAAATAGATCGTATCAATTCTGGAGTTACACCATCTTCAGAGTATAGAAAATCGTTCCATATAAGATAGCCACATCTTTGTCTTACAAAACTAACCGCATTTGGTATGTACAGCTCGTCTGATCTCATTCACTGCCCAACTACCTAAATTACAAACAAAATAGACCCCATATCGAGGCTCTTGGTACGAAGTAGGTTAATCAGGTAGTTAGAGGTCGATCCCAATCCTCATACAAAATGCAGGTGCCCATTGAATTTTCAAGCAACGCTTTCATGCACTCCAATTTCTTTGGCAGAGATGTAACAGTAAAAGAAAAGTGTGTAATAGAAAATTGTTAGTCTAATAAAACTTACAATGTTTTATCTTGTTTTATGTGTATGCCAAATAATAGTAGACGTTTATCAAGGGACTAAATTAAGTCATAAAGAAAAGCAAGACTGACTATAGCATTGACTATAGCTCCATAAAAATCGTGAAACAATACAATTTAGCGCTATCCTTATTTAATCTCTTCTCGTCACTCAAATACAGAAATGAGACAAATATACAATTGTTTTTGTGTAGCACACAGGGAACCTTATAAATGGTATAAAGATATATTTTCTAAAACTTAGACCGAGGCAATGGTGCACCACAAACCGCCAGCTAAATGTTGTTTATCTTGTCGAAGAGGGCGTGGAACTAAAACCTCCACTGCCTAGCCAGCGACCTCTCCACCAACGTTAGCGACATGTATACTCTACTCTGTTTTCTCTACTACTGTTGCTGTGTCCAACAGGGTCCACATATCATCATGTACATGTATACCTATGATTACAAAAACATTGTAAAATTTATGTGGAATGCAATAAATGTATTGAGTATTGAGTATAGCTGGCTGTTTGTGGCTTTCCAAGGACATTAAAAAGAAAAAGTAGTCATTTTAGGTCCCGCGAAGCAAAAAGTATTACTCTAGACCGCTTATACATTAGCGGCCTTTACACGTAAAGTTCGGACCACGGGAAACGCCACGCGCCGTTCCAATCTTTGTTCCGAACCGTACGTGTAAATGCAACTGCAATAGTAAAATAGTAAAAAAAATTACGGTTCGGAACGAAGATTGGAACGGCGCGTGGCGTTTCCCGCGGTCCGAACTTTACGTGTAAAGGCCGCTATTGCTTTTTCAGTCATTAGCAGCCTTACACGTAAAGTTCGGACCGCGGTTCAAATCGTCTCATAAACAAAAGGTCGGTCAAAGCAGTGCGTTTACTCAGTGAAGATCCCTTAAGTATTGTTCGTGTTACTTCTCATGATTCTAGGAAGAGACTGAACCGAAACGAAACACGATTATGTTACATGTTTCCGCGCAATTTAAAAATATTTCACGTCCGCTAAAACGATCCTTTAAAACAGTGTTTTCTCTGAACAAAACATTGAAAGAACTATTATGGATTTCGTTTGCGTTCGAGTTGCTGAAGTTGTAAGGATTGTATTTTCGAGTTACCGGAGTGTATTAGATTACTTACGAGTGTAGAGAATAAGTGTATTTGTTCAGAAATATGTTTATGGTTTTTACGGTCACGGACTACTTCATGAACCACTATAGAACCTTGTTGCATAAAACCAACGATTGATTCCTATTGTAATTTCTATCTCGTCACTTGACGCTGTCATTATGACAAGGTTCTATGGTGGATCAACATTTAAATTCCTTGATGGTACAAAATGATTTTGACTGGTTTTAGTTTTAAGTTGACTGCCGTACTCAGCTCAGAGACATTTTAAAGACGATTACCTCGTTCCTTTTAAGGGTTCCGTACCCAAAGGGTAAAAACGGGACCCTATTACTAAGACTCCACTGTCCGTCTGTCTGTCTGTCACCAGGCTGTATCTCATAAAGCGTGATAGCTAGACAGTTGAAATTTTCACAGATGATTTCTTTCTGTTGCCGCTATAACAACAGATACTAAAAACAGAATAAACCATTTCATCATTCCATACAAAAAACGTGTTTTTTTTGTCATGTTTTGGAACAGGTAGATGCTTGAACACAGAATATTTAATTGTATGTTCACTTTAAAACGAAATAATTCAATTAAAATAAAATAATTATTTAAGGGGGCTCCCATACAGCAAACGTGTTTTTTTATAGACAATGGTACGGAACCATTCGTGCGCGAGTCCGACTTGCACTTCGCCGGTTGTTTTCAAACTTGTGTATAAAAATAGTCATTAAGGAACAACTATTATCGTCTTTAACTGACTTTAAAAGTGCGACCGAAAGGCCGAGTTAAATATGAAAGCTTTAAGTTATGAATATATTTTCTCTTGCCTTATTGCATTTTTGTATAAAATTGGGCTCTATTCCACTCGGTAAAACCAAATTCCTTTTGACATGTCATGGTATTGTCAACGTTATGATGATCACTCTTATTTACTTGACAGTAATGGCGACCGAGTTTAAAACAAAACGATAACGCGTCAAAAGCTATATTGTTTTACCGATTAGAATAGAGGGCCTGACCCAATTTATTTTGGTAACGGTTATTATTAACCTAACATTTAGGTACTTCACAGACAGAGTCACGGGCAAGCATTAGTGTGACACACAATAAAAACCGGACGATCAAACCGGCGAGTCGGACTCGCGCACGAAGAGTTCCGTACTATTATCTATAAAAAATCACGTTTGTTGTATGGGAGCCCCCTTATTTATTTATTATATTTTAATTTAATTATACGTTTTTAAAGTAAACACACATCTGAATATTCTGTGAATATTTCAAGCGTCTAGCTGTTGCCGTTATAAACATCGAGCAAAAAACGGAAAAAAAACACGATTGTTGTATGGGAGCCCCCATTAAATACTTATTCATTTTATTCGTGTTGTACCGATAACAGAAATACATCATCTGTGAAAATTTCAACTGTCTAGTTATTACGGTTCGTGAGATACAGCCTGGTGACAGACAGACGGACAGACGGACGGACGACAGTGGAGTCTTAGTAATAGGGTCTCGTTTTTACCCTTTGGGTACGGAACCCTAAAAACACTCCCAAAAATGTAACAATATTTCAGTAGCCTAAATTATAACTGTCGCTGCCGAAACCAAATAATTAGAACTGTCACGCAATACACATGAAATACGAATTAAACAATTAACCACTTAATATCCAGTCTAGATGGTCAATTTGGTAAAGCTGAATTCTTTGAACTGGGTGGCATAATGACCTATGTATTTTGATATACTATGTTTAGTGGGAATTATAATAACTCTACCGGATTTTATCTGGTCTATGATCTATTCTAAAGCATTTGTTTCTGCATTTTTGGAGTCGCTTCGTTGTTTTCTAACCCCCAGCAAATTAAGAGGGGCATTATTACATACACCCGTATTCACAAAGGTCACTATGAGGTCTCACAGTGCTCACGAACGCACAGGGTGGTTCGAATCGTCTCATACACAAAAGTTCGGTCAAAAAGGACCAATCACAAAGCTGTATTGAACGCAGTGCGTTTACTCAGTGAAGGATCCCTTAAGTATTGTTTGTGAATACGGGCGTTAAACATATGTATCTGGTATCTGGGTTTTTCCTATCTGTGTGTGGCATTGCAACTTCGAAACAAATAAACCAATTCCACGGACATGGTATTTTCAAAAAGAGAGTTAGGTTATTTAGGATTGTTCTTGTAGCTACGTTTAATGGAAATGCGTTGTGTAATTAAAAACTGAAATTCTACGCGATAAAACTTTACTGCTGTTGTGGTGTTATTGTATTGTCACCGTTTTGATAGCTCTTATTTACTTGACAGTAATGGCGGCCGTGTTAAAACAATATAATAACACTAGAGGACGCCCACGACTTCGTACGCGTAGAATTAGTTTCCCGCTACTCCCCCCATTTCTTCCCGTTGGAGGTCGATTTTCGGAAAATCCTTTCTTAGTGCTCACTTACATCATTAGAGGAACCCCTGTACCAAATTTCAAGTTTCTAGGTACAGTAGGTACGGCTGTGCGTTGATATATAAGTCAGTCAGGTTTGCCTTTTATATATAGACTAGAGGATGCCCGCGACTTCGTACGCGTAGAATTAGTTTCCCGCTACTCCCCCCCATTTCTTCCCGTTGGGGGTCGATTTTCGGAAAATCCTTTCTTAGTGCTCACTTACATCATGAAAGGAACCCATGTACCAAATTTCAAGTTTCTAGGTACAGTAGTTTCGGCTGTGCGTTGATATGTCAGTCAGTCAGTTTTGTTTTTTATATATATAGATGTCAAACGCAATATGATTCTAACGTGTTGAATAGAGGGCCTGCAGCTCTGAAATACTCAAAATAGAGGTTTATTATTATGAGGAGTTTTTGTCTAATAGTAATTAATTTTAAAAAAAAACACGTATCAATGCTCTAATGATTGTGTGCTGCTGTAGCAATAATCAGGTTTCCTATTCAACTCTTTTCTATATCCACCAGGAGATGGATGAGGATATGGTCAGGAGTTTTAGGGCCTGTTTCACAATCGACAAGTAAATTTATGTGCCAGTTAAAGTTAGCCCTCTCTTTGCCTATAGTCAAGTGTAAGAAAAGGAAAGGGCTAAATTTATGTGTCAGATACGCGTTACTTGACGATTGTGAAACAGGCCCTTAAAAAACAATAAACTCAAGTATTTGTTTATCGTCGATTTTTACATGGTAAGTTGTAAATTCTTTCAAATACCATAAAAAACTTATCCTAGGTACCGTTTTTATTTTATGGTTTAACAATGATTGTACCAGTTACCTATATAAAAGCAATGAAAATGAAATGAAACGTGAAATGGACTAAGAAAGGCAATAAAGAGTCCCAAACGAAGTTTCTGGAATTCCAGTTTGCAAGTCGGGCAAGCTCGCTTAGGGAAATTCACGGCTTTAGTAATGAAAGGAATAAAACTGAAGTTATACGCTTTTGAAAGCATTATTTTACAAGTGAGGGGAATTTATTTGATGTTTAATTTATCTTGAGTCCTGTTGTTATTTGCCTGGTCTTAAAGATAGTATATTATGAACCTACTTCGTTAACCCCTGACTCAAGGGTGTTCTAAGTCTACGGTTTATCTGTGTGTCTGTTTATGGTATTGTAGCTCTCAAATGGAAAGACCGATTTGAAAGCGGTTTTTTTTAATAGGGAGACAATTTATAAAGGATTGTTTTGAGCTAGGTTTTATCAAAATTGGTTAAGCCGTTTAAGAGTTATCAACTCTAGAAGCAGATGTCGCTGTGTCGTCGTGTTGGGGTGTTTTCTCTATTTCAAATACTTGTAAGTTCGTAGTCAAGCAATACATTTTTTTATACAGGGTGTTAGGCAGAAGGTTGGACAAACTTCAGGGACTAACTTTGTAGGTCATACTCATCAACTTTTAATATGGGACCAACATCCAAAGCGCGAAACAAAAAACAGCTGTTCCATACATTTCGGCCGTTTAGCTCTCAAAGTTTGTATGGAACAGCTGTTTTTTGTTTCGCGCTTTGGATGTTGGTCCCATATTAAAAGTTGATGAGTATGACCTATAGAGTTAGTCCCTGAAGTTTGTCCAACCTTCTAATATATATAGCGATAAGAGTGGGAGGTAAAGGAGCATGAAGATTACCTGATACGCCCATAAATACCAAGCACCTCAAGAAGAGTTGTCGGTGCGTTGCCGGCCAATTCGCTTTTAGAACTGACGGAATGTATACTTCTTGATAGACGCTTACTCGGTGAATGTTCGTTAAAGCCCCTCTACACGTCGGCGGATTATAGGCGTGTGTAAGGGACGCATTTACACCTAAAAGTGAGCAACATATTCTTGCATATCACTCTTACGTATTGCTCCGTCCCTTACGCACGCCCCTGATTCGCCGACGTGTAGAGGGGCCATTAAGCACAGCGTAAATCCTGTGGCCACCTTTTGAATCTATCAATAGAACAAATTTGCGATAATATTGCATTGTTATCGGGTTGTTATTCCAAATTTCAGCCTATTTTTTTAAAGGCAACTGGAAAGTTTCCATGTCTTAGTTATAAAGTTTAGTTTACGGCGAGAGAAAGAGATAGAGTTGTAATAATTGCTATAGCTCTATCCCTTACACTCTTCAAAAACTGAACTGGAGATAACTATATCACCCTGGTCCAAGATTTTAACGACAAATAATGTTAATCAATATTAAATAGATAAAAACTTCCCTTTGTAATTGCGACGCCATCTTTGAGACCTGATATCTCTTAAACGGCCCAACCGATTTCCATGAAACTGAGTTCAGAACCATCCGCATTAAACCAGCCTTCTATTTAAAAAATCCGCTTCAACGGTACATATGCACATACACACACAAACATACGGTAAATTTATACACTGGAAAAAAATATTGGTTGCTTCTAACAAGATTGTGATTGTTGTGCATAGCATAGGCGTCTTGAATCCATACGAATCTAACAAGACGTTAGACGCATCAACTAAGATCTTAGTTGAATCGCTAAAGAACTTGCTGTTTTTACTATAAGTTTTGTTTGATATAACTAATATCATGAATAGTGTATTCATTTTATGTCAACTAATAGAAAACCTGTCTTGGTTAGCTCACATTTTTTTGAGTGTAATACCCCTCTTTTTTGTCTGAGTTAAAAATATGCCTCTGTTGCTACTTTTACGCCATTTCGTGTTAGCACCTCACAAAATCCGCAACAGAATTTAACATGGTTTAAAGATAGATATATCATCGTCTGCAGCAAATCATGCGCGGCCGAAACGAATTATTTTTATTGCTTGCGGCGACAAGTTATTTCTTGGTTTTATGTTCTCGGGCGAAGACCTGGGACTTGTGTGTTGTATCCTAGTTATACTTAGGTATATTTACTGGCTGTCTCAGTTGTAACGACTTTTACGCTAAAGCTTGCTATTTACGGTCAGTCCATAGTAGTGGTCCTGATATCCGTGTTACACGCGGAACCGTAGCTCCGTGATCTTAGCACCGGCGGTGCTAAGTTCCCGAACTACACGGTCACGCCAAGATACGTATCCGTGTCTGCGTTCGGCTACGTATCTGCGGATCTCGGCTCCGGCTCCGCTCCGCACGGTTATTGAATGAAAGTTTGTCGAACGGAGCCTTATTAGATATGTGATATGAGTTCTAGTTTATTTTTATTTGTCAAACTTTAGTTATATTTTTCTTTTTAGTAATTAGTGGTATTATTTTGTTTTCTACATAACCAGCCATTATGAGTTTAGTTAGACAAAAACAAAACCAAGGAATTGCCGAATGCATTGCATGAATATGAAAATCGGATCGGGCGGATCGTATCTACGTGTAAATAAGAAACGTATCTCCGTGTAACACGGAGCTACGTATCTTAATTACACGTAGCCGAATTTCACGTGTCGAACGGGCCGGATCTCCGTTGCCGTGTTACTCGGTAACGGGGATTCGGCTACGGGTACACGAAACACGGACACGACCAGGAGCCCTAGTCCATAGCGTCAGTTGGCGCGGCGTCGTGCTAAATTAGATCGTGAATGTGAAACTTTTGGGCTAATGACAAACTAATTGTAATGTCTACAATTAGTTTGTCATGAGGTGACTTGGGATATATTTACTGGCTGTCTCAGTTGTAACGACTTTTACGCTAAAGCATCCTATTTACGGTCAGTCCATAGCGTCAGTTGGCGCGGCGTCCTGCTAAATTTGATCGTGAATGTGAAACTTTTGGAATAATGACAAACTAATTGTAATGTCTAAAATTAGTTTGTCATTAGGTGACTTGGGATATATTTACTGGCTGTCTCAGTTGTTACGTCTGTTACGCTAAAGCTTGCTATTTACGGTCAGTCCATAGCGTCAGTTGGCGCGGCGTCCTGCTAAATTTGATCGTGAATGTGAAACTTTTGGACTAATGGCCAATTAATTGTTCTGTCCACAATTAGTTTGTCATTAGGTCACTTGGGAAATATTTACTGGCTGTCTCAGTTGTAACGACTTTTACGCTAAAGCTTCCTATTTACGGTCAGTCCATAGCGTCAGTTGGCGCGGCGTCCTACTAAATTAGATCTTGAATGTGAAACTTTTGGACTAATGGCAAATTAATTGTTCTTTCTGTTCACAATTAGTTTGTCGTTAGGTCACTTGGGATATATTTACTGGCTTTCTCAGTTGTAACGACTTTTACGTTAAAGCTTCCTATTTACGGTCAGTCCATAGCGTCAGTTGGCGCGGCGTCCTGCTAAATATGATCGTGAATGTGAAACTTTTGGGCTAATGACAAAATAATTGTTCTAAATAATTAGTTTGTCATTAGGTCACAAGTCTAACCTAACCGAACCAAAACGCAACGTTTAATGTATAAGTTGTCCTGAAAACATCATGGTTTCAGCGCAGCGGCGACTTTAAGTAGTCCCGTGTCCGAGCGAATAAAACACAGTTTAGCGCGTGCATTCTTAATTAAGTAGCCTTCTACTTTCGAGAAGCTATGCTCCCAAATTGAATACACGTGCTAAAATGTGTTTTGTTCGCTGTAACGTGACTACTTAAACTCGCCGCTTGGACATTCACTCGTTCGTCTGTCCGTTCGACGTTGTTGAGAGTATCACATCCCTGCAGAAAATAGCGTTGGATGAAATGATACAATCGAAGAAGTGACAACTATTTCGTTGGAAATTTGAGATGTCAAAAAAAATCCGACTCCCAAAATGGAAGTCGTCACAACTTTCAAAGTTCTAAGAGAACCCAACGTTTACCTCCAAGTGACAGTGTTCGCGTTGTTATGTTCCTGTTTGGGGATAAGACAACAGTTGAAATATCTTGGTCCTCAGGGGTAGCAACGCATTTGCAGTCTTAGACAGTTTGCAGTCAAGTCTACAATCTTGGGTCTATGTCTCTGGGGTATTTAATAATTCTCTTAAAAACTGCGATCGGTCGGTCGAACGAGTGAACGCGGCGAACCGGCGAGTTTAAGTAGTCCTGTGATCCCGTCAGAGCGTACAAAACACATTTTAGCGCGTGCATTCTCAATTAGGCAGACTTTTTTACGTTCAATCGTTTGGCAGAAGCCCTGCTGACTAATTGAGAATGCACGCGCTAAAATGTGTACCATACATCGGTTCATTATGAACTAGGTATATGCCTGTCTATCTCTAAGATGGTGTAATGGTTTCTGAGAGAAAGCAAAGTTAGTATGTTTGAAGATTATTTGCGCTGTAGTTAAAGTTTTGAAGACGGAGTTAAACTTGAGTTAGTTAACATATTCCGGTGCCAGACTCCTGATAGTATAGTTTCTTTTTTTTTGGTTTACCTTAAATCTATACTTAAATTAAGCTCTAGGTTTGATCTAAATATAGGAGTACCTACTAGAAAATGATATAATTATATATTCAAGAAGTACAAGGAACTTATGCAGGGATCACATCGCTAACACCATTTTACAATTTAACCTGCCACCAAATAGCAGAGTTCGCATTGTTGTGTTCCGGGGCGGGAGTAACACAACCGGCAAAATAACTAGGATAAAGGCATTCCATCTAACTCCTTTGGGCTGGCAACGCACTTGTAGTCAAAAGATTGTCTTATCTACTCTATAAAAGATACAAATAAATTCAAGACTAAGAAAAAAAGATTTGAGTTTTCTTATTTTTTTGCCATTTCCGGACAAAATTCAAATTTAGTCCCATTACGGTGTACATAGAAAGGAAGTTTCGAAAATCGACCTCCAACGGTAAGTAATATGAGCAGTAGCAGGAAAATAATTCTACGCGTACGAAGTCCTCTTATAATACAATATCAGTCAGTTCATATTGAAAGATAGATATTTCATTCACAACCCTTAGCGCAATGGTACTGATCACGCTTTGCCCGTTTTCAAGTGACGCATTCGCAAACGAAAATAGAAATAAAGTACCCTCAAGTTACGCAAACCCTCAAAGTGTAAAGCGGTTACGGAAACGTGGGCAACTTTTTTAATTTGCTGGTTCAAACTTTGCGGCACGAACAATAAAATGTGGAAACATGTTAATGTTTGTTTCATTTTGTTTGCCGTTAATAAACTCTTTTTGGGTTGCTTTTAATATCACGGAATTTCGATTGAGATAAATAATGCAAGTAAGTATGTACAGAAATCTGCGAAACTAAAGGCAGAGAGTAAAAAAAAATACTTTTAAACAAGACAGCCTTTGTAAAAAACGAATATTGCTTCAGTAGCATCAGGACTGTGGATTTAGAACTTAAGATTTAGTAGAAAAGTCTTTTTTTTATTTTTTCTTGATATCCTAAACACGAAACTAAGTATGCATTTGCATTAAAGAATCAAAGATTTTTTACGGAATTGAGATAGCAAATAAGTGCACAGGGCCTCTATCGGTAAATACCATATCGTTTTGACCTGTTATCGTATTGTCAACGTTATGATAGCTCTTATTTACTTGACAGTCATGGCGGCCGAGTTAAAAACAATACCATAACAGAGGGCTTATTGTCTAACGCACTTGCAATCACGATCGTTTTCATTTTGATAATCGAAGGCTTGTCTGCATACAAAATGAAAACAATTGCTCCACCTTGAAGCCGGTTGCCATTGCGAGTGCGTTAGACAATAGCCCCTCGGTCAAATACGATATGGATATCGATGGAATAGAGGCGCAAATTGAAAACTGCGCTTGTTTTGAAACCGTTCTAAAACAATTATCCGAGTCGCAACCAACAATGAAATTTGATCCTGGCCATCTAAAAAATTTGAACAAAAACATATTTTCCAAATAAAATTACACAACGCCGCTGAAAATATGGTAGATACTTTAGTTAGAAAAAAACATCCCTCCCAGAGGATTGGTCATTAAAATTTCATGCATGCAACAGACGAACAGCGACGCTCGTTGAATTTTTGCATTCCCGCCAAAAGGGAATAAAAAATAATCCTGTAATGCCTGCTGCCCGATATTTGCGGTTGCACTGGTGATGATGAATTGATAAAAAACTGTATTTATTAACAGTAGGTATATGTAGAGGCCGGGTTTTTATCTTATGAATGTGAACATATCAGGCCCTCTATTCCCGGCGCTAAAAATCATATCGTAATCGTATTGTCAACGTTTTGACAGCTCTTATTTTCTTGACAGTAATGGCGGCTGACGTCAAAACAATACCGTAACAGGTCAAATACGATATGGTTTTTACCGCCGGGAATAGAGGCGCTACCAATTATTTTTGACACTGTAATGCTAAAATTCATACAACATCACGAAACACGGAGCCTTGAGTACTCGATTGTAACTTTGACATGTGACTTTTGACGAGGTACATTAAAGTGTAGGCGTTGCCAGTAAAATAAACTAGTACCACAGTGGTACTACCACTTGAACTTTGTGACATTGTGAAGGATTTTATGTAACTTGCAAGGCTATACCTACCCATACATATCCTTACAACTTCATCTTTTTTTATACATTTTATTTAGATAATAAAATTTAAAGATTTGTCAAGATCGTAGCAGGTGGAAAGAAGTGGTCTCTGGCTACCCCTCTGGGAAACAGGCGTGATTTAATGTATGTATGTATGTATAAAATTTAAAATGGAAGGTAGTTTTTGACCGTTTTTTGCTCGACCTTAACAATCGTTGTAAGTATCTCTTGAAACGAAAAAGTTACCGTGAACCCGCATTGTTTTAGCCCTAGGGGGTAACATTGCCCACCCTTAAAACTATAACTAAAGTGATAGTCATCTTAAGTTGCTTCAAGAATTTTAGAACTACATACGTAGCTTATGCCTGATGTAACATTTAATAGAATATTTTTTAAAGATGGTTTTTGGGGTGGGCAATGTTACCCCCTAGGGCTAAAGTAACCTGAATTTTCGGTATTTTCATGAAAATTTCATAAAAACACTATTGCCGCTATTACAACAAATAATAAAAATGACAGGGGGCCCTATTCAAGATTGGTACGGAACCCTCTGTGTGCGAGTCCCACTCGCACTTCGCCGGTTTTTAGATGAACTCTCAGCTATTTCTTGAGAGAACAACAAAAACCTGTCAAATACGCCAAATGTTTACAAACTCGGCTATATTTCCCAACTTTGGCAAACTCCGAAATATTTCACTAGAAAAGTTATATCGAGTCCCGCGACTTTGATGTAACGCTTCCCAAATGTTTTTCAAAGATGAATAACGTCGAATACTATGTTATGGTTGTAATAATGTTATCAGAGAAAGTTTAATGTATCTGTGTATTTGTGTATGTGTTATGTTTGTGTCTCTCTGTGGCATTAGGTCCGAAACGGATGGCCCGATGTGGATGATATCAGGATGGTTTTTAACTCAGTTACATGAAAATCTGTTGGACCGTTTAAGAGACATTAGCTCTGAGAGAGTCATTCATTATATTGGGAATTTAATCTATTTAATACTTCATGTAAACTTAATCTATATTTAAATGCAGAAACTAGGCATTCCATCTTAGTCCTCAGGGGTGTTATTCTCTTAAAAACGGCGCGCGGTCGGTCGAACGAGTGAACGAGTGAACGCGGCGAACCGGCGAGTTTAAGTAGTCCCGTCAGAGCGTACAAAACACAATTTAGCGAGTGCATTCTCAATTAGGCAGCAGGGCTTCTGTCGATAAGATTGAACGTATAAGGCTGCCTAATTGAGAATGCACGCGCTAGTGTGTTTTGTACGCTCTGACGAGACTATTTAAACTCGCCGCTGCGGCGCGTTCACTCGTTCACTCGTTTGACCGACCTAACGCCGTTTGTAAGAGAATAAACACCCTAGGCTTGGCAACGCATTTGCGGCCTTAGGATTGCAGTCTTAAGACTGTAGCTTGAGAATTTAAATTCTATGACTCTCAGATGCTACTTAACATCAGATGGCCTCTGTGGTCATTTGCCTTCTAAATGCCATAAAAAAATACGAAACCTTTTTTTCTCTGATAGATAAGTCTACCCTAAGTTACTTAGTCAAAAAAACCGGCCAAGTGCGAGTCTGACTCGCGCACGAAACTGTCTAGCTATAACGGTTCATGAGATACAGCCTAGTGACAGACAGACGGACAGACGGACAGACGGAAAGCGGAGTCTTAGTAATAGGGTCCCGTTTTAACCCTTTGGGTACGGAACCCTAAAAAACAACATACCTACTCACACATCCATTTCAACGCATACGCATACATGCATAACACTAGAAAACACCAGTTGTACAACTAGCAAAAAATCAATCACTCTAAGCCTCTAACAATAGGCAACACCCCAACTCATTAAGGGGGTATAAAAAATTCAATATTCGATTCAGGAGCAAGTAGACCAATCTAAAGTTTCCTTTGTTTGTTGAATGGGGTGCGATTTTTTTAAAAGTTCAACTCTTCTCGTCCCTTGTGATTGACGTGATGTGTTAACATGCTGGGGTAGCGTGTTGGTTTACATGGAATGATTAATTTAAAAACTAACCGTGTCAGGTGGAATTATTGTTTTATATTGCCTTTTACTTATTTATTTATTAGACCGTGTGGTGCCGGGTTTTAGAATGTTGCCACTCCATGTCTTCCCGTGGATGTCGTAAGAGACGACTAAGGGACTGAAGGCTGTGTAGTGCTGTTAGGCGATGGGTTTGCAACCTGTCACTAAATACACTGGATAACATCTTAGCCTGGTCGTGCAAAATATGGTCACAGAATTATCAACAAGTTTTTGGAGTTGTTGGTGAGTCTGTGGCTCTGCTTACCCCACTCTGGGAATGAAGGCGTGAGTTTATGTTATGTTGTTATGTTATTTATTTATTCCTTTAAATGATGTACTATTTGTATGTTTTAGTATTTTTGTTTACTTGCTATAATAGTTCAGTTTTGAAGTTATTCGTTGCTTTGCATAAAGACCCTTTTTTGGGTAAGTGCCTCCACCAGTTTTGTTCATTCCTTTCTGTCCTGAACGCACCGAGTATTAGAATAGAGTTCTTAGACAATAGCGGCCTTTACACGTAAAGTTCGGACCGCGGGAAACGCCACGCGCTGTCGTTCAAATCTTCGTTCCGAACCGTATTTTTTTTACTATTTTACTGTTACAGTTGTATTTACACGTACGGTTCAGAACGAAGATTAGAACGGCGCGTGGCGTTTCTCGCGGTCCGAACTTTACGTGTGCAGGCCGCTAATGTTAATGGGAATCTATTCTACAAGGTGAAACCATATTGACTTTGGTATGTTATCGAATTATCTTTGTTACGGCAGCTCAAATTAACTTGACAGTAATGGCAGCCGAATTAAAAACAATATGGTTTAACAGGGCATAACTTAATACAACTATTACTACTACTGTACTATTTCAAAAGTCAAGAGCAACATGTTAAAAACTGTTTTTTTTTTTAAGTCAGAAGTGTTTTTCTAATTTTAAGTGAAATTGCTCTTAAAATGTCTTCAAGTCTCGCTTAGACTATCACAAGAGCGTTTAAGGACGACTGAAAGAGAAATACAAACATAATACCAACGCAAAATTTGAATGATTTTTGTATATATTACAAACAACAGCTATTTTGTTTAAAAGTGTCAAGATTATTTATTTTAAGTGATATTTCAGTTACATAAGACCTATCTATACAAGCCTTTGCCAGCGATTACGTTCTTGCGAAGTTGATATTCGTATATGTTTCAAATTTTAAGTTAGATAACAAAACAAAAAAACTGTGACGTATGTCCATAGTCTTTCGAATTATTCTTATGTTGACTTTGCCTCGGGTAGGGGTCTACTCGCATAATTTTTTTACGCATAATAATCATTACGCATAAAAATCAATTGTCATAAAATGGGTTTTACAATAGAAAGGGTTTTATTTTAATTATTATTAAAAACTAACCTTACCTAACCTAACCTAATCTACACAATAGACGTTTATTAAATTTCGCAATGTCAGTCTAAAAGGGTGTTATGACAATTGTTTTTTATGCGTAATGATTATTATGCGTAAAAAAATTATGCGAGTAGATAGTCCCCCCTTTGCCTCATCCAAAAACCGAAAGCCTTTAACCAATAAATATTTACTTTCACTTAAGAACCTATTCACCAAAGGCATTTCTTAGACATTTTCTTCTTAAATTCAGTCCTTATTGCAGTCTCAAGAGGGTACTCGCCATGTAAACGTACTCTAAGGCATTGTTTCCACTTTTCAATGCACCTATTGTACCGCAAGAAGAGATGCGGGTACGAACTAATGGCTCGTGGATAGTGCTATAGCCATATCGCTCACTAGGATCTCTAGGTTTAGTGTGAAATGTACCTAGTTTGATGTTTTATAAACCTTAATAAGGCCCCGTTAAAGTAAAAATACTAGACCAAAATGAAATACAGTCATGGAATCGCAAGTCTCTAAAGGAGTAAAGAGTAATAATAGAGATGTTTTATTTCAGGAAAATACATTTAAAGTAGTGTCATAAAATGAAGGTAGTAAAGTTCGATTTTAGTTTATTGTAATGTGGTCAATATAGAGCCTTATTGAGGGTTAAATAACTGTAATGATCGACAATTTGTTTACAAAAAAAATGAATTACATAAGGAACTCACGTCGAGTTCTATGTGATTATAAGGTAGATTAATCCACACACTGAAATCTGTTTTGCATGCTCTGACACGATAAATTAAACTGGCCGGTTAATATCAGCTGCATAGCATCGAGTTGAATTTAAAGGTTATGTGTTTAAAAGGTAGAATTTTTGTTCCAAACTGTGTTATTCTCCGAAGTTTTATAAGTTAGGAATAAACTTAGTAACAATAAGATTTCAGCAGGTATTAGCTTTCGATGAGATAAAATTCGATGAAATAATCCATTCGATCAAATAAGTGTCGGTAAAACAAGGGGATCACACCTAGAAAACTACGCTCCATGGTTCTCTACGTACCCAATAAAAAAGGTATTTCTTTCTTTGTTACGTACACAAATATTAAAATAACAAACGCAACATAAAATTACAAGGCTTCAGCGACCTCGAAAGTTTGTTGAAATACACAAGTAACTCGTTTTCAGAAAAAGAATTTGCATTTCTTGCGTTTCGTATGAAAATATGTTTACGTAAAGTTCGACACATTTTTACAAGATTTCTCCAGCAGCAAATAATTTACGATATTGCTGTTGCGTGAATGTAGCTGTGAGAATGTTGGAAACAAGAAAAAAACACATTGAGGTAGTTTTTTGAAAGTAAGTATCCTTATAGCCATGGATGAACTACCTATTTTAAATATCAGGTCCATAGGGGACCTAAAATGTATGGATATAAAGAGGTTATTTGTTTTAACATGTCACTAATGTTACTTCATCTCGTGGGTTTCGAGAATTGGGACCCAGTTTGAATGAAATTTAAAAAAAAAAAGATGTTTTTCAGTTAGCAGGCCGCACGGGCACTTTTACACGTCAAAACTCTACCAGCGCTTTCCAAGAAAAAAAAAATTATTACTGCTGAAAAAAAACAGCTTGTACCGAAAATACACGTAGTATTTTACGAAACGAAATGTTGAGTTGCGATCTGTCGATTTCATAATATAAATTGGTCCTCAGGGTCAACAATGTTGTTGATCAATCAGCAGATAGTCCGGAAAAAATATTGTTGGCCTGTTCATACCGTTTTGTGACCCCAACCCTGATATTTTCGATTAGTGTGTCTTGTTTGTCAATGAGTAGGTATTTATTATATAACTATAATACTAACCTTAAAATGTAGCTTAATTCTTAATAAAGCAGAGGCTCTATATTGACCACATTACAATAAGCTCAAATTGAACTTACTACCTACATTTTATGATACTATTTTAATCGTATTTTCCTAAAATATAACATCATCTATTGTTACTATTTAGAGACTTGCGATTCCATGACTGTATTGCATTTTGGTCTAGTATTTTTAACGGGGCCTTATTAAGGGTTAAAACACAGTAGTCACTTAGTACTGGATTTAGAAAGCTTGACAAAAAGAAACAGAATGATAATAGTGAATTAGCTTATCTATCTAGGAATTGCATTGATTTGCTGCAGTTAATGTAGTTACTTCAAACGGATCTATTAACATCCATCTAAATCTTAATCAATCGTCAGTCTGGCGCATTGTACACTCAAGACCCAAGCAAACTGGTCATATTACACGTAAATTTGTTCGTACAATGATCCGATCTCATTGCTCTTGTATTATTGTGTTTAAACGCCAGCCAGCGCCCTCTGTGTTTACTCAGAACAACTATCAAGGTAAGAATAACAAGGAGTCAATGCACGCAGGCGCAGGTTACTTTGAAAAAGCCGCTAAAGGTAAACAAAGTTAAAAATGTTTATTTAAAAATGTATTTATATTATGTCTGGGTTGGTTAAATTGAAAGCGTTGTGGCGATGGAGTTACCTGGAAGTTTATACATAGGTGTTTAATTTAAATACAGTATGTGTTAAGTGAAATCATATTTTGTACTTTGCTTGTACAAAACTCCGCATCAGCTTTAATAAGTACTTAGGTATATTTTATTTCCACGTTGTGTTAAGACATGGTCCAGTTCTGTCTATTTTTAACCGACTTCAAAAAAGGAGGAGGTTATACGTTCCACTGTATGTATTTTTTTTTTTTTTTTTTTTTTTTTATGTATGTTCACCGATTACTCCGTCAATTGTGGACCGATTTTAAAAATTCTTTTTTGGTTTGATAGAGTATACTTCCGAGGTGGTCCCATTGTCAGCAAATCTGAATCTGATGAAGGGATCAGTGAGGAATTGAGGGAACTCCTCAAATATTGTATGCAAACATATAGCGATTTTAGTATTTTTAGTAACAAGTGTAGCATTTGCATTCAGAAAGTGTCACTTGGTGAAGCGGAACTGATGATGAAGACCACAGATGGCCACCGGAACTCCTCAACGGTACCGATTTCAAGGGTGGCGATAAGATATCTCGATTAAGATAGTTGAGCGACTACAACGAAGCACATTTAATTGTTTTAAAATGACTATGATTTTCCCGCGGCGTTGCTTGCGGCGAGCTTGAAATGTCTTAAAGTTTCATATATCAACTAAGAAGTGGGACTAAATAAGCTTATTATGATCACTAAAAAGTGTAAAATAAAATAAATGTTTTAAAAAACAAAAAAACCGCCTTCAAAAACGCAAAAAATAACTTCTACTACTAGGTACTTAGTAGTAGGTACCTATCCTATTAGGTTAGTCTAACTGAAGTCGGCGACCACAATATTTTCAACAAAAAGCCGACTTCAGTTGGACTAACCTAATAGGATAGGTACCTACTACTAAGTACCTAGTAGTAGAAGTTATTTTTTGCGTTTTTGAAGGCGGTTTTTTTGTTTTTTAAAACATTTATTTTATTTTATACAAGTAATGATGTACAGTCACCCAATAAAAATGTTGAGCATACTTATAACCTTGTCATTGTCACTGCGATTGTTATTGTCATACGTGTCATTTGATGTTCAGTTTGAAGTTTATTATGACAGTGCACTAAAGTGCTTAACATTTTCGTTGGGGTACTGTACAAGTATCAGACTGTTTTGATTTTCCTAAAAAATTAATACAGAAATCGGTGTGTACATTTGAAATAATATCAGAATTTAAAACGAAAAAAAAAACATGAAAAAAAGCTTGCTAGTAAAAACATACAAAATAGAAATGGCGTAATATTCTATTGAGTTCTCTTCAAATTTGCATGATGCAAAAAACTGTTTACACTGATCGTATTTGTTGATTTAATAGCAAGCACCAATGCTTATTGACGTCCGTGTTCAAATAAAGGGGAATTTACTGACGCTGCATTATGAGAGTCGACATTGTTAATAATCTATAAATATAAAAGGCAAACCTGATTTACTGACTTATATATCAACGCACAGCCGAACCTACTGTACCTAGAAACTTGAAATTTGGTACAGGGGTTCCTTTCATGATGTAAGTGAGCAGAAAGAAAGGATTTTCCGGAAATCGACCCCCAACGGGAAGAAATGGGGGGAGTAGCGGGAAACTAATTCTACACGTACGAAGTCGCGGGCGTCCTCTAGTTGTTAATATAATTCATAATTACATTAGATGAGTTTGATAACACCATATACAACTTTGATGAATTTACATGCAAATACATTGTATTTCTTATTATAACATGGAGAAGGCTAGCAAGCACACGGGGCCGAAATTCTAGGTGGTAAAAACCTTAATAATATCGTCTTGGACCAGAGGGCTTATTGTCTAACGCACTCGCAATCGGAACCGGCTTCAAAGTGGAGCAATTGTTTTCATTTTGTATGCAGACAAGCCTTCGATTTTCAAAATGAAAACAATCGTTTTTGCGAGTGAGTTAGGGCTTATTGTCTCAGAGGGCTTATTGTCTAACGCACTCGCAATTCCAATAGAGAAAATAAGCCCTCTTATATGTTATCGTATTTTCAACGTTTTGATAGCTCTTTATTTTTATTTTATTTATTATTGTTTATTTATTAACCAAAAAATTACATATTTTTCTTAAAAAATAGTCTGCAAAACTGTCACAACAGTTTGACTGCAGCTGAGTCCTTTTAAACTTAATAGTAACAATTTGGTTCCTTAATACTAGCTTTATTTATATTTATTTTATAATTTATTTTATAATAAATGAAGTATATGTTTTTTAAGCAGCCTTTTAAATTTGTGTAAATTAGGTTCTGATCGGATGTCTTCGGGTAGACTATTTAAAGTGTAGGGTATTCGTTTTTTAAGTGTTCTGTCTCCGTAATAGTTGTTGATCCTTGGTACCTTAAATGTATCCTCCGACACCGATCTTGTGCCATAGTTATGACTAACCCGAAATAGGTGATGCTCCTGACTGCTATGGTTATTAACGGCAAGAATATTCTTTATATTCTTGCCGTTATTCTTATTTACTTGATAGTAATTGCGGCTGAGTTGAAAACTGTACTATAACATAACAGGTCGAAGACGATATTAATAGTTTTTACCTTCAAGAACAGAGGCCCTGGGCCGACATTCTAGGCGGTAAAAACAATCATAATAGTATTGTCTTGGACCTGTTATCGCATTGTCAACGTTTTGATAGCTCTTGTTCTTGACAGTAATAGCGGCCGAGTTGAAAACAATACCATAGGTCTAAGACGATATGGTTTTTATCGCCAAGAATTTAAAGAAAAAGTTTAGACGTTTGTTTTAAGCACAGACCACTTTGCCTAAGGATAAGTGGTCTATGGTTTTAAGCGACGAACGAAATCTAAAATTTAATGAAGTATTTCTACACCTACAAAATTGAAGGCCATAACCATGAATTCGTTCAAGATCTTCTTCCAAACGCAAATCTCGAAATACATTTTATATTTCCCTTCCAATACTTTACTTTTAAGCTGCCATCTCATTATCCCGCAGTATCGGGAATTTATTGTTCTTTTCCCGTAGAATTCTAGGATAATGGAGAAATTAGATGCAATTGTGAATGCAATCGATATTGCTATCGCATTTGCAAGTCGCCGGGATATTGAAAATGTAATTCTGTTAGACGTATTGCAGCTGCATTGTTTTATTTTGTACTGTCTTTTTGCTCATTAGTGCGTTAATGCAGAGAGAAGAAAGCACTTGCAGGGTATGGGATTAGTTTTTACTTTGTGTTATTTTCTTTCTGTGGAAAGCTTATTATTAGACCTCGTTATCTTGGGGCACTAACGTCGTTTTTTTTGTAGGGATTGAATTTTTATTTTATCTACTATCTAAATGTCGATGGTATTGTACTTAGAGTTATATGTCACGTCACTGACAATGAGTAAAAGACAATCACTACTAAAAAAGAATGGGATAAATACAAATCGCGGGTGTGCGTTAGGTAACCCTGTTTAACATAGTTTTGAACAATCATTACGTCGTCAGGTTATCGCCACTCGTAATACCAATGAGGTTATCTACTTATTTTTCACCAAAAATATTTAATAGGTACCTACGCTATATTGAAATTGAGCGGAGATAAAAAATGCAAAAATTAATGGCATGGTTGCATAATATAAACTACAAACATCGATAGAGAAGGTCGATAAAATAAAAATTCAATCCCTACAAAAAAGCGACGTCAGTGCACCAAGATAACGGGGTCTACTTATTCGTATTAATGTGATTAAAAATCGAGATTTCCACTCAGGGTTTTGACCTATTAGAGCTATTTTTTATATGGCAAGAAGGCACTGGAATATAGGAAGTAAGTGAGAGTGCAACGAAGCGAATTTGTGCGCACGTGTGTGAACGTAGCATGCGCCGCCGCTGTAGAATTCCGCTTATATCTCTTCATAAATCCGTTGTACTGGCATTCCTGATTTTAGACAACAGGCGGTGGAAATTAAAATTAATGGTATAAACCACCCGAACATACAAAGAAATAACAAATATAACTACTTAAATAAATAATTAAAAATAAAAATAAATAAATACATAGGTATAAAAGGATTTATTCATAAATTCATAAAACAGTGATTAAAATCTTATATTATAAAACGAAAATAAAAAGAAGAGCGCTAAGGGACGGGATTCACTATTAATAGTTATTTTTGTAACTGGTATGTAGGTACACAATGTTGGTATAAACTGTTATTGTAATTAATAAAATATTTTTCGTATATTTACACGTTAAAATTGTTATAAAAACTTTTTGACAAGTATAATAAAAAAAATGAGATGTCAGTTGGTCACCAAACACTATCACGAATATTCTTCATGCCCCATGGTAATTAATAATGCTGTAATAATCTAATAATTATACAATAACTGTTATTACCATGGCAACGCTCATTATAGAACTGTTTTGACGCGTTGGTTATGCTATACGTTGATACTCTGATATCGTTAACGATTTCAATATTATCGGTTTATAGAAGGCGAGTATATATTTTTTTAATATGGACTATCTATTCAACCTTAAAAAAAACCATATTCCATCACCAACGGCTAGTGTAGTGTCACAAAAATAATTAGGAATACTTAAGGATTTAAAGGGCGTTTTAAATTAATTAAAAAGTTAACATTTATGCGACCGCACGCGTGCTGTGCTAGGGGAGCGGAGAGGCATGCTTTAAATTAAACGATGCATAATAGAGTATTAATTAGAGCGAGACAGCACTTCAAAAGGCATAAATATTAAGGCCCTATTAAGGCTGTTGGGAAAAGTGCATTAGATTTTATGAAATGCAATCTCTCAGGGCGGCTAGCACAATGAAAGTTACCCGCGACTTGTTTGTCGCTCGGTAATCCCTCTCTACCTAGTGTGAAACGAAAGAGACCACAGAACAGAAAAAACGGTAGAAGTGTCAAGTGGGCGTGTAACGTTTGGCATGGTTATGCGGAGTTCCGCGTAACCTACCATACTTTTGCCGCGATCGCTTATTTCGATATATCGATATTTCTAAAATAGGAAATAAATCCAGAAGCATGCCTTATTGTACTATTTTGGAATGTAAAAACGATAGCCGCACCAAAAACATTTTCCATGGTGGCGTGTTGTTTTTATGATAGTTTGAGTATTGGCGACAACAGGTCTGATACTAAGCGAAGCTCATGCCACTTCCACTGTTTTTTCTATTCCGTGAAAGAGACGCACTGAGCGACAAGCCACATAGAGTCTGTCTAATGAATGATGAACCGGGCTTTTATTTGACTGGCAGGTCTGGCAACACTATTAAAATGACGTTTTGACATTGACAAACAAGTCGTTGTTGGTTCGAGTCTGTCAAATTAAAGTTTTCTTCTCGAAATTTACGGACTAAACATGCGTAAAACTATAAAAAGTGGTATGCGACAGATCCTTTGTACCATTATAAACAAATATAAAGAAAAACAAGAGAAGAGGGAAGCATTGTTGAAACAAAAAATAGAGTGTTTACATACGGTGACCGAATTCATAGGTTATAACAAGGTTAGTATGGCATGTTAATTTTGATACTTATTATTTCTATACCTTCAATCCAAAGTTTCATAGAATATATAGGTACCTTTTCTGTTCTACCTATCTTTTGGAATTGGTATTTCTTTTCTATTAAGAAATTAAACGATGTATTCTTTTCAGATAAGCTGGACGTGGATGGTGAAAAACAAACGCTTTTGAAAAATCTTCAGCAGTGGAAAGAGTTGGAGCAAAACGATTAACTATGCCAGAGTCAAACGAAGTATTTAGAAGAATTATCATCAATGACCGGTAAATACTAAGATTAATTAAATCATTGTCTTTCCCTATACATAGGTGTATTGTCTGTACCTATACCATGTTGAATCTCTTAACAATCGCAATTTTATTAAATTAATTAAATAGACAGATGATTAATATAACTGACACTCATACCTAGTTTCAGTAAAACACTAAGGAGGTGTTTATATACATTTAGTTAAAAGATATCATAAACATATTAATATGTACCTACGTACACTTCATGAGCTCTTGGAAAATATGTTCGGGTTATACCTGTCTTCCTTGTTCTTAAACCGTTGCGATTTGAACCTCACCGATGCAATTTGATTTCACCTAAACCCAAATGTTCTTAGAGCTGTCGGACTGTAAAATGGGGCTGTACTGCGTGTCACAATATATTTGTAAATAGTGTTCTGTTTAATTCATTCCTTCTTTCTTCTTACAGATATCAGTGTTTCGACATTGAAGAGAATGAAGGCAAAGTAAACCATGGTGTCTTCAGTACTCCAGGAAAGAAGCGAACTCACAAGGCCACAGTATCCAATTTAGATAGTTTTGACATCCATGCCATCAGAAATAAAGTGAACGATTTTATATTGTGAAGAAGCAAGTGCCTACACTCAGATGCCTATTAGCAGAGTTGAGAGAAAGCATCGGTTTTACCCTAATAATAAATGAAATATTTTTACTTAATGACTTGTTATTGGTGATTTTATTTACTAAAAGAGCTCACAAACGAGAAAGCATGCTGATGCAATCATTATTATGGTGGTCTGCATTTTTTTTTCATAGATAGTTTCAAAACATCAAATACTTTGTGATACCCAAAGTTTCTAAATAGTTCGGTACACGTTTGGCGACTTTGGGTGTCACTATCTATTTATTTAATGCTGACTATACGGGTCAATCAACTTTTCTTTGTAGTTCGGTGCCAGGGTGACGTTTCCTGGGTCACTCATTAAAACTATGATTACAAAGGATATAAGTCCACTACCATTCTTTTATGGCTTTTCTCCTGAGTGTGATAGAAGTATACATTATAACATTTTTTCTAAGAAACTATCACTGTTGTCTCGTGGCTTACGGGACACTAACAACAACAAAAAAGTTGATCCACCCATACGTATTAAGTAGTAAGACTCTCGGGCTTCTACTAATAAACTGTACTTAAATATGTATGTGGTCTTAATATGGATAAACGGACACTTGAGTGCGATATTAGTAGACTTGAGTACCTATAGTTTATTAATACGGGCCTTAGTATTGTGAAAAAGTACGCGTTTTCTCTTCCGTTGTGCCCACCAAAATAAACAAAATAAGAAAAGTATCAAAATCGTTTATTCCTACATTGATCGGTAATACCATATGAAGATTTTTTGAATTTGCCGCTTTTTCTCAGGTTCATCTTTCATTAGACAGACTCTAATACCACAGGTTCTATAAAGTTTATAAATAAAGTAACTGGTGTAAATATAAAACTAGTGTAGTTAAGTAATTTAGTTTAAGATTATAAGAAATAAAATCTTTGGCTGTTCATTATGAAAATCGTGAAATTTTCGTTTAATATTAATTACCTGGGAAAACATAAATAATGTATCGAACACAAAACAGAATAACTTCATTTTTCCTTTGCCACAGACAGAAAAACAGATACACGGGGTTTTTTGTCGAGGATTAAAAATGGTGACTTTCTCTACGCAAGCAAACAATTAGTCACAACAAACATTCAAGCAAATAGACCCCTAGGGCTGAAAGCAAAGTCGGTCAGGCAGGTGGGTCACATCTGATACGATGAGATTACCATCTTTTCATATTCAACTGAATGCTAAGCAAGAGGTTCGCAATGGACGAGTTACAGCTCTAGGGGTTTTTCGTTTTGGAGTTTGTTGGGAAGATGCATAACTATACTCTATAGGCAATGAAAATAAGCACATTAGAGCCTTGTCATAATAAATTTAAAATAGAACATCAAATGACAAGCATGGCAATGACAGTGACAATCACATTAAGTAGGTTTTAAGTGTAGATAAAGATTGAAAAATGAAATGATTGGTAGAGATATAGATTGTGTGAAGCATTGCTTGTGTACCTACCTATGTAAGATGTGAGGTCGGAGTTATCGGTGAATAGAGGAGAGTGGAAGAAGAAAACATGTTGTGCCGACCTAGTGGGACAATCACAGAACAGAAAAAACAGTAGAAGTGTCAAGTGGGCGTGTATCGTGTGGCATAGTTATGCGGAGTTCCGCATAACCTTCCATACTTTAGCCGCGATCGCTTATTTCGATATTTCGATATTTCGATATTTCTAAATAGGAAATAAATCCTGAAGCATGCCTTATTGTCCTATTTTGGAGTGTAAAAACGATAGCCGCACCATAATCATTTTTCATGGTGGCGTGTTGTTTTTATGATAGTTTGAGTATTGGCGACAACAGGTCTGGTACTAAGCGAAGCTCATGCCACTTCCACTGTTTTTTCTATTCCGTGGGGACAACGCCAGGAGGATGCCGATGTAACATTGTAATGTTATTTTTGTAACTTTGGAATACCATCTCTTGAATATTTGATTTGAATTAGAAAAGCGAATTTTTGAATTTGAAGCGTTTAGAGAAGCGAATGCATGCGAATGATTTTTAATATTGTAAAAGATTTAAGAATAGTTTAATTTTCTATTATGTCATTAAAACTTATCATGCAGCATCATTTGATTTAGGTCAATGTTTGTAATGACGACGGCAGTGTGCGTCATTTTGTAACACGTCTTTTTAAACACGTAAGATGAATCGATTTAAAGACATTTAAGTCTGCAACTGTTCTACTTCAAATCTCTAAGGAGAAACATGATAAAAAATCTCATAAGAAAAAGTTTCCGCAAGAATTCCCATTGCAACTTCTGCTACACAACCCTGAGCATATTAATATCCGATACCTGATGTTACCTTCCGTCTTTGCTCTTTTGTATGAATTATACGGGTCGTCCCGCTTTACCCGTTGACCTGAATTGGAATTCTTGGTTGTTCTATATTTAATGAAAATATTTTTTTAAAGTATTGTTTCTATTTACCACTTTGAAGTCAGAAGACAAGAATTTTTGTAAAGACAAAACAGAAAAGAAGTAAACTAATAAATAGGAAGGTTTCCTTACTCAAATTGACGTAGTTCCAAATTAAGTTCTAGGCTTGTAGTATGAAAGAAACAAATGGATTTCTCACTATGGAACTATGTCAAAGTGACTTGATCAATTTAATCCTTAGAAGCTCTTTAGGATTTGACTAACTGCGTAACTTTGACGTAGTTCCATCTAAAGTGGCGTAGAAATCCATTTTGTTTGAGTGTATAAGACAACTATAAAAATATACAAACCAAAAACACTTTAATCGACTTCATTAATAAAATGAGCTTTAGGTAACATTTATCGCATTGCTCAAGTTTCAAACCCAACCTTATTGAAAAGAAAACACAAACATGAATATCCACAAGAAAGCAAGATAATAACATTAAAATGGTTTCGAAATCAAAGTGGAACTGCATCCCTAAACGAAACAATAGTTTACGTGACGGTTGCGTAATGCCAATTACTTATGCAGAGTCGCGTACAATACTTTATCTACACACATAATTATAAGTACTCTAAGATGGATTCAGAAGCCGAAAGGCAAATGACCAGCATTACCTGTTGTAGTAGGTGACAGCGATGACAGCTGTAACGTAATTTCATTACGTTATCGAATATTGTAAGGTAATGAGATCCAAATTTGGAACATCTTCAAAAATTAACAGCTGTCATCGCTGTCACCTACTACCACAGGGTAATGCTGGTCATTGCCTACGGGTTTTGAACGCATAATAGAGGTCTTATATGTGTGTAGATAAACAAGATTGTGTTTGAAACCCATCACAAAGTAACATAGTGCTTTTCGCAAAAACCGTGACATTTCGAGGGTATTTCCACAGTTTTTGTTATCCCAGAGAACAAAGTACGTATCCGAGTAGCGTTGAGGATCATCACAATGGCTCTAACGTTAGCTGTCTTCGCTTTGACGAATCCTGCCACACGCAAACTTATAACAAAGCTTATGCAAACCAAAAACATCCTTATGCCTTTATAAAAAGAGTCCTGGAAACCGCGTAGCTTTATCCATCGCACAAAAATACTTAGAGTAGTCGGTGAGAGAAAATGAACCTTACCACTTTGACTTTAGTTAGGTGTCTAATGCAAAGGGGTGTTTGGTATTCATCTCGCCTGCCACGATTATTAGTCCTGCTGATAGCAAAAGATAACCGACGGAAGAGCGTTATGAGGAGTTATGCGTTATGAATTTTACTTGGAGAATTTAAAGTGGAATTGTTTTTGTGAACTTAGCTGGTTTGACCTGAGAATATCAAAGTTAGGGTCTGCATTTTTGGTGTGAGCAAAACTAACAGGTTATTTGGTTAAACATATGAAAGAATGTGATTGATTTGTTCTTACTCGATTGCGCGAAGTCAAAAGAAGAGTTATGAGTTTAACAGTCCATCTATGCAAGTATTATCAAACCACGATAAGAATAAGATTGAGCACATACCTATGTCGATATTGAATTAATACATGAAATGACATTGCCAATAGTAGAGTGTGCAGATATATGAAAATACCTAATTATTTCAGTACGATGAAGTTCTACAGGTTGTAAAAAACGACGACGCTCTAGTATTTTATATGTTTTTGCTAATTTGTGGCTTCTTATTGGATATATTGCATAGATATAAGAATAAAACACAAAAATGTAACCTTAAAAATAGTAATATTCTTGTCAAGTACCTTAGCGTGGGCTTTCAAAAGTGTTAGAAAAATAATCTAGAATGTTTTCTTTCAGGTTTTGAGGACACTCTGGCACAATGAGTGTGACTAAGGGGGGGAGGAGGATCCCCACTCCTATGCCACCCCCCAAGGAAGTGCATCATAGTAACAGGTAAGAAAAAATACATTACATTTTTATACATACGAAGAGTAGATTTTAGATAAAAGGATCAAAAATTTAAACGTGATTTTTGGTAAGTACTCGCACTTTTTTGTCGTTAATTTTATGTTAAAATATTTTTTTATACTCAACGGGATCTAAACAATAAAATCTCAATACTCAATACTCAATACTCAATACATTTATTGCATTCCACATAAATTTTACAGATGTTGTTGTAATCATAGGTATACATGTACATGATGATATGTGGACCCTGTTGGGCACAGCAACAGTAGTAGAGAAAACAGAGAAGAGGGCTTAGTTTTATAATATTATAATATGTTATTTACTAACTTTAATTGCACTTTAATTACGTAATTATTTTATATTTATTCTACAACATTTACTATATATATTCTATTCTTTGAAGTTATAGCTATGGATATTATTAATCTATCATATCATAATAATAATTTACACAATTTATGGAACATTATAATATTTTGAATTATTTTTTGCTATAAGTAAATTTATAGACATGGTATGTCATAGGATTTTTAATTTTATTTGTATTTTTTACGGTAAGTATTGGTTATCATTATTTTTCTTTGTATTATAACTATAATTAACTGTATTATATTTGCCTGATCATTTTTTAATGTAAGGATTAATAGTTTTGTTAGTTTTATATCTAATATATTCAATTTAATAATGTCTTTTATAATAGTTTATCTTCTAAATATGTATTAACTGTGTAGTAACATTTGGTGATAAGGAAATCTTTTAAAAGTTTATTAAATTTATTTTCATTTTTTTCACATTTTATTTTATTTGGTAGTTTATTGTAGATTTTTATGGACATAGTGTAAGTTCCATCGGAATAAAGTTTGAGGTTTGATGGTGGGAGTATAAGTCTGTCTCTGTGTCTTAGATAATGAGTTGTGGGTAGGTCTTCGCGTTTTGTGTAGTATTCGGAGTATTTACGTACGAACTTGCAGATCTCTAAAATATATATACATGGTAATGTAAGTAAATTAAGTTCCTGAAAGTGTGACCTGCAACTGTCTGTGTTGTCAATGTTGACGAGTATGCGAACGAGTTTTTTTTGCATTGTGAAGATAGCTGGCGCGTTGGTGCTATTACCCCACAGGATAATGCCGTAGCTAAACCACGCATATGCGTAGGCGTAGTACGTTACAAGGGCCGTTTTCAGGTCGGTAGATTTTTTTACTTCCCACAGTGCGTATGCATACTGAGATATTTTACTTTTAACCTTTTTTATGTGTGTTTTCCAGTTTATATGTCTATCTATGGCGAGTCCGAGCAAATTGAATTCCTGTACTACTTCTAGAGGTTTATTTTGGTAATTAAAATTTATTTCTAGCGGTTTTTTTTGATGGGGGTGGAACGTCATCAGTTTAGTTTTTGAAAAATTTATTTCTAAATTATGTTGTTGTAACCAGTCACTAGTTTTGTCCAGAATGGACTTGAGTTTATCATTTAAATTGATGTTATTTTGGCATGATGTCAGAAGGGAAATATCGTCTGCAAAAAGGATACATGGTTCATCTATTGCTTTTGGAAGGTCGTTGATATATAAAATAAATAGCAGACAGCCAATCACACTCCCTTGGGGAATGGAGGCATTTAAAATCTTTTTGTCGGAGCGGACGTTTGTAATTTTTCCGGTATCTGATTCAAAATATTCTATTTCTGTGAACTGTACACGGTCTTTTAGGTACGACGCAATCCATTTATGGGCTATGCCGCGTATACCTACCCCATATAGTTTATTTAGCAATATTCTAAAATTTACTTTATCATATGCCTTGGTCATGTCTAATAGAATGCCGATTGCGTAAGACTTGTTGTTGATAATGTTTAAAATCTTCTGGATGTATTTATAGACCGCAAGGGTCGTAGATCGCTTTTTGCGAAAGCCGTTTTGACCTTCATCGAAAATTTTAAACTTCTCACAAAATTTATATACACGCTCACACATAGCCTTTTCGAAGATTTTTGAAGCTGTAGGTAAAAGTGCTATCGGACGGTAATTATTAGGATCGGTTCTATTGTTTTTTTTGTAAATTGGTTTTATTATGGCTATTTTCAAGAGGTCGGGGAACATTCCTTCATTGAAGGATTGATTTATCAGAGTTGTGAGCGGTAGTGCCAGCTGATCAGCACATTGCTTGAACAGGGTTAGTGGAAGTTCATCTATCCCGTGACTGTACTTATTTTTTAGGTTTTTGATATATTTGTAGACTTCTCGGCAGCTTACAGGGTTGAGGAACATGGTGTTAGGGGTGGGGTGCAGCACGGGCTGTCCCTGGGGTTCTTTGTTCAATCCATCGTTTGACAGCTTTTTTGACTCGCCCATAGATGCGAAAAAAATATTTAAACTATTAGCTATTAAATTTGGGTCTGTTGAAATCACATTGTTTATTAAAAGTTCAATGTTACGTTTTTCACTCTTTTGTTTTTTGTTCGTGCGTTCTTTAATAATTCCCCACATAGCTTTAACTTTGTTTGATGTTTTTGTTATTCTATTTATATAATGTATTTTTTTTGCAGTAGTGATCGTTCTTTTTAGTATTTTTTCGTATTTTCTGTAATGCTCTTTTAGAATGCTATTTTTAGATTTAAGTGTAATTATTTTTAAAAGTCTTTTATTTTTACAAGATAGCTTTATACCAGTTGTTAACCATGGTTTTTTAAAGTATTTTTTTAAATGGATTGTTTTATATGGTATACACGTGTTTAAATTATTTATCAAAATATCATTAAAAATATTATAATTTTCATTTACGTTGTTATTTAGTTGTAATATATTTTGCCAGTCTATCTTATTTAGTTCTGATTTAAATAATTCTATGTTTTTTGGTTGAATATTCGTTTTTTTAGTTTCCAGGTGAGCGTTTGAGTAAGCTTCGGTAATTTTAGATTTATTGTGGTACCAGCGTGATCCGAGAAACCCAATTCGATTATAGAAGTTTTCATGTTATTATTATTGAAATTTGTGAATATAAGATCTAAACATGTTGATACACTTTGTGTAATATGCGTTGGAAATTTTATATGTTGCTTAAAATTATTTTCTAACATGAGATCTAGGAAGTTATTTGATTTAGAGTTATTAGTAAGTATATTTATGTTGAAGTCACCTCCTATTATTATGTTACGGCTTTGATATTTAGTATTTATATGTTTTAAAATAGTGCTTAATTGAGTAAAGAATAAGTCCTCCTCTCTCCTATTCCAATACATTACTATCAATAATATATTTTGCTGAGGTAGTTCGGCAGCACAAACTTCAAGCACGTATTCGATGGACATCTCCGAGATATCAGTCCTCTCTGTGAACTCCACGTGGTCTTGGAGCAGTATAGCGACGCCGCCACCTCCTCGGGATTTTCTACAATAAGATGCTGCAAATTTATATTCGTTAAAATTAACTAAATCTATTTTTTCCTGCGAGAGCCAGGACTCTGAGATGCATATTGCCTGGTACATGTTCTTGTTTTGATCAAGGTAAGTTTCTAGAAGATCTTGTTTGTTGTATAGGCTCTGAAAGTTTTGGAATAATATTGTTACGTGATCTTGTTCCTCATTCTCGAAATTTTCGAAATGAATTGTTACGGGGTGTACTGCGAGTTGTATCGGGATCGATAGTTCGTCGTGCTGGCCGGTCCATCTCAATTTAATCACACTAAAATAAATGCAAAATTTATGTGCGTGCGTGAGTGTGTAGCTTATACTTATTTACACATAATTACTTTCCTTTTAAACTGAAAAAAAGTCCCCGTGGAATCGTCAACGCGGACGAAGTCGGGGGCAAAGCTAATTACATTAATTAATGTCAAAATTTCAGGCCCGTGCCTGTATTCTAGACGGTAAAACCATATTGTTTTTGTCATGTTATCGTATTGTCAACGATAGCTCGTATTTACTTGACAGTAATGGCAACCAAGTTAAGGACAGTACCATAACACAACTATAGCCATATTGTTTTACCTAGTAGAATAGAGCGCCATTTATTCCGTATACGGGCAATTGCGCTCCATTTTGATCTTAACTTATGGAACTCTAAAAAGGAAGTAATGGTTACGAGAGCAAACAAGATAACACCCTGTAGAAACCTTGAAAATATTACAGTTACAAAAGAGTTACAAAATAATACAGGATGTTTTTTTTATAGAAACAGTAAAACATGTCTCGGAATTACATTTCTGTAACCGATACCACTGTTCGGCTGTCTTAGCAGTATCTAATTACACTTTTCAAACCAATATCAACCTTACTACTTGATGCATAAAGTTGTTTGCTTCTATATTAATGCCCCCTAATTCATCAGCTTCATGTGAAGATTTATTAAATGCATTCTTATAAGTGCTGAGTATTTTGTCGTTAATCTAAAATGAGGGTTCATTTACTGAAAGATAATTAAGTAATTATAAGTTGTAACTTGTCGTCATTTATAAGCCCTTATACCTGGCCGTATTAATAAATTTATCTTGACTGAGATGCCCGTCACAAGATACGTTAAAGTAAACGTCAGGCCGTAGAAAACTGTAATTTATGACACATCTTGAGACTGGCATTAAAGTCGAGATCAGTTTATTAATACGGGCCACTCAGAGACGTCAATTAAATTTAATGCTTGTTTAGTGACGTGTTGTCTTATTCTATTGCTGTAGCAAAAAAAGCGACAGCAGCAATTTTAATCAAGCATTAAATTAAATTGACGTTTCTGAGTGCGGCAGTAAGTAAGACTTTTGAAAAGCGCTTGGAGCTTATCCCATATAGGTACTTCTGTTTTGTGCACAAGAGAAAATACTCTTTTACCGAACAATTATCCTTATCTGTGATATCCGTAGATTTGTTTCGCTAATTAGTCTCTGGGTGTGTCTTTAAATAACTCGACATTGGCGAAATACACCTTAACAGTACGGCTAGCACAAGTTGTATTTTCTCGCTTGTCTCTCAGTATCTCACTTATTTTTGTTGTATCGTAAAAACAGTAAAAAATACAAGCGTCAATTTTGTTATAATTTAATTATAAACCCTGAAGAAAAACGACAAATACTAAATAAAAGATCAAGTGTGAGTGATTCGGTTCTACATTGAATTCAAAACAGAATAATAATAATACCTACCCTCGGTGCGCGAGTCCGAGTCGCACATGACCGGATTTTTTGCAAATTAATTAATTTTCCCAATGTTATTGTATTTGATAAATGTTATCTTTCTTATCTTTTTTGCCTTAAAAATGTCATAAAAAATCATGGTACATCTGAATTTACACTGAATTTTATTCTTCGTCTCATGTACCGACAATTTCTCAAGAGAGTAACCATTCCAGCTCATATTGGGTAATGATATGAGTTTTACATCACAATTTTCAAGTCTAGACGAGTTCATCACTCTCATAAAGAAAGATGAGCTTAGACATAACTAAAGTGTACTTTATACCAAAAACTGCTTTTAATATTACAGCTTTAAATTTGCCATTAGCGAGATTACGTCTGAATTCTCAAGTGACTTCACGTTGACTTTAACTAAGAAGCCTTTTCGATTCAAGAGTAAAACAAAAAAACTAGTAAAAACTGGTAAAGGATAAGGAATTAAAAGAGAGACGTATTTCCTTATACATTTTCCATTTCTCCGACCAAACTTTCTTCACTGTCGAATAAACTCTAAATGTATTTAATTTTTAGCGGTTTCGAATGTTGACAACATTTATTTTTTTGGTACTTACGGAAACATGAACAAATGAGTAATTCAGATTCGGTGGTACCGTTTGACCCCTATGTGTGTGTCTATCTGTGGCGTTGCCGGACCAACATTCAAAGAAGGTCCTTTATGTTCTATGTTCTTAATAGTTATTTATGTGACTGGTGCATAATGAGAGGCATTATACACGAGTGTGGTTTCATAATAAGATCACACGAGTGTTTTAATGCCTAATTATGCGTACAGTCGCATACATAACTTTATCTACATACATATCATAAGTTTTCTACAATATGTGAGAAACCTGTATCCGTCGTTACCCTGCATCTTAATGTACCTGCATCTTAATGTTCACATTAAAGTGCAGGTCACTTATACTGTAAAGTGAACATTAAGATTCAACTACAGCGATAACCGATACTTTATTGACATGTTATACTTTAATGTTAACATTACAGTGCAACCACAGATACAGGTAACATAATGTAGGGCATTTGCTTATCGCTTCTGAACATATTATATTGAAATTATGATATGGATGTAGATAAATATTTTTTGTTAATAAATTCTTTAGGCTAGTAAAACAATACGTTTGAACATTTCAAGATTTTTTTATTCAAAGGAAAAGGTACACGAGCATCTAAAACCAATAGACATTTAAATTCTCAAGACTACAATCTCATGAGTGCAATCCTAAGACTTAAAATGCGTTGCCAATCCTAAAGATTAATAGCTGTATTAATAAACTGATCTTGACTGTAACGCTCGTCTCAAGAAGTGTCAAAAATGACAGTGTTCTATGGTTTGACGTTTACTTTGACATATCTTGTGATGGGCTTCTCACCCAAGATGAGTTTATTAATAGGGCCCTAAGAATGCTAGGTACCGATGGTGAAACCCTGAAGACCAAGGCGGTAGGTTAAAGTATAAGGTCAAAAGTTATCAGTTCTTGGTGTAAGCAGATTTCCCAATTACGTTGATTTTCAATTATTAAAATAATTATATGCAACAAATTTCATATAAATTTATCCTTTATACTTTTTGCATAATTTTCAATTACTTTTTAATCAACGCAACAATTTTAATGCATGGAAAGCATATTTTAAATCCCATATGAAAACCAACCTCATTTCGTTACACAATTTGCTGTATATTATTAAGTTTACTGTGGTCGGATAGTTTTAACGTGTTAAAAATAAATATTTAAAACGTTAATGCACGAGGATGGGAGATAGGTGAACACAGTTTGTAAGTTTTCGATGACGGGCAACAACAAACAGTGGAATACACGTGTGGCGTGTGTGGTAGAACGGTTTAGGTTACAAGCGAATCGATGTTAAAAAAAATGTTAAAAGGTATACAGTTTTAAAAAGTCTTGAATAAGTTTACATAATAAAGAGGTCGAAGGAGTTTGAAAATGTTAGATCTGAGGGCCCTGCCAAGATGCACTACGCTAACTAGCGTTTCTATTCGTTTCGTTTTTAAACCAATCGCGTCACTGATACATGACGTGATACGATAAGTCACGTGATCTACCAGTGACGCGATTGGTTAAAAACGAAACGAATATAAACGCTAGTTAGCGTAGTACATCTTGGCAGGGCCTTCTGGATTGAAGGAATAAGTTGGATAGAGGTTATAAGATGGCGTTATTAACAATTTTCTGTAGGCTATTCCAATGCAGGTAAAAAAGGGCATTATGTTTAACTTACATGGAACTAAAGGAGAGCAATCACAAGTGACTGATTTGTACCATTAAGAGCCGTATTAATAAACTTATCTCTAATGTAATGCTTGTCTAAAGATGCGCCAGAAATGACTCAAATGACAGTTTGCTATGGCTTGACGTTTACTGTGACGTATCTTGTGACGGGCATCTCAGCCAAGGTGAGTTTATAATACGGCCCTGAGTGAAGTTTATAACGGGAGTGAAAGGCATGCATGATATGAGAATTAAAAAACATGACTGTACTTAACTCTCATTCTTCAGCCAAAATAACAATAACAACGACTATTATGGTTTACCTGTGTTGATCTTGTAAATTTTGTGTCAGATTCTTGGACGTATAGCTTTTTAAATAGGGGAGTTATTTATTCTGTGCGAAATTATGTCCTGATATTAACTTGTGTTACTTTATTAACATGACGTTACGTTATTCATTTAATCATCAATAAATAATGCCTGGAACAATCGCTTAAATCTCTTTACTTACACCACCGTTGCATTAAATGTCTGCCGCCGCCTCGGCCGTCTACGGCAAACGGCATGAAAAGATCATATAAATAAACGTTTCATATTTTGACATCCCCCTGTATGTTGACTGCCTTTGAAAGCTTTAATTATGTCTACTTCTCTCTATCCCTAAATTAGGACACTTTTTTAAGGAAAAGTTTTACATTTCGAATATTTTATTTCGTTTGTTCTAAGTTGAATTATGTAGTCTCAAAGTTCAAAACTTAGGTAAAACTCGAATTATACGATTTGTATTTTGAGAAAGTAGACTGAAAATTTGAACAGACAGAAACAAGATCAAGTGTGGTGGTAGCAGTTAGTATAGGTAAGTTAAGACGGTTGTACTATTAAAACTCTAAAAAGTTAAAAAGTAGGCGAAAAAAGGTCAAAGAGAAACGAAGAACGGACAAAATGAATTAGAACAAATGACGATTAGGGATAACCAATTTTGTGCTGTTTAATCATGTATTGTCATGTTTATAAATACACATTAAAAGAGTTGTAAATTAAAAAAAAAATGCACGTAACGTTGCCAAAGTAACGAATGACAGAGTAAAAGAGGGACGTGCAAATCAGCCGGCGTCGCTACACTTGGGAGTCAAGTGGGCATTTCCGAGTTTCCACGGCTCTAGCCATGGTTATTATGCAACACAGGGCGCCGACGAGCCGTCGTATTTTGAACTCTGAAGTCGCGAGACGTCGTATTTTGAACTCGGAAGTCGTGACGTTGTGGTCGGTGAATTACAACCCTCAAAGTGCCACCTTTGACTAAGATAGCCTAACTAGACATAATATTGCGTCATAATCATGATTAGTAAGGAATTCTGTTGACCTAGATTAAATGGAATTCTGCCATCCTTAATGAAAGCACGTAAATAAAGTGATTGGTTCGGCTTTTAACCTCTAACACAGATCACCGACGACGAGCCGTCATATTTTGAACTCAGAGGTCGTGAGACGTCGTATTTTAAACTGAGGAGTAGGGGTAACGTCTTTTTTGAACCTAGAAGTCGTGACGTAGACGGCGAACTAAACCCCTTAAAGAAGAACTTTTTACATAGCTATCTAATAAAAAGAGTTTCGATAGTGCCTAACTTTGTCATTACAATTACTTACATAGATTTAGTTTTTTTAATTAGGCAGTGTGATCAATTGTGTTTTAGTACCTAGTATAAAGAAATAACTGTTGCCCGCGACTCCGTCCGCGTAGAAATTTATCGCTATGCTAGGTAAAAAGTACTGTATTTCCTGTCTCGGGGTTTAAGCTATCTCCATACTTGGTATATTTGGTGATCTCTTTTACGGTAGGTATTTTTATATTTTGTTGAGAAATGCAATAAAAATCCATATACAGGGTGTCCCAAAATTCAACGATAACCTGGTTAGGTAACGTTGAATTTTGGGACACAATGTATATCCCTATGTATCGGAAGAGCCCGATGTTGGTCTGATACAGAATAACCGACGACGTAATAGGCCCTTTGGTGCTGAGTGCCATTATTAGGCGCTGAGTTGCACGTTTCAGGTTATTGGACGCATACGTTATGGTTTATTATGGGTATTTTTGAAGCGACAAATATTATTGTATGCTAAAAAAATCTGTAGTAAAAAATGCCCAATAATTCAGGGTTCCTGGCAGCGAAAGTGATAGAGAGTAACAACTCTGGCTTTTTTATTGCAAGGTAAATAAGGGTGCTTATAAAAGTCCATTAGCCTTGGACTTAATCATGATGTAGTTTTAAATAGATCGATGGATCGATGTGTTTTTTAAATCCTAATTTATTTTTAAACTTTCTTTGTTTCATTTGGTGATACGCCTGCATTTTTTTACAACTGTATTCCAGTGTGCTTAGTAGGTATGCTACGCGTTATCTAGTGTTATAATATATTATTATGTCATTCATATGAAAATAAGAAATTATGACATTAACGTCACTTATTTCTTAAGCCTTCATGATCACCATGTAAACGTAGACCTTTTTATAGATGAATTACCGAGAGCGTGGAATTGCTTATGTAGTGGTTGTACCGTTCGCATGAAGAGGAAAACAATTTAAGTTTTCTTCTTAATTTGTCACTCTTACTATTAGTCATAATTTTATAAATCATCGAGAGAGAAACACCTGTAGCTTTTTCAACGAATTGGGCAGTGGTGTAAGGTGAATTTAAATTTTTCATTAGTTCGAGTTCAAAATATTTATGACAGTTAAAATTATTTGTTTACTTTGACTCTCAATCGGACCAATATTACCTACTGTTAATTTCTGCCATATTTTTTGCAAACGGTTTAACTTACAGTCGCACGTGCCCAGCCAAAATAATTATGAAAATTGCGAGTATCCAATAAAATAGTTTTTAAAGTTGTAGGTAATTGTATAGCTCTGCTCTGCCTACCCCACTCTGGGATTACAGGCGTGAAGGTATATATGTATGTACAATAAAATAAGACGTATATTTTAGTGCATTGTAAAAAGTATTTAGAATTTGACACTGACATTATTTTTGTACTTACTTATTTAATATATAACAAAACTCTTTTTATGCTGATGGTATAAGAAGTAGAGAAAATTTAAATATAGAATGCCTATAAAGACATGATACCACTACATATGCAATTCCACGCTCTCGGTAATTCATCTATACCTCTCGCAAACAACCAGATTCAGAGACCAAATGATACTGGTTAGTAAATTGGACAACCAGCATGATTTGGTCTCCATTTGCAAACAGTTGCTGAAAATCTGAAGGTCAGAATATACTGGAAAATAAATTGAACTTAGTAAACTAGAGTAGAGAAAAACATGGCTATGCATAGGGCTGCCTACTTAAAGAACTGACGCCGTACAATCCCGGACATATAAGTTAAATCAAATTTTTTTGGACCCGTCGCTTTGGCAAACTTGACCAAAAAGTAAATCTTTTTTTTAACCAATTACAAGTAAGGAGGTTTTGTGGTTGTCCTGTTAAATTGAATATTCCGCTCGCTTAGTAATAAACCAGCTTAAGATGAGTGTGAAGCTAAAAATTTCCATACAAAATGCGATATCGTTTCTCTCCCCTTAAACCTAGTCAGACTTTTACGTTTTTTGAATATGTTGTAGATACCTATCATGAAAAACTATGTCTGTACGTTATCCTTTCCAAGAAAATATATCTTAGAATGAAACAAATTTAAAAAACAAACACATACAGACCTAGTTCTTTAAACTAAACAACAACATTTATTCAAAAATCGTGGAAATCTGACTTGATTTAGCGGGTGAGAAACTTTTATCGCCCGAAACTAAATTTGTATGGAATTTTGACACTTACGCTTCTAATTAAACTTATAGAATATGGATTAATTTAGGCTCTAGCTCTGCTGAATCATTATTAAATGTGCAATCTTTTTTTTTATTGACAATTGGAAGGCACACGAGCACACAGACCACCTGATGGTAAGTTGGAAATATGACCCATAGACTTTTGCATTCTCAAGACTACAATCTTAAGACCGCAAATGTGATATTTGTACTTAAATAAAAAAAACATTATTTAACCTTTTTTTTGTAATGTTTATCCGGAATAAATGAGTGTTGACAGCCCTATTTGGCTGAATAGAGATGGTCACCATAGCTTTTGTCTTCGAGTATAAAGCAGCTATTTATGACGGAGCTATTATACTGGCTAGTGGCTAGTCTTATGGCGGCTTTATCTAAGTCTAAAAGGTACTTTAGCTTTTAGTATTTGTAATAACTATTTTAAAAAAACCGCCGGTGTTATAGTAAATCCTGCTTTTAGAGCTGATATCTCAAATGACTTAGATGATTTAAATGAAACCTTCTCGATTTTAGCGTTATTATAAAACTGCGTACAAATCAGTCCATCTGTTTGGGAGGTACGGAGCATCAAACAGACAAACAGATACACAGATCGACATTATATCGGAGGTTATTTATTTATTTGTTCATTTAATTACAATGTAAGTTTACATAATTATAAACAGAAACAATACATTAAAAATTCTAGAATAATACTAAAATAATACGCAATAATAAATTATAATTGTTATTATCGATTGAATAGTTATAATAATAATTATGACGATTACTTCGTTCATTTTATCCTACAAATGTTTGCTCTAACAGAAGATCGAATCCTGGACCGTTAGCTTAGTAGGCATTTATACCAACTCTATCACTAAACGCGTCATCAAATTATTTAAGAACCATTTAAGTATGAAAGCAAACTATTCCCTACGCCTCTTAGTTTAGGATATATTTCCTCTTGCCCATTGGTTTAACAGTTACGACAAATTGAACCTACTGTCTTAAACAAAGCAATATTCTCTCCAAGGTATGATAAGAATTTTGTACAGATAACGAATATACTAATTTGTCTGTTGTCTTTATCGGTATGTTTTACTGTCTTGTCAAAAACAAACGAGCCTTTCACTTAAGATAACAAATAATGCAAAAGGTTAAGTTAAAATATCTACTTAGTGTAACGCGGCTTTATAATAATATATTTTTTTGTAAGTTTGTGTATGACACTTTCACTATTAAGATTACTTATTATATTTATGAATGTAAACTTTTTATTGCACATAAACAATTACAAAAAAAAATTGCATCACTATAGAAAATGTACATCGGCGAACTTATCCCATAGGTATGGGATATCTTCCAGCAAGGACAATGCAAGAAAATAGTTGTACAGTACACACAGCGTTATCAATGTTATTAATAATATTATTTTTTATAGACTTTTTATGTCGCACTAGGTATACTTTTTATATATTTAAAAAAATATGTACTTTTTCATGAATAAAAAATGCAAAAATATCTGTCAGAAGTGGGATTCGAACCCACGCCCACAGAAGTGGACTGCGACCTGAACGCAGCGCCTTAGACCGCTCGGCCATCCTGACTATGACAGAGAGTGCGAAATAGTCGTAAAGTTTCAATAATGTGTTTCCGACGTTTTTTTATTTGGCTAGAAAACTATTTTAAAACTAATTGGACCATACATAATAAAATGAGTTCATCCTTAATAATAATTAAATAGATTAATATTCGTAATCATTATAAGGAGCTTTAGTCTCGATATGCAGAGAATAAAGTAACATTTAACAGCATACAAAGTGAAAAAATATTTAATCCTTTCGAATCACTTTTCACAGGATTCACAATGCCGTACAAAAATAAATCCAGAATACTGAAACCATAAACGTATCCGTATTTAAAACAAAACAGTAAATTCATTGAAAACGTCCGTCCGGGCCTTTGATCTACCATGTGGTTCCGTTAACGCTTTCCGATGCGTACGCGCACGTGCAATATGCATTTATTGGCGTTTCTTAGCACCAACCAATATAACTTGACCTTTGAATAACAGTACACAGGTAAAAAACGCAGCTCTTTTTAAATTGGTAGTGTAAAAAAATATTAGCAACCAGAATTGCTTGGCATTTTGCTAACAATAAAGACCCTATTTTGATAGCTCTTTATAAATTGGTTCTTTTGCCACCTCATATAACGTTACGCAATTGCAAATAAATAAGCGTCATAGTATAAAAATAACCAAACTTACTTGAACTCGCATAAACAATAAAGCACCTACAACGCTAGCTCTTGTTAAAGTGGTGTAATAAAAAAACGTACAAACAATACCAAAATAACTTGAACTCACACTGACACTAACTCACGTACTAAGTGTTTTAAAGTAATATGGTCTGCATTGTGTATGGAGTTACTTAGTAAGAAGAGGTCCAGTTATGTTGGCTATTATGTAGCGAAATGATACTAAATTTAGTTAAAGGAAGTGATGACAGCCAAGTCTGTTTGCGTTCGTTTGCCGCCTTTATTGCCTATTACAAATTGTTCCAGTTTTGGGTACCTTATTATTCACCAAAGTACCCATAATATAACGTATAACTGCATAGTAATAGTATAAGCATTTTGAATTTAATATGGTTACTATTTGAGTATACATAGATTTCTTTGACTACTACGCCTAACAGTTAGCTGCCTTCTTTCGTATTACAGCAGTTTTGCCTCTATAGTCCAGTCAGTAGGTATTTATGCTCTACAAAAGGTGGCGTAGAAAATGTTTTGAAACAATAAAGTTTAGGTATGACAGGTTAATAAAAATCCAAGTTCTCGACCTTGAAGGACCCAGGCGTTAGCCGCCATCTTGAATTAAAGGTGCCAAAATTAGGTATATTTTAAATAACTTCTCAATTGTTTACTAAATCACAAAAGTGTCTATGAGAGGTATAAAGAAGACAAAATTGTTTACATTTTTTGCATAAATGTTTATTCTGTAAGTCTTAAAGGTAAGAAGTTACAAGCGACGGAAATAATAATATTTACAAAAATCATCAATATAATTTTAATTTTGTTTAAAAATTGTATAGCTATCATTTTTGAATTCTTTTTGATGGCCCAGGCTGGTTAATCGTGCCTTCTTCATTATCGTCGCTGAAGTTTTAATTGTAATAGAGAACTTACATACCTATTTTCATACTTCTAAGTCCTAACTTCCCCCCCCCCCTATTTCACCCCCTTAGTGGTTGAATTTCTAAAAATCCTTTCTTAGTGCTCACTTACATCATGAAAGGAACCCATGTACCAAATTTCAAGTTTCTAGGTCCAGTAGTTTCGGCTGTGCGTTGATATGTCAGTCAGTCAGTTTTGCCTTTTATATATATAGACTAGAGGACGCCCGCGACTTCGTACGCGTAGAATTAGTTTCCCGCTACTCCCCCCATTTCTTCCCGTTGGGGGTCGATTTTCGGAAAATCCTTTCTTAGTGCTCACTTACATCATGAAAGGAACCCATGTACCAAATTTCAAGTTTCTAGGTACAGTAGTTTCGGCTGTGCGTTGATATGTCAGTCAGTCAGTTTAGCCTTTTATATATAAAGATATATAGATATAAGAACTAAACTCGCAGTGTGGCCAGGTGAAGACGTAAAATTGTGTACTCATCACGGGCAGTAAAAAAGAAAGCCCTCTATCGCATATTTACAACCCTCGCCTACGGTTCGGGTCTCAAATACCTGCGATTTCGGGCTTTCTTTCTTTTACAGCCCTTGTTAAGTAATGTACTATAGTGTAATTAAATTATTTTTTGTAAATATTGTTGTATCTGTCGCTTGTAACTTTTTACCTATAAGACTTACAGAATAATCATGTATCCAAAAAATGTAGGCAATTTTGTCTTCTTTGAACCCTTCATAGACACTTTTGTGATTTAGTAAACAATTGAGAAGTTAATTAAAATATACCTAATTTTGCCACCTTTAATTCAAGATGGCGGCTAACGCCTGGGTCCTTCAAGGTCGAGAACTTGGATTTTTATTAACCTGCCATACCTAAACAATATTGTGTCAAAACATTTTCTACGCCACCTTTTGTAGAGCAAAGGCTTTTACAGTTCCCCACAGACTGACCTACTAACTTGTCCAATCAAATCTATTATTATCGTTTTTCTTCGGGAATTATCAAATTTTGCGAAATTAATAGTACATTACTTAACAAGGGCTGTAAAAGAAAGAAAGCCCGAAATCGCAGGTATTTGAGACCCGAGCCGTAGGCGAGGGTTGTAAATATGCGATAGAGGGCTTTCTTTTTTACTGCCCGTGATGAGTACCTACACAATTTTACGTCTTCACCTGGACACAATGCGAGTTTTACCGTGCGCGCAGCGTGCGATAAAACTCACATTACGGCCAGGTGTTACGTAAACGTACTTTTTGTCCTTTCTCAGGGTTTAACAATTTTCGTCCTACTAATATTAACAATGCGAAATTTTGTGTGTTCGTTTGTAATTGCTTCACGCTGCAACGGTTAAACATTTGAATGATGTTTGAAATGTTGATAGCTGGATTAACGAAAAGGCTACTTTTCATCGCGGAAAATTTTAAAATAATCAAAATCTACGCGGACAACGTCCAAGGCGGAAGTTAGTACTTACAAAATAAAATCAAAATTGCTTCAGTGGTTTACCCGTAAATTTAAAAAATAGTACACTTCAAATGCTGACTGTACTTCCAACACCGAAAATTAACTCAGTATTGTTACTCAGGGATAATGTAGCATTCTAACACCCGTATTCACAAACGTCACTATGAGGTCTCACAGTGCTCACGAACGCACAGGGTGGTTCAAATCGTCTCATAAACAAAAGGTCGGTCAAAAAGGACCAATCACAAAACTGTATTGAACGCAGTGCGTTTACTCAGTGAAGGATCCCTTAAGTATTGTATGTGAATATGGGTGTAAGGGTGAAAGAATTTTTGAAATTGGTCCAGTAGTTTATGAGTTTATTCAAAGTTAAATTAATATAAAGCGTGTAACATACATATATAGGCACACACTATACTTCTTGGGTAGTCTCACAGCATGTTATGTTATGATGACACTATTAATAAAAAACATTTTTCGTTCAATAATCATAAAATATTATTAATAATGGTAACAATTATTTATACTTACTAACGATGCCAATTAAATACTTACCTAGGTAATAAACTTCAAATAAAATCAGACAATACCTACATTTCCTACTGACAAACGCCACCACTATTCGCAACGCAACTACATAGAAAATTCCGATATCGCACAAGAGCAAGTAACTTGGTAAGAGTAACTAAGTATCAAGTTACTAAACAAACAGACCGTAAAGACCGTTTTTTATTGCAGTAGATAAAGTTTACCATTACGCGTGCTATTTATTATCATGATATTGCTAAATTTATTTTATTTTAAAGTTATTTATTTGCAATGGTAGATGATTGATTAATGGCATACCTGATACACATGTATGGGTATTAAAATAGTATTCCGTAGTACATAACACATAAACTCACGCCTTCATTCCCAGAGTGGGGTAGGCAGAGCCACAGACTCACCAACAATTCCAAAAACTTGTTGATGATTCTGTGACCACATTTTGCACAACCAGGCTAAGATGTTATCCAGTGTATTAGTGACAGGTTGCAAACCCATCACCTAACAGCACTACACAGCCTTTAGTCCCTTAGTCGTCTCTTACGACATCCACGGGAAGATTATGGAGTGGCGACATTCTAAACCCGGCACCACACGGGCAAAATAAAATAATAATAATTCCGTAGTAAAATAATCTAAATTGATTGTACCCTTATTCCCGTACATCAATTTCAGCAGGATGAAGCAGGTACAATAACCCGACCGGATATTAACCTGTTTTAATATTTACCTAAACTCCAGCTCGATTTGTGTTTGTTTTAAAACAAAAGGATAGCTAAATCGTTTTTGCACGGCGTTTGCATACATATGTGTGGAGCCATGTCGAAATTGACGAGTATCGCAAATGACACTTTAATTTTACACTAGCTATGTTTGTTTCAAAAGAGATGAAAAAGAATAGAGAATATTAATTACTTTTGTTCACAGTTTCAATAAAAGCTGATTCATGTAACAAACAGTTGAGAAAAAACAATTTTTGAATAGCTATAAAAATAACCAAGATATTTAAGCCAACATGGAGCAACAACAACATTATTTAGCATGGAGTTTAAATATGGCTGACCAGTTATTTGACGTCACAGTGCATATCGGAACTCTCTGTCTAATCGCTGTCTAATTACCAGTTTAAAATGCTTTTATCATCCGTATTTCTTGGCCGATTTTAATTTTAAATTCACTTTTGGTGATCCTTTTACGGTATTTTCATATTTTGTTGATAAATGCGATTTAAAATCATGCATATTCCCTATTAAATTATCGTGAATAGTCTATAAACCTCTAAGGTCAGGTGGATTCAAGTACTTACCGTAAAACTACACAACTATGGTCCTGGCCTACAACAATAGTCCAATTTTACTTATCACATTATTCTAAAACTGAAACTGACTGATAGAGTAAGGAATGAAAAAGTCAGAGAGAAATGTGGTCTAAAAGAAGATGTAGTGACTAAGATTGAAAAGGGCATGCTTCGATGGTTCGGTCATTTGGAAAGGATGGATGAAAGAAGATTGACGAAAGAGATATACAGAGCGAAAGTGAGTGGAAGGGTCGGAAGGGGCCGCCCTAGGCGTACTTTTTCGAATCAAATCGGAGAAATACTGGAAAAGGGCCGAATTTTAAGTACCCGAAACCGACGTGCGTGCATGACTCGATGTATGAATGTGGAAGAAGCGAAAGAGATTTGTCAAGATCGTAGCAGGTGGAAAGAAGTGGTCTCTGCCTACCCCTCTGGGAAACAGGCGTGATTTAATGTATGTATGTATGTACATTATTCTAAAAATATGATAGCTTTAGCTACACCTATAGTTAGAGTTTAGAGCAATCGATTTTAGGCCAAACAGTACATGTACCCAGCAATAATAGCAGTAAGGTATCATATTATTTTAGAATAATGTAATGAGGAAAATTGGATTATTGTTGCAGGCTAGGACCATAGTTGCGTAGTTTTACGGTAATCATTACGTTATTTAAATTAACATAAACTAAAAACTTAAAAAGGCGTTCAAATGTAGCTAGGCGTGGCGTCGTTTTTTTTTTAGACTTCTAGGATGTTTTTTACTTGAGATAAGCACATTTTACTTTAAGGAAACATTATTTATTTTCTAGATTAGTAACTCTGCATTCGCAGTTTTTTTTAAACTTACCTGAGCTGGGAATCGAACCACGTAAAGATGAAAAAATAAATACATACTCACTATTTTATTATTTTAATCTTATAGCAAATGAAATTAGCGATACTTAATGAAATTATATCATTTTATATTCGAATAAATTTTATAAACATACACAAGTCGTCTGGTCACCATTTATCACCGGACAAAAGTGTTTTTAACGTCAGCTATGCATCTGACTCGTGCTCTAAGCAAGATAAATTCTTTCAGCGTTACACAGCGTCAAGTGCAAGCTTGCAAACTGCATTGCAACTTACTTTCCAAGCGACGTATCTTAGTAAAACGGGAAGCATGAAATGCAGCTCTAAGTTCGTTATATGAAGATCGAGTTTTATTTGAACGTTTAGTTATGGGATGTGAGGTTTTAAATGGCGAAGAGGGGTTTGGCTGCAGGCAATTAAGGAGCCCTAAGCTCTCTTAAGCACCGTGATGCCATCATTTGCGGTCCCTTTGACAAAAATTATGGTATTTTCCATTGGTCTTTTTGAAAAAAGATAACAAAGGATATTTTGTTCGTAGGTACGGTCCTTACCTTATCTTTAGTGCTTTGTCACTTTAATGTGATGTTTGAACTGCTGCACTAATCTGTCAAAGGGTTTCATCTGTTAAAGCGACAAGGTACAACAGTGTGCAGATAAGGCCGACTGTACAACGTAATAACGCTCATTTATGAAAATAAAGAAGAAATCAGGGTTTCAACTAAGTACTAGAACCTAACACAGTAAAAAACCTTTATATTCAGGGTAGTGATTCTCTCAAAAGCAAAGGTGAGTGAATGCAGGGTAGTGATTCTTACAAAAGCAAAGGTGAGCGAACGCAGGAGAGGGAATGTCCAAGCGGCGAGTTTAAGTAGTCCCGTCAGAGCGAATAAAACACATATTAGCGCGTGCATTATCAATTAGGCAGCCTTATACGTTCGAGAAGCCATGCTGCCAAATTGAATACACGCGCTGAAATGTGTTTTGTTCGCTTTGACTGGACTACTTAAACTCGCCGCTTGGACATCACTCCTGCGTTCGCTCACCTTTGCTTTTGAAAGAATCACTACCCAGGGCACGATTCTCTGAAAGCAAAATTAAATATTTGTGTGATGACCGCGCGGCGATTCTTGTTAGTGATTCTTGGGCGTTTTTTTTAAGTACTGTAAGTATAAACATTTATTTGTTTATATTTACACGTATGTTTTCGCTGTCAAGTACCGTAGTTTAATCAAGGACTCTAATTGATGAGCCACTATGGAACCCTGTCGCATGACGTTAATCATTAATTTTGGCGTAATTTCTTCCATGTGGCTTGACGCTGTTATTATGACAGGGTTCCATAGTGACTCAACAATTAAAGTCCTTGACTATACAAGTCTAGAGCTTAGTTTTGGTACAAAGTAAATGTATGTAAGATTGTTACCTGATATTTATTAAGTACTAAGTATCGACCCGCCCTCGCTTCGCTTCGGTTTATGTGGGTTTTCTGTAACACTCGTACAAAAACCACAATTTATTATACATTATTACTTTCCGTGGAAAATTATCTAACTAATAGCGAAAACCGCATAAAAATTGATTTTGTAGTTTTTTAGATCATCACGTACATACTTACAGACAGACGCGACGAGGGACTTTGTTTTATAATATGTAGTGATCAGTTTAAATCATAGGTGAAGTCGGGGAAGTTAGCGACCATGTTTTCTAAGGAAAACACCTACACAGAAGTATTTCTGTACCCTTACCATGAATTAAAATTACTGTACTCGCTAGCGAATGCTCTGTCCCTCGCACTCTATAAGAATACCGCAAGACTGCGAGGGACAGAGCATTCGACTCGCTAGCGAGTACGGTAATTGTAACTCATGGTAAGGGCACGGACGAGACGAATAAACTTAAAACTAACTTGTAGACCGAGCGGGTACCGTTGGTAGCCCAATCTGGTCGAGTACCAAAAGTTTAAAGACGCTTTGGGAGAAAGACATAAATAAATAAAATATATAAATATCAGGGTACAATATCACACAAAATTGCCTTAGTCCCAAAATAAGCTCTAAGCTTGTACTATGAGTACCTACTAGACAACACGATAAACTTACTTAAACAGAGAAAAATACATTTGAACACATAGAAATCATTAAAGACTCAGGCGCGCGGTAAGGCCCGCGGTATTAATTATATATTTATTTTCTCAAGAGGTTACTCTTAAATTAATGTTGTAAGTGCTGTACGTACATTCCTGGTAATACTTCTTAATTACTTGATCAGATACGGTATCCGACGGCGTCCTCTTGGTCTATGAGTGGCTAACTTTACTGCGTACACCTTTGCCATCTCTTAATTAATTTGCTTGTAAAGAAAGTCCCGTAAGTTCTCCGTTTTATGCAAGTTTCATGCTAAGTCGTAAACAATAGTTTTTGCTATCTCAGAGTTTGTGAGAACTTTACAGCTGTAATAAGTATTTGTAGGATATTTTGTTTTGCCTGTTTCATTATGTTTTGTTTTTATAGCTTTACGGTTTAACCCACGGAATAGAAAAAAACAGTGGAATTGGCATGAGCTTCGCTTAGTATCAGACCTGTTGTCGCCAATACTCAAACTATCATAAAAACAACACGCCACCATGGAAAATGTTTTTGGCACGGCTATCGTTTTTACATTCCAAAATAGCACAATAAGGCATGCTTCTGGATTTATTACCTATTTTAGAAATATCGAAATAAGCGATCGCGGCAAAGGTATGGTAGGTTATGAGGAACTCCGCATAATTATGCCACGGTACACGTTACACACCCGACACTTCTATTGTTTTTTCTGTTCTGTGGTTTTACCACTACTTACCTACTTATATTATGAAACGGGACCTAATAAAATACAAGTTACGAGACGACATTAAAACTACTCGAACAGTCGAAACGTCGAGATAATAAGAAGGGTGTTGTAAGTTTAACATGTATATCTGTGTTTTTCTCCATTTCATCAAAATTGGTTCGACCGTGAAATATCAGCTCTAAAGGGCCATTACATCGGGGTTTTTATCTATGTTAAAAATATGAACTATTTGTACGTATCGTATATAATATGAGAGTTCAAGTTTGAGTTGGTTAAGGGTTTTCTTTCACAAGAAAAATAAAATTATTATTATTAGTCTCATTCTTGAGTTATGGCGTGACCAAGGGAAAGAGTGTGTATATATATATAGGTATATTAAAATTAATCCCCGTTATATATTAGTTGTATTTAGATAAACATTCTAAAAGAAAACGGAAACGTAATTATAGAGTATCAACAAAATTAGACCTTTTGCCCAATAAAACTAAACAATGTTTGAAATCAGAAATCAAAATATCATGCAGGATTTGTGATAACATTATGGTTTATTTGGTCACAACTTTTAAATTACGCTACGATAGTATTTTCAGTTCATCATATACAAAAAAATCCAATCTAGATCCATTTTTGAGATAAGCTCCGAACAAAAATGGTTTTAAACTGACAACGTTGAAGGCCCACCCATTTAATTTTTAAAGTTAATAATTAACAGTGGTTAATTAGCTCTAGCCAACAAAACCCCATAAGATCCGTTTACAAGCCTGATAATCTTGACATACAGACGGACAGACGGGCAGACGAACAGAAGATTAACAGCAATAGGGCTCTATTTTGCTCTATGATTGCGAAACCCAAAATAGCTCTTGCTGCACTAAGTAGAGGATGAACCGAGGGACAATTTTGTGGGGTGAGAAAGGATGTTTAATAGTCCGTGGTTTGTAGCCGGGTTGATAACGTCACGGCTGTCCGGATTGGTCTTTTTGCACTTTGACGTTTCGATAATTGTTATTTTGACGTTTAACCAAAACGAAAATAGTCAAGTGCGGTTCGCGTTTTTAGTATCTGTCGTTCATATACATACATGATAATGGTATATACTCGTAATGTAAAACGAAAATGATCTTAACAACTTTCACTGCCCTCCCATTGATTTTTTTAGATTAATAATTTGTAAAAAATATTACTTATGTTGTAGTTACCTAATTAGCTCTAGATACTTAACAACACCTCACACGCAAGATTAGAATCTGTTTACGATGCAGATACCCGTGTCATACAGACGGACAGACGGACAGACGAACAGTAAATTGACAGCAATAGGGCTCTGTTTTGTTTCTTTGATTGCGAAACCCAAAATAGCTATTACTGCTCTAAGTAGAGGATGAACCGAGGGACAATTTTGTGGGGTGAGGAAGGAAGTTTAATTGTCCGTGGTTTGTAGACGGGTTGATATCGATGTGTCTGTTCCGATTGAACGTTTAAATATGGAAGTTAAAAATATCATGGCCCCATTTTACTGGGTAAAATCATGCCTGCGACATATTATATTATGGTATTGTTTTTAATTTGGCTGCCATTAGTAGGTAAATAAGAGCTACCCTAACGTTGACAATACGATAGGATGACAAAAGGAAAAATACACTTGGTAAGTGAAAGGTCGGCCTAAAGTACCTAGATGCACAGATTAGCGCTTTGTCACTTTAACGTCATATTTTGAACTGCTGCACTAACCTATCAAAGACGTTAAGTGACAAGGTACAAGATTGTGCAGATATATAAATAAGGCCGACTGTACTGGATATAAACTATATCTATGTACGGTCACGAGCGTTAATTTGTGACCCATTTAAAAAAAAATATGCTTGAAGTCGTCAATGTAATTAGAGATGTCAAGTCATTTGTAAATTTTAGGAGACTCAACCTTATTGTTGTAGGTTGTCAGATTGACTTTGGACCTAAGGTAGGTACCAAATTTTATCTCGTGTCTGTACTAATCCTAACATCAATTTGTTAAGGCGTTAAACCGTGACGATGGGACAAACAAATAAACAAACAAATATACTTTTGCATTGATAATGTGATTAAAATTTTTTTTGTTCGCAGATCTCTTTCAATAACAATAAAATAGAGCAAGAACTTAGCGCCACAATTTAGTTTATATAATTTACGTATGCCCAAACGGAATTTAGCCAAAAGCGAATTTCCCTACCTTTACATACCTCGTAAGGGGAGTCGGTGCAGTTGCACCCTGCGGCGTGCTGAAATGCATACCTATGCATTTCGGGGTAGCATCGCAACAATGCTTTGTAGAGAGCAAAGCGTTTGTTAGAATTTAGGAGGCAAATATCTTATGTACTATCACGAACGTTAATTTGCGACCCATTTCAAAAAAATATGCTTGAAGTCGTCAATGTCATTAGATATGTCAAATCATTTTTAACTTTTAGGAAAAATTTCAGATTGACTTTGGACCTAAGGTGGGTACCAAATTAAAGTTCGCGACTGTACAGTTGCCATGAAGTTTATTGAAACATTTTTATGCTGTTTAAAATGTAAAAAGTGGCATTTATGACTATTTATCTAGCATATAAGGTAAAATGTAATCTAAAATTGACTCTATTGAACAAGTTGAATATTCTTTTGTCTTTGATGGTGATTATTAGTATTCTTTGGGAACTGCAAATAAATATACCTTCAATAATACATTTGTTAGGTATGTGATTTAAAATTAAACTTTTATATTTTACCCATTTTGTACCATTTTACTGCCGCACTCAGAGACGTCGATTAAATTTAATGCTTGTTAAGTGACGTGTTGTCTTATTCTATTGCTGTAGCAAAGAAAGTGACAGCAGTAATTTTAATCAAGCATTAAATTAAATTGACGTCTCTGAGTACGGCAGTAAGTCTTTGTTTGTACTTATGCCAAATTTAAATTTTAAATTAATGTATTAATTTACAAAAAATAATAATTAGTAAAACTAAAAATGTATACCTACAGCTGCCTCTTTTCGTAACAAAAAAATAAACTTCACGCATTTCACTGCATACTAGCGCCATCTACAGCAAGCATTGCAAACTGTTAAGCGAACTAAACGCCACCAACAAGCATTCTAAACACGTGACGAGCTTACGTGGCATAACTCGAGTTCTCTTGTTCGTCGCTAGATGGCGCTTGTATGCAGATATTATAAGTAATATAGTAGAAAAGTCACACATTATGCCACCGTTCGTTAACCAGTGCAAAAATAGTGACTACAGTGAAGTGTGACACTAATAGTGAAGTGTGTAGAGCTAACCCCATGTACCCCAAAATAGTATTTTACCGAACAATGGTCCTCAAGTGTTGATATACATGGACTTATTTCTCTAATAAGTCCATGGGGGTGTCTATAAATAACTCGACATTGGCAAAATACACCTTAACAGGGAGTGAAAGCCATTAATTAAAATAAGAATCAGAATTAAATCGGAAAATATTTAATAACTTTCGCTATACAATAAATAAATTAAGAATCTATTTACAATTGTATCTTTGTTGTCTCAGAATGCATCCCGTCTAATCTTACCAAAGAAGGAAGATAACGTGTTTAAAATGTTACTATAAATAAAAAAATATAAATAGCTGGGACAGTCTCATACAAATGAACCTAGCTCTATGCTTGTATGTACAGTCAGCAGCAATAGTACCTCTATATCATCCAACATTGGGCGCAAAAATATCTGACACGTCTTTAATACTAGAGGTATTAGAGCGTGTCAGATATTTTTGCGGCCAATGTTAGATACCTAATATATTATTGCTGGTGACTACGTACAGCTTGTACTATGGGTACTAGAAAACGATAAATATACTTATATAGAGAAAAAAATACATAACTTAAAAGGAAAAGCTATAAGTATTAGAGCTTATCACAACTATTATCTGCCCATACCAGAAATCCAATCCAGGACCGCTAGCTTTGTAGCGTAAACGCCTCGTGTCGTCGTTTAATGTTTATTTTTATTCTCGATGCAAACATATTTAATGTGTAATAGCCCTCGTTCCTTGGAGGTAACCGTGGTCAGATAACTGGTTATCTGTGAAAAAAATTTTCCTCCCGTATAACTGGGTACCTATCTATGAGGAAAATAAAATCGTTGGAGATAACTAGTTATACTGCAGGTTTTTTTTACAGATAACCAGTTATCTGGCCACGGTTATCTCCAAGGAGAAAGGGCATCATAGCTTCCAAACGGATAGACCGATTCGGACACGGATTACTAAGTTCGATGAAAATCGGTTTAGGCACTTTAAGACTTATTTACTCTTAAAGTAGGGGTCGTAACTACATCGGAGGTTTTATCTATTTCATAATTACGAGTATACTTTTATATTACTAATTTTAGATAAAAATCATAACTATTAGACAGGGGCTCTATTCCACTCGTTAAAACAATATTGCTTTTGGTATGTTATCGTATTGTCAACTATACAAAAGCTCTTATTTACTTGGCAGTAATGGCGGCAAGGCATTTTAACCGAGTAGAATAGAGATCCAGGCATTACTAAAACGAATAGGGTGACGGCACGAATTGTGGAAACTTTTAGCTGACAGGCACCAGTAATGGACACTTCACTCTTAATTCAAATTTTATACGGTCCTAAATTGATTGTTGTACCTACAAATAAACAATTTTATCTTCTGTAAAATAAGAATCAAAGTGTCCATCATTGGTCCTTGTCCATTACTGGTTCCGTCACTCTAGCAAACCTTTCTAAAGTACAAAAGACATTTAAGACTTTTTGATTTATTGCCTAACATTACAACTCACTGCAATTACCTCTTTCGATTCGTTAATCGATTTCAATAATTTGATCTATTCACACTTAATCAAATGCAACCAACTTAATACTGACCACAAATCGCTTTATTCTGTACGATGGAGAAACTACTTAAAAGTAAAAGGCAATAAACATACTCTGATCACAAGCACATATTACCTTTTAGTTCCGGATGGCGGTATTGACGTATGCGCAGATTAATCGATGATACGTCTTGCGCCTGATTGCGAGGATGCGATTGAGTGCAGGTTTGCATTTTACTTGCATTATTGTTAGATTATGATTATTAGGTACCTACCTACTAAAAAACCGGACAACGCGATTCGGACTCGCCCACCGAGGGTTCCGCACATGACACGGTCAACTCAATTCAAAATTTGCACCGCCGCCGTTACTTGCATAAAAATGTACAGATTTCTATTTTTTTCCTATATTTGTAGTAAAAGACGGTGTTACTTGCCAAATTTCATAGTTCTAGGTCAATGGGAAATACTCTATACATTTTGATTCCTTCGAGAGTGTCGAAATACACGTTTTTTGCGACATAAACGGCCGTATCTTTTTTTTACGTAAATGCAGAAGTTTGTTTTTTTTTACAGCTTCAAGGGACTGTAGATTTGAGTATATGGTTTCAATTTCAACGCGATACCTTTGCGCGTTCTCGAGATAAAGGGTCTTGACACACGGACAGACGGACAACAAAGTGATCTTATAAGGGTTCCGTTTTTTTCCTTTTGAGGTACGGAACCCTAAAAACAACACACGAAAAAAGAAGACTAGGGAATGCTGCATAAATTACAGGAAAAATAAAAGAATTGCTCTTACGCATAAGGATTTATAGAAAAAAGATAAAATTATCACAAGTTAAACTTTGTATTATGGATAATGCAAAAGTACACAAATGGAAGTTAATGCTTCTGTTGTTTTAAAAAGTGATGAATATTTTTCGTACGGTTGTACTTCTAAAATATGAAGACAGGATTACGAAAAATGATGCTGCAGGATTTGGATTTCTAAAACTTTATAAAAATGACACGTAGGTGCGGAACCCTCGGTGTTCAGGTCCGACTCGCACTTGACCGGTTTTTTATGTAAGTATATCATTTTGAATTTTTCATACCTAACTTTGGTAAATCATACCAAAAACGCGTAACATAGTGGAAACCCACAACTATAGCTTGCCTTCTGAATAGCCAATATTAAACCCAACCAATAATTTATTGTGAATCGCTAACCAAACTACCCTCTATGCAAAAAGGTTATATTCCTTAAAGAAATATTATTGAATTACCAACCTTATTACTTTACTAACAGAGGGTCGATTCGTCTTCGGTTTTTAAATGCCGATATTACATTTTCATTTAGAGTATGGCATAAAACTGTTCGCTTAAAACCAAAATAGTCATATCATTTCGAATAACTTTGAATTTTCTTAAAGCTGTACCATTAAAGTCCATTTTGTATTATTTTTGCTGATGTGACGTTGTAAAGTTACGTTTGTGATAACGTAGGGAAAGATAATTCAACACATATGTCCAGTTCTTTAGACAAGATGTATTATACTGTGAGAATGTTCTTTAAAGATAATAATATATTAAAAGTTATACATGGTTCCAAATTGTTTATTTTGAAGTATTTATTTATAATTTATATTCCTTAAAATAAAACAATTCGAACTATAGCTATGGCCTCCTGAGTCCCCAGGTTTTCGCTCGAGGACTAAATATCAAACATAAAAGGCACCCTATAGTTAATTCGATAAGAATGCAATTACAATGTCATTAAACAGGTATTGGGTTTTACAAGGATGGAATAAGATAACCGGTGACATTTTCGGCATAAAATTCATTTCATCTTAGTTTTCAGTGTTGGCAACGAAATTTTGGATTGCAGTCTTGAGATTATAGTCTTAAGATTTCAAATGTCTATAGGTCTAGATCCCACATACCATCGTGGTCTGTGTGTTCGTGTGCCATCTCCTTACCATAAAAAAAAAATAACATTAACGTCATACATATACGAGTACATACATTAAGTCACGCCTGTTTCCCAGAGGGGTAGGCAGAGACCATTTCTTTCCAATTGCTACGATCCCGACAAATCTCTTTCGCTTCTTCCACATTCATACATCGAGTCATGCATGCACATCGGTTTCGGGTACTACTTAAGATTCGCCCCTTTTCCAGTATTTCTCCGAATTAATCGAAAAAGTACGCCTAGGGCGGCCCCTGTCCCTTCCACTCACTTTCGCTCTGTATATCTCTTTCGTCAATCTTCTTTTATCCATCCTTTCCATAAAAAAACAAACAAAATTAAAAGCAATAAAACTTGTAAGTAACGAGCTCCCATATCGGAGAGATTACGAGTGAGGCGCTTGCGCAGATATAATCGCTAATTTCCATCATCGTCCAGTAATTAAGTGAATGCATACATCTTCTGGTGTTTTTTGGGGTTATGTAGATAGATTTTTGTATAATAATTATTCTAAAATCGAAAAGGGTATGCTAAGATGGTTTGGTCATTTAGAAAGGATGGACGAAAGAAGAGTTTCGAAAGAGATATGGCGAGCGAGAGTGACCGGAGTGTCGGTAGGGGACGTCCTAGACGGACGTACGGTGATCAGATTCGCGATGTACTGAATAAGGGCCAAATCAAAAGCACCCGAAACCGACGTACGTGCATGAAGAGATTGATGAATGTAGAGGAAGCGATAGTTGTATTTTTAGACCGGTGCTCCTGGCGTTCGATAGTCTCTGCCTACCCCATTAGGAGACAGGCGTGAAGGTATGTATGTATGTATGTAATTAATTAAATTATTGATTGTTGCTTTGTTTGTTACATTTTCACTGTCTAATGACCAACAGGTTTGGCACAGAAACAGACAGATGGAGAAGTAATAAATAGGAGAATACGGAAAAGCCAGTAAAAAATATTTCCTCCATTCAATGTATATGTGATCAAAAATCAGCTACCGAACTTATGAAACAATTTTAAAGGCGTGTCATATAATTCATCGAAAACGTGTGAATGCTTTTATGAAATTATAATTAATAATTATTATATAGATAAAAACCCCCCGTCATAATTATAACCATTTATGACCCCCTACTTTCAGAGCTTATTATTTTTGGTAAAACCACATTTGGCTTTGACAGTTATTGTTGACCATCATTACTGTCAAGTAAGTAAATAAGAGCTATCGTAACGTTGTCAATACGCTAACATGTCAGAGGTAATATGGTTTCACCGAGTAGAATAGAGACCCTTGTGACTTGTATGATCAAACCTTAGAATTATATCGTTTTTGTCTCCTGCGGGCCTAGTAGGTATAGTTACGTTTATCGCGTGATAAAATGTGGATAAAGCATCCGTCACTCTCATACTTATATGCGTGTCAAAAAGTGACGGATGTTTTATCCACATTTACACAATAAGAGAGAACAAAAGTCCAGTCAGGATTAATTTTAAAATGTTGTATAATGTACCTAAATTAAAGAACCCACCATATTTAACTTAAATCGCACCTTGCCATCACAATTCACAACCAAATAACATTTCGAGATAATAGTGGTATTTATTTTAACTTTCCTCTCGGTGTGTACAAAGTAGCACATTAACAGGTTTCTGGTTGAGATAACACGAAAGTTTTAACACCATTTATTTGGTTACTGTTCTCGATTTCTTTGTACTTGTAAGTCTTAAAACAAAAAGTAGTATAAACCCGATTATACTGCTGCAGCAAATGCGCTGAGTTGGTTGAAATATTTTTGGAAACTGTCTCCATTCTACTGGCTAAAACCATATTGCCTTTGACGTGTTATTGAAAGCTACTCCATCCACCATCAAATCAGCTTTTTGACATTCTAATATTGCACTATCATCGAGTTTACATCATGTATTCAATTTTTAGCAGTTCAAACAGAAAATTGCAAGATTTATCTCTGGTAAAAAAGATGGCCGATGGATCGGAGATTTCTCCAGCGGCGTCCGCGTACCGAAAAACGCAGCATCTGCGTGAGTAGACCTCCAACAAGGTGGCCGAAGACGTGGCTAACGTTGCGGGAAACCGATGAATACAAGCGGCGCGGCGTAGAACTGGTTCATATGGCAAACCTTAAGGGAAGCCTGTGTCTAGCAGTGGACGTCATTCGGCTAAAATGGAGATGATGAAATTAAAACTGACCAACAAACGAAAATTCACTCTAACTTAAGTACGGTCAGGGGACATTAATTGATGAACCACTATAGAACCTTGTTGTGTAAAGCCAACGATTAATTCCTGTGTAATTTATATCTCGTCACGCTGTCATTATGACAAGGTTCTATGGTGGATCAACATTTAAAGTCCTTGATGATACCTATATGTTTGTTAAATAAAAATCCCTTTTAAGATAGTTATTTTACGACTACAAATCTAAGAACTATAAACGTTTCTATAAAATCCAACGATCCTCATAATATTTGGCAATGACAATAACAAGGGTTTTTCGGTGACCATATTCGTCCCTTTACTTTCTCAACCTCGTATCTGCTCAAATAGTTGGATAGGAAAGTAGTCTTTATTCTTTAAGGAACATGAGTGCTTTTCCTATGTAACAATTTGATCAGATACGAGGTTGAGAAAGTGAAGGGACGATATAAGATGATTGAGAAAAATACTTGTGAAGAAACGAATAAACTGGGAGCAAATCATTAGGTGGTTGGACCTTGTGTAAGGTTCGTCCAGATCGCGGGACCATCTTATCCTTTAACCTACCGCCAGGCTGCATTGTTGTGTTCCGGTGTGGGGATAACACAACCGGTGAAATTACTAGCATAGTCATAGTCATAGTCATATTCATTTATTGCTTTATGTTGTACAAAGAGGTCTTAAAAATACAGTAGGTAGCTTCAACATAAACCCTGCAAGGGCACTGCAACAAGACACAATAATATACTTACATGTCTATTTAGAAAATCACAATTTCATAATAATAAAAAAGATGAAATTTAATAATAAAAGGCTAACATTATTTATTCACTCTTGCAATGAAAAAAACTCTTCCAAATTATAAGCCATGTTAAGATTGCAATCTTTAGATTGTAGCTTTGAAAATATTTTTAGAAAATTGTTACCTTAGCGTTATGTATCTTGTCCCTAACCAAGATGTATTACGCTAACTAACGTTTCTATTCGTTTCGTTTTTAAACCAATCGCGTCTCTGATAGATCACGTGGCTATTCGTATCACGTCATCTACCAGTGACGCGATTGGTTTAAATATGACAATAGAAACGAAAGGGGGCAACAGGATCTCCGCTATACTTAACGGGTCCAGTTATCCACGTGTCCCATCGAGTTGGGAATCGTTAGTTTTGTTTTATTTAGGTAAGTGATGACTAGGAAAAAATAAGTACAGCTGACAGCAAAAGCTTTTCCAAAGATATTTTATTTAAATATCAGGGGGATAATTATGGGATAATTCCACACCAATGGACATACATAGTCCCAAACTAACTAAGTTTTAGGTTTGGACGATGGGTAGTTACTAGACAACGATATAAATACTTATATAGAGATATAAATACTTAAAAGCATACAAAACATCCAAGACTCACAAACAAAATACTCGCGCTCATCACACGAATATTTTCCCATACCAGGAATTGAACCCGGGACCACCTGCTTTGTAGGCAGGGTTACCATCAACTAGGTTAACGCGTCTTTAATATTGACAAAGAAACAAACATACAAGAACTCACTTATAAAAAATCTTCTAATATAGATAATACAAATACAATAAAGCATGGCAGTTGGGTAAAAATCTATAATCGAATCGCCAGTAAAATTACCTAAATCCATTGCGTAGACAAAAATATCACATGTCCCTAGGGACGAAACGTGAACTATCGGGGTAGTGATATTTATAAAAATAAACGGATGCCCCACAAGGTCGAAGCAAATATGAAACTGATACTACCCCAGACCATAAGGACGCATTTGTAAATCAAAGGAAGGCAAAAGTTACTTTGACTATTTACAAATAAGGTTAGAAATACGTTAACATTTTGATAACAGAAGTGACTTTTCGGTTTAAATACAGTTTAGAGGCCATGTGGTTGATAGATTAAGTTAGTACTGTGACGTAATCAAAAATGGCTTCGTCACGGTACGTCAAACAATTTTTTAGATGTAAGCTTTTTCTAGAATTTAGAGGTTAAAACCAAAACAAAACAAAACAGAAAAAATGAAATTGGGACTTGACAGAAGCGCGTGGAGCTAACCCCATGTGATTCTGTTTAGTCCATTAGAAAAAATACTCTTTTTAACCGAACAATTGTCCTCGCGTGTGATATCCATGGACTTATTTCTCTAATAAGTCCATGAGAGTGTCTTTAAATAACTTGACATTGGCGAAATACACCTTAACAGGAGTGAAAGCCATTAATTAAAATTAGAATTAAAAGCTTTTTCTCTATACATACTTTAACTCCCTATATGCTCAGGGTTGGCAACGCATTGGTAATCTTGGGATTGTAGTTTTACGATTGCAGTCTTGAGAATTCAAATGTCTATTGGTCTCATATCCCACTTACCATCTGAGGCCCGTTTCACGAAGCTACAAGTTACAAATTACAAGAGGAAGTCTCTTTCTAACTCCTATTGTTAATAACCCTCCTTCTTACGCAATCAGGTAAAACGAGAGTTTTTTTTGTAATTTATAACTTGTAGCTTCGTGAAACGAGCCACAGGTGGCTGGTGTACTCGTGGTTGCGGCTCCATTTAGGCGGAGACGAGCGGAGCGGAGAGGAGACGTGTAGGGATTGACCAATCATATTAGTTGAAATTCACATCTCGTCTCCACTCCGCCTCAATGGAAACAGTCAAGCGGAGATGAGCTGAGCGGAGAGGAGACGTGTAGGAATTGACCAATCATATTAGTTGAAATCCACATCTCGTCCTCGCTCCGCTTCAGTGGAAACAGTCAAGCAGAGACGAGCGCAGCGTAACTGTATTACTACATTGTAATCACTCCACTCAGCTCCGCTCGTCTCCGCCTCAGTGGAGCCGCAGCCTTAGCGTTCTCTATCCTAAAAAAACCGGACAAGGCGAGTCGGACTCGCCCACCGTGGGTTCCCCGTTCCTTGTATAAAGACCCTGTTTTTTTGTGATTTAACTAAAAATGTACAGATTTCAGATTTTTTCCTATACTTGTAGCTTGTAGTAAAAGACGGTGTTACTTGCCAAATTTCATAGTTCTAGGTCAATGGGAAATACCCTATAAATTTTGATTTCCTTGAGTGTCGAAATACACATTTTTTGCGACATAAACGGCCGTATATTTTTTTTACGTAAATGTAGAAGTTTGATTTTTTCACAGCTTCAAGGGACTGTAGATTTGAATATATGGTTTAAATTTCAACTCGATACCTCTACGCGTTCCCGAGATAAAGGGTCTTGACACACAGACAGACGGACAGACGGATAACAAAGTGATCCTATAAGGGTTCCGTTTTTTTCCTTTTGAGGTACGGAACCCTAAAAAAAACTTGTGATAAATCACTAAATAAATACCACAAAACCACAAAAAAACGTCTTTACACCTTTATTGTCACACTTCTGTTAGTCATAACAAAAACTAATGTGACCAAATGTGTCTGGACAGATGTTTCGCAAAATTGTTATTTTTGTCCTATAGGGTGTAAATTTTATGGTTATTTTCTTAGCAGGGGGTGTCTGTGTGTCAATTAGCGATAACTAACAAACTATTCTGAAAGGTAAACAGGGGAATGGGTAGCATATTGTGGTTAGGGGATGATATATTGTTATTTGTTTTTCTATAGCTTCTGGAAATAGATTTGAAAGCTGCCGCGATTTTGTTGTGGATGCGGATTCTATTTTGAGAAATAAAGTGGGGTGTAGCAATAATTACAAACAAATGAGTATGTGTTCAAATGTTTAAATATAGGGTGGAAAAAATTACAGGGCTTTTTTATAGATTTTTGTAATCTCACCTGTTTTTATTAGAAATTTTACCTAATACAGGTAACAAAAAATCTCTTTATAACACAGATTAAACGATTAATCGGTAATAATAATATTTTTTTGTAAACGAGTGCTTACTTTGAAATGATTCATATTCCATATTTTTTATTTTTTACGGTTCCGTACCCAAAGGGTAAAATCGGGACCCTATTACTAAGACTCCGCTGTCCGTCTGTCTGTCTGTCACCAGGCTGTATCTCATGAACCGTGATAGCTAGACAGTTGAAATTTTCACAGAAGATGTATTTCTGTTGCCGCTATAACAACAAATACTAAAAACAGAAGAATAAAATAAATATTTAAGGGGGGCTTCCATACAACTAACGTGTTTTTTTTTTTTGCCGTTTTTTGCTAATGTTGTAAGGAACCCTTCGCGCGCGAGTCCGACTCGCACTTGGCCGGTTTTTTAAGCCTTTTTTCGTTTTCAGTTTTATTTTCTCGAAAGTAAAAACCAGAAAGTATAACGCGGTCTTAAAACACATTTTATCCACGACCTCATTATCCATCCATGATACCACAAGCCTTAGAAAAAATGGCCTGAATTATGCCCTTGTTGTACAATGTACTATTAAATGTTTACTTCCTACAGTCCCAACAATTCCCGACACCGTAACGTGACGAACGTGACAACCGTCACTAACTTAACTGGATTGCGAGATCGTGACAAAGACTGCAAGAAGATGCCGACAGGGTGACCATGAGTTAAGGAACTGTGAGACTTAGTCCTTAGATTGGCGGAGTATTTAAATAAGTGTCGGAACTATTTTTAATTGTTATAAGTTTTATACAAAAGGTAAAAAAATATAAAGCCGCGAACGCGCTAAGAGCAGAGGTGGTGCGTATTTCAGCGCGGTCCCATGCTAAAAGCATAGTATAATTATAAGTATCTTATACTAGGTTAAAAACACGCCGCTACGCGTGATGCCTCCACTCATTTCTTGCGGCGTAATGGATAGACAGTTGAAACATTATCCGGTAATGTATAAAGAGATTGAAAACCAACTTTGAATCTGTAACTACCCACGGTTTTACCTTTAATTCAGTTTCGACTTATTGTAGTTTCAATCAAGTTTACAAAAACATATACTTTATTACACTAATGTAAGGCTTTATAATATAGCACTTCTTATACTGTTGTTAAAATACATATTTTCTTGTCATTAATTAACCCCATGTATAATTATTTTATTAACTAAGCTTAAATCCGACCTGTATCAAAGGTAAAATATTCATATTTTAACTATTCCAAGAAGCCTCAACACGGTTATGGGAATTTCTAACAATTCCAACCCAAGCAAAGCCTATTCGTCTCGGCCAACAAGCCACTGCCTTTGTACCGAGAGAAATGACTGCGCCGTATTATAAAAAAGGTCTCAAGTATTGTACAATATCCATTGTATATGCAACCTTGTTTATTATAGCTGAGAGTTAAATTTGCTTTAAATGCTTAATTGCGCATGCGTTTTTTTTGTTTTTGAAGGGAAGAATAGCTCGGTATTAGAACACCTCACAAAACTATACATCAAAATGACAGATGAGTTGGTGAAGCCTCTGGCTTGGCTTAGACCTAAGATTAAAATGATGTCTGTTCATTAGTTGGGCAACAAATTTAATACGTTTTAGTTTTGAAATTAATGAAAAATATGGTAATACTTATTAGCGGACCTTGATCTATTTTTTTTTAATAAGACATGGAAATAGATTTATAGGTTTGAGTGTTACAAGTGAAAGAATGTCAATTTTCTTTCTTAAAAAGTATAAACTAAATGGTAAGCGCGATAAATAATAGTGAAAAAAAAATGTTCAATATTTTTAAAGTTCGTTATCAAATACCTAGAAGGATTGTAGTTCAGTTCAAATGCCTATAGGTCTCAAAAACCCCTTACCATCAGGTGGCCTGAGTGCTCGTTTGCCCTCTCCATACCCCTCAATGATAGTTCGTTAAAATACATTGTATGCACTGTCCTTATCCTGTCACTTTGACATTTAAATTTGACAGAATGGGACAACAAACACTTTATAAAATAGGTTGTGCGTTAATTAATAAGGGGGTTAGTTTTTTATATCACAATTTTAGTAACATTAAAATATCACACTGACAGATTTTTGTTTGTATTTATGTAAACACTTTACTGTACAGAAGAAAAACCAGAATAATACAATTAATATAAAAATATGTAGGTACAAAGGCAAACTTATCCCTTTAAGGTTTCTCTTCCAGCTAACCCTTGTAGTTTGTAATATCTTTTCAACCAATTTATTTATAGTCGTGACAAACTGATCTGTGCTTAGTTGTTTCAAAACCTTACCTATACAATTTTAGGGCATTTCGTTTTACAAATGTACAATCTGTAATTTTATTCCAATAAAAAAGTGCCTTAACAACGATATAAGCTTTGTCACCCTACTTAACACGTGTAAAATGTTTACTTTTACCCATCGACTATTTCTTTTACAGTTGTAATTTTACTATAGATATTTTATACCCTATTTTCTATACTTAAAGCACATATTTTTAAACATCGTCTTATGAATGAGACTAAGTCGTACGTTCAAGGCATGCCTTTTCATTGTTTTCGTAGTTCGCTCGTCGTGTCATTGTGTGGTGACATTTTTACCGCTGTTTTAGAAAGGTTACCATAAAGGTTAAGTTTGAAAAAGTTAATTCTTGTTTTTTGTAACTAAACTTGTGGTGCAAGTAAATAGATAACGTAAATAGAGTCGGACTCGCGCACCGAGAGTTCCGTACCGCTCGACTTTAATAATTTGTTGTTGTGTAGAATTCGCACTATAATCACACCAGAAATTGCGCTTGAATGTTTTTACGGTTAAGCAAAAACAAAATTTTCCTTATTGCGTTTTCTTAAGTAAGTACAGTCGAATTCATAAATATGTGTACACTTTAGTACCTTGCCTATAATGTCATGTTTAAACTGCCATAAATAAATTGACACAGCGATTAAAGTGACAAGGTACTAAAGTGTACACCAATTGTGAACTTGACTGTACCTAATCCGCCGTTGTAAAAGCTACTAAAAATAATCTACCGGTCTTTATATTAAGGTTCAAAAACTACAGCTCTTTAAAGTCGAAAGATGGACAACGAAGATTTATCTATAAATATAAAAAAAATAGGTAACTTTGGTTTCCGTTTTCTATTTTCGTTACTTTTTAATGTGTGATACATTTTAAAGTTATAACTCTTCTCAGACATGCCTTCACAATCAGTAGTAGAGGTAGCTTGGTTATTAAATTTAACCCTCGCTTGCCTGATTCTGCGATGGAATATTAACTACCTCTTGCCTCAGGGTAAAGACGTAAGGGTCTCATGTGACCTTACTTCTAGTAGTAGCACCTACTAAGGAAACTCGAGAACGGAACTTACAATAAATATCAAAATATCACGAGATAATCTCATATGATCTCACCTTGTAATGTTACTAAGTATATTGTATTTTATGATTAGAAAAAATGACCTTTTGCTGGGTAGTGATTCTTTTAAAAGCAAAGGTGAGCGAACGCAGGAGTGAATGTCCAAGCGGCGACTTTAAGTAGTCCCGTCAAAGCGAACAAAACACATTTCAGCGCGTGTATTCAATTTGGCAGCATGGCTTCTCGAACGTATAAGGCTGCCTAATTGAGAATGCACGCGCTATAATGTGTTTTGCTCGCTCTGACGGGACTACTTAAACTCGCCGCTTGGACATCACTCCTGCATTCGCTCACCTTTGCTTTTGAGAGAATCACCCTGGAGTTTCTTGCAGCGCTTCTTCTCCGCAATGATGGTCTTGTCCGAAGCGCTAGTAGACTCACTGTACATTACCGACGTGTAAAAGAGCCCTCGTGTGTCCAATTACTGTATATATACATATATTGAATTTTGACAAATTGACCTAGGCCCTAACTAAGATTAAATATGTATGCTTCGGTAAGTTACATCCCAAACTTTCACGGAACGAGAATAATCTCAGTCATGCTTGAATAGGTACATATCAAAATAAATCAAATCGGAGCCGGACAGTATAGTTTAGTTTAGTTTAGTTTATTTATTTCATGAAAAGAATTACAATATAAGTTTTCATTACATGTCAAAATTAAAAGTACCTATCTAATCATGACTGTCAAGAACTAATAAAAAAATAAAATTAATAATTCAAATCATTTCACCAATAGAGATCGTCATAATAATAGTTAATAGTCGTCATAGTAATAGTAGTTCGGTATCTTTCCTTGTCAGATACTCAGATATTTCTTTATTGTTATTGATAATGTCAAATTACACGTCAGATTAAGTTTACATCCATAATGAAAACAATTATTCCACTTTGAAGCCGATTGCGATGGTGAGTGCGATAGGCAATAGCGACACAGAGGAATTTTTGTCTAACGCACTCGCAATCACGATCGTTTTCATTTTGAAAATCGAAGGCTTGTATGTATACAAAATGAAAACAATTGTTCCACTTTGAAGCCGGTTGCGATTGTAAGTGCGTTAGACAATAAGCCCTCAGGTCGTCAAAATATTGTCACAGGTATGTTAAAAATACGCCCATGTACACTGCTTTGCAACAGAAAAAATAGTGCAGCAGCAAGAAAAGTGCATCTTACATATTCATTTAAATGCATAAATGCATCGCAGTACGTGGTATCAGATGCACGCGCGTCTAAAGTCGAAACTCCGCTAAATTCAACTAGCAGTGTACCCCTACTTTAATCTGGTTATCGCTCGCTTTTCGAATAACCACTGGAACTAACTACGAATTCTATAGCCATTAAATGTAACTAGCTTCTACCCGCGATTTCGTCCGCGTAGAATTAGTTAACCGGCCATCCCATTGCAGGGTAGTGATTCTCTCAAAAGCAAAGGTGAGCGAATGCAGGAGTGAATGTCCAAGCGGCGAGTTTAAGTAGTCCCGTCAGAGTGAGCAAAACACATTTTAGCGCGTGCATTCTCAATTAGGCAGCCTTATACGTTCGAGAAGCCATGCTGCCAAATTGAATACACGCGCTGAAATGTATTTTGTTCGCTTTGACGGGACTACTTAAACTCGCCGCTTGGACATTCACTCCTGCGTTCGCTCACCTTTGCTTTTGAAAGAATCACTACCCTGGCCATTTCGATTATCGTTATTCTCTCGGGAATTTTTAAATTTTCCGTTATGAAAAGTAGCCTATGTGTTATTCCAGGGTATAAGCTATCTCTATTCTAAATTTCATCCAAATCCGTACAGCCGTTGCAGCGTGACGAAGTAACAAACTAACATGTGTTAGTGTACACACACGCATTTGTAATGTTAGTGGGATTCCTACAAGAACTTTTACGTATAATTTGTCTATCTTCGGAAGTGATTTAAAAGAAAAGAGAGAGGAGAATAAGGCCCAACTGAAATCGAGTAGCATACACACAAAAAAACCGGACAAGGCGAGTCGGACTCGCCCACCGAGAGTTCCGCACATGACACGGTCAACTCAATTCAGAATTTGCACCGCCGCCGTTCCTTGCATATAGACCATTGTAGTAAAAGACTGTGTTACTTGCCAAATTTTATAGTTCTAGGTCAATGGGAAATACCCGAAATACACGTTTTTTGCGACGTAAACGGCCGGATTTTTTCACAGCTTCAAGGGACTGTAGATTTGAGTATATGGTTTAAACTTCAACTCGATACCTTTACGTGTTCCCGAGATAAAGGGTCTTGACACATAGACAGACGGACAGACGGACAACAAAATGATCTTTTAAGGGTTCCGTTTTTTTCCTTTTGAGGTACGGAATCCTAAAAACTAAACGAACTAAGAACTTCCTCTATTCTTTCCAAATGGTCCCTGCGGAAGACCGGTGCTGGTTTTACTACCGGCATCATGCTGACTTGGGTCCATTTCATGACATCTTGCATTAGGTCAGTCATATGTTTTTAGTCTCTTTTTGTTTAGTACTTGTTTTGTCCTTTTGTTAGATGTCTGAATTAACGTTTTTTTTTTCTATTTTTGAACCGTTTGATAAATCTATACATACTATTTGCCTTCCGTTACACACTCACCTAACCTCAAATATAAAATGGCAATAGCGTTCGTCCGTAAAACAAGAATTTCTGCATCAATGATTTGAATACTGACTGCACTTGAAGAAGTTTTACATTTCAATTCTTGTTTGTAACTTCACAGACAGATCAAAATGCAATAAAAGTGGTTATTCTTATAGTTCAAAGTTTTGAACTCATCGATATTGTATTTTGTTAGTTTATACATAGTATAAATGGAAAAGTAGGCAATCTTGGGCCTTTAAGGAGTTTCTTTCACCTATTATAGTATTTCTAGCTTTTGGCTGGCTATAGCTATCACGCTTGTATTTACTTGTTGTAACTGACAGTATGTTTGACACTCATGTGTCATAGAAAAACGAAGACTGCCGATAACTATACAGAAAATTGTAGTACTGAACACTAGGCCACTAGAGTTGTTCATTAATGAGATTTACGTAACGATATTTTTGCGTCGCTGCACGTTGCTCGATGCTTTGATACGCACGCAACCAAACGCGGCGACGACGACACGGCCTTGACTGAAACCGGCTCGGTCCATCCTATTGAGTTTGCTTGTGGTGGCTCGCGCTGCGTATGGTCGTAGCACGCACACATGCAAGCCGCGTGATGTACCTTTGTTCGAAGATGAACTACTGTTCTAATTATACTATATTTTTTGTTAGAAATTTGATGTATAAACTGGCATTGGTGTTCCGACATCTCCAAAAGGTGAAATATAAGTGAAATTAGCTTTTGCCCGTGACTCGGTCCACGTAGAAGTCGTTTACCGCAATTTTTTTCGGGTTCTTTCCATTTTTTCCGGCAAAAGTAGGTACTTACCGGGATACAAACTATCTCTGCACCTTTCAAATCGACCAGTTTAACATTTCAATTCTTGTTCAAATCGACCAGTTTAGGCGTAAAACCATAACGACTGAACAAACACACTTTCAGTTTTATAATATTACAAATGGTAGGTAAGAATAATAATTGTGTTCTCAACGAAAATCTTGAGTATTTGTAACAATATTTCTGTTGAAAAATGAGTTTCTAAATTACCGTTCACTAAGTATAGTCAAGAACTTTAATTGTTGAGCCACTATGGAACTCTGTTATAATGACAGCGTCAAGCCACATGAAAGGAATTACGCCAAAATTAATGATTATCGTTACGCGATAGGGTTACATAATGGCTCATCAATTAGAGTCCTTGACTGTAGGTAGGTATAGATAAAAACCCCCGATATAATGGTGACCCCTTCTTTCAGAGCTAATATCTTTAAAACGGCCCAACAATTTTTTTTAAAACCTAGCTAAAACCCACGCCGATCACACTAGCTTTCTTAAAAAAAAACCGCGTCCAAATCGATTCACCCATTTGGGAGATACAACGCCACAGGCAAACACACAGGTACAAAATACGCAGCTTAATGATAATACCTACCCCTCTTTTTTGTCGCGGGGGTAAAAAACGCCAAAAATCTAGCAATTACCAAGCCATAATTTGACCTAAACACAAAACTTTTTTCATTTACGTCTCATAACTCTTTTGCGTAAGATTAAATCAGTTTTCGTAGCAATCAGTCAACGTGGAATAAAAAAAATGGCGATTTCACACCGCAAGCCGCCATAAATAAGATCCCGACGAAACTTTTCGCCTTCTCGCTTACTAAAGACTTATTCTGGGCAAAGTGGTGATTACGCCCTGTTTTAAAATTTACAGATTACACTATCTGGCAAAAAAATAGTTACTTTTCTGTATCATAATATGAAATAAAAGGAAACCGATAACTTTAACTGGCAGGTAGTAGTTATTGGGAGAAAAATAATACCGCCAATAATAGAAAGTTATTAAAAAGAGTAATAATTATGTCGCGAAAAACCTTCTGTCTAAACTTTCGTTTTAAAATTAAGTGTATTAATCGAAATTAATAAAATTCAAAAAACTATTGCTGTTTTCAATGTAGGTACGCATTTGCTCCCCGCTACTTAATTTTACCTTTTGTGAGTTAAAGTCGTTTATGTAACTATAACATTTCCAAAACGATTTCCAAATTGACGACGCGTTGGCCTAGTTGGTAGTGACCCTGCCTACGAAGCTAGCGGCCCTGGGTTCAAATCCCGTTAAGGGCAGATATTTGTGTGACGAGCGTGAATATTTGTTCCTGAGTCATGGATGTTTTCTATGTATTTAAGTATATATTTCTCTATATAAGTATTTATATCGTTGTCTAGTACCCATAGTACAAGCCTAGAGCTTAGTTTGGGACTAGGTCAATTGGTGTGACATTGTCCCCTGATATTTAAAAGAAAGACAAGTAAGGTTACAGCGCAACTGCTCTCAAATAGTGCCCGTGGCAAATTCGATAAGACTACCATAAGAGAGTAAGAGAAGTGAATGAAGAGTAAAAACCCAAACATCGTCTTTAAACACACTATATCCTACTAGTATAAAAAAACTGAAAGATCTGATTCATTAGATCATTATTTCACTAACACTCAAAGTATTTGGCAGATAAAAATCAATCTTGACACTTCAACAACCATACAATGAATAGAAAATGATTGAATGAGTGGAGACTTTCTACATCTCCCTTATTTTATTTTGTGTGTGTGTGTATGTGTGTGTGTTTTTTTTTTTAATAATTGTATTTAATTTTAATTTGACATCTGGAGACTCTTTACATCTCCAAAATTGACCGTGGAGACTTTCTAGATCTCCCTTGTTTTGTGTTTTTTTTTTATTATGTTTAATTCTTAATTTTAATTTGACATTTGGAGACTGTTTACATCTCCGAAATTGTATTATTTATTATAATCTGACATTTTGATATATTTAATTATTATTACTACTCTGGGACCTGTACATCCCTGTGACATTTAAATTATGTAGCTTAAGTTTAGTATTGTAATAAGTGATTTATTTGGAAAAAACGGCTTACTGTTGAGTTTCTTGCGGCGCTTCTTCTCAACAGTGGTCTCTTTGGAAGCGCTGGTAGACTCGGACTTGTAAAAGTGCCTACAGGGCCTACTTGCTGAATAAATTATTTGAATTTGAATTTGAATTTTGAATTTGATATACAGTATGTAAACTAACTAAAACCATCTCTTTAAACCAGTTGATAGCCAAGTCGAGTTAAGTGTTTTAACACATGTTTTGCTAGTACGGGTCGAATATTTTTAATTTTATCAATGTTTAAAAATTATAAACACTTACCTTTTTCAAAGTCGGTTAACCCTAAAAGTATCACCCTATGTGTAATGTTTACGTCGTGACAGATTTATGTCATTCAAATTTCACTGGTGTCACTTTATTGTCAATTATAAGGGCGATTACCAGACTGCGTGACAATGAAGGAGCGGTTCCGGTTAGTACCGGATAGTAGTAGTAGTAGTGGTGGGCCTCGTCCTCGTATTGACGTCAGAACGGAAAAAAGGATCTACAACCATTTTACAGAAAATCTTGGCTTCAGCACTAGAAAAGCGGGAAGTTGTATGATATGGTACGTTTGCTGAACCCCACACCTCTAGACTATTTCTTCTGGGGATGGGTGAAACAGTTAGTATTTAAAAAAAGTGTCGAGAACGGAGGAAGAAATGAGGCTGCGGATTGTACAAGCTTCGAACATAATCAAGCGACGTGCCCGGCAAAATCCAGCTTTGATGCGTAGCGTTCACTTGAAACAACCATCGTCGCTTGGTTCAAATAACGGCCACATTTGGTCTAATCTACGTCGTATTTAATCGGAAGTGTGCACATAGCCTTACTTTAACTGACATTGAAAATGTTGAACTTGGCCTTGACCTGACAACCAGATGACAAATGTTACAATTGTAAACAAATAATACAGGATGTTATTGAATCATGAATAACTAAAATGATATTTTTTGTATTACAATTATAAATTCTAAAAAAACGTTAGAATTTCAATAATTTATATACGAAGACCATATTTATCGCCTATACATGCCCGGATTCAAACAAATGGTTTTAGTAAGTTTACATACTGTAGAATGTTATTTGGCATTAATAAGTTCACTCACTTTTTTTTCAAACACTAAATGAACCATGAAGTTTCTACAAATATTGATAATGTTAACAGCAGTAAAACAATACTGTAATTATTATTCCTTTACACGCAACAAATAAGTACATCATTATTTTACTGCTTTCAACATTATCAATATTAAGAAACTTCATGGTTGTGCACTATCAGGATTGACTTACTGCTTAATGTTTTTTTTCAATGATCTCATTGTCCCTAAAATCAATTGAAATAAATATTTTGACTTTGACTTTGACTTTGTCTTTAGCCCTATACAACGAAAACTAACGTTTACCGTAAAAACGCAACAAAACCGCTCCATAACTGTATCAATGTTTAATTAGACCGTCTTCTCCGGAATAAGGAGTTTGGGTACAATTTGTCCGGACGCGGACGTTCGGGCGCTCTCTGCGGGAAATGAGCGTATTTGTCTTACCTGAGGAGGAGTGGGGCTACTGTTGGCGACTTTTACTGTGAATTTAGGCAAAAACTGCATATTTTATTAAGAATCTGAAAACCACATCAGTTTCCCGCCATAAAGTAGAAGCAAAGTTTGGACAAAAAAACCTGACTCACTCTTGACATTTTTTACTCTATGTGGTACTTAAATGTTTACAGCAAATGGCTTAGAGCAAATTCCATGTATCATTTTATAAACGCTCTATAAACTATTTTAGTTAAAATTTGCTTTGTCACTTTCTGTCAGATGTGAAAGTTACAATGACAGATAAGGACAAAGCCTATTTATAATTATGCATTTATGAAATAGAGAGTAAATATTGATTAATAAATTATTTAAATATTAATTAACAGCTAGTATTAAAACGGGGAAAGCCCACGGCTCCGTCTGTGAAAAAGTCGATTTCCCACTTTTCTCGTTTTATGAAAAGTATCGTAAGTCGTTTTTCAGGACTAAAGCTATCCCTATCACCATACCAAACTTTATCGAAATCGGTACAGTTTAGCCCTGAAAGCGTATCTAACAGACATACAGACAGAAAGGCATAGTTAGTTTCAAATTTATAATTATTACTTCCTTATACATAAACATACAATAAACCTATTTTAGTTAAAGTATTCTTTGTCCCTTTCTGCCAAATTCAAATGTCATAATAAAAGACAAGGACAGAGGATAAATTCAAGCACACTTTAGCTATGGCGCGTTATGAAAAAGTATATTTGTATGGATTCACCCTCTCCAACTCAGGCCACACTCTTTAGCCAAGAGCTATACATTCATAAATTCACTTACCAACGTTTATGAATGTTAATAATTAAGCGTGTAAAGTCCAGATAAGTTTTACAATATTGTGGTATTCGGATGGAGAACTTCAGTTTAAGATTGAAGCTACGTAATAGAGACGTTACGAGATAGAAATAACGTTAATATTATATCATTGGTTTACTACGACATATCGTTACTAGGGTGACGGCAATGATGGAAACTTTTAGCTGATAGGCACCAGTAATGGACATTTCACTCTTAATTCAAACTTCATACGGTCCTAAATTGATTGTTGCAAAACAAATGAGTAACCCCTTCTGTAAAATAAGAATCAAGTGTCCATCATTGGTCCTTGTCCATTACTGGTTCCGTCACCCTACTTTAGAAAAAACTGGTATCTGATATTTCGAGATGTATGAGTTTGAACTTAATTCTCTTCACGTTTAACTTTAAATTCCTACGTCACGAAATATGATATACGAGATTTTTTCAAAGCAATGACGATATATCACGTCTTCTAATAATCACGCCCACAAAATCACGGAAAAACGGCCAAAAAAAACTGGTCTTCGATTTTTTTTAAAGTTATTTCGTACTTATCTACTTGTGTTTTCTGCCTAAGCGCCTAAAGTTAGTGTTACGTGTTTGATCCTTTGTGGTTTGTGTTGTGTTTTAATAAACTGTATTATTGTTATACCCAGAGATTTTCCTAGCACGAACGACGTGTTGATAGTGCTTGACATAACAAAAACATCGACAATCCTGTTATCGATAAGTAGGGATTATTTTAACGTCATAGAGTGATTTTCACCAAAGTATATAAAATATTGATAAATTGATAGTTCTTTTTTTTATATAACGCACCACATTGTTATATAAATCATATGACATATGTGATTGCCATTTTTTTCCTTGATGAAATGTTTTCGCTATTTTCTTATTTGGTACTTCAATGAGTTCCAGGACATCGTGAATATTTTCTTAACAAATATATATTGATGTACGAGTATTTCCTCTATGACGTTGAAGTGGTTGAGTGAATCGATAACAGGTTTGTCGATATTATAATTATTTCAAGCACTAACCACATGTTGTTCCTGCTAGAAAAATATCTAGGTATAATTATAATTGTATTGCATTTTAAATATTTAAGGCTGCCAAAATATTGACGACTACAATTATTTTATAGGTAAAATTCATTATGAAATCCTAGTGATGGGATATACGACACTTATCGCTAAAAAAATATTGTAGGTTTTATTGACTGTCGCTGATGTTTGTGTCGTTACCCCTTCTTTGTTTTTTTTTACATATTTAAGTTAGTTTTTAAGTCAGGTTCGCTCTGAAAACCAGCGCCGCGGCACATTACTGGGCACGGGCCCTTTTCAACGCCATGTTTGATTTGGTTTAGGGTTCCGTACCTCAAAATTAAAAAACGGAACTCTGATAAGATCACTTTGTTGTCCATCTGTCCGTCTGTCTGTATGTCAAGATCCATTATCTCGGGAACGCGTGAAGAAATCAAGTTGAAATTAAAACCATATACTCCAGTCTACAGTCCCTTGAAGCTGTGAAAAAATCAAACTTCTACATTTACGTAAAAAAAAGATACGGCCTTTTATGTCGCAAAAAACGTGTATTTCGTCACTCTCGAGGGAATCAAAATATATATATATTTCCCATTGACCTAGAACTATGAAATTTGGCAAGTAACACCGTCTTTTACTACAAGTATAGGAAAAATTCTGATATCTGTACATTTTCAGTTAAATCACAAAAAAACAGGGTCTTTGTGCAAGGAACAAATTTTGAATTGAGTTAACCGTGTCATGTGCGTAACCCTCGGTGGGCGAGTCCGACTCGCCTTGTCCGGTTTTTTTTTCATTCGTTTAAAATGTGTTGCTGTAAGTAAACGTTAAGATTGTTTATATTCTATTCTTTTATATTCTAAATGCCATATCCTCGTTTCAGATCTACTCCAAGACTTGTTGGTTCAGATGCTTCGTACCGACTTAGCCCTTATGAAATGGAAGCACTTAACGCGGTAAGTACTTTCAAATATTCATCATTTCAGCCCACATCCACCCACTGCAGGGTAAAGACCTCTTCATTTTCGCGCCATGTCGCCCGGTCTCGTGCTAACGCCATCCATCCTTTCCCAACTGTCTGCTAAATGTCATCAGACCAACGAGCTGATGGTCTGCCCACTGATCTGTGACCTAATCTCGGCCACCACTCTGTTAGCGCCCTCGACCACCTGCCATCTTTTCGCCTAGCCACATCCGCAACTTTAATTCTTTCAATTATTATTATAACTTAATTAAAAGTATAACGGAGGAGTATAAAGGAGCCCTAACAGCATCCTGAGGGTGTTGGCGCAGCGCTTGGACGCGCCGCTGCTGCAGCGCTGCGTGCAGCTGCATGCGCCTGTAGTCGCTGCGCCCCGCCGGCTTTAAAATTATTTCAATTATTTATTAATATTATTATGTACCTACTAACACTAAGAATAAGACTTTGTTACTAACACACATATGGATTTAGTCTGAAATAAAAATATTGAATTTGAATAACGATAACCATTTAAGTAGGTACTAATTGTTAAAAAAAAAATAGCCTATTTGCTTTAAAGGCAAAGAAAGGCCCTGGGGCCCTTTATCTTAAGTTAGCTATTAATGAGAATGATTTAGTCACAACACTATTTACTTTTCCTCAATAAGTTACCACGTCAAATGTTCGTCTATAGTCTGTTCCAATTGAAATTGGCAAAGATGTAAACACAACCAACGAACCAATTTACCATTGTAACTCGATAATCACGTGCTTTTAAAGATCAAGTGAGGTCTTAGCTATCATTTTTACGCTTGATCTTTTAAGGTTAAGATTAAATAACTATTAATTATACGTCATTTTAAATGAAAACACGCTTGATGAATATTTTAAGTTATGTCTCAAACAGTACTAATTTGTTTACATCTTTGGCAATTTTAATTGACACAGACTATAAATAATCATACGATTTTGTTTGAAAACTGTTATTTTCCCGTAAAAAGTGCCAACGCACCGTATAAAGCCATTATGGTAATTATGCCATTGTACGAAGCAGCTCTTGCGTCGAACTGAGGTCATACGATTAGAGAACATTACCATAATCTAGCTCGCCCCCCGTGGCGGTGGATTGAGTAACAAAATAACCGTAGGTCTGATAAAAAGAAAAAATAGTATTTATTTAATAGAACATTCGAACTTGAACGATATTGGTCTCATAGTTCCTTTAGAGTTCTAAAATCCAAGGGTCAAAAAGCGATGTCCTGTCGCAGCTGTTTTTTTTATAAGTACCTAGTTTTGGTATCCTGGAAACAAAATAAGATATGTACATACATTAGACCGAAAACATTTCGGCCGAACGGCAGGTTTCCATCTTCAATACAATTTGAATGATCATTATGTTATTGGACTTAACCTTCAGCAATTGTTTTGCAGCTAGGCAGTGGTCTTTATTGGCAACTCCAACAGAACATAGTTTATTTGTTTATTTATTAGAGCATTGCTCTGTACATTCATTCCCTTCATATAAGTATTTTTTATAAACATTCTCCATTGTGACCACCGCAACGGCTGTTTTATTGCTGAGAGTCCTGCCTTCCACCCAAGAAAGTGCCACCATAACGTTAATGTGCTTGCAAAAGTCACTGTGCTCTTTTCTATTAGGAGCATTTAAATTCTTAGACAGTTTAATCAAATATCGAAATCCGTTATGTGAAAACCAGCACATAGCGTTTTTTGCAAGCGCAGTGACGATAAATGGTCCTTCGAGCCAGATTGCTGATTTGACGTGTTAATGTGCCGTTGTGGCTTACGTCCTGAATAAACATCTTTATCTTAATTTGGTAAACATTAAAATGTTAAATTTCGTAAAGAAAATATTCTAAAGTCTATTTCATTTTCATTAGTTACGTAATCACGCCATAAATTATAATCTGCTACTCTTTCATATTTGTATCTTGCAGTAGATTTTATAACTTTGTCTTCACCTGCATTTTTTTTAAATGTTTTATATATACCAGCCTACAATGTTTTATCTGGTTTCGAGTTCAAATTGACTTGTTCCTGCATAAACTTAACATGGCCTACTGTTTCCAAATGCTCTGTTTAAAATAAGATGTTTAGAATAAAATGCAAATACAGTGCAAGTTCACGGCAGAGATATTATTTACTGCCGATTCATGCCGCAGGGGAGTTATCGATTATCATTCTTTGCAAGGATTTATCCTACATCGGCTTAAGTATTTTTATGCCTATTAAGGCTGCATTTCACCAAACTGGAATAAGACTTACTCCGAGATTAGTCTATACAAATTCGGCCTTTAATCTAGGTATAAGAACTTATTCTCGCTTGGTGAAATCCGCCATTAGAAGTATAAACAAAGCATTTCAAGGTGGTTTTTCCTTTATACCTACACGAGCTTTTTCTTATTTTTGTTCATAACGTATTTGATTATAATATTGTAGGTAATAATATAATTTTTCTCCCACATTTACAAAACCTTTTTTCATGGGGTCGTTTGCCTCCTCCATGCCATAAAATAATAATAACATGTGTGTACCATCAGCCCAATAGAACCCTGACCCACCATAGAACTGTGTCACAGTAACATTATGATTCAAGTCGTAAGAAGTGTCAAACTAATTGTTTTATAATGTCACTGTGACATCATTCTATGGTGAGTCGTTCCATTGGGCTGATAGTACATATTTGTTTAAACATATTTTTCTCTTGTCACGCATTTGCATTTACACTCGTGGACAAATAATACGGGTCAGAGTGCGTTTTTCATACAAACGATGTCGAAGCCTTGGTTCCTTGCCAGGGGTTGTTTTGAGTGAGGTTTAATGGTGGATACTCCGAGATTCAATAGAAAAAGTCAAAAGATCTTAAGATACCTAACTGATCGCACAATCAGTTAAAACCACAGCAAGAGAGTTAGGGTCATCATTGGGATTTCCATACATTTTGTTGCCATTTTAGATGTTTTTTGAACATGCACAATTCCGGCGTTAGCCGCAGATTCAATCAGTTGGGTATCCTAGATACTAGGTTCGGGGTATCCATCATCAGATTTCACTACAAGCATTCCCTGGCGAGAAACCAAGGCTTCGAAAAAGCCTCTTTAGTATGAAAAACGCACTCAGACCCGTATTATTTGTCCACGAGTTTAGCTACTGAGTAGGTAAAAACTAGGGTCCAGCTGATGACCAGCGCTGTATTGTATGGCACCGACTGCAGCACTCGCAAGCGCTATTTGACTTCACACTACAGCGCAACGTTACTAAAGGAGTTGGGCTAATTGGCCTATATGACCAATGAGGACAAGCGATATGTCACCGGATAGGTAATTCTAAGTTGTAAAACTATTACTATGGCAGGTAGCGACAGTGGTGTTTCAAAGTGATTATGCTAACGTCGTCTATGTAGGCGTCCCGATATTCCAGATTTTTTAAATATTTCTCATTATTTGAGGTTTCCTGCTACACAAAATCGTTATAGAATTAAAAAGGATATCCGACGTTATAGTGCTTATTGGTTTCTAAGCCAGTGTTTTTTCGTATTTTGTCAATGTAATGTTTTTGAGTTTATATGCCTACTGTGCAATTACAGCGTCACACTTTTAGTCACTATTTAGGTTTCCTCACGATGTTTTTCCTTCTCTGTAAAAATATCGGTTATCCCAGTAGGTAGTCATGGAATTTTGTAAACCTTAGTCACTTTAGTTGGAAAACGGACGTTCGTTTTTTAATAATTTGTCGCTATGGACTCACATTTTTTTTTAAATTAATGACTAAAATTACTTTTTATGTTCATCATCATCATCATTATCATCATTTCAGCCGAAAGACAAGGTTTACCTAAGAATAAACTTTAAAAAAACCGTTGCAGTTATGCGATTTTTAGCTAAACTAACAAACTAAGTTTGAGTAAGATGCCCGTCTCAATACAAGTCAATGTTAATATCAAGACATGGCAAAGCATTAAGAAAAGATGATAATTAAATTGATTTAAAGTAACTTACGAAATCGCTAACTTGTCTCATATCGAATGAGTTACGGACAAAATTAACATCCATAACAAAGGATTCAAAACACGACCGTTCTCCAAATTAAATTAAAACGGTAATTTAGGATGCTTCAATTTAGGACTTACCTTTATTAGAATAACCTTTATTTAGGACAATACTGGGTTGTAAAAGGGTCTGGCGTCGTTTTCAAATGGCTAACCCTGAGGCACTTCCTATAGTGCCTTTCTTAGTAAACAAGGCACATCTCTTGTAGGAACCTTGTTACATATGCGACCTTAATTGTTACCGAGGAAGGTTAAATATTCTTTAGTTATTATTTTTCATGTGCCTTTTTTACTTTAAAAGGCGGTAATACGCATTAAGTGCCAAGCGTTCAGATTTTAATAGAACAAGGACTCTTAAAGTAGTTCATGGCATTTTATGTATTAATTGTATAACAATAGAGGTTAATGCCGTAAACGTGAAACAATATTATCTTACTAATATAATTATGGTCATATTAAAGCACTCTGTATAACTTCATCTTTGAAATTAAGGAACAATGGGTTATTTTTTTTACTTTTTCTTCGCTGTTAATGTAAAATAGGGTTTATCTATGTTTGGCCAAATTATTTTTCGTCAAATGTATCATTTGGTCAAACGCTTTTTTTTCCAAAACTGTTAATATTTCACAACTTTTATAAAACTAACCTAACCTAACCTATAGGGTTCTACACGATGGTTCTGAAATAAATCCTGAAATATTTACATTTTCGGAAAAAATTGCGATTGACCAAATGAAAAATTTGACGAAAAATAATTTGGCCGAACGGCAGTACATCGTAAAATAGCTGGTATTGTAAATTAAATAACTATGGGTTACTTACTTAAGTAGATTGATGCAAGCTTCGCAAAACGTCTCAGTCAACATTATAAAAGAATTTTACAAGAAAGGAGCATCAAATACAAACATATGAATTTAAAAAGTGAATTAACTAAATGTCAAAAAGTTAACTTATGGACATAATAATGCTCCAAATGGACACTAAATTCCGCTTAGGGTAGGGTAAATAAAAATAGTGCTTAAGTTGTTACTAAGACTTGACAAACTTCCAGCTTTGAAATGAAACGTTATAGAGTTAGTACTTTTGGTGGCTAATCGTGGTTCCAGAATCCATGGAGTCGCTGTTTCCTCTATTTATTATAATGCATACCATTTTGATTTTGACATTCAGTATTTTAATATTTCAAAATTAATTTATTCATTAAACCGCTAAACCAATTTAAAGGATTTTTGGTATGATGAACATGTCTGTCTCAAAGCGTTACAAACTAGCAAATATTAGTACGAGTAGGTATGGAATACCCGAACTAAAAATGTATGTAGTTCATTTTGTAATACGACCATTACTGAAGGTCAAAATCAAAGTGTCATGTATTATAATAATTAGGAAATAGCGACTCCATGGATTCTAGAACCACGATATGCCAACAAAAGTCCTAACACTAGGTATAAACTTGCCAACTCAACTACTAGATATAATAATACGAAATTTTGTGACAAAGAAAGGTTTAGAAAGGTTATTTTAAAACGATTTACAAAAAAACAAAACCACCTCCAAAAAGCCATAAAAATATAGCAATTTATCGCCGCATTTTTATTTAAAAAAAACATCCATCAACGTTTAACACGTTCTCAATTGAAAATGCGCAAGTGCATCCAAATCCGGACGGATACGGCTTTATTCCCCCAACGCAAACTTCCGACACCATTTGAAATTCATTCTTCAACGTGTGATGTAATAAAAATAGCAGCAGATATAGCAGCGGACTCTGTGATAAATTATGCACCCCTCGATTTGGAGATTGCTCGAGCGATGCATTAAGGCCTCCTTTGATATTTTTCCACGTAAAGGTAATGGGAGTCAAATGTGTATTGTGCACGATTTATATGTGTGTGAAATTGTCATGTTAGGTTTTCCGGACATGCTGTAGTGTATTGTTTTGCCTGGGATTTTCTGAGAGTTCGTTTTTGTTTGATATTAATTGCATAATGAACTTATCTACAGGTAGTTACGTCATTAACTTTCCATTACAGTGCTTCCAAAAAGTCATATTTGTAGCCAACTTAGTTAAGTTATATTAACTTTAAATCTTCTTTTAAATATCAGTAATGGGTAAGTAATATTACAAAGATGTTACGTATGTTTCTCTGTCTACCAAGACAAAGACAGAGAGTGTTCTGTAAAAAAAATAGGCTTATAATGTGATATATAATGACACCGCATTAAAATCTATCTCGTGAGATTGTTAATTGTGGATGAATTGTAAGATTGTACCTTACTAATAAAAAAGGACAGTTTGTGAACCCTGTCGTAAGTTCAGATTTGCTCACAATTCGATGGTTTTACATGGATTCATTTCTGTCGAAAACTCATAATAATATGTTATATTGTAAGCAGTTTGTGCAGTTCACAATTTATAGACAGTTCACAATCTCGCCAGATAAATTATAAACTAGTGACGTTCACTATAATAAGGTGACATACTTATACAAAGTTTTCGTGAGTGGTGCTTATAATTTTTTTAGGTTCCGTAATGAATAAAGAACCCTTATAGTTTCGCCACGTCCGTGTTTGTAGTAACGGGTTTTGGAACCCAGTGAGCATGGTCCGACACGCTCTTGCTCGGTTTTTTTTCTACTTTAAGTGCTGAGAATAAATGTATCTGCTTAAATTTAAAAGTTAAATATCACAATGCGAACACTGTTGCTTGGTTAGCAGGGACTAAACCGCGCCGACCCGGTCTGCATAACAAAATATATGTATAAGTATTATTAAAAAAAAACTTCCCCAAAGGGATTTAAAAATATATTTTGGACAATTGACCTAGTCCCAAACTAAGCTCACAGCTTGTACTATGGGTACTATACAACGATATAAATACTAATATATAGAGAAATATATACTTAAATACATAGAAAACCTTCATGACTCAGGAAAACATGCGCGCTCATCACACAAATATGCCCTTACCAAGATATGAACCCAGGACCGCTAGCTTCGTAGGCAGTCACTACCAACTAGGCCAACGCGTCGTCAAACATTATAATAGTTTGATATTGCTAAAGATTAAAATTACATTCGTGAACAAACGGATTGCGTATAGCCTCGTTTTTCATTCACTAAATTCCAAGCTAATAAAACCCATAGCAATTCAATTGTAAAAAAAAGGTATCCCAATGGATTGGCTGCTTTACAACCACCATAAATAAACCCAACCATAAAGTGGCCGAGTAATTAGCTATGACAATACGCCCTTTTAGGAAAAAAGGACGCATCTAACAAAAAAGACTTACTTGCTTATACGTCCTTACTGGAAACCACTTAAGGCTTAATTGGTACTTTTCAATCAGATGTGCCCTTCTTGATTTAAGAGGGCAAAATTGTCCGAATTCTGATGGTATGTCATGAACAGGAAAATGGGCCATTTTATTTCAATTAATTTGATGGCTGTTGAATTTTGTACGGGTATTTTTTGCGATCTTGCTGTGAATGTTTGTCCTAATTATATACAGGGTGTTAGGCAAAAGGTTGGACAAACTTCAGGGACAAACTCTGTAGGTCATACTCATCAACTTTTATTATGGGACCAACATCCAAATCGCGAAAAAAAAACAGCTGTTCCATACATTTCGGCGGTTTAGCTCTCAAAGTTTGTATGGAGCAGCTGTTTTTTTCGCGATTTGGATGTTGGTCCTATAGTAAAAATTGATAAGTATGACCTAAAGAGTTAGTCCCTGAAGTTAGTCCAACCTTCTGCCTAACACCCTGTATAAATAAATTAGGTAATTATAAAAGTAAGTTATGTCGTAGAGGCTACAGAAATATTTTCATGCCTCATTGTGAGCACTGACTACACCTATTCTAAATTACAGTTCGATAGCTTTAGATCTTTTAGAGGAAAAAAACTTCTCAGGAAGTTAGACATAATGGACAACATCTTGTTATAAAGTTCTATGTTTCAGTATTTGGTATAAAAAAAAACATAAGCACCTACAACGTAATCAACCCCTACTAGTTACCATTTACTTATTTATTTATTTCTAGGAACTCTGTAAGTGCATAATTTAAGTTGGTTGTTTCTTATTTAAAACAAAAATAGTAATTTAAAAAATAGCTTTATTTATATATCAAGTGATTGTTATCAGACTTATAAGTTACGTTATACTAAAAAGTATTATTAATAATTATGAAATAAACTTCTCTACACTATTTATTTAAGTCAGTAGGGAGCTTACTTTTAATAACAAAAAGTGTAAAAAAACAAATTAAAATTAAATTACAATTACACTTATCAAATAATTATAATTAACTAAAAACACGGTTAACAAATACTTGCACATGTAACCGTTACAAAACCTTAAAAATAATATTACATAATATATATACATAAACTCATGCTTTCGTTCCCAGAGTGGGAAAGGTAGAGCTACAGAATTACCTACAACTCTAAAAACTTGTTGACAATTCCGCAACCACATTTTGCACAATCAGGCTAAGATGTTTAATAATTTTATATAACGCTAAATACAGTTTTAAATTAAAAGATAAGGATTTGGTATAACAGTTTCCCAATACTTATGCTATTATTAGCGATAACTAGCACACATAACAAGTTGAAATTTTAACAAAAATAAATATGGCAATAATTAGAGTAGAAGATAATAGAATAGAAATAATTATTTTAATGTTATATTTATTGACTTTACTAGATTACAATCATTGTTTTTTTAGAAATAAAGCTTAATAATAGAGCCTGCTGTATGACGCATTTTTTATACATGTATCATAGTTTCACGTCTGTAACGCCGAAGTCGAAAATATTCCTGCCAAAGATTTCTATGCGATCGCAATGCGAGAAAAAGTATATTCATTAAAAAGGAACACAGAAAATAACTTATTAAGACTATTATTTGAAAAACTAAAGGTAAATTAAATTTGACTAAGACGGTACCGACAAGTAACATGTACGTAATTGTTAATGGGCATCCACTAACAATAAAAACGAATGTTGCATTTCGTATTTTTAGCAAAACTGAGCTATCATTAGATTTATTTTTCATTTGGATTAAAATATATAAAGCTCTCAAATACATAATGACATTTACCAAACATATTAATGCTGCCGTTATTATAGTTATGTAATGAAAGTATATACTTAAAACAGTAACGACCACTGGCAGCCCCCACGCGACAAGGGTAACATTCATAAAAATATGGTTGTAATTAATATTAAATACTATTACAATATCCATGTAGAAAGAGTAACAAGTGACGAGACACCAGAACATGAAACATAGATGCCACACTCGAACAAAGTATTTTATCTCCTCAGAGAACATTCGCTTAAACAGTAATGCTAAAAGAATTGCTCCTTCAGTAAAAAACACATTAGTCAACACGTAATTTCTTAAAGTTCTCCACTTTTTAACACATATCCACGACACAATTCCAAAACTGACTGTAACTACACTCAAAATTATTAAGAAAAATTGTATGAAACAGAAGAAGATATGTATATTATAATATATTACTTCTGACTTGGTCTCGTTATTCAAATGTATTTCTGCATTCTTGTAACCATAATAATCTTTATTACCCGTAATATTTTCTGAAAAATGTCTTAATGTTCTCATGTTCAAGATTGAATCCATGTCACTTGTGTTTGCAACCATTTTTATATCTCCAATCTTTTTTTCGGATGTTGCGTTAATAAGTGGCCTGCTTAAGCTTAAAAGAACTGCTCCTGGGTTAATTTATTTTAGTTTAAGTGAAACTGAACTGAAGTTTCCAAATAAACGATGATCTTAAGATGATATACGTTATATTAATCGATTCACAGGAAGCCGTTTTCAACAAATCCACGAGGATGAATGGCGCCCCAATGCTAATACTAATTTTAAAGTAACAGCATCACATACATTTAATTAAACAAAAATGTTAATAATAAATCACAAAGGCTTTACCACTGTTTTTAGGGTTCCACTACTTCCACTGGCTTTATTGCTGGTTGATACTTTGCTGTCCGTCCATCTGGCCCTCTATTCTAGGCGGTAAAAACCACTTTGACCTGTTATGTTGTTATTAACTCGGCCACCATTACTGTCTATGAGAGCTATCAAAATGTTGACAATACTATAACAGGGCCTAGAATCTCGGTCTAGTCTGATTGTACTTCACTGGTCTCTAGCTCAAAGACGGAATAAGGTTATAGACCTGAAATTATGATAGTTATGTAAACGCTTGGGTCAAATCTAAATATAAAATTACATTAAAAAAAAAATTAAAAAGAGTAAAGAAAAAATATCTATCCTAGAAAAAATTGTAAAGAGCTCATGAAATACGCTTGAAATAAAAAAACTTAAAAAAACAGTACCTTCAAAGTTGTTTATTTAAGACTTTTTCGTTCGGGACTTATTTCAAAACAAACAAATTAAAAAATTGTATTTCAATTTCTAATTTCATTCGTTTTGGTTCCGATGCCGAAGTTCATTTGAAATTTTGAACTATTCTTTTTACGTTTCTTTTTTTTATTTTAAACAGTTAAAATAGATGTTATAATACGGACACTATTATTACGCGGCCCGACTCACACTTAACTGGCTTTAGTTTTGAGTGAACGCAAACAGGTAAAATGTCGGACTTAGGTTAAATATTGCGCTGTTTATGTTATGAGTCATGACAATGTCAGCGCCATTTTAGTTAACTTCAAAAAATTAATGCGTTTTAATGAGGTACTAATGGAGATTTAGCGAGAAGGCCTTTGGGCCCCCTCTGTCCACTAAGATCCATTGATAGGATCCATTAAAGGGTCAAGTGGACTTTTTGTACATTCAAATCCATTAATGGAGACGAGTGGGCTTTTATGTACACTTAAATCCATTTGGAGTCGTTTACACTTTTTAAGACGCTGAAATCCATCAATGGATTTAAATATACTATGAAGTCTACAATATTTTTTTTAAATAATGGGGTCCATCAATGGATTTTAGTATACTACAACGTCCACGGGTAGGTATCCATCAATTCATGGATTCAACTGTATTAAAACTTTAATAAAATCAATTTCCATTCATGTCATGTCATTTGTGTGTGTGTGTGTGTGTGTGTGTGTGTGTGTGTGTGTGTGTGTGTGTGTGTGTGTGTGTGTATTACATATCCATTGAGAGATCCCTGCGTATTGCGTATTAAAAAGTGTAAACGACTCCAAATGGATTTAAGTGTACATCAAAGCAGGGACCGGAAAACCCCTTTATTTGATTGAGGCTATCGATCGAGTACTACATCATATGCTCTTCCTATCGATAGGCTTACCCTATCGATAGGCTTACCCTAATGATATGGAAACTGCTTTGAACTAGTTAACTACAACCATTGAGGTTACCAGTTTCGTAAGGGTTTCGATTTAAGAACTTAGCATTACGTTAGTGTTACCCTATCCATTCTCCCTCTCCGTTGACTCTGTTTCGCAGATTCGTGTGATTGGTTGGTTTCAAGCCTATGCAAAAATATTTTGTATGGACTGCGCGTAGAGATTAAAATAGCTTGAAGCGGTTCAATAAACACTTCATAGGGAAAGCCTAACGAGGGTTTTAAGGAATTGGTAAGCGCTTAGTCGAATTAATTGTATCGTATGGGATAGCTTTTCATTGGAGTAAGTCGAAGATAAGCTTATCGTATCGTTAGGGTTTGTAAAAACCAGTCAATTATATACCCTTTCGAAAACCCTTTAAAGGGTAAGCGGTTCCGGTCCCTGCATCAAAGCCCACTCGACTCCATTAATATTTGAATGTACAAAAAGTCCACTTGACCCCATTAATGGATCCTAGTGCCTACAACGTAATCAACCCCCACTAGTTACCATTTATTTATTTCTAGGAACTCTGTAAGTAAGTGCATAATTTAAGTTGGTTGATCCTGATTTAATATAAAAATAATAATTTTAAAAAATAACTTTATTTACATATCAAGTGATTGTTATAAGACTTTTAAGTTACGTTTTATTAAAAAGTAATATTAATAAAGATTAAATATAATTCTACACTCTTTATCTAAGTGAGTAGGCAGCTTACTTTTAATAACAAAAAGTGTAAAGAAACAAATTAGAATAACAATTACAATTACACTTATCAAATATATGCCGATTCCAGTAACTAAGGAATTATTCTCTTAACTTACATCTTGAAGTAAAATAAAAAAAAACATTAATGAAAAACACGGTTAACAAATACTTACATACATAAATCTTATGCAGGTAGGTAACCGTTACAAAACCTTTTAAATAATATTATGTAACGCTGAATACAAATTTAAATTAGAAGATAAAGATTTCGTATTATACTATACCAATAATTATGCTAATATTAGCGATAACTGACACACACACATAACAAGTTGAAATCTTAAAGCAAATACTTTTAACCAAAATAATTGTATAACAAAATTAATAGATGAATAACAAAATTGAAAAATAATTAGTTTTTTGAGTTACTCGTATATTTTAGGAAATTTCCATTAGTAGTCTGTCTTTCATTCAAAATTTGTAGTTATCTCATTTGAAATTTTATGTCACTTTGACAATTAAGACGAATCAAATAACACGAATAGTTCAAATCCGTCAAGCCGTTTAGGCTGCAGAGCGTTCCCAGAAATAGACATACATACATGCGCTCGAAAACAATAACCCTCCTTTGGGCAGTTAGGAAAAAATGACCAATTTCTAGAACCTTAATCTAGTTTGTTATATTTTAAAAACATAACCCTCGGTGCACGAGTTCGCTTCGCACTTAACCAGTTTAAATTAGGGTTCTATACCTATAGGGCGCTAACTGCATCATATTACAAAGGCTCTGCTGTCCGTCTGTGTGTCTGTCTGTTAGCGGACTATATCTCATTAACAGTTTTAGATTTTTTTTCAGAGTGTGTATTACTTACTGTAGCCGCTATATTAAAAATCAAAGGGGTCCCGTAGATGTACACGTTCTTGCTCAAGCATAACAATCGATTTATTTCTTGAATCGTTATAGGGAGACACTTGAAATATTTACAAAATGTAAACCACTAGGTATATAGCCATTCAAACAAAAAACAAAAAAAGTAAAAATGAAGTTAAAAATGAAAGGGGAATATACCCCATACAGAAAAAGGGTTTTTTCCTTGATTAAGTAGGTTATCTGTAAGGTGGCACGGAACCCTCCGTGTGCGAGACCGACTCGCACTTGACCGGTTTTATATCATAATTTCACGTCTATAACGTCTTATTTGAAAATATTCCACCCAAACATTTCTATGCGATCGCATTGCGAGAAAAGCAATGATTATAAGAATAAGTTCCAGCTGAAAAAGCAATCTATTTAACATATAATGTAACACCGAATAAAAATCATTAGAAATCGGAAAAAAGTAAAGTAATAATGTGGTAGTCGTGATTGGGCACCCACTGGCAACAAAAATAAATGTTGCATTACGTAGTTTAAGCAAAACATTTGTGCTAACATCGCAATTTAATTTCATTTGGATTACAATATAGAACGTCCTTAAATACAAAGTGATACTAGCCACGCAGATCATTATTTTCCAAGCAAAAACTACGACAACACCAAAACTAGTTAATATTATTAAAATATAAGTGACCACTGGCAGCCCCCAAGCAAGAGCGCTGAATTTCAAATAAATATGGTGATAATTTATATTAAATACTATCACAATGTCCATGTAGAAACAAAAAGAAGCAATTAAACACCAAAACATAAATGATATGTACCACGCTTCAATAAAGGATGTTATGAAATGAGGAAGTAGTAAAAAGATTTCAAATATAAAAATTCCTCCTGATATACCTCCAGTAAAACACACATTAGTCAACACGTAATTTCTTACATTTCTCCACTTTTTAACACACATCCACGACACAACTCCAAAGCTAACTGTAACTACACTCAAAAGTAATAACATAAGCTCCAAAACAAAGAGGAGTATTTGTAAATTCCTTATCATTTGTGATTCGGCCCTATCAAAAACACTGTTTTTACTTTGATTACCGGCGATAGAATTTGATGATATATTATTATATTGAAACGCTGTAACGTTTAACTTTAAATCCGCGTCACTCATATTTGCAAACATTTTTAATAAATCTTCTTTATTGCTTTTTTTATCAATTTACATGTCACTTAGATTGAACTGAATTTTCCAATAAAACGAATGTGAGTTACATTACATTCGATTCACAAAAAAGTCGTTGACATGGAATCCACATGTTTAAATGGTGGCACAATTCCAAGTGATTTATATTATAACTAACACAAATAATATTAAACGAATAATATGACTAATTTGTTTCTCACAAACATTGCGTTATGTACTATCTTTTAGAATTCCGCGCATAAAAGGCAAAAGCCATTGCCGACACTGCTCTCCGTTCAGCTGCTTTTCGTATGTCATAGGTCATAGGATAATAGCACTCAGATAGAATATAACAAACCTGAATTTTAGATATTTCCGCCAATTTCAAAACGTCAAACGTTTTCTTGAACGAGTTTCATGACTCAAACTGTAAGGAAATAACCATAATTATTGAATAACTGTTAAAAACACATTGCTAAAAGTCCAAAAAAATATCTATGTTTTACGCCCGTTGTTTTGCTTCAATTTACTTATTTGAGACTCGAGGGCGTTAGAAACCTCGTATGCGTAGATTTGGCTTGAAATTTGGAATATTTCCGTCCGTCCGTCGATCCTAAATTTAAAGAGGCTGTATCTTTTGAGCCGACACGGACGGAACTTAACCAGTTTTTTTTGCAACGTATTTTTATTTTGGCTGTACATCGTAAAAATGGTAAAACATACGAGTGTCAAATTTAGTATAATTATAGTAAACGACACAATGACAAAATGACATATACGGACAAAATTACCCACCGGGTTTATTTTAAAATTGGCAGGATATAGGGCAGTTTCTGACACTGCAAAACTTAATGTTGGCCATGTTTACAATCCTGCGAGTTACCGAGCACCATTGCCTCAGTCTTGCCGGAGTAACGAGTTTGAACGTGTTTCGTGAATACAAAAGTTAATTTTTTGAATGGCTTTTTTGCGTTAATGACTTACTCAATAACTGGTATTTGTGGATTTTGACCATTAAAATCGATGAATGATAAGATGACCATGTAATTTGCATTAATTTAATAGCGATTATAAGTATAATAAAAAAAAAAACATTGTTCTTGTATGGGTACAATTGGACAAAATTACATTCCTACACTCTGGACAAAACGACACGGTGAATGATAGTAGTCAAACGCAATTAAAAAAAAATAGTATTCCTGCTACCAAAAACACGCAGAAACCACCACAAAAGGCAAAGTAGCACCGGAAAACTGTTCATAATATTTCTTAGAGCTCGTTCCCACTAGTCGTGTGTCGGATTCCGATTTTAATCGGGTGTCGGCGCCTCTGTTCCCATATACGGGAGGGCTGACAAAACAGTTGGATCCGACACAAAATCGTTGTCGGTCGAGTGTGAGTAGCTTCATATAAAACGTTCTGCCACTGGAACTACCGATTAAAAATCGGACCGACACACGACATAGTGGGAACGAGGTCTTAAATATATTAAAGAAATATGATTCAAAATCAAAACACCCTGTCATTTTGTCCGTACTTCCCCTACACGCCCTAAAGAATAAACAACAAATACTAAAAGCTGGTCACATACGAGTCGGCATCGAGGGTTTCATATTATTTGATTTAATTTTGGTGCTGTTATTGTATTTGGTGCTACATAAATAATTATTTGTATTGTATTTCAATGTGCGTAAGCCGGGATTACCCAATACAGTCACATATACTTACAGCTATATAAACTATACCTATGAGGAAAATACACTGCATCAATTTACAAATATTTTTTAATCAATTGAAGCAGATAAGGAAAGTCTATCAGTTACCTAAAAATACACATTTTGTTATAATACCTACCTAAGTAATATAAAAAATAACCCAATAAATTACACAAATAACAACTTTTCTTAACAATTACTCAAGGGTTAGCTGGAAGACATCCTTAAAACGGATAAAGTCGTCTCTTTGCGACGTTTTTCTCATAATATCTATTTTTTTTGTACAATACGCAATACAGATGTGGTGAATAATTAAACTACTAAATAATTAAACTACGTGATTCTTATAGAAAACTAAAAATATTTATTTAAAAATGACCGTTATTACATTTCAAGTGATTGTATCATTGTAGGTAATAAATATAACCCAACAAAAAAAGTTCTAATCACGTTATTTTTTTAGTCAAAAATTTATGATACATTTTACAAATACATACGATTTTTATCTTCACTGAATGGTCACATGTCACATATCGTCATTGCTCTAAAATAACGTCGTATCTCACATTTCATGACAAACGATTTTAAACTTAATCGTAAGAGAATTAAGTCCAAACTCATACATCTCGAAATATCAGATACGAGTTTATTCTAAAGTAGTAACGATATCTTTATTAGGTTTATGAAATATTCGGGTAGGATGTATAAATTGGAACCACTAGCATATTATCTTGCCCAGGGGCTTTATTCTACACTGTCTTTACACCTATTCGTCGTATATTTAATTGGACAAAAAAACTGACTATTTATCTATGGTCAAGAACATCTGAGCAAGGTAAAACCATAATTTTCCAAACATTGAAGTCAATCACTTCTATACTACTTTACTTTATGTACAATCGAATATAAAAAGTTGAGTATATTGTTAATTATTATGAATAAATAAGTATGACTACTCCGGTGCACGTCTGATCGTTTCAATTTTTTTGTAGCTTTAGGGCGAAGCGCGGCAGCCAGCGCTGCAGCGGCCCGGGCGCCGCCAGGCCAACCGTTTCGATAATACAGATTTGGGTAGCGCGTAATTTTCAATCGGCCATATCTTCTAAAGTATTTATTTAATTAATATAGTGTAAAGGACCATTTTTATCTGCATTAAATGCCCAAGGTAAGTAACGTATTTATCTGGATAAGGATAAATAATTAATCGGAGAAAATAGCTTCGCAAATAACCTAAGATTTTTAAATAAAATTTTAAAGATAAAAATGGTTACTGTGAGTTTACCTTAGGACATAGACATATGCCATCACGGACTTTTCTCTAGGTGTTTTGTAGAACTACAATTCTTCAGTACATTATTTTGATATATCTCTTAAGGTTTAGCCAGCGTAAGCTATGTAAGCGCCCGAAAATTGATTTTTTGACGACTTGGTAAGAAAACATAGATTTTTCTCAACTATATTAAAACTTAATTTGATTAAAATGTGCATATATACCTTCCTCTTGAATCACTATCTATGTAAAAAACCGCATCAAAATCCGTTGCTTAGTTTTAAAGATCTAAGCATAGATAGGGACAGACAGACAGACAGAGGGAAGCGACTTTGTTATACTATGTAGTGATAATAGAGCTGGCTGTAAGACACATTTTTTCATTTTAATTTGCTTATAAGTCATACGTGTATCATAGTTTCACGTCTGTAACGCCGAAGTCGAAAATATTCCTGCCAAAGATTTCTATGCGATCGCAATGCGAGAAAAAGTATATTCATTAAAAAGCAACACAGAAAATAACTTATTAAGACTATTATATCAAATGCTAAAGGTAAATTAAAATTGACAAACACGGGACTGATAATAAAAATGTACGTTATTGTTAACGGGCATCCACTTACAATAAAAACGAATGTTGCATTTCGTATTTTTAGTAAAACAGAGCTATCATTAGATTTATTTTTCATTTGGATTAAAATATATAAAGTTCTCAAATACAAAATGACATTTACCAAACATACTAATGTTGCTGTTATCACAGTTATATAATGAAAATATATACTTATAACAGCAACGACCACTGGCAGCCCCCAAGCCAGAAGGGTAACATTCATAAAAATATTGTTGTAATTAATCTTAAATACTATCACAATATCCGTGTAGAAAGAGTAACAAGTGACGAGACACCAGAACAAGAAAGATAGATGCCACCCTCGAAAAAAGTATTTAAACTCGTAATATAAGTCTGGCAAATATATAACTACTAAAAAGATTCCTCCTCCTGTAAAAAACACATTAGTCAACACGTAATTTCTTAAAGTTCTCCACTTTTTAACACATATCCACGACACAATTCCAAAACTGACTGTAACTACACTCAAAATTATTAAGAAATTAAATAAGAAATCGAAGAAGACATCGAAGAAGACATCTAAATTATATGTTGATTCTGACTTGGTCTCGTTATTCAAATGTATTTCTGCATTTTTGTAACCATAATAATCTTTATTACCGCCCGTTATATTTTCTGAAATATTTCTTAATGTTCTCATGTTCAAGATTGAATCCATGTCACTTGTGTTTGCAACCATTTTTATATCTCCAATCTTATTTTCTTGTTGCGTTAATAAGTGGCCTGCTTAAGTTTAAAAGAACTGCTCCTGGTTTGATTTTAAGTTTATTTTATTTTAGTTTAAGTGAAACTGAACTGAAGTTTCCACATAAACGATGACCTTAAGATGTTATTCGTTATATTAATCGATTCACAGGAAGCCGTTTTCAAAAAATCCACGAGGTTGAATGGCGCCCCAATGCTAATACTGATTTAAAAGTAGCTGCATCACACACGTAATTATACACAAATGTTAATAATAAATCTGGCTTTACCACTGTTTTTAGGGTTCCACTGGCTTTATTGCTGGCTGATACTCTGCTGTCCGTCTATCTGGTCCTCTATTCTAGGCGGTCATAATCCATATCGTCTTTGACCTGTTATGTTGTTATTAACTCGGCCACCATTACTGTCTATAAGAGCTTTCAAAACGTTGAAAATACTATAACAGGGCCTAGAATCTCGGCCCTGTCTGATTGTACGTCACTGGTCTCTAGCTCAAAGACGGAATAAAGTTATAGACCTGAAATTATGATAGTTATGTAAACGGTTGGGTCAAATCCAAATATTAAATTACATAAAAATATAATTAAAAAGAGTAAAGAAAAAATATCTATCCTAGAAAAAATTGTAAAGAGCTCATTAAAAAAAACTAACTTGAACAAAATATAGTACCTTCAAAGTTGTTTATTTTAGACCGGTATATTTCGGGACTTATTTCAAAACAAACAAATTTAAGAATTAGTAATTTCCATAATTAAATCTCTAATTTCATTCGTTTCAGTTTGGATGCCGAAGTTCATTTGAACATTCTTTTTTACGTTTCTGTTTTTATTTTAAACAGGTAAAATAGAGGTTATACAGGCACTATTAGTACGCGGCTCGACTCACACTTAACTGGCTTTAGTTTTGATTTAACGCAAACAGGTAAAATGTTGGGCTTAAGTTAAATACTGCGCTGCTTGATATGAGTCATGACAATGTCAGCGCCATTTTAGTTAACTTCAAAACATTAATACGTTTTAATGAGGTACTAATGGAGATTTAGCGAGAAGGCCTTTGCCCGACTCTTTCACCCGTATTCACAAACAATACATAAGGGATCCTTCACTACTCGTAAGTAAACGCACTGCGTTCAATACAGCTTTGTGATTGGTCCTTTTTGACCGACCTTTTGTCAATGAGACGATTTGAACCACCCTGTGCGTTCGCGAGCACTGTAAGACATCATAGTGACGTTTGTGAATACGGGTGTTTGTTTCTACTACTACTAGATGCATTTAGTATCAAATTTATTCAACTATTATTGTTATTATGAATACGCGGAGTGAGAATAAAGTAAAGATGGCGTCATCCTATTTATTTACAATGTTGCAACATTGTAAATAAATAGGATGACGCCATGTTGTTTCATGTTAAAACATGTTGTTTCGTATAAGAGCTTCTCATTTACTCGTTATATTTACAAAAATCGTCTCTGTCTACGGTTTCTTGGACCTTTGCGTCAATGTTACCAACCGCCAAATAGGGTGGCTAGCAGATAAATAAGTTCACACCCTATTACACTGCAGTGATTCAGCAAATGGTTGCCTGGGGTAGTGTGGCGCCATCATAAGGTGGGGTTAATGCAAGCGGTAACTCAACTTAAATAAGATATTCAGCATTTGTATAGTATTATAGGTAAATAAATTTAAGGGATGAGCTTTGTTTTTGGATCTATAACAATGAAATTGAATTGTTTGTCTGTGTCAAAAATCAAAATAAATGCCGATGTTTAAGTAAAAACTGATACAATTACCTCTATCCGACGAAAAATTGGTCTCGAATAGCCTCTGAAATTGCTTGTTGGATTTCAATAAAAATTTCAGGGATTAAAACAGAAATCAACTTGGAATGTTCAGTTTTGAACGACATTAACCACCAGTGTAAGGAATGGATTGTAAACCTTTTTCGTACAACTATATAGCGCCCTTTATTAAAGGTCAATGAACGATATTCTTCGTCGTTCGCGTTCGCGCTTTAACAGTAGCGATTGTCATGTATCTGAATTCAAAGAGATCTAGCTATCTATTCTATCTAGCTATGCTTGTTATTTTTAAAGGCTTCTATTGTTCTACGAATCATAATCAAGTTCTGTGTGATATATTATTACTTAAATTCGATGATGCGGTTAATCTAGTTGGTAGCACTGCCTATGAAGACAGCAGTCATTTGGCCCTAGACAAAATTACATTGCGAGAACGTTATCGCTATCGAAAATGTATAGGATTGACGAAAGTTGCCAGACGGTGGCATCCAGCGCTTATGTCAATTCCATACATTTTGTCAGTTTTCGATAATCGTTTACGTTAGCGTTGTGAATCTTGTCTTATCTAGTCTCCCTTAGATGAATTGCCGCTCAGGAGAAGTATTTATGTGATGAACGTGAGTATTTGTTTTTAATACGCATATCATTGTCTAGTATTTAGGTTGTCCCGTATAAAGCTTAGAGCCAGCACTAAGTTAATTTGCGTGAGATTGCTCCCTGTTTTTTTTCTGACATGGCGCTGTCTTTATTACGGAGTTCATTAGTAAAAGGATTAAAATCTGTGGATTTTCTCTCCTGAATCTCAGGATTAAAATGTGATGTCAAAGTCTGTAGAAAATGAAAAGTCAATGTTGAAGTGGTAGCTATACGAAATAATAGACCAACCAGCGGTTACCTCATCCCCTTTTTTATGTCGTAGAGAAGGCAAACGAGCACACATGCTACCTGATGGTAAGTGGAATTTATGACCCATAGATATTCGCATTCACAAGACTGCAATCCTAAGACTGCAAATGCGTTGCCATCCCTGAGGACTAAGATGGAATGCCTCTACGCTAGTCATTCAACCGGCTGTCTTATCCCGGAACACAACAATGCGAACACTGCTGTTTGGCGGTAGGTTAATGGATAAGATGGTGGTAGCGATCCGGACGGATCCCGCACAAGGTCCTACCACCGGCAAAAGATTATCTGTCATGTTAAAGTCTGTAGAAAAAGCAAAGTCAATATTGAAGCGGTAGCTATACCAAATAATAGACCAACCAGCGGTTACCTCGTCCCCCCTATTATCTCATTTAGCCCCATTGAGGGCTAATGTACCGAAAACGACCGAAGGATTTGACAGATAAGCACAATTTGTTAGTGACAGATGTGATTACAGTCATAATTCATCAGAAATTGGAGGTAAATGATAAACTTTATTAGAAACTGCGTTGGAGTTTTTGCATGCATTATAAATAATTTTTTTTAGATAAAAACCCAGCTTAAAAGCCCTAGCGATTTTAATCAAACCTAGCTGAAAACCATCCCGATTGAGTCAGTTTTCTATTTTCCATCCCGGCTAAAGAAAATTGGAAGTACAGGTAATTGATTATCGACTTGGAGAACCCTTTATGTGTTGGTTTCCACTCCTTAATAACTAGCTGTTAGACCTTGTTATATACATAGATATACATACCTTCACGCCTTCATTCCCAGAGTGGTATAGGCATAGCTACAGAATTACCAACACCTCTAAAAACTTGTTGATATTTCTGTAACCACATTTTACACAATAAGGCAGAGATGTTTACCAGCGTATTAGTGACAGATTGCAAGCCCATCGCCTAACAGAGTAGTGATTCTCTCAAAAATAAAGGTGAGCGAATGCAGGAGTCAATGTCCAAGCGGCGAGTTTAAGTAGTCCCGTCAGAGCGAGCAAAACACATTTTAGCGCGTGCATTCTCAATTAGGTTCGAGAAGCCATGCTGCCAAATTGAATACACGCGCTGAAATGTGTTCGTTCGCTTTGACGGGACTACTTAAACTCGCCGCTTGGACATTCAATCCTGCGTTCGCTCACCTTTTGCTTTTGAAAGAATCACTACCCTGTACTGCAAGTCTTGATTCTCTTAGTCGCCGATACGAGATCCACAGAATGACATGGAGTGGCAGTTTTCTAACCCGGCAACCACACGGGACCTTGTTAAATAATATCTATATTTGCTTGATAGGTGATAACGTAATATTAATACACTTCGTGCTCGCTTATCTTTTCTCTGCACTGCCTCAGCTTTCCCACGATAACTTTTCTTTGGAATAAAAATGACACGCCATCTTTAAACATATTTTCAAAGCCATCCACTGGTTTCTAAATTTAAACCTTATTCCTTTAGTGTTTGAAATGATTTCACCACAATCACGCTGGACACCATTTTTATCCCTTGTAACATTTGTCAATATCGTAAAATTTGTCTATAACAACGTATTTCCGGTTTTCTGGAAGCGGAAGTAGACAGTGCGTGCTTTGGCGTTAGGGGAGCAAAAATTAATAAGAGGAAACGCGATTTTAACGACTTGTAGACAAATTGGTGCGGAACGATCATTTGTTATCGAAGTTTGTGGGGAATTCGGGAGGGCTAGTGATGGGAAAGGGCTCTGGTACGCGCAGGGTAGTGATTCTTTCAAAAGCGAACAAAACACATTTCAGCGCGTGTATTCAATTTGGCAGCATGGCTTCTCGAACGTATAAGGCTGCCTAATTGAGAATACACGCGCTAAAATGTGCTTTGGTCGCTCCAACGGGACTACTTAAACTCGCCGCTTGGACTTCACTCCTGCATTCGCTCACCTTTGCTTTTGAGAGAATCACTACCCAGGAAGCGTAAGCCATAGTGTTGGCAATCCCACTAATATTATAAATGCGAAAGTTTGTGTGTGTGTGTGTGTGTTAGTTTGTTACTCTTTCACGCTGCAACGGCTGGACGGAATTGGATGAAATTTGGAATGGAGATAGCTTATACCCTGGTTTAACACATAGGCTAGATAGCGTTTTGGCGGCATATTTTAAAACTGAATTTTTATTTGCTTTTTTTAGAAGAAGCACACGAAAGAAATAAAAATTTCCACTTTCGGAGTACTCAATAAACACCAACAAAAAATCAGAGATATTTTTTAAAACGCTGTCAAGTAGCCTATTGACGTCTCTGAGTGCGGCAGTTAGCCTCTTATATCAATTTACAAATACAGTTTCCTTTCCACTAGTTAAGTATTTAATATACCAACTCAGAGCAATATTGCAACGCTCTGTCAATTAACTGTCGGGCTAACTATTTGTAACTATGACAGGTATTGTTCGAGAATTTCGGGAACAAACGGTTGGGACGTAATATTTTGAGAATGGTTTATGATGCGTTTGCTAAAATAGTTCTAGTGTAATTGTTAAAGGTACTCGTAGTTTATATCATCGATACTTTGACAGTAAATATCACCTTCTGGAAATTTCTTCTAATAGAATGGTCTTAATGTCAGAGAAAAAAATAACTTTAAAGAGGTGTAGAGTGAAATAATAATATTTATATCTATATCACCCAATCCATAAAAAATTTTTTTTTTTACTTTATTTTGATTTTTGTCGTATTGTAAAAACGGTAAACTATACAAGCGTCAAATTTGTAATGATTACAGTAGATATCATGAACAAAAACAATATAAAGAAAATAGTCAAGTGTGAGTTGGGCTTCTGCTGATTCGATTAGAAATCGAATTCAAATCGGAAAATAATACCTACTGTACGGCTCGCACTTGACCGGTTTTTAAATGTATTTAAACTTCTCGGTGACCCACGCTGTTAAGTTTCCGTATTATGTAAAAAGAAATCTATAAACAAAATGGCTGCCTCAGGCATCGATATCTTTGCAATTCTAAAATTTGTGGCAGTCCGACGATTTACTACTCCCGCAAGCTACGTTGTCTGAAAAATTCAAGCTTAGCTTACACTGAAGATACCGCCTTTGTAGAATATGCAGACAAATCGACCAGCCGTGGTCAGGTACCGCTTGGTTTACAATGGTTACACAATTTTGGATGTACCTAAATAATTAGATTTGTTTAAATAAAAAAACAGTCGAATTGAGAACCTCCTCCTTTCTTGAAGTCGGTTATTAACATATTTACGAAAGCTGTAAATCTGAAGTTAATTACGTAATAAATAAACGTTTAAATTTTTTTTGAGTGAAGAAATACTAGATCAAGTGCGGGTAGGTCGAAAACCTAGCACGACAAGCAGATGAATTGTCAAGTGTGTTTAAAGTAGATAATTGTTTAGCTTCTTTTGAAAATTAAACGGTCTATTTTTTTTACCAAACAGTACCCACAATTAAGAGTAGGTACCTACTCACAGTGAACTCGAACGAGTAGCCTACGACTCTTGCGAGAGCAGAAGGCCTAGCCAAGATCCAAACGGTGTTAGCGTTTTTCCATTCCATCGACTTGAAATGTATGGGATGACAAGTTGGTCACGTGGTTTATCACAAAATGCTAGCCAACGGCCTCACGTACGATCGCGTAAGGCACTGGTCCCACCGCCGGCGAGTAAGCTATGATTGAACTATCGGCTATTTTCTTGTCCAAGAAATGAACAAAAGATAATCGCTCCGGTGTAAATAAAAGAGCGAGATATAAATTTATAGTTCATCGCTGAGCGAGTGAGCTATACTCGCTCAACTATGAACTATAAACATACTCGCCGGCGGTGGGACCAGTGCCTAAGGAATATCGAAACGCCCAAAGTAGCGATCAGTGTTTTCAATTCCATCAACATGAAATGTATGCGATGACAAGTTGGTCACGTGATTCAGACGTGTTTGCAAATCATACCTACGTCACTAAATGTCGGCGGACGTGCGCGTTTGCATGTGAGAATTATATACAGATATTCCAAACAGCACAGAACTGCGATTCACGTTGCCATAATAATTCTGGCCTTCATCTACGAATAATAACTTGAATAACCTGCTAGCAGGCAGGATGACGTTCACAAAGGAAGAAGTTCTGCCGTCAATGTTTTGGATTTTCCTAAATTTCGCCTCTACATCGTAGGAGTGGTTCTATTGTAAATTAGATACCGAATACCACATGGTGTATGATACAAAATTGTAGGGATCCCCTTGGTAAGTACGCATAATTTTTTTACGCATATTTACTTTTGGCATATATATATTTTGCATAACACCCTTTTAGGCTTACATTGCAGAATTTAATAAACGGCTTTTTTGTAGATTAGGTAACGTTACGGTAGGTTAGTTTTTTTATAATAATAAAAATAAAACCATTTCTATTGTAAAAACCGTTGTAGGTCAAACGATTTTATGCGTAAAAAAAATATGCGATTCAATAGGGAACCAAATTTTATCGTTATTTTTTGCTGTTGGGTTTTAGTTATTTAAACATTTTTTTAACACTATTAACTACTTATTATGAAATTTTTGTATATTTATAATTGAGTATACGTACTAGCCTTTATTAGATACCAATAACGGCAAAATGAATGATGAAAGCATATTTTTATATTAGTCGTTACAATTAACAGTATTTTAATTTCATAACATTATAAACAAAACTTACATTACCTAAGTATTTGTTTACATTTGCTTTCGTTTCGTAAAGTAAAACATGCAATTTACATCGTTATTACCTATCTACAATTTAACTTTTGTATTATTCAAATAATTTCAATCTTTTTAGTAATAACGAGGTATAAAGATTAATATTATTAAGGCGCTATAATACATAGGGTATCAAAATCCTAACCCTTCCTATCAACATAGTCAGATAATTAAGATCAAAATGTGCTAGTCTGCACTAAAATCCGAAACCATTATGTTTCGACCTCCCGTTATTAACATTTTCAACAAGTCTGGGGTTGTGTTTTATCTGGATAATATAGATGACGTAACGATTCGATGGTCGTTTGAATCACACCGAGCCCTTGCGCCGCCATAATGACGCTATCGCTAACCGCTCTTATTAGAGGATTGTACTATAACCTATAGAATAACTAGAAGAGCCGAAGGGCGTATTAATAAATTGATCTTTAAGGGGCTTCTAAACGGGCCATATTTTCACTGCGATATGTGGCCGGCAACTATTGGTGTCCCTCTCTTACTCTTATGTTAGAGAAAGACACCAATAGTTGCCGGCCACATAATTGCAGTGAAAATATGGCCCGTTTAGAAGCCCCTTTAGTAAAATGTCTGCTTTAAGACGCTTCAAATAAGTTTTCTATGATCAATGTTACAATATATTTTTTACGTCTCATGCTCGTAAATTTTTTCTTTATGCTGGGTATAGGCCGCATAATATCGCATTTTATGCACTAGTGTATGAAGTGTTTTCGTCATCTAGATTCAGACAATTAGGCTCTACAGCCAGACAGACGAGGTGACTGCATTAAATAAACTTGTTATTTGAATACATTTAGTTTAATTTATTTGCCTTCTATGTTGCATCTAACAAAAAATAAATTAAAAAATATTAAAAACAAGCATTATTATTTATTAACAAACACATTACAAAATCAATGTATGACTTGACAGTATTGCGTTTAACCTAAATAAAAAAATATCAAGCAAAAACAAAAGATATACAATGGCGGGAATTAGGATTTTGTCTCGTTTTTGACTATTAATTAGTTGTTTTCTTTGCAAAACCTGTTGTGTTACGGAATTTAATTTATCACTGTTTAATTTTCTCGTAATCAAATTGATTGATTGATTGAATCGCAGAGTGTATAACTCGATTTTAAAATCCGTTTTAGGCAAAGATGCGTACTATGTGTATATTAGTGACACGTTGCACGCCCATCGCCTAACAATACTACATATCCCCTTAGTCGCGTCTTACGACTTCCACGGGAAGATATGGAGTGGCCACTACTTTAAGCCGGCAACCATACGGCCATAAGAATAAAACCTATAGCAAAAACCTAAAGCCTAAATTTAATCCTTCCAGCATCTTATCACTCCATTCCAAAGCGTCACCTAGACAAATTCACCCTCCGCATTGTAGCTTTGATCTCAAGCGACATGTTTTGGTTTCCACAAAGCCAGAGGGGGCATCGATGCTTTCAATTTGAGCTGTCTGGCTTGAAGATTAATTTTTGAACCTAGGTCTTTTATTATGTACATGTTTGTTGACATATCAAGTGCTTGTTGAATGTAAACGATGAAGGATGAGAGAAGCTTGTTTGCAGTCACGCTAAATCAAAGGAAAATAAAAAAAAAACTTTTTGACTTAATGTAGGATTAAAACGGGTACGGGCAAGCATAGGACCGTTTTTGTTAAATATCTTTGAAAAAGCCTGCTTCTACAGAACTAAGCAGATAAAAAGTTATTATACAACCATCAGATATTGCACAATCATAAAATTTCTGTACATTCACGATAACCATAAAAAAAAACTGTTGTTACAATTTTTTATTGTGTGGCCTGCCTTTAGGTCACCAAACGGTCCCAGCGCAGGACCGGCGCTGGTATCACAAATAGCTGCTGCTTTCACAATATGCTGAGCTGGAATTATTTCACGTCTTCTAGCATTAGCCTCGTAAAGCCCAACGTCCTATTTTTAGGACTGAGAATTTTAGTTTGTGTTTAAATTTATCAATTAGCGGCCCAGAGTCCTAAAATAAGATAACCCTAAAACAAACACATCGAACACAAACCGTTCTTAAAAAAAATAGTAAAACGGATTTTCATCTTTTTTTAAACATTTCGGGGCTGAACGCAACCAAATGTTATAGCAATTCAAAGTTCTGGGCTTCATATAGGTATATGTGGCTTTACTTCAGACACTGGGTCTTTATTATTATATAAACGTCCTAAAAATAGCTTTGGCCTTATGAGGTTTGGTGAGCTACTTTTTACATTTCTTTTGTTCACTTTGTTCTTCTCCTTTTATTAGATGTCTCAATAAACATTTTTCTTTTCGAATAAGAAAACAACCACCCTAATGATCACTACAATAGCAATGTCGCCATAAACATGATCACTATCAATGTTAATCTTCATCCTCAAGCTACATTGCCTGTCATATTTTCAATATCTTCCGCTAAATAGATCTCTCATATCCCACAAATCACCATAGATACCTCAGCACTCCTATTAAGTCTTCCATATTCGCTCCCTCGACGCTGGTGCGAATGTTTTTTATTTGATTTCGCATCCAATTTACCCTCGTTTGCCAGAAGCGGCTCGACGAGGCGAGATGACGAGATATTGTGTTGCTAGCTGCGGCCTGTGGATTTGCTTGCTTTTTTGCTACGGCAGAATGGTAAAATGGTCGGCGTGTCTAATTTACTGTGTAAGCTTGCTAAACAAAGGTGTAATCATCATAATAAATTAGTGTAGCTTGTGGTTTTTTTGCACGGAGCTTTGATATATATTTTTACGCGAAGTAAATTTTAAATTATGTGTGCAACAAATTTGGCATTTGTGTAAGACACAAATTGTTTTTTTTAAGCTTAATTTTTAGAACTTAAACGGTAAACTATTATTAAGTACTGAAGCAAAACATTCAGAGTCAATTATTAAACCATCTATATCAAATCTATATATATAAAAGGCAATGTCCCGGGTGACATATCAACGCCCAGCCCAAACCGATAAAGATTAAAAGTTGAAATTTTGAGGGGAAGTTGGTTTTGTAATGGAGGCGTCGTTTAAGAAGGGATTTTTCGAAATTCAACCCCTAAAGGTATGAAAGGTATGAAGGGTTGCAAAGTTTGTATGGGAAAAAACATTTTTATGGTCCAATTTACTCGAAACTTGGTAGAAATGCTCTTCAATGCAAATAATGAGACACGTATTTCTGCGATTACTAAAATTCAACCCCTAAAGGTATGAAAGGGGGTTGCAAAGTTTGTATGGGAAAAAACATTTTTATAGTCCAATTTACTCGAAACTTGGTAGAAAAGCTCTTCAATGCAAATAATGAGACACGTATTTCAGCGATTACTAAAATTCAACCCCTAGAGGGATGAAAGGGGGTTGCAAAGTTTGTATGGGAAAAAATACTTCTATGGTCAAATTTACTTGAAACTTGGTAGAAAAGCTCTTCAATGCAAAAAGTGAGACACGTATTTCAGCGATTACTAAAATTCAACCCCTAAACTAAAGGGACGAAAGGGGGTGGCAAAGGTTGAATAGATCAAATATTTTTATGATCAAATTAACTTGAAACTTGGTAGGAATACTCTTAAATGCAAATAACGAGACTCGTATTTCAGCAATTACTAAAATTCAACCCCTAGAGGGATGAAAGGGGGTTGCAAAGTTTGTATGGGAAAAAACATTTTTATAGTCCAATTTGCTTGAAACTTGGTAGAAATGCTCTTCAATGCAAATAATGAGACACGTATTTCAGCGATTACTAAAATTCAACCCCTAGAGGGATGAAAGGGGGTTGGTAAGTTTGTATGGGAAAAAATACTTCTATGGTCAAATATACTTGAAACTTGGTAGAAAAGCTCTTCAATGCAAAAAGTGAGACATGTATTTCAGCGATTGCTAAAATTCAACCCCTAAAGGGATGAAAGGGGGTGGCAAAAGTTTGAATAGATCAAATATTTTTATGATCAAATTTACTTGAAACTCGGCAAAAATGCTCTTCAATGCAAATAATGAGACACGTATTTCAGCGATTACTAAAATTCAACCCCTAGAGGGAGGAAAGGGGGTTGCAAAGTGTGCATAGATAAAATATTTTTATGATCAAATTTACTTGAAACTTGGTAGGAATACTAAATGCAAATAATGAGAAACTTAATAAAGCTATTACTAAAATTCAACCCCTAGAGGGATGAAAGGGGGTTGCAAAGTTTGTATAGGAAAAAATAACTTTACTTGAAACTCAGTAGAAATGCTCTTCAATGCAAATAATGAAACATGTATTTCAGCGATTACTAAAATTCAACCCCTAGAGGGATGAAAGGGGGTTGTAAAGTTTGTATGGGAAAAAATACTTTTATGGTCAAATTTACTTGAAACTGTAGAAATGCTCTTCAACGCAAATAATGAGACACATATTTCAGCGATTATTAAAATTCAACCCCTAGAGGGATGTAAGGGAGTTGCCAAGTTTCTATAGGAAAAAATACTTTTATTTTCTGATATACTTGAAACTTGGTAGAAATGCTCGATTCAGGAAAAACTACCTCTGAGGTGGTAAAATGGGGGATAGAACATTTTACGGTATAGGTATATTTTTGAAGTAAGAAACGTGGAAAATGATGAAAGGGCTACTGTAGTTATAAATTAAAAATATTGCTATCGGCGATTTTGGGAAACTTACGAGTAAATTGGCGGTAGAAGTTTGTAAGGGATTTTAATAATTTTTGAGGGAAAAAATGTGGAAATGTATATTTACGCTACTGTTTTTATAAACAAAAAAATGTTACATTCGGTGATTTAGAAAAAACTATCCCAAAGGTGGTTAAAATAACCTTTATTAAGATAACCTATAAAAAAACCTACCTACCTACAAATAAAAATTATGACTAAAGTTAGTTACTTGACATCAATATAAATTAAATAAAAACCAATGTTTAAAAAAATCCCTTAACAGTGTGAGAAGCGGGTGAAAGTTTGAATAGGGGTTTGGTTTTTTTTAGCCAGGTACATGAATTATAGCATCTAAAACAGTGCAATATTCAATTTTTTTTAAACATTTGCACTTTAAAGGAATAGTTAGTTAAGAGCAAATCCATCATAATTAAAAAATAACCAAAGGGAAAAACTTGGGATCTAAGACTACTGACTGTAAAGTTTGTATCGAAATTATGTAATATTCAAAGTTACATACCTGCAAAATATGAAAATGGGTATTAAGACTACTATTACAAAAAAAACATTCAGCTTTGGAGATTTTCGAAAATCTTCTGCTAAGTGGGTTAATTGTTTGTATAGAAATTTGGTAATTATATGGCAAAGTTATCTAGAATCGTATAAAAAAACTGAAGGTGATGTAAACTATAACTGTACTTTTAACAGAAGTTCTGACTCTCCGCAGACGAAGTTGCGGGCGGAAAGCTAGTTTTAAATAAAAAATAAGAAAGTTCACATAAACAAAAGCAAAATAAAATAAGAAAAAGGAAAAACATACGCCTGTTTAAAAATCACACGTCAGAAATACACAAATGTTAATTGGGACCCAGGTGCTCACCCTGAGCAATAGCGGGTGCAAATTACGCACTCGCGCCACGCATGTGTGCCCATAGCTTAAGGATATTTGAACACTATGGTGCTTTAGACATTTTTAACATTTAAAAATGCTTCTTAAAACTTCTTTCTAAAAAAATTTAACACAAAATATCACAATTAACCGTCGAATGCACAAGTCTTGAAGTATTATGAGCCGTAAAAAACTTGAAACTAGGTAAATAATAATGAAATCCGAAAACTTTATCCTAGAACTGACAGTTAAGAGTTTGTGAAACAGGCTACTCATAAGTTGAATTGACGTACAACAAGAAAGAATGGCGGAATTATGAAATCTGAAGGTGGTATCAGTATCTATGCTGTATTTAATGTAGACTGACCGAACCCACGACCACCGAATTGGGATTCTTTAGTTTCGTCTTCATAAGCAGATAAACATTTATTATCATACAAAAAAGTACAATCCGTAACAAAAGCCTTGTCTAAAAATGATTCACTTATTTGACCTGAAACTTTTTATTTAGTATTCATGCTAAAATACCATTATGATTTAACCTTTCTCTTTAATCTCCTCTACTTCCTCTATGTCCCTATCACCACTACCAGTGTATGTATCCCCTAAGCAAACGCACGCAAGGGATTAAAAAGCTATGATTCAGGGGGATTTAAGTAAGGGAGATAACAATAACTTTTTGTCAAATTTTCATTCCAAATTTTTCCATTGTCAAAGTTAGCTGTTGCGAATTTGGTATTCAAATTTTTCAGGACGATTTCATGATTTTTAAAAGGAATAATAGACGCGAATGAATAAGTTACTGGTTTATTTCGGATATTTATTAGCTTTTGCCAGAGAGTATTTTTTTCTTTACTGGCTGGAATACAATACCTGACTCCCATAAAAATCCCATAAAATATGTGCGTAAATGCTGTGCCAACCATGAGGACTGTGATGTAATGTCTCTACGCTAGTAATATCACCGGTTGTCATATCCCAACATGACACCGGAACACAAAAATGCGAACACTGCTGCTTGGCAGTGGTTTAAAGAATAAGTTGGTGGTAGTCACAAGTCACAAGATGACAGCATACGCAGCTTCACAGAAATATTGGTCTTGTAAAATGAACAACGGCCTCTGTTCTACTGCATAAAATCATTTTACTATTACTGTCAAGTAAATAAGAGCTACCTATCGTAATGTTGATAATACGATAGCATTGTCAAAGCGATATGGTTTTATTCAGTAGAATCTCTATTCTCAGCCTCGAAACAAACTAGTCTCATGATGAATATTTCCTCACATTTTTATTGTTGGTAATTTTGTAGCTCTGCCTACTCCAATCTGGGAATAAAAGCGTGAGTATATTATATATGGATGTATGTATGTATTTTTACCTGATCAACATCGAAAGCATACCAAAGCTACGCTCAAACGGTTGACCTCCTCTTTTTGGCCGATAGGGGGTGTCATCAAAAGGTTTTGAGGGATTATTGCGGTAATTGGAAACGTGTCTGCTCCGGCATTTTGCTCGTCTGCTTTTTGTAGGTAACCATAGATAGGAGGTAATCCTTTGTGAGTGTATAATTGCGATTATGAGACGCGTACGATACATACAACCCCCGACGCAAAAAGAGGGGTTTTGTAAGTTTAACATGTGTATCTGTGTACGTGTTTCCGTGTACCTGTGTGTCTGGTGGTACCGTAGCTCATAAGCGGATACACCGATTTGAATGCGGTTTTTTTCTAAAAGAAAGCTAGTTCAATCGAAATAGATTTTCATAGTTTCCCTTTATACATTTTCTGTCTCAGTGCAAATATATTATTTTGTAACAGCTTAATTTTAAGTTGATGGCACCAGTGTTAAACACTTAGCTGAAACGCACCAATTATAGATACTTATCTCTTAATGCAAAGACTATAAGGTTATAAATTGATTGGCCCTTATTTTCTGTACATAAGAATCAAGTGTCGAATAGTGTCCATCATTGGTCGTTGTTAATTACTGGTTCCATGATTCTAATGTCACGTATAATAACCGCGATAATTTTTGAAATGATACTTTATTGTCATGAGGCCTTAATGTCTAACGCACTCGCAATCGCAATTGGGTTCAAAGTGAAACAATTGTTTTCATTTTGTATGCAGACAAGCCTTCGATTTTCAAAATGAAAACGATCGTGATTGCGAGTGCGTTAGACAATAAGCCCTCTGGATTGCATACATCGTCAAAACAAACCAAGAATTCTAGCTAGAAGAAATCGCTGACAAACTAACACTGGCTATAAAATAACAACCGCTTCCGCTGGCGGATTGTAGTTGCGTGATTGCTTGGACAGTGAAGGAGCGAGCGGTGCCGCGCGACAATAGCTAGCTATGACGGCTCCGGACATGTGGAACAACACAGGGCTAGAATAGAGAGGATATGTCGTTTTACAACTGTAAAATACTGTTGTATATTTGTAAAATGTCGTTGTACCTGTATTATGTATAGTTATCTAAGTATCCAGATCACCATACTAAAAAGAAGTTGGAGAAATGAAACTGAATTTCCGCCTCCCTGTAGCTTAAAAAAATACATGACATAACAAATGCAATAACAACCTAAAACATGCAGAGTTTATGTTCAACCAAACAGTAAGTAAGGTGAAGTCTTGTAATTGCAACTATCTGGTTATTGCAACTAACTTAAATAACTTCTTCTAGGATCACTGTTTTGAACAACGACAGGCGTGATATTGTTCTTCCTTACTAAGAAATACAATATCTCGCCTGTCGTTGTTCAAAACAGTGATCCTAGAAGGAGTTATTTAAGTTAGTTGCAATAACCAGATAGTTGCAATTACAAGACTTCACCTTACATGTTTTGTTTTTAGATAAACTAGTTATGTTAAACTTGACCTACTTGTAGTAATTTCTCAAAAAACCGAAAGGTTTTTCAGTTTTTTTTCATTGTGCAGTGTCTAGTTCTCATTACTTAGTTGTCAGTATTACCATGTTATCATATTAAAATTAACTATAATAATCGTGTAACTATTAAAACAATTAGCTTTATTCGTGCTATAAACCATGAGTAGAGAAAACAGAAAATAACAATCGAATCAATACGTCTCATCTACCATATGCTAGCATCAGCGGGCAGCCCCTAAAAAATGTGTTCATTACGGGTCGTTTCGTTTACACGCGCGGCTTTATACACGGTATTGCGTAGTGGAGCGAGCTTTGTATGCTACACAGTTAGATCACAGTAAGAAATGATTTTTTCAAGGCAAGGAGAAGGCACATGTGCATACAGGCCACATGATGGTAAGTGAAATCTGAGACTCATAAACATTTCAATTCTAAAAACTAAAATGTCAAGAATGTAAACCTAATTGCATATTCTGTAGTACGTTAGGTTTTTTGCGGGGATTATAAATTCTCATGTATATAATACGATGTACGAGTTGGTTGCCCAGAAGCCTATGGACCTCCCCTCTAATGTAACTTTTTTTTCAAAGCAAAATATTATCATATGCGTCTTAGGTAAAGTCTAGCATTTGCCAAATGCTTACGATAAAAATCAGAATAAATGCCATTTCCTAAAGGTCAAAGTGACTCTTCACATATTATCGCGCTAAGTTATCATACTGTTTTAAAACTGTTCACTATAATACTTACTCGCGTGTATCAAAAGCGCGCAAATCCGTCAAAATGGCCCCGTCAATGGGGCCAATTAGTTAAAATAATTGGTCGAAACCGCCATTTGGGTGAAAGGGTATTAGGACGTTTTTGTCCCATTTAAAACCCGCCCATAAGTTACAATTAAACATAATGGTTGACATATTTTAGTAATGAGACGTCGTCAATTATGTCACACTCACATGTTTTTTTGTGTTATTTATCGAATGATATTTCGTAGTAATGTCAAGTGGAGAGCTACTCGAACGTTTTCCTCGTCGTGTAAAAATTTAAGTAATAGAGGTAGAGGTATTTCATTTTGAAAGTTCCAGCTTCTTTGAAGGACCTGCACAGGTATGAACGAATTTTACAATATAATCATCATCATAAACTCACGCCTTCATTCCCAGAGTGGGGTAGGCAGAGCCACAGACTCACCAACAACTCCAAAAACTTGTTGATAATTCTGTGACCACATTTTGCACAACCAGGCTAAGATGTTATCCAGTGTATTGGTGACAGGTTGCAAACCCATCGCCTAACAGCACTACACAGCCTTTAGTCCCTTAGTCGTCTCTTACGACATCCACGGGAAGACATGGCACAGAGTGGCAACATTCTAAACCCGGCACCACGGCATTTTACAATATAAATCCCCCAATTACCAGACAAACGACCAAAAAATGAGTGCCATTCGTAAAATACGTCCCATCCACAACCCTCTTTAAAACCAATTAATGTGTCATCGATCCTCTTCACGATCAGATTCCAATAACCACCGCAAATGACACCTGATGTTGCTTGGATGTTTTTACAGTTAATACGCATTAGCTCTATTCGACTCTGTAAAGCCTAATTGCTTTTGACATGTTGTCAATGCAACGTTATGATGGCTCTTTGTTACTTGACAGTAGGGTCACGGAACCTGTAATAGACAAGGACTAATGATGGACACTTGATTCTTATTTTACAGAAGATAAGGCTTATTCATTTGTTATGCAACAATCAATTTAGGGACGTATGAAATTTGAATTAAGAGTGAAGTGTCCATTACGGGAGCCGTCAGCTAAAAGTGTCCATCATTGATGCCATCACCCTAATGTGAGCCGAGTTAAACCTATACATGGCAAAAATAATAGGAATGACCAAGTATACATATATAGTAATAAGTATACAGCTCCTGTTAAATCTAAATAGTGAAAGGAACAGTGGGTCGATTTTCGAGAATCGAACACTCGGAAGTTTCATTTGAAATTTAATGAGAACGAGATTTATTTTCTACAGCTTTCGAGCGTTTGATTAATCAAAAATCGACCTGTACGGCTAGACAAGTTGCTTAACACTAACGTTAAAGATTTACAAAAACTGACAAAATGTATGGAATTGACGTGGGCGCTCGACACTACCGTCTGACAACTTACGTTAATCCTATAAATTTTTGATAAAGATAACGAAAGCCGAATGCATGTTGTCTTTTTAATGTGATAAATACAACGAAGTGCATGATGTGATTACTTTATTTTACGCAAATTTTACAGAAGTTTTCTTTTTTTTTTACTGGTAGTACTGGTTTTCCAATCTGAAAGTTGGATAAAGAAGTACAAAGAGTAAAAATTTTATGTTGAAAACGAAATCAACTTGCAATTCCGAAATATTCTATTTTCGAATGTTCATTTGTCTATTTTATACTTATAAATTGCTTTGTTATACTGTAGTTTATATTAAATGATTAATAAGATTGGTCTTCAATAGAAAAACTACGTTCGAAATTAAGATAATTCGGAACTTCAATCTATTTGGCATTATGACCCATCAGTAAAATTCTGTAATTAAACCCAACTTACATAATCAATGTTCAAAACATCCAGAAAGAAAATTACGAGTTATTATCAGCATTCAAAATTCACACTATCAATATACATAAACGAGCGCGCTCCGTCTGAGATCACCCACTTCTTAGAACGAGGGTCTGTCGGAACGCTAACTCAATAACTCCCCTAACCTATGGGTGGTAGATTTATTAATCAATCTCCTAAACGCGTTTTAACTGGGCAAATTGAAAAATTATGTGCCGACGGGCTGGGGTGCCAGCTGATTGATAGGTTTAGTTTGATCTTTATATTGATGGTTGCGTAGTGAAAGGAAGAGTCATTGATAATTCTGAAAATAATCCAAAAAGAACTGTGACTGAACAGACATAATCAACAAAAAATATATTAGGAAGGTTACATAGGTAAACCTGCGGTCTTATCTTACATATAAAGTGGTTTTAGACAAGATTCCATTGCATAATATTAGGTGCCTCAGCAACTCAAAAGATAGTCAGAATGTTGCAATACAGAGTGTCGGGGAGTTAGTGGCCAAACTTATAGGGCTGCATAGCTCAGCTCAGGATTGTCCAAAATACGATAAATCATGATATCATGAATAGTAAAAGTTGCACGGAAAACGAGATACTTGTATCGACTTTTCAAAACCTTGGTCAGTTTCGTTTACTGATTAAATTTCCTTTAAGATCCTTGTAACGAAATTTATGAGTGACTAGATTTTTTATTTTTCAAGTCATTTAAAGTTTAGGAAGCTGAATTTATGTTCCGGGAACTTTGAAGTCACGCGGTGTAAAAAAAAATGTAGCAAAACATGGAGTACTGCTTTCTTAAAATTTGCCTGTGCTATCCAATCCCGTAAGGTTGACCACTAATCTCCCGGACACCCTGTATCATTGTCATGAGTTCTAGTTAAGTATTGTGTTAAACGTCATACTACTAAATATACTCTTCTTTCTGTGACGTATTTGTTTTCTGAAGTCACTCAAAAGGTCTTAAAATTTTCTTAGTGACACTTACATGAATATTCAGATGTTTATTGCTATGAAAGGTATACTTTTCTAATTCGATTAAAACCTTGGAAAAATACAACTATTGAGGATTTGGAGACTTCATTCAAAAATCACAGCTCTAGCCGCCTTTTTATCACAATTTAGTAATAAGTGACGGGGAAATAGGATAGGATATTAAAAGCTTCGAATATAGTGCTTTGGAGTAGTTTTCCTAAGTCTAATATTGCATAAACTTACTTGGGAGTACGCGTTACCTGATGCAAGTTCCAAGTAGGAGACGGAAACTTGTACGTTAATACGAGTGTAATTTTTAGACAATATTGTTTCATTTATAATTAGCGAACTGCTCTCTCTTCACTTCTTTATAGAAAAAAATACATTAAAAATATTTATATTCAAATCATCCAGGAAAATGTTGAGAATTCGGTTTTGATTACACTGACCAGTTTTGCAAACTATTTGAGACAAAAAAAACTCACTAGAGCCTGTTTATCTTTTATGGTCATAAAAATCAAGGCCTCTTTTCTACATTGTCATTTTCTGAATTCTCATCAAATTGTTATCATAATGATAGCTCTTATTGTCCTGATAGTAATGGCGAATGTAGGAAGTAATAAAAGAAGAAAGAATATAAGAAATATTTAAAATTAGTTGTTTAAAGTCACAAAAGTGACCCATATCAGGAATAGGTTTTAATTCCTCTGTTGACGTATTGTGTTAAAACGGGAGACAATAATTTCTTTTACAGTCCACTCAACTAGTTGACAGATTTTATTTTTCTCACAGTTAAATCGTCCCAAACTGAGTGTGAACGGGTAATTAACAGAAAAAGCTGCCAAAATACGGCTGGTAAAATTTTCAACGAGATTGTAAAATAAAAATAAAGCGGAGAAATGAGAATTTTTCAGCTTTAAATATACATAGTTTGGCATGAATATTGCCATTCGACGTGACAATGCATCCAGATTTTTAAGTGGGCGCTACCAAAAATGTGTACAACATAATATGATTAAACTAAAACTATTGTTCTACGACAACAAAAAAAGTATAAGCTATCAGTTTTGTGTTGTACATTATCTGTACGTATGTTTTTTAGGTATGTAACGTTCTATTTCCAGTGGCAGTGACTTCTAGGATAAATCGATAAAATAATATGAAATTTTGTTTCTGATGAGAGCCAAAAGAAATACCTACTGTGACAAAGTATTTTATTTTATTTTCTACCATTTAAGTTAAGTTGTTTAATTATATTTTCCTTCTATTAACCCTTTGTAAAGTTCCAATTAGGTCCGACCAAATGTTATTTTTGTCCAACTTGATCCCTTATTTCTTGTCATTTTGAAGTTCTTTGAAATCTTCCATCTTGTTTAGAGTGACGCTCAGCTGTTATCCCTCAGTCTCCCCTTTCATTTAATTCCCTATGTTTAATTTGCAACAGTTTAATTCATCAGTTTGTCTTGTTGATTGCTTCTTACCAATTATAAGTTAGCATGTGTTTGACGTTGATTTGTAGATGACAGGGTAAGGGCGTAGGGTTTGAGACACTTCAATGGCGCAACTGAGTTCAGTTGTTACTTCAAATAGGGTGTAAATTAATTCCTTATTATGTGAGAAACGAGAAGGATTAGTTGTTACGGATATGGTGATTTCATTTTGAAGTGTTACCAGCCAGGGAATGTTTGGTATTAGTGGGAATTCACTTAATAGTGTAATGTAACTTGATATCTAAGGACCAGAATTGAATATGAATAGGTGTTACTATTCTACAATTACGTACTTAGTTTACGTTACTTTTGCCCTTGTTATGAATTACTTACATCCAATTCATAATTTCATTTTTAACCTCCTGCAAACGTTTTATTAGAACCAATAGACAATCTAATATTTGGCAACATTGTCGCGAATGATAGTTGTTTCATGTTAATATTTAATCATAATAGGTCATGAATAACGTAATATAATTGTAATAGATGACACTAATACTATACTACTTAGTTTCTTTATAGCAGTACTTATAGAAAATACTTTTAATTATCAAATCAAAAAGGAAGAGTTCACACGTTCACATAATTTTAAAGTAGCCAGAATCATTTTTGTACAATCCGCACCTTCCAAAACAGAAATACCAACAAAATCGAACCAAAATTTAAGCACGCAATAAAAGTAACTCCACAAGCAGTAAACCTGACTATTTCACGGTCGATAATGTTACTCAGCTTTGTTCTACGTCTTGCAAGAAAGCCTTAATATTTTTCCCATTGCCAGAGAAATTAGAAAAAGCAAATACAAGGGGAGCCCGCACGAAAAGTTCTCGAAAACTTCTTATAACTTATAGCAAAGATTAATCTTCGGTATCTGTAGATGTGATAGTTCTTTGAAACGTTGTTTTTATTAGGCATTTGATCTTTGGGATTGTTGTTTTTGACTATGTTGTTTAGTTATTTATTACAAGTATTGTTTGTTAGAATTTTCATAGGTATGTAAAAAAGTGCTACTACTGATTTGCTGCTATATAAACAAAAAATGAGTTTTTCAAAAAACATCGCTGGAAAAGTATGTAGATGGAGTAAAACTAATAGAACATTAATTAAAGTAAATAAAAGCAAAATAAACAATAAACAATAATTTCAACATTAACATGTACGCCTACACGCCCTTATTCTTATCCTTGCTATCGTAATTCCTTCCATTTCCTTATTCTTTACTATTCCGTATTCCTTACAATTCCGTATTCCTTACAATTCCTCAATAATTCCTTACAATTACAAATGTTAATTTGTTTCTTGATCCGTTTCCATGATTCAACGCTTCAGCCAATTAACGTGATATTTGGCACTGAATAGTCATTATCCCGAGAAGGACAAAGTCTTCTTTTAATTCATGACAAATTGGTCAGTATCCGATGAAATAGCAATACACGCCTTAGTATGTTGTATAAAAATAATCCGACTCCATACACATTTTTGTTTTCTGCATTTTTCTATCTTTAAAATTAACTTTACTGGTCTTGGCTATCACTATGCCTGTCGGATTATACAAGTTTACTCTTCTTTGCCCCTAGTTAACAAGAGTAAGGGGCAAAAACTGTTCCCCTAATTGATTGACGAGCGCGAGATTAGTTGGCAGTACAGATGCAACCAATAACATATCGAGACGAGATGATAAAGTGTGAAGATAAAGTATTACACCCGTATTAATAAACGCACGGTAAACCTATTTTACTTAAGTAAACTTTGTCTATTTCTGTCAAATTCGAATGTCATAAGGAAGGATAAAGACGAAGCATATTTTAAACAAACTTTAGCTATCATGCGTTATGTATGTCTGTCTTTGGCCTCGTACCTCCCAAATAGATGGACGGTTTACGACGCAGTGCTGTTTTATTTAAAGCTATTTTAATCGGAAAAGTGCTTAACAAGGTTTCATATAATTGGGTGGGCCGTTTGAGAGAGAAGGAGATCGCTATAATATTGAGGGTATTTAACAATTTAATAGTTATTTTTTAACTGATCCAACTTTCAAATAATCAATATTGAATTTCAAAATCTTTACTGCTTTAACTTAATCACAGAGCCAAAATATTTAAACATGGTATTAAAATAATCTCCAAGGACAAATCCTGAATGATTAAAGCTGTACTTACGGGGAAAAAATGAATTTTGTAAAAAGGTTTTTTAATATTTCTAACAATATTAGCTGTTACATTGTAATCCGGCTTAAAGCGACCACTTCTCAGACGCTGAAAGCCTGTCTTTATGAAATTCCAGTCGAGAATAAACTTGAAGTGTTTCCGCGACCGCAACACTGGTTGTTACGTTGGTGTGGATAAACAAACATAATTATAGGTTGCTTAAGGGTTATAAAAAACACAAGTTTAATTCACTACTGAAAGTAATCTTTTAAACTCCCGAACAAACAAACTAAAACTCATAACTGTGGTTAACCGTGGTTTTAGGATCCATGGAGTCGCTGTTTCCTGATTATTATAAGACATACCACCTTAATATTGACCTTCAGTATTGTCATATTTCAAAATTCATACATACATACACATACATAAAATCAAGCCTTTTTCCCAGAGGGGTAGGCAGAGACCACTACTTTCCACCTGCTCCGATCCTGACAAATCTCTTTCGCTTCTTCCACATTCATACATCGAGTCATGCACGCACGTCTCGGTTTCGGGTAGGTAGGTACTTAAGATTCGGCCCTTTTCCAGTATTTCTTCGATTTGATTCGAAAAAGTACGTTCAAAATTCAAAGATTCATTAAAGCTCTAAACGAGTTTAAATTAACTTTGGTACGGAGGATATCTCCGATGTGAAAGCGTAACAAACAAACAAATATTAGTAGGTATGGATAAACTGAATTAAAAATGTATTTAGTTTATTTAGAAATAATGACAAAACTAAAAGCCAAAATCAAAGTGATATGTATAATAATAATAATTAAAATAGCATTAGTCCTTTAGAGAAAATACTCTTTAACCGAACAATTGGTCCTCGCGTGTGATATCCATGGACTTATTTCTCTAATAAGTCCATTATTTGATTTGAGTGTCTATAAATAACTTGACAAAGGCGAAATACAACTTAACAGGAGTAAAAGCAATTAATTTTAAAAAAAATGCGTTATGACTAATGCATAGGACATATTCATTGACTAATAACGTCAAATTTTTTGTTTTGTGATAATTTTCTAACACAATACCTAAGTTTTTGATTTCGACAAGCATCATCAGTAACAAATAATTTCTACATTAAGCTAGCGCCGCCGTGCGGAGCTATAGATGTTTATGTTGTAAACTCATAAGGAAGATGGAGGCGAGCAAGTAAAGCCATGTCTACATTCACGTATTTGCCTTTCTGAACTTTACAAGGGTCATGTATTTAAATTAATTTTACCTAGTATTATATTTATTCAATATTTATTGCACAGAAATAGGCACAAATGGCGGACCTTATTTCTAATGGCATCTACCAGTCGACCAAATAACCAATCTGAAATTACCCTGAAATCTGAAATGAAACTAAAGCGCGTAATTTTTTTAAATTTTGATTCCTTAATTTTTAATGTTGACTTAAGTAATTGTCTGTGATTTATATTTCATTCCATTTTAATTGTATTAATCAATTATTTATTTATGCATGATTTAATGTTTCGTTACTAAAAGTGTACGTACGTTTCCCACTTTGAATAAGGAACTATAAACATATTTTTTTGCAAGAAAGTGATAACATAATAATATGTACATGGGCACATAAAATAATTATCATTAAGTGGTACAGAAAACTTATTACGAATTACAAACAATAACCCCGCTTCACTTGACAGTTAAAAATAATAATAAAGTATTTAATTAACAAAGTAAACTACTCATTATTGTGAACGCGCCTTTAGTCATGACGGTGCAGTGTCGTGCATGCGTTATCTTGAATCAAAGGAAGTGCGAGCTAATGTCCGATACACGATAGCTGTAAGTATACCTATCTATCGTTGGTATACTGCTAAACCACGTAACTAACAAATTGAATAAGGAGCAAAATGCACCTTGTTGTTAAATAAGTAAGGTGCATTTTGCTCCTTAGTTATATGTTAGTTACGCGGTTTAGTAGTAGGTATCGCCGACGCTATATCTTTACAGCCATTATGATTTAGATAGACGGATCTTTACTGGATAGATAGGGATTTATTACTAGCTTCTGTTCGAGACTTAATTTGCGTTGAGTATACTACATAAATAGGGTATTTTTTGGGATAAAAAGTAGTGTGTGTTAATTCATCTTCATTCCAAATTTTATCTAAATCTGTCCATCATCCGTTACTTAGTGTGACTTATTTATTTATTATTTTTTCGGGATATATTTCAATATTACAAAAAAAAGATTTTTTTAAATTGTACATACTTACTAATATTATAAATATAAATGTTTCTGTGTGTGTGTGTAACGTTTGTTAATCCTTCACGCTGTAACGACTGCACGGGTAGCACAAGTTGTAATTTTCTCGTTTATAGCTCAGTGCGTCTCTATCATTATTGACTAGATAAAAAGGGAGATCCGAGCGACAACCAAGTCGCGGGCAACTAGTGCTAGCCGCACTGGAACGGCGGCTACTAAGCGATGTAATTCATCAATAATTTAAGTGATATGGCTTTACCGAGTTGAATAGAGCCCTAGATCAAACATTAAAATAAGAGCTATCATATCATTGACTATACGATAAAATGTCAAAAACGTTAACTCATCATTTTATCGAATTTCACTTCATCAAACGCTATTTTCTGCTGAAACCATAATGATTTACATTTAACCATTAATTACGTACGTAGGTTAGGTATAACAACTATTCATACTAAAAACACAAACTAAAAACAGAAAAATAATAAAAACAACTAAAGGCTTCGGCACACCAAACGCGTGGCAGCAGCAGCGCGTAGCGTCGCGTGGCGTCAGGGAGTTGTAAAACAACAAAACAAGTGGAACCCTGGCACACCGAGACTCGCGTGTGCGGCGCGTCTGCAGCGCGCGAGACGCGCGTCTCGGTGTGCCGGGGTTCCATTTGTTTTGTTGTTTTACAACTCCCTGACGCCACGCGACGCTACGCGCTGCTGCTGCCACGCGTTTGGTTTGCCGGAGCCTTAAAACTCAGTACTAAGGTTAGGTTACACTTGTGACTACAAAAAAAAATTCATGCGGCGAAAAAATGTTCTTCGATGAAATGAAAATTCTACTTTATCATGCGTTCGTTGAAAGGAGTTTCGATAAAATAATAATACCCGTCAAAAACACTACCCTCCTTCACCAGTCAGGTAAAAAGACAACAATGAACCACGCGAGAATCGATAAAACATCAAACACATAATGAAACACAAAGCATATTGCAATATTATGACACATCAAGCAGAGCCCTTAAAACGCGCTTTCGATAGACATCTACAGGGGGATTATGTCGCGGCGATCGTAAAATTGCACACGGTGTAACCGCATCGCGTAGAATATGAATTCTGGTGTCGCAGATACGACATGATCATTTCAGTTTATTTAAAACCACCCATCCTCGCTTCTCTTCGGTTTGTGTGAGTTTTTTGTAATACTCGTACAAAAACTAGAAATTATAAAACATATAAAAAGCATATTAAAACATATAAGCATACATACAGAGGGACAGACGGCGAGAAGCAACTTCTATGTGGAGAGTTATAATCGTAATTACGATCGGTATTTTTAAATGATGAAGCCATGAATAGTGTAATCAGAGAAAAATAAAATAAAAAAACTTAGGTAGTTTTTTGAAGTAGCTTTGTTGGATAATAGTCAAAGTCTAATTGTATACGATTTAAACTGAATAAAATAAAAATAACAATTACCATAACACGGATCCCTCACTTTAAAAAAAAATGAATACTCGGATTGTTCCCTATGTTTGAAGTCTAGTACAAATTTAACTACTTCGTGATAAAATTAAAATAAATCCGGGCCAATTATGGTCATGTAATTATCGATGTGGATAAAATATCTTTTCACTTTCTGACCATTATGTAAGTGCGAGAGTGACGAATGCTTTATTTACCGCGATAAAGGTCACCATAATACCTGAAGTAACCAACTCTTTCAGCGCCCCAAAAATTGAGAAATAATCACACAACTTTGAAACAAGAAGTTATCATCAGGCACTTTTAAAACCCGTTATGCAAAAATCGTTATGAAACTTAAATATCTTGCAATTAACTTTCTCTTTCTTTCTTTTTGTTTCTTTTACTACTACTACTAAATAATTTAATTTTTTCTTGAACTCATTTCTTATTTAAGAAAATAAATTTCCGCATTGCAGCCCATTTTTTTATTTTCTCAGTATCAACCAACACAACGATTTTTGGAATACATTTCAATTTCTGTCACGTCTGCGCACTTTAATCTAAGCCCGGTTGACCAGCGGGAGCATTAATTCAATCATAGCTTTCATTACGCTATAAACTCGCTCGTAAAACAGCACTTTCCACTAGATATGGATTCCTCATATTCGGTTTTTTCATGTCCGTGCTCTGTAATAAAAGAAATCACTTATAAAATGCAGCGGGACAGAGGGTGATGTCTTAAGGGCTGTGACACACTGCTCGTTGCAAAATCAAAAATTAAAAAAAAGAGGTTCGTTTGCCAAGACTCTCACATAATATATTTTAGACTAGCGTAGCGACCCTACCTTATTTATATTATATTATGCATCTTAAATTATTATATGTATAGTGAAATACTTTTTAAAATTGTTTCATCAGGTTCAGAGATTAATCATAACATACAAACAACAATTCAATACGTAACTTTAACTCTTCATTATATAGATACTTATACAGGATGTCAGAGGACGGTTTACCAAAAACGGAAATGGTAGTTACATACTTTTATAAAAAAGGAAGTTTATAGAATCATATAATTACTTAGTAGGTATAGAGCGTAGCAAAATCACTTCTTCAATTTCTTAACACGTTTTAAATCTATCAGCAACCGACATGTAGAGAAAAAATAATCAAATATACAGCATGTAAAAATAAACCAGCCAACCAGTTTAGTTGCAAAGGCAAATATTTTTATATGTAGGTATTTGTTTTTTTATACAAATAAGAAAACATAGTTTTACATAAAAATATTAAATAAAATCGAATAATTTTACTTTAGTCTCTACAACGTCATATTTTATATTCCAAAGACCGTGTGTCGTACCAAACGAGGGTGGAAACAACGGCGCAAGCAGTGAATAAAAATCTGGATGCAAACTCCGGGGGGCGTTCAATCCAGGTTGTCGGCCTATGGAAGATTAATACTTTCTTCCTTTGTGTTTGCTAACAAATAACTTAGGGGACAGATTGCCCTTGAAAGGCATTAGATGATTCTTGAGGCCCTGCTCGGGATTATGGGGAAGTAATTTTTCGCGTTCAGCTTGCAGCGTGACAAATTTGAAAAATGGTTTGCATAGGGCGTTTTGACCAATCGAAATGTAGAAACGTGTGATATTACAGTTAATATATTTTACTATATCGGCGATAAAGTGTTTGCACTTCTTGAATCAAACTACATTTATCTGATGGTCATAATGGAAACTAAAGTCGTCCTATCATAAGCCTACCATAAGTTTACTTAAAAAACCATTAAAAAAGACATTTAAGTTTGTGCTTAAACTAACTTCATTTTTTTATTGAAACTTTTTTTTTTACATTTAATCAAAAGGAGAAAAAATATTATGGGTTATATACCGCTGTATTTCTGAATTTAAAAATCAAGTATATTTGTTAAAATCTAAACAGGTATTTTTAATATTGTTGCTGCTTGACGTCGCTTAACACCGAAATAATAAAATTACAAAATTTACTCATTACCATTTAGTACATAGTCACTTCAATTATTAATAATCCACTCTGTATAATTTATTAGAGAGCTCTCAAGTCTTAGTAGACACTCCGTGTAATTAGCGACATCGGCACTTAATACATCCAGTACCGTAGACTCAATATCGAGTTCACTTTGCATGTAATTCCGACAGCATGGCACAGGGTGTGTTAATGTAATGTGGTGAAACTTTGATTAGAGAGACAGGTCGCGGTAGGTGTATCTTTGCTATGTTAAATTGTTCTAAACCGACATTTTACACTGAAACGTAGCCTGATTTAGTATTTAAATTAGTTTGGCCATGAGAACTTTTAGTAATTATCGTATTAAAGTAAGTAACGCATTTTAAATTTATTATTTACTTATTACTTAGTTTAAAAATGTGTCTTGTACTTGATGAATCTTAAAAATTACTTTAAATATTTATTTTATTTTTGAAACGAAAACATATAGAAGTAAAATTTCCTTGAAACAAATCTAACAAAAAACTAAACACAAAACATTTGAAAACAATTGTCATGAAAACTTCATCCCTTTAATATTACGGCGGGGATATTTTTATAAGATGCACCCTTCAATCGTTTTATCTGGCTTTTAACATGACAAACATGCAATTATTATAATGTGTTTTCATTGCTAAAGTGCATCCATCTGGTTATACGACACAACAACCAGTATCTATAGTTAAAATTTATCCACCCTTGCGTTGAACACGTTCGTATAAATCCGCAAGGTATTTACCCACAACACATTACGTTTCTCATTATTGTAACCCTGTAATTACAAAATCAAAGTAGTTTTTACTGCTTATACCTACAAAACGTTAATATTACGCCACAACATTCCTCCATGCCTCAATTCCTTCACAATGAAAATAGCAAAACCATTTCAAAAATTTAATTGCACGTAAATAGGCATTTCAGTACAGTTATACGCAAAAATGCCATAGTCAATTGCAAACAGCCACAATACCTCGATAACTGATGGGTATAATAAAATTTTGCAATTCGATGCCCAATTTACCTATCCATCAATTTCGACTCACCCTGTGTATTTGTAAGCTGATTGTCTCCACAATGCATTAAAAATAATGTTGGTATCGGATTTTTTGAACGTGAGGGTTTGATTTCTGAAATTAAGAGATTATTTTGTTTTAAATTAGTTCTTTTTTAAGATTTAATTTCTTTTGTTAAGAGATGTTTTTGGTAAATAATAAGTCACAAAAAATCCTTTTGACTTCGCGATTTTGGGTATAAAAATGTGTCAGCTTCTGTTACGTTACATCCTTTGTAATTTTATACCGAGGTAACAAAATGGACAATAAAAAATACACAATGACTTACATCTATCGCGTATTTTTTATCAAAATCAGAAACAAATAATCATTATTTTTAGTTATTTTCCTCATATTTAATTATTTTTAGTCAAGTAACCGCTTTGGATTTTCAAATATGCTTCCAAGTTTCACTTAACCTCAACTGTAACAAAATTTGCTCATTCCATTTTGTTTCACGCGAAAAAATTACAGCCAAAGTAAATAAAATCTGGTTTGTAAAAATTATTTTCCTCTTTGAACTCGCGAAAATGCGGTAAGTCGAAATTTTTTAATAAACATCAAAGGTAGTAATTTTAATAACAGCCGTTTTTATTCTGTCTGAGTTTTTGTTGGAAACACAAAGAAATTGTAAGAGATAGGTGCTTTGGTGACGTGACAAGACGGGTCGAGAGCCGTGGTTGAAATTGCTATTGAAATTTTTGGGCTTCACAGTTTTTTACAATTTTAATTTTTATCTGAGTGTTTTAATTGATTTTCTTTGATTTGGTCGTTACAGTTTGCTAAATGCATCGTATTTTTTCAAGATCCTTGGGGTCATTATGTACCTATTCCAAATTTCAGCTGATTTCGATATCAAGGAACGGTAAACCACCGGTAAACCACTGAATTGATTATCAAAATAAACATATATTATTTTAGTATGTAATGTAACACGAGATTTTTATATTAAACTAGCTCCTGCCCGCGACTTCGTCCGCTTAGAATTAGTAATTTTGCCATCCCACGGGAACACTGTAGCCTATGTATTAATCCAGTGTATAAATTATATCCAACCAAATTCGTCCGTCCGTTTTAGCGAAGAAGTAACAAACTCACGCACGCATAACCATTCGCATTGATATTATATGTACGATAGGATGTAAATAGGTACATCCAGCGCACACAATCGCTCCGGCCGAAATCATAGTCGATAAAAATACCCTCGGTGTGTGAGTCCGACTCGCACTTGACGGTCGGTTTTCAGTATTTGACGCTTGTGTATTTTACCGTTATAAAGATACAACAAAAAAAATGGTTCGCAGTTTTTTAATCTTAATTTTGTATAGAATAATACAAACTGACAATATCCCAAAAAAAGCAAATAGGACGAAGTTCTTCGATCAATGAGCGCGAGCGGACTTTGCCGCTCCTATTTACACCCCCGGCGTCCGCGACACGCTGCGAAGAACTTTGTCGCTGTATATTATACTTTCATGTATAAACTAAAGTCGCACAATTTCACACTGAACAAATTTTACGATTTAGATGTTAATACGTAATGTATATTACAGTAGATGTAAGTGCCCAATTAGGTTTTAATTCTAAAGTTGAATAGGTACTTATACGAAAAGTTAGGGTATTTAATTTTTTACATGTTTAATTTTCGGTACTGGGTGGTCAAGAAATAACTTAACCTTACTAAGCCTATTCGGATACTGGATAGTCAAAAAAAAAAACTTTACCCTAACCTAACCAACTGTACTTACTTCCAGTACATTATAGCTCATAGCTATTAGTTTATTTAACTTCGATACATACCTCTATCCCCCATTTCAACTACTTAGGAATATTTTTTCAAAATCGCCAAATGTATTTTTTTAATAACACCAATTTTAACGTTTATAACTACAAAAATGACGAACTCTCATGTAAAATTCTACATCCCCCTTTTATCCCTTAGGGGTAGTTTTTCCAAAATCACTGTTAGCTATAAATTTTATTTTTATTAGTATATAATTTAAACAATTAAATGTCCTTCGTTGTAGTCGCTCAACTATCTTAATCGAGATATCTTATCACCACCCTTGAAAAAAGTATCGTTGAGGAGTTCCGTTGGCCATCTGTGGTCTTCATCATCAGTGCCATTTCACCAAATGATACTTTCTGAATGCAAATGCTAGATTTGTTACTAAAAATACTGAAATCGCTATATGTTTGCCTACAATATTTGAAGAGTTCCCTGAATTCCTCATTGATCCCCTTAAAAATTTACCCTTTAGGGTTAATAATATGAGCAGGATTAGTAGGATACTCGTATTAGTAGGATTAGTGGATAATAGCTTCTAGTCTTCGTCCGCTTGGATTTCGATTATAGTTATTCCCTCGGGAACTTTTAAATTTTCCGGGATGAAAAGTAGCCTATGTGTTATTCCAGGGTATAAGCTATCTCCATTCTAAATTTCATCCAAATCCGTCCAGCCGTTGCAGCGTGAAGAGGTAACAAACACACACACACACACACACACAAACTTTCGCATTTATAATATTAGTAGGATATCTCGGTTTCGATATTATTTAACGCAATAAAATGTAGTGATCGTCTAAACCATTATGAGAAAAAACTCCATAGCCGCTAAAAAAATGACAATAATGTTCATAAAAACTTTCCCAATGCCCTTTCGTATAGACATAGCCTGAGCCCCTGGAATGACACAGGTGACGGAACCAGTAATGGACAAGAACCAATGATGGACACTTGATTCTTATTTTACAAAAGATAAAGGTTATTCATTTGTTTTGAGCCAATCAATTTAGGACCGTATGAGATTTGAATTAAGAGTGAAGTGTCCATTACTGGTGCCTGTCAGCTAAAAGTGTCCATCATTGGTACCGTCACCCTAGGGTATCTTTTTATCTTAATATATTTGTTGACGACAGCCCCCTAATAGGTATTAAGAATAGTGATTAAGTTATAGATAAGTTGAAATGTGATAATGATTTTAGTTAGTACATAAGTTAGTATATAAGTGTAGTATATAAGTATAGTATATAAGTGTTATGTAATATGGTTTAGTTAGGTTTAAGAACAATTTATTTAAGTTTGTTGATTTTAGTTTAAGGAACCTTAGTTTTATAAGAATTACTAGGTTAAGTCTTAGCGAGAGTAGATATTTTAAGTTTTATTATTGTGTGATATGAGCCCGTAAAAGCGGCTAATTATGTTTTAACCTAATACGTGCTCCCTCACAGCAATGCGAGTTAAATAACTACCGCATAAAGTGAGAAAATGGAGCACTGAGCGCGATCAAAGAACCCCTGACCCGGTAACCTACTTTTGAGGACAACAAAAGACTGGTTACCGGGTCAACGACCTTAAGTCTCATATAGAGAACAAAAAAGTAGATTATAAGAAGTCAAGGGAACCGAGCTATAACGCATAATGTCACTGAACCAAAGTGAAAATTGTTTGTAAGAAAAGTCTGTGAAAATTGCGGGCGGCCAATCACAGAGCCTGCATTTCCTCGCTGGGCGTCCGCGGGAAAGACGCTCGGGCGGGGAGGAACCCGGATGCAAGGGCGCTCTGATTGGTCGCCCCGGAAGTAAAAATTCGATTTAAACGATTTAATTGGCGTAGACAGAAGTGACGCCTGTTACGCAAGAGAACAAGATGAGCCCACGAAGTTTTCTATTTATATAAATGTTAGTTTTTAAGATTTTGTTGATACTTCGTTGACACTTCGTGGATACTTCGTGGATACTTCGTGAACTAGCTAGAATCTCTGCCCAAAGTCATAGTCGCGTTTCCCTTGCATTTTTACCTAGATTTTGTTTTGTTATAATTTAAATTCGTTTTTGCCTGTAAATTCCTTTGTTTTAAATTCCATGTAACTTGTCTCTTTTTCGTTTCAATCACAAACCCCTGGCGAGCCTGGTATTTTCCTGAACCTGAACTTGAACCTGAGCTGTCGAGGTTAGCTGTTGGTGCGTATCACCAACATTTTTGGTCCTTCGAGCCGGATCGCGGATCAGTTAGGGGAGCAGATCGTTTTTCGTAAGATGGTAATAACGCGAAGCCAAGCGGGCGACGGCCTCGAGGACGAGGAGGGGCGCCGCCTCTTGGAGGAGCAGCGGCTCTTGGAGGAGCAGCGGCTCTTGGAAGAGCAGCGACTGGAGCAGGAGCGGCAGAGGTTGCTGGAACAGCAAACTCCGTTACGAGGAGGGTTACCAATATGGGACAGGGGTGAGTTTTATCGTAACATCGGATGGGGTGCGCAGCAGCGAGACACGCACGGCGTGCCGCCGCCCGCGCCACCCGCGAACACAGATCCAGAGCAGCGTCATGGGGAGCTCGCGCAAGGAGCGCAACGACCGTCGGGACGCGACCGCGTTGCCTTTGCGTCGAGGCCGGCATCTGTGGCCTCAACAGCGGAGCTCCAGGTAAGGAGGAACAGGGCGGAGTTGGAGGCGGCAGAGCAGCTCGCCGAGTTGCGCCGCCAAGAGCTGCGCATTCAGGAGGAGCTAGTAAAGAAACGGCTCGCCGCGACCATCGAACAAATCGAGGTAGAGGGGTCCCGGGCCGGAGGGTCAGTCGCAGATCCCGCGAACCGGGTGGGCGACTGGCTCGATAACGTGCAGCCAGGGAGGGCTGCGCCAACGCCGCGCAGATCGCGCGAGGACTCGCCGTCGCCGAGGAGGGTGAGGGACGAGTTGCGGACTCCACACACACAGCGTGACCGATCGGTGAGTAGGAGTCGCGCCATCGACCGGCTGACTGATCACTTGGAAACAATGATGAGACCGCCGCCACGACAGGTATACGAGCTGCCGACGTTCGCCGGTGAGCCGAGCGAATGGTTGACGTTCGTCAACAGTTACGAGCAATCTTCGTTGAGGTATAAGTTTTCGCCTTACGAGAACGTGGCGAGGCTACGGCACGCGTTAAAAGGTGATGCGCGGCAGTGCGTGCATCACATGCTCGCTTCATCGACGTCGCCGGAGCTGATAATAAGGATTCTAAAAAAGAACTTTGGTAGAACGGATCTATTAATAGATCGGGCGATCGAAGAACTGAAACGGATGCCTCCGATTGGTCCGAGCGCGACGGATCTGAACGCATTCGCCATCAAGATAATGAACATCGCGTCGACATTAGTGAACTTAGATAAGCGGAGCTACGGCGCGAACCCAATGCTTATTCGTGAGATCACGGAGAGGCTGAGCCCGCATTTGCGCTCACGATGGTGCGCATATGCAAAAGATCGATACACGTTTGATCAGAGCGAGCTAATGCTCATGGCAGAGTTCCTACTCGACGAGAGCGACGCCGAGTTGGAGTTCTCGCACGCGCGGGCCCCGACGAAGAGGGCGACGCCCGCGCCACCGATCCCGAGAGAAGCCAGGCGAGCACCGATCCCGGCCGGCGGAGGAGCGTTCCGCCGACCACCCCCAACCGGACCTCCCAACAGGACTTACCACATAGAAAACGTAAGTACGTGCCTGTGTTGCGGAGGAGGTCACAACACGCCCGACTGTCGGCGTGTTAGAGGCATGCCGGTCGGAGCCCGCTGGGACTGGGCCCGACAGAACAAGGTATGTTTCAAGTGTATGGACAAGAAGCATCGCCGAGAGCAGTGTCATGCGAGGGTGTGTGGCATTAATGGTTGCCCACACCCCCACCATCCCGTGCTGCACGAACCCCCGAACCAGCAGCAACAGGGATACCAGGCGCCACCTGTGCAGGCGCCACCTGTGCACGCGCCATTTGTGCAAGCGCCGCTAGCGCCGGCGCCACGTTACGCTGCGCCGCTAGCGCCGCCCCGCGCACCGCCGGCACGCGCTATGACAACACAGCGCGCCGCGGCGTGCGCCACAATGGAACCGGACCGGATGCCGACGTTCAATCCGGAACACAGTTTTGCGGCGACCGACCGGAACCCCCATACGGTCGCAAACACAGTATTGCTTAAGGTAATACCTATAGTTATTTCCGGGCCTCGGCGTGAGGTTAAGACGCACGCGTTACTCGACGAGGGCAGCACCGTCAGCCTCGTGGACGAGAGGCTAGCGGACGCGATCGGAGCAACAGGACCGGAAACGCCACTATGCATACAGGGTGTCGGTAATATGATTACTAACCAGCGGAGCCGACGAGTAACAACACAGGTACGTGGAGTCCTAAACGGGCCCGCACACGAATTGACGCTGCGGACCGTACCGAACCTAGGCCTACGGACGCAGCACCTAGATAGGAAAAATTTAGGTAAGTACGAGCACCTCGCCGGCCTGAACGAAGCCGTGTTCGAGGAAGGGGTGCCGTACGTGCTGATCGGAGCCGACCACTGGCATATCATGATCCCTCGGGAGCTGAGGACAGGGCGCCTGAACGAGCCTGCAGCCCTACGAACCGACCTAGGATGGGTTGTTTACGGTACGGTACCGCGGCTCATACGAACGGAGACCGCACAGACGTCGCTACACTTAGCGGCGCACGAGCCAGCTATAGATACCGCACTCAAACAATACTTTGAAATAGACTCGTTGGGGATAAAGCTAGCGAATAAAAAGCGTCCCCTCGACGAGAGAGCCGAAATGATTTTCGATAAAACGGTAAGGAAAATAGACGGATCGCGGTATGAGGTCGGCCAACTGTGGCGGGACGACGACCCCAAAATGCCGCCTACCTACGCGATGGCTTTTCAGAGGTTAAAAGCAATAGAACGAAAAATGGATCGCGATCCCGCGTTCGCGAGGGAATATGCCGCACAAGTCAACAACCTTTTAAGTAAAGGTTATGCGGAGCCGATCGCGACCGAACAAGTGAACACGAGAGAGTGGTACCTACCTCACTTCGCGGTCACGAACCCGAACAAACCCGGCAAAGTGAGGTTGGTCTTCGATGCTGCGGCAGCGGTACAAGGTCGCAGTTTAAACGACTACATTTTGGAGGGACCGGACTTGCTGCAATCCTTATTAGGTATTTTGTTCCGGTTCCGGGAAGGAACTTTCGCGGTGACTGCAGACATTCAGGAAATGTTCCTCCAGGTGAAGGTAAGGGGGGAGGATCAGCCCTCACAGATGTTCCTATGGAGGGACGCCGACCGGGAGGGTCCGCCGAGGCGATATAAGATGACGTCAATGATCTTCGGTGCGGCCAGCTCTCCCTTCATCGCACACAGCGTGCGAATAAAGAACGCACAAGATAATAAGGTTAGTTATCCGTTGGCGGTAGAGGACATAGTCCTTAACCACTACATGGACGATTACGTAGCTAGCTACGCGACGGAGCGCGAGGTCATTGACCGGGCCGAACAGGTGGCCGCCTCGCACTCGCTAGCGAGTTTTACGCTTCGGAACTGGAGCACGTACTCGAAAAGGTTATTACAGCGAATACCGTCGGAGTTGCGGGCAGAGTCGTCCGCGCAACTCGGCGGTAAAGAACAGAAGATCCTAGGAATGCTGTGGTATCCCGACGCCGACGAACTAGGTTTCAACACAGCAATGATGCGGGTCCCAGCCGAGGTAAGGACGTGCGCGCGAGGCCCTACAAAGCGCGAAATGTTAAGTGCGGTGATGAGTGTATACGACCCGATCGGACTATTGTCCCAATATACCATCACCGCCAAGGTGCAGCTGCAGCGACTATGGCAACTGAAACTCGGCTGGGACGAAGAGCTACCAGAACAAGAGGGCGTCGACTTCGAGCGTTGGCTGCGTGCGCTCGACAGCGTGGCTACGCTGCGAGTGCCGCGATGCTATCTCCCTACGGGGGGATTAAAAGAGCTACACGTTTTTGTAGACGCGAGTGCCCAGGCCTACGCTGCTGTAGCGTACTGGCGGGCCGAACAAAACAACCGTGACGTCGAGGTAAGGTTGGTCGCGGCGAAGGCCAAGGTCGCGCCGGCGAAGCCGGTAAGCATCCCGCGTTTAGAGCTACAAGCGGCGCTTATTGGGGCGCGGCTAGCAAAGGCGATAATGGAACAACACAAAACAAAGGTGAGACGGGTAGTACTGTGGTCGGACAGCCTGACAGTATTACAGTGGGTGCGCGACGACGCTCGCCGCTATAGCGTCTATGTCGCGCCCCGGCTCGGCGAGATCGCGGAGCTGAGTACACCGGAGCAGTGGCGCTGGGTGCCTACCCGGGACAACCCAGCCGACGACGCGACCCGCGCGGACAGCGCGCGACAGGTTAAGGTCAACGACCGGTGGTACACCGGTCCGCTCTATCTGCGGCGACCCGAGGCGGAGTGGCCGCAGGAGCCAACAACGAACCCGAACCCCCGAGACGACAACGACACGGAGCTGAGGACGTGCCACGTAACTCGACTCGGAAGCGCGCCGCTACCGGACATAGCGCGCTTTTCGAGTTACGACCGGCTGATCGGCGCAACGGCACGGACTCTGCAATTTATAGAGATCATTAAACGTAAGAAGCGCATGCCGTTAGAACTCCGTCACATTAAGGGCGCGGAGCACCTGTGGTATCAGTATGCGCAACGGCGGACTTCACGGACGAGTTGCGCAGTCTCGCGAGAGGGGAGTCCATCAATAGGAAAAGCAGACTATATGGGCTCGATCCGAGGCTGGATGACGATGGGGTGATGCGCATGCGCGGCCGGATCGACGCCGCGCCGGTGCGCACCTATGATAAGCGTCCGATCATTCTGGACGGACGCAACCCATTTGTGAGGTTGCTCATTTTGCGAGCCCACCAACGAGCAGCACATGCAAACAACGAGAGGTTAGTAAATGATTTAAGACAACAGTTTTGGATATTGCATTTGAGACCCACAGTGCGCGCGGTGGCGAACGCGTGCCAGCTGTGCGTCCTGCGCCGGGCGCGGCCGCAAGTGCCCGCGCTGGGAGATCTACCCCTGGCGCGGGTAGAGCCCTTTCACCGTCCATTCACGAACGCGGCGGTGGACTACTTTGGACCGTTAGTGGTGACTATCGGGCGGGGCGGCACGAGAAGCGCTGGGTGGCGCTTTTCACGTGCCTCACTACCCGCGCAGTTCACCTAGAGTTGGCGCACTCACTGTCGACCGGCTCGGCCATCATGGCGCTAAGGCGCATGGCCGCGCGACGTGGGTGGCCTCAGGTGATGTACTCAGACAATGGAACGAACTTCCGAGGTGCGAACGCGGAGCTGCGCGCCGCTTACGTAGAGTGGCTGCCGGCTATGCGGCAGCACGGGCAGCGCTTCGGAATGGAGTGGCGGTTCATACCGCCGGGAGCCCCGAACCAAGGCGGCGCCTGGGAGCGCATGGTGCGCTCCGTGAAGACGGCGCTGACGGCGACGTTAGCAACAAGGGCACCCAAAGAAGAGGTGCTGTGGACGCTGCTCGCCGAGGCCGAGCACACAGTAAACGCTCGGCCCCTAACCCACGTGTCAGTTGAGGCAACCGACGAAGAGGCCTTAACTCCCAACCATTTCCTGTTGGGAGGCTCCACGGGGGTCCCTCTCACTGGCCCCTGTGAGGAGGCCGATCGCCGCACCTGGCGAGCCAGTCAGGCGCTCGCAGACCATTTCTGGGCCCGCTGGGTCCGGGAATACTTGCCGACGCTTGCCCCGCGACGCTCATCCGCGGCGGGCGAGCGACAGCTGCAACCGGGAGACTACGTGATCGTAGTCGACCCCAACCTGCCACGGAACGTGTGGCCACGAGGTGTCGTCGAGGCGACCTACCCCGGACCGGACGGCGGCGTGCGGAGCGCGGACGTCAGGACACGAGGAGGAGTGTTCCGGAGGCCGACGACGAAGCTAGCTGTCGTCCCCGTGCAACCCGGGTCAACGGAGCGCGTTGACGGGGGGATAATGTTGACGACAGCCCCCTAATAGGTATTAAGAATAGTGATTAAGTTATAGATAAGTTGAAATGTGATAATGATTTTAGTTAGTACATAAGTTAGTATATAAGTGTAGTATATAAGTATAGTATATAAGTGTTATGTAATATGGTTTAGTTAGGTTTAAGAACAATTTATTTAAGTTTGTTGATTTTAGTTTAAGGAACCTTAGTTTTATAAGAATTACTAGGTTAAGTCTTAACGAGAGTAGATATTTTAAGTTTTATTATTGTGTGATATGAGCCCGTAAAAGCGGCTAATTATGTTTTAACCTAATACGTGCTCCCTCACAGCAATGCGAGTTAAATAACTACCGCATAAAGTGAGAAAATGGAGCACTGAGCGCGATCAAAGAACCCCTGACCCGGTAACCTACTTTTGAGGACAACAAAAGACTGGTTACCGGGTCAACGACCTTAAGTCTCATATAGAGAACAAAAAAGTAGATTATAAGAAGTCAAGGGAACCGAGCTATAACGCATAATGTCACTGAACCAAAGTGAAAATTGTTTGTAAGAAAAGTCTGTGAAAATTGCGGGCGGCCAATCACAGAGCCTGCATTTCCTCGCTGGGCGTCCGCGGGAAAGACGCTCGGGCGGGGAGGAACCCGGATGCAAGGGCGCTCTGATTGGTCGCCCCGGAAGTAAAAATTCGATTTAAACGATTTAATTGGCGTAGACAGAAGTGACGCCTGTTACGCAAGAGAACAAGATGAGCCCACGAAGTTTTCTATTTATATAAATGTTAGTTTTTAAGATTTTGTTGATACTTCGTTGACACTTCGTGGATACTTCGTGGATACTTCGTGAACTAGCTAGAATCTCTGCCCAAAGTCATAGTCGCGTTTCCCTTGCATTTTTACCTAGATTTTGTTTTGTTATAATTTAAATTCGTTTTTGCCTGTAAATTCCTTTGTTTTAAATTCCATGTAACTTGTCTCTTTTTCGTTTCAATCACAAACCCCTGGCGAGCCCGGTATTTTCCTGAACCTGAACTTGAACCTGAGCTGTCGAGGTTAGCTGTTGGTGCGTATCACCAACAATATTCATAGTTTCAAAGGGAATAGTGTTAACGCTTTCTACCCGGACAAAGCTGGTAAGCTACTTCAAAATAAAATTGACTTGCAAGATCTTACTTAATCTTATCTTATCTTACTAGTACTAACACTATTCCTAAATGAGAAAGTTTGGATGTTTGGATGTTTGTTACACAATCACGCTTCAACCACTGAACGAATCAGGATGAAACCGGGCACACATATAGTTTAGGTCCTAGAATAGGACAAAGGATATTTTTTATCCCGAAAAATTCAAAAGTTCCCGAGGGAATAACGATAATTGACATCTACGCGGACGAAGTCGCGGGCAGAAGCCAGTTTTAAATAAAACATACAAACCGTAAAGCTGAATAAAAACCTGTTTTATAATAAGTCTCACTTCATAACAGAAGTGTTTCTTACGCAATTAATCTTCAGCAAATGCAGTTTTTCGCACGTAACATGCTAATGCATTTCTCGCGTGACCGGCTTCCGAGTAATTACCTATAATAGACTTTGATGGATATTCGTTTAATAATAATATTCGCATCTTAAACCTGACCCTAATTTGTCCAAAACTGGTTTTCAGCAGGGTCAAAGAACGATTAAAGATTTTCAATATTTGTTACTTTTTTTATAACATGGCGAAGGCGAACGTCCTCCTGGTAAGTGCGAATCTGTCAACTATAGACATTTTCATTCTTCAAACTAAAATCTTAAGACTGCTATCCTAAGACGGCAAATGCGTTGCCAACCATGAGGATTCATCGGTTGTCTTATCCACACACCGGAACACAAGAATGCGGACACTGCTGCTTGCCAGCATGCCTCTATAGGTATAGCAGCAGTATTTTCATTGTTGTGTTCCGGTGTGGAGATAAAGCAACCATTAAAATTACTAGCATTTATTCCATCTTAGTCCTCAGGGCGCCTAATATGGCTGCTTTTATCCCGTGACAAAATGTGGATAAAACATCCGTCACTTTCTGACACGTATATAAGTACGAGGGTGACGGATGCTTTATCCACATTTTGTCACGCGATACACGCTACCATACTAGGTCCGCAGGGTTAGCAACGCATTTCGTGTCTTACGATTGGAGTCTTGAGAATAAAAATTACATTATGACAAGTCTCAGGATTGATTTTTAGGGTTCCGTAGCCAAATGGCAAAAAACGGAACCCTTATAGATTCGTCATGTCTGTCCGTCCGTCCGTCCGTCTGTCCGTCCGTATGTCACAGCCACTTTTTTCCGTAACTATAAGAGTTAAGAGCTATACTATGGAAACTTTGTAAGTAGATGTATTTGATGAACCGCATTAAGATTTTCATACAAAAATAGAAAAAAAAACAATAAATTTTTGGGGTACCCCATACTTAGAACTGAAAATCATTTTTTTTTCATCAAACCCATACGTGTGGTGTGTATATGGATAGGTCTTCAAAAATGATATTGAGGTTTCTGGTATATTTTTTTTCTAAACTGAATAGTTTGCGCGAGAGACGCTTCCAAAGTGGAAAAACGTGTGTCCCCCCCGTAACTTCTAAAATAAGGGAATGATAAATGTAAAAATAATATATGATGTACATTACCATGCTCACTTCCACCGAAAATTGGTTTGAACGAGATCTAGTAAGAAGTTTTTTTTTAATACATCATAAATCGTAAACCGCAATTTACCTTTTACGGAACCCTTCATGGGCGAGTCTGACTCGCACTTGGCCGCTTTTTTCTATCTTTCTTTCACTGTAGAATTTTCGCCTTATAGGTGATGAGGTTTTCGTTTTTCTCGACACGGAATCCGAAATATCATTCCAATCTTTATTTCTTGATGGTAATTCCTTTGCTAAGGCTAATAGCGACAAGTTGTATCAGCTCCACCTGCATACCAATTATCTGCTCGCTCGGTCTTTGTCTCGGAGTTGTTTGCACGTTTACTGTAAAGAGTATACATTACAAGATGGTGCATAATTAAACTTTAAATTCGCTAATGGTTAAAATGTTTGATTAATTTTGAGGTCGGTTTGAAGTGTTTTTGATCGGTTTGGCTTGAAAAGTTTTATTGATTAACAATTTAAAAAAAAAATATTTATGTTACTGGTATACACCGTGCCCGGGACGTACCCGAAGGATTTTAACCGTCTATTCTAGACCCTATTTGGAGTATATAATGTGGTATAACATGTAGTCCAATAACGCATAATTTCCGAGATTTTTATTATTTAAAAAATTCCATAATTAATTTAATTTGAAGTCTGTCACCTTAACCTAAAGCATTATTTACTAAGAAAGATTCATGTTGTAAGTAGTAATATCATCAACGTACAACATAAATTAATTTAATCAATTTCTTAGTAAATAATGTTTTAAGTTAAGGTGACAGAGTTCAAATTAAATTAACTATGGAATGTTTTTAAAATAATAAAAAACTCGGAAATTATGCGTTATTGGACTACATGTTATACCACATTATATACTCCAAATAGGGACTAGAATTTATGGTTAAAATCCTTCGGGTACATCCCGGGCATGGTGTATAATGAAGCTTTTTAAGGTACAAGTGCCGAGGTTAGAGCGCGAGCTTGCGAGCGTTGATTACAGGCGCAAGTACCTTAATAGCTAATTATGTACCGTTGCATAGATACTGTTAGAAAGTCATAGCTTAAATTTTTTTTTGACAATTACACAACAATTAAAAATAATAGACATACCAATATATAATGTAGGTAATATTTTCTTGTAGGTATTCGGATTATGTGAATTTTCTGTAACACCCGTTAAACTACAAATTTATTCTTTCATAAAAACCTTTTCGAGTAAAAAAAATACGGTGGTGAATACCGTATCATTATTTCTATTACAACTAACTTGACCCCACACTGCGTACATTTTGCTTAGAAACAGGGCTCTACTAAAAGTGAATTTTCATAGTCACAGCCGTTTTTAGCGTATATTTTGTACAGAACCCTCGGTACGCGAGTCCGACTCGGCCGGTTTTTTATATTGTGTTTGTAATTGTCAGGAGAAGATATGAAAAAAAACACCCAGGCCTCATAGGACACGAACAGTACCTAATCATCACTATCACTACATACCTAGTATCAAACAAAGTCGCTTCCCGCTGTCTGTCTGTCCCTATAATGCTTAGATGTTTAAAACTACGCAACGGATTTTGATGCGGTTTTTTTTATTAGATAAGTTGATTCAAGAGAAAATGCTGGTTTATTGTACGGGTGTTGCAGAAAACTCAAATAAACCGAAGTGAAGCGAGGGTTTTAAATATAATTAAGAAATATTTATCTGAGTGAACCCTCTATTTATAAAGCATCCTGTGCCAGTTCCCAGCTAGTTCCTAATATTGACACGCGGAACCCTCGAGATGTAAGTGTAAATTCTGATATTGAGACAAGGGCTCTTTGAGCGAGTTCCGGTTCTAGAGAAAATAACAGGAACTCGGGAGATTGTTCAATGTTTACTTTGATATTAGGACAAATATATGACATTTAAAAAAATACATGAAGGTGATGAACAAGTACAATAAAATGCAAACTTTGAAAATCCGACTGTATTATTTGATTTTAAACTGTCGTCTACATAGTAAGCATTTTTTTAGGGTTCCGTACCCAAAGGGTAAAAACGGGACCCTATTACTAAGACTCCGCTGTCCGTCTGTCTGTCTGTCACCAGGCTGTATCTGACGAACCGTGATAGCTAGATATTTGAAATTTTCACAGAAGATGTATTTCTGTTGCCGCTATAACAACAAATACTAAAAACGGAATAAAATCAATATTTAAAGGGGGCTCCCATACAACCAACGTGTTTTTTTTGGTCGTTTCTTGCTAATGTTGTATAGATAATGGTACGGAACCCTTCGTGCGCGAGTTCAACTCGCACTTGGCCTGTTTTTATAGCCTTTGTCATACCTATAACCAAGACAAATCGAACGACGCCTCAGTTTATTAAAATCTATTAAGCGGTTTAGGCTGCAGAGCGTTACAAATAAATAGACATACATACATACGTAAACTAGAAAAACATAACCCATCTTTTGACATAGTCAGGTAAAAAACTGGTCACCAAATTCCGGCTTAGATTATATACAAGTAACCATGCTTAATTTTTATATATTTTTGTCAAACAGTTAAAATATCAGATGTTTTTTGTTGAATTAAAATAATCTATCTAGTAGTATAATACGCTTTATTCAATTATTATATTTTTTTCAGCCAGTAAATATTGGACAGTTAAAAGATCTCTTTTTTATTAATACGAATATGCAAATAAAACTAGGATAAATAATATCCTACTAGAATTTTAATATCCACTTTAAGATTGTAACTCCCGTTTCATATTTTTTTCCAAATTTGTAACTGCGACAGACAATCAGGTGGATAGAGTCACAACTCTCAAAATACCTTTAATAACTTTAAAACTCAAACCAAAACCATAAAGTCTAGATTTGCCGAAACATCTACCACTGAACACCTACAAAATATCTTTTACAAATTCCAGTAAGTCATCAATTGTCGGATTTAGAATATTCTCCTGAATTCCCGATAAGTTAGCTATTTTTCTTTTTGAGAAATTGCCTACTCGAGACGGGGAGAACGATAAGGATTTCGAAAAGTGGCTTAAGTTCCTAGGCTCTAATGGTTTCAGGACGAGTTTCATCGTTTGACAGCTCAAGGCTTTAAATACCTATTCGTAAAGGTAAATATAATTTATTAAAAAAAAATGTTTTTAGGGTTCCATACAAAAAATTTAAAAAACGGAACCTTTTATAGGATCACTCGTGCGTCTGTCTGTCCGTCTGTCTGTCACAGCCAATTTGCTCCGAAACTACTGGACCGATTTGGTTGAAATTTGGTACACATATGTAAATTGATGACCCAAACACAGATGTGCAAAGTAAATATATATATTTTTTAATAAGGGTCATTTTTGGGAAACGAATTAGAAAATTTAAAAAAAGTTTTGCAAACCTTACCGTGTCATATATCAAATGAAAGGGCTCAATATGAGGATCTCAAAAATATTTTTTTTATTATTGTAATTTTTTTTTTTATTATTTTGTTCATGAAAGAAGACGAAAATTGACCATTCCCCCTGATCTCCGAAACTACTGAGCCTAAAATTTTGAAAAAGTACAAAATTATAGTTCATTGCTTGTAGATTACAGGAAAACCTATAAGAATTCTATTAATTGGAAATGAAGCGGTAAAATCATACGTTCATTTACGGAAAAAAATACAGAACCCTCTCCACGCGAGTTCAACTCGCACTTGGCCGGGTTTTTTTAAATCTTTTCTCTTTACATACTTAGTACGAGACAAAGTCGCTTTCCGCGTCTGTCTGTTTTTCTGTCTGTCTATATATCCGCTATTTCCTCTGAAGCTACGCAACAGACCTTGATGTTTTTCACCATAGGTAAGATAATTTTTCACGGAAAGTTTTTATGTATAATTAATTTTGGTTTATGTTCGGGTGGATTGCTAGTGTTGTATAAAAACAAACAAAGTAACTTAAGCATGGTATAAATCTTTTCAGAAAACGAAATGTATTTGAAGAAGCCAAACAAGTAACAAATAAACTTGGAATCGATTCGACCAGATTATTAGGAATTTTATGACCACGAACTCGCTCGATTTAAGACAGACCTCCTTTTATGTTTTCAAGTTCGGCCACTCGTGGGAATTATTGGAACCGAGTTATTCCCTTTCGATATCACGGAGTCGATATTGCTGTATGATTCGATTGTAAAACTAGATCTAACTAGATATTAGTCATTTAGTTTTTAAGATAGGCAAGCAATTTTTATCAAAGTGTTCAAATCGGAGAAATACTGAAAATGGGCCGAATTGTCATGCCGACGTGCGTGCATGACTCGATGTATGAATGTGGAAGAAGCGAAAGAGATTTGTCAAGATCGTATCAGGTGGAAAGAAGTGGACTCTGCCTACCCCTATGGGAGACAGGCGTGATTTAATGTATGTATGTGTTATGTTTTTTACAACACAACTGTAAAACAACTTTTTAACCTTAGAAATCTGAAGTTACTACTAACGGAGAATAAAACGAGGATCTGCTTTGTGTAGCCAGAGTTACCAGTGACAGCCCTTATTTGCTTATAAATAAGGTCGATCTTTGCACGAGCAATCAAGTAGATATCACAGTAATCATATCACATCATACTAATTATTACGAGTAGATATAAATGAAAAAGTTTTTTCTAAAAAAAAAGCCCGTAGGATGGCGTAGGATAGTAAGCACGGACAAAGTCGCTGTACATACTAATTCTATTCTAGCGGTTGCCTCCGACTCCGTCCGCAAAATATAGTTTTTTTTGGGACCAAAAGTAGTCATCCTTTCGTAGAAGTATAAGCTATTTTCATACTAAATTTCATCCAAATCGGTTTAGCGGTTTACCTGTGACAGCGTAATAAACAGACAGATAGAGAAACAGAATCACTATCACATTAATTATATTTGTATGGATTCCTAGTTCAAGGTTACAAAGGATAAATCTCCGTATTTACAAAAGTAACATACTTACATATAATAAGTAAACATTTTACAACGAGCGTATCCTCAAAATAGTATAATATTTTACACCAGCTGTGTGTTTCGGCTCAACCCGGATAATCGTTTGATGAGATGAATTAATTGTTGTTAGTTATTCCGCTAAACCTGAATAATGCAACAGAATTTTAACACCAGCATACTAATTAATAAAACATGATGAAAAGTAATAAAAATTAAAGTAAAGCTCACATAATACATTGTGAAAGCGATATTGTTTAATTTCCTCTTCGCTCTTTTAAATTATAAATTCCAAATAATTTATTTGATGAACAGGTTTATTATATCGTTAAAATCATGGATTTTAAAACAAGAGAACTTAATAAAAGTGGATTAGATGACCAAATTCATTACAGTGAAAAGCTAAAACCAAGGCAAAACACCAACAACTTAAGAAGAGTTGACAATCCATTTCCGGCGGAAAAGAAAACCCAGCATATAATAGACAATTAAATATAGGTCCTAAAAACTAACAAGAGCAAATCGATATGGAATGGGCACCTCGATATTCTGTGCCTCCTGTGACAAGTGATACAACTCGAGTTGTAGCGTTTTTCGTGTTCTTTCATGAATCAACTTAAAAAAAAATTACGCATCTTTTGCTCCAACTCCCATGTTCCTAGGCCTTCTAGTTCCCAAGATAGTTTCGTGTAAAATGATACAATTGACAATTTTTTTTCCATTTTTCAGTGTTTAATGCTATTTCTCTAGTTAAAGCACTCCAAAAAAATAAAAAATATTATTTGTTTTCGTGCCTACTGATATATCTAAAAATGTATTATTAATCACGGTTTTTACACCTTGAAAAATTTCATGTCTTTTGATATAACTTGAGTTGTATCATTTATCACCAGAGTTTTGCGTATTTCGAAAGTTACAACTAGAGTTAGACCAAGAATTTAACCTGTGTTTGTTTCTTTTGGTTTGTGTTAAGTGATACAACTCGATTTATATCAAATGTCACCAAATATTTCCTAATCTTTACAAATTTTTCTTATCGCACAAGTCAGTTGTATCAAAAATGTGAGAATATCACGAACATTTAGAACCTGTAAAGTTTGGTGCATAGTGATACAATTACTATCCAAACAAATTTATTGATGAATTATGAAAGGTTTAAAATAACTTTAAATATCTAACATCACTAAATAATGATTAATTATTATCGTCACCAACAATTGCGCTTCGTTTAGCATTCCATTTTTTATGATAATTTTATTGATAAATTATCAGAACTGTTTTAGTAACTATACTAACTATTAAAAGGAAAGTATGCAAGAAAATTTACCCATTGTTCATTTTTGTCACTATCATTTTTAAACTTGCAGAAAAACGTATGTATGCAATGGTACATAATTAGCTCTTAAGGTACTCGTAACTGTTATTAGAGCGAACACATTACTTCTAATATTATTATTATTATTATCAGCCCATAATGTCCCAATGCTGGGCAAAGGCCTCTCACCCCCTCTTCCACTCTATCTGATCTTGAGCGGTTTCCCTCCAGTTCTTGTCCCATGATCCCAACTCATCACGCGGCCCCGCTTTCTCTTAGCATTTTCCAGGAGCCAGTCTGTGGCTCGGCTGGCCCAGCAATAAGGGTGCATTCGAGCAACGTGGCCGTACTAATAATAATAATATACCTATTTTTAAAGATTTTGCTAACATTATTATGGATTGCATTATCTGAAATAAATGATTTATTATGTAATTATTTTATAAATTTTCTGTAAATTAGGTTTTTTGCAATAAATATTCAAATATAAAAGTAAAAAAACAATACTAATACAAAAAATAAATATTATAAAAAACCTAACCTACGAGTGCCACCGGCAGCGGGGCAGGGCTCAAGCGTGCCGCTGTGCCGTGTCGAGGAGAACTGCCTTCTGTATCTGGCCCTTGATCCAGCCATTTAGCGAGAGTCTCTTGGGGTGTTGGTCGAGTCTCTTCGCTATAAGACCGTTTGCCGAAACAATAATCAGGGCAATGATCGTTGAGTTAACATCCCACATGGCGGTCACGTGAGGCAAGTCAAGGTACTTGCTGAGCTTGTCCTTCTCGGCCTTCACGAGGTTCTCGTCATGCGGGATGGTGACGTTTGCGAGCACTGCCTGGCGTTGAGATCGATCTTTCAACACGATATCAGTCTTATTGGCGACAATAGTCCTGTCCGTGATGATCCCAATAGAGCGTAGCACGACCATTTTTGAGAACTGGCGCCGGTGTGTTCTTGTAGTACGGCACTTCAGACTCAACAAGACCATTTGAAGAGAATTTGAAGAGCAAGTTGCTGATGGATGATCCTGGCCACGATGTCATGTCTGCGCAAGTACTCGCCGTTGGCCAAATGCGAACAACCGGAAATTATAATTAAGTCTGAGGGACTCGCCGGGGTAATGGCACGCTCGATAAATGTCGACCGTGCCATCCTTCAGAATATATTTCCGGTAATTGTTGATCATTATGACCTCGTCAGCAATACCAAACCGCAGCCAATTCACGGACGCTTAAAAATCTACGTCGGGCCTTGTTAGGGCCCGGTAGAAGCGTGTGTGTAGTTCCTTGCTCTTCAATACGTTCTTGCGATCTTCAGTGCTCAACACCATTGGTCTGCGCCAGTTCTCGTTTGTTAAGGAGAGGCATGAGGCTCCTGTCTACTAGAACCACATGATGATGATCCCACACCCATTGCCACGGAAATAATCCCTGAGATTGCACTCCGCTCGGTTGTGGAGATTTTTAGCATTTAAAATGTCTTGACCTCCACATTTCCTCGGGATGTACAATCTCATGAAAAATGAGCGTGGGTGCAACATGCAATGTGATTTACATATAGATGGACCCTCCTATCCAGGGTGTCCAGCTCAATCTGAGTCCATCTTAGTATGCCAAGGAGTATGTGAGCAGCGGCATCACCCAGCCATTGAAGGCCTTATTGCCACCCGACAAAAGACTGTTAAGTTAAGAACTTTTTTGCCGCTTGAGGCGCTCCTTCACTGAATGCTTGACATCGCCGTTCATAATACCCAAAGACTGTGACATACCAAAATATTTGTAGAATTCAACATGAAACTACGGCGCCTGCCTGGCCAATGCTTATTGCTTTAGTTGAAATGGCAGGCGATGACTCGCCAACTCAATGGAGTGGGCCTCCCAAAATAGCCACATATATAGATAGCAGCAGGGAGGCAGCAGTTCCAGAGGGGCTAACAGGTGGAGTGTGTAAGTGCTTCTGGACTTTAAACGGTGCCCAATCATCACGAGCATATAGCTCTTGCGACTCCACTCTGACCGGCCAATACAGGCAAGTCAGAGGTGAGGGTTTGTTCCTCGTCATTGTACACCGCAGCAGGCCGGTGAAGGCAAGCGTGAGGTGAGGAAAAGGACCTAACCTCGGGAGCACTCAGGTCCGTGGTGTCGCAATTCACCAGCAGCTCGCGACTAGCTGCCCTGCGGCCTTAATTATTAATCAGGATGGTCCTTAGCTAGGTTTTAGGGTTGCGCTGTTAAAAGATTTAAGCTTTGAAAGTTGCAGTTTCCATTTTATCGGGGAGTTTTATAGTTAATTATTGATTTATTGATTTATTGATATAAAATCACAATATATTATAACAAATTTTAAACCTTATTATGTTTATACATCACCGGACAATAACGGATTTACATTTTTATAAATTGTAACGGTTAAATAATACACCAAACATTACATTCACTCAGTAAATGAAAAATAAAAAATAAGGGACAAAAAACAACGTGAAATAATTAATATGTAGTTATCATGATTGCAATTGTTGGTTTTAATCAATTACTTGTATTATTTGACACAAGTTTTTTCGTAATCAGACCTAAGAATAACTCAATATATAACATTACTCACGGTTTAAATAACCATTTTTGTTTGTGATAAATGATACAACTCACTAAAATCCTTTATATTAAGTCCGTTCGTCTTATGAAATGTTACTTATTTAATTCACTACAACTTATGTATAAAAGTTAAAATTCTAACTCTAGAAATAATAGAAAAAAGTAGCTTTTAAAAAAAAGTTGTATCAGTCATCACCAGAGCTTCTTGATGAATTTTTTTTGTGTTAAGTAATACAATTCGAGTTGTATCATCTTACACGAGTACATGGAGCTAAATCTGAAATGTAAAATGATACATTAAGCACGTTTCTTCGAATATCTCAAAATCTATAACTAGTATCAATATTTTTGTCAAAGCAGTATTTAAAGTGATATTATATGTTATAAAAATCGATAGCAATGTTTAAAGAAAAGTAACCATTCAAGAGCAGTATTTTTTTTAAACTTGTTTTCGCTCTCCTGTAAAATCGTGTTTTTCGAGTTGTATCACTTGTCACAGGAGGCACAGATTTACTTTTGTGCTCCGATCTCTGGCTGTATTTGCTTTTCCTTGGTCCAGTTTCAATTAAACCTTGTTTACGTGGTCCCAGTATTGTGATGGGCTAAGCTATTCCATCAGGGGACTCATGGGATCC